>JAHLSL010000009.1:4196064-4513519 GCA_025920805.1 Petroica traversi | reverse complement strand
AAACAGTTCCAGTAAGGCTCCAGTGATGTGGAGTGCTAGATGTTATTGGAGAAGAAAATAAATCTATGTTTGTTTTTGAAGGTCATATAGTTAAAAAGATGTATAATGCTATAAACAGCTTGTTTCAGAACAAGAATTTTCATTGCAGAAGGTATATGGCATTTTCCTCATTCTTTCCTGTTTCATTCTGAGGGTAGATTTTACTGCATCATCTAAAAAGGGGGTTATTCGGCATAAATAACAACGGACTGGTTCCTTAATCATATAATAAAAAATCTGCAGTTTGATGAGCCAATCTGTGTTTCACAGAATGAATCAGAAAGCAAGATGATTCCTTGCTGTTAGAACATGCTCCTAAGAAAGGATTTTTGGAACAGCTTGCGGGACTAAGATTAAATGTCTTAAACACACATACATACCCATGCATCCTGGATATATCCCAAGATTCAGGATGTAATCACTGGAAAAGAGTCAGCTTTCCCAAAATGTTATAAATGGAAGTAGATAAATGCCCTGATGGTAGAAGGAAGGTAGCCTTGCATAAGCTTTGCAGTTTGCAGCACCGTGGCTATCAGTGCATGGCTGGGCAATAATGAACAAAGCTGTCTCTCAGTGGTAGCATTTATACCTGGACCCAACCTTCCACAGTGTTCATGGTTATTTATATCAGTTCCATCAGGGTTCACAACAGTTGTGTTTCAAATTGTTGTCTTAGACTGGGAGGGACAGCAGACTCCTTGAGCAGGGATGTTTCAGAAAACTGCAGAAAGCAAGAGGTAGAACAGGGTTCTTTATGAGACCTTATTCGTAAACCACAATATGCTGTGATTCTGTGAGGATTTTAATGCTACTTCTGGGCCACAAAAGTGCTCAGTTTCTTATTGCATTGGAACGTTTGGATTTGCTTTGATTCATAGCATTGAGTGAGGAGGGGAGGAAGCTGAAACTCAGCTTTCGCTCTGCTTGGTTGCTCTCTTGCATGGTTTCCAAGAGATGCCAAAGTTCAAAGTGGAAAAGCTATCTAATTTTGTTTCTCAGAAAGAAACTGTCTGTAAGAAGTAAACCTAATCATTAGGAGCTCTAAGACAGTACATGGTTGACATGTCTTTTTCTATAGCAGGGGTGACACTATTCAGCAAGCAGTTAAACATATTTGAGGGAAAAAAGTTCCCTGCCATAATGCAGTAGGCTATTATCCAATTAAAAATGGTCTGATAAAAACACTTTTTAACATTTGCCACATTTTCTTGCCTGTTTGTGATCCAGCCAAAGAATTTCTATCATTTTCTGAATGCAACCAAGCTATAACTAACTGTTGCCATACCAATAACTAGGAAGAAAAAGAACCTCCTCCACATGTACTGCCCACACAGATCTGATGGGCACAGTTTGTGAAATGCCTTGGGAATAAAATGGTGTGGTGACTGATGGCATGCACATGGCTGCTGCAGTTGGATCTGGCCTAGGATTTACATGCTCTGTGTGTGTATGTGCACATGGTATAAGTGGGAATCACTGAGGCACTGTATCTGCTCATGCTCACACACAGCTCCCATTTAACTCACCTGCTGCTTCTTTTCCTCAGTCTGTCAAATTGTGCCAGAGGAGCTGAGGGCCTGAATCTGTAGCTCTCTGACAGTACAACTTGCATAATCCCTGCAGCAGAATACTGAGATTATTCTTATTTTCCTTTGCTCCAACTTGAGGGCATTTTTGCCTGTGTAAAATCTTGAGGTCCTTCATGTCTGTGTGTTCAGTGAAACCTTTTCACTGACACTAGATGTTCTGACCTTCATATATGAAGTGAGGAAGTCTTTATATAATGCAACTTCTATTTTCACATTTAATATGTCCACTAATTTTCCTCTTAAAGCAGCATTTCTTTTTCCCGTCCTCTCTGTTTTCTTGGCTATTGCATTGTGAACATCTTGGAACAGCATTCAACTATTTTTGGGTGATGGCAGTGGGTTTAACACACCATGAAAACTAATACATATATATTTTAAAATGGGTAAGGTCCTGAAGAAGTTTCTGAGCTACTTATTTTATGTTATTATAGAGCAAATGAAACAAAAAGCAGATCTCTATAGTCCAAGAAAAACACTCAGTAGAAAAGAGAATGAAGAATATATAGTTCCTTAATCTTTAGACTCTGAGAGATATTAAATTTACCGCTCAGTTACAGTTGTCTTGTAATGCTGATGTTGTGATATGACTTACTGTTATGAATAAACACAGTCACTGAACCCTTAACACTGAAAAAATTAAGCCAGTTCAAGTCAAAATAAATTTTGCATGATAAGACAGGATTTCTGCAAAACGAAAGGAAATCCCATGCTTCTTCATTTTCATATCAGTCAAAAAAATATCGTTTGGTTATGGGCTATTTAAGACTTTTAACTCTTTCTTCCTCATTTCAATCTACTATTAAATTCTTCTATTTTGAAAGCACAGAAAACAAAGAAAAATTCTGACCTTACCAAAATAAAAATTTCAAAAATATTTTGGCTATTAAAGAGTTCTATTGACTTTTTTAGCTTACATTTTTCATCAGGTCCTACCCACACTCATAGATATCTTGCACTGAAAATGCCATTAGAAATAACAGTAACTGATGACAGTAACTGGTCATCAATAACATAGTACCTCCATTTTAACAATAGAGTCATACTTTTATATACACTTAACTACGTGCAAGGTTTTATAAACCATGTTCCAATGTAATATATTAAGTCATTTTAAATGTGTCTAATGCACTCTATATTGAATTCAAGCTTCCAACTCTCACAAATATGTGTTCTCACATATTATGCAGGACTGTTTTTACATATCTTTGCTAATAAATTTTTCTTCTAAGATATTTGATAGGAAAAAATTTAGGATAGATCTACCTCTTTTCCAGTATTTCATGTCCCTCATAAAATAAAATTTCTTCCTGATATCTAGTCTGCACCCTCCTTGAGTTTAAAACCATTATCCCTTGTCTTATTACTACAGGCCCTAATGAAATATCTGCACTCATCCTTCTTACATGCTCCCTTTGACTTAAGGCTGCAATGAAATCTCCCTGGAATCTCCTCATCTGCAGGCTGAACAACCCAAACTCTGTCAGACTTTACCCATGGGAGAGGACCTCCATCCCTCTGATCATTTTTGTGAATTCAACAGGTCCATGGCTTTCTTATGCTTAGCCCAGGAACCCCAGAGCTGGTTGCAATAGTCAAGGTGGGATCTCAGATGAGCAGAATAAAGCAGCAGAATCACCTTCCTCCACCTGCTGGTCATGCTCCTTTTGATGCAGCCAGAATATGGAAGCAATATTCTAATCTGACTGGACATCATAGGATTCACCCACTTAGATCCACAGTGGTTCCAGCAACTCATGATGAAGAAAACTGCTCAGGGCATTTATGTCAGATTTGATAAAACTTCTGCTAAAACATCCATTCAAATAGGTCAGAAGTTTTAATGGTAAATCTATCAGACATTTTTTCTGAGGTCATGAACTGTGAAGAATTTGTTCCTTCTGGCTGTCAGTAGTTTGGCTCTTCTGGAAAATAAAAGCAGTTTTTAGCTAAGGATACAGCTTTCCTCTGGGACACACATATACCACTTCATCTGATTTCAGTGGGGCTTATGAAGTTCACCTGAGGATTAAATGAGTCGTCTAATAATTAATTGTAAGGATTTTTAGGTTAACTTCAACTGTTCCAGTTAAAAGTTCAAATACAGAACCATTTACAGTAACAGACCAAGCAGCAGAAAGACATCAGTCCATTTTGTCACCTAGTATAGCAGTCACAGATACACACATGACAACCCTCTGCTGAGGTTAAAGGGGAAAAGATATTAAACAAAATTCTGCTATTTCCTCAATTCTCTGTTCGTAAGAAGGTTGGCTTATGTTTTCCATAAAAAATTTCAGCTCCAATCAAGCCAGCATCTTGTGTCTTTACATGACTGCCTAAGTCACTCAGGCTTTGATAACAGGGCCAAGAGTTAAGGGAAAACCTGTCCCATGCTAGACCAGGGTGAATTGGGATCAATGAATGCACAACTTCTGCTATTTCCTGCATCACAGATGAGTATGAAACATTTGTGTGACTGTTCTAATGGTGCACACAATTGTGTAGGTTAGACTATATTTTAATATTAACCTAAGTTTGCACAGTTCATAAAAAATTAATATATTTCTAAATAGGAGAACAGGATTTTATTGCCAATAAATAAGTATTTCCCTTCAAGAAGTGAACATCATAGTAGGTCCAGAGTTTTGCACATGAAGCCTCAAATTCTGGTCTTGGTGTTGTATACTGTGCTTTTACATACTCCTTCATATTGACTTTCTGTTTACTTAATAGAAAGGTACTTAGCTTTTGGAACTTTACAGTTTTTGGCACACTAAAAGAAACCAACCTGCTTTATTAAATTCATGATTGAAGGAAATCACTGTAAGCCTAATAAGATTTATGTGTTTCCATTCAATGTCAGCAGGGAGTCAGATTAAATCAAGTTTGAAGGTCTCATTCAAACCCTTGATCAAGCTACTAATGCTTCAGTTTGAAAAGTATGACAAGATGATTAGATGACTTAAATAGCCCTGTGATCTTTGAGATGACTGATATAATGACAGAAATTATTTTTCCAGTAAAAGTATGTATTTCTTATAATCATATTGATAAAATGTGGTGTCATGGTTCAACTCCGGCTGGAATCTAAGTACTGCGCAGCTGTTTGCTCACTCCCCTACATCTCAGTGGAATGGGAAGGAAAATTGAGGAAAGGTAAAATCTGCGAGTTAGGAACAGCTTAAATTTTTAAATAAACAGTACATATATATATTACATATATAAATAATATTAATACTGATAATAATGATAATAACAACCAAAATAATAATAATAATAACACTAATGAAAAGGGACATAACAAAAAGAGAGGAATAAAACCCAAGAAAAACAAATCCTGCCAACTCCCCACAGTTTATACACTGAGTATGATGTCCTCTGGCTAGTTCAGGCCACTTTGTCCTGACCACACTCTCTCCTGGCACCTTATGCACCTGCTCACTGTCAGGGCATGGGAAATTGAAAAGTCCTTGACTTAGGGTGAGCACTACTGGGCAACAACTAAAGCATTGGTGTGCCATCAACATGTGGTTTGTCAAGTTTTTCAATGAGGTGGTCTAATGAAAAGAATAATTTATTTTGTTTCATATGGTTACCTGTTGTACAGGTTGTCTATTACTAAAAACATAACACCTGACACTTATACAAGGTTGTCTTCAAAACATTTTACAAAAGAGGTCTGTGTGATTGTCCTTTTCTCTAAATATGTAATGTAATATCTTTAATGTTGCAGTTATTGAATGATATGCCAGCATTTCAACATCTGTGCTGATCTAGTGTGAATAGTCACCTACCTTTTGAGGTCTTATTCCATAAATGAAGTTTAAGTACAGCTAAAAGGAAATAGCCATTCAAACAACACTGAGTGTTTAGAAGAATTTTCTTGTATAATTTTAGATAGTGTTAATTGGTGCGCTTCCATGAGGAATGGTTCAAAAGCTGTGTGTGAAGGTCTACAAACTGACTTGTCCACTTTTCCTTCCAAGGAGACCAATGGTGCACCAATGCTTTAGTAACCGTTGCATGTATGAGACTTATAGTCAAGGATGGATGTTAGATGGATGCAGGATTTAGAAATACGCCTTTTATAATTATATTGGAATTAAAGCTATCTTAATTTTACTGCAATTTATGCAAATCAGACTTGGATTTTGGGGCACTAAGAGTCTACTGAAGAAATCCAGTGACATGAAATGAAATCTTGGAAACTTTCATGAGCTCATGTGATGACAGTATTGAAATCAGTCAGTCAAACAATATTTCTGATAAAACACACACTTCGAAAGCCAAAATTATTAATATACCTTTTGCCTCAATGTCTACAAACCAAAACTGCAATCCCTGACAGTTTGAGAGCTGAAGCCTGTAGATAATTGATCCATTTGCAATCAAGTAAAAAGATAAGCTGAGCATTAAAAAGATCGTAGAATATGGAAGGTTATAAATACTCCTAGACTTAAGCCAGAGTAAGTTCCTTTCTAAAACAAGTTTTCCTTCCTTCCTTACCTGAGACATCTTTCCTGGCTTTGTCAGTTTGTAATACTGTGAAAGTTGTTCCAAAAGATGGGCACTGCTATAAAATGAATGAACAAATCAAACTCAGTTTTGGCAACAAGGTATTTTCCAGTCCTAACTACAAAAGGCATGTCAACCTGTGACACTAAAAGCTGGCAGTAAAGCAGATTTTAGATATTTACTAGCCATCTAACTGAAATTTTATCCTGTATCCTATACTGGATTTTGTGCGCAGGCATCAAGGCCTTGGAGTAGCAAATAATCAAGGTCGAACCATGTGGTGATAGAATTTCTCTGTAGTGAAAGAGGTAGTAAGAAATGACTTTTGGGATTCTCATGTGGAGTAATCCTAACACTCTTCCAGATAAGATGGATTTAGAGGGTAGGGAAGATCATGGGTTGACACTTCATTGGAGTAGATCTCTTCACACAGGACAGGACTTCTGGATACAGAGACATCATTGTTGATAATGTCATGGAACTGTCTGAACTGTAATCACACTGCCCCTGCCTGGGATCCCCTGGAAGATAAGTGCTTTCCCTTTGCTGTTAGCAAAATGATAGCTGAGAACTCTCCTTATAATGTTTCAGTTCACTGAAAGCTATTTTCCCCTCAATGAACACCTCAAGAAAGGTGATGAGCAGATGGACACAATGATTCTTCAAAATATATCACTCAGGACTGTGTAGTCAAGGATCCTCTAATGAAACAAACCATTGAGGGCTGATATAAATTGTCAATCTTCTCCTTTACTGCTACTTACCAGTTTGTTGCGGCTGCATAATATTATCAGTCTACTGGAGAATGTTGTTAATAGAGATAAGAAGTTCCCATGGTTTATCCCCATCAGATAAAATAATGACAGTCTTAAATACAGTTCCCCCTTTAATTTCAAACTGTATGGGTACACAGTTTTGTTTGACTAATGTGGGCTGTAAAAATTGCAAATACTGCAATTGCTGAAGCAAGAAATCATGAATACATTGCATTCTAGATGCCTTCTAGTGAGTACTGATGGGTCATTTACAGGTCTCTGGCAATAAATTCCATGCGGTTCAGGAATCTTAACTGCAGAAGTGTCTTAAAATATGTAAAAATGTCCTTTAATAAGTACAAACATACAAGAATAATTTATTCTATATGTAGGAAGAAAGAAATTGTATATTTTAGATATGTATAAAATGTTCATCACTACAGAAAAAGTGGCAAGGGTTAAAGGAATGGAAGTTGAAAAGAAACTCTCCCTTTCTTGTTGAGAGTAAATCAATAAGGGAGTATTTTGCAAAACCATACAGGAACTGATTGAGCTTTCCAACATTACTTTAGGCTACTGAAGACAAGACAAAATGCTTATGCACTTACTTTGTAACAGGCCGTGAAATGCCATGTTTGCATAGAACTAGTTTCATGATAAAGGTCTGGTAAAAGAATTCCACTTCTTCCTACATGAATATCCTATTAACACGAATGCCTTTTCTCAAGCAGCACTCTTGGCTAACACTCTGCAGGGACTGGCCAAGCTCACACAAGTGAGATAAGGCAAGTTCTGAATGGCAGATGTCAGGAGGGAAGGCAGCTGTGGGACGTGGGACTGCCGTGGAAAGAGCAGGCAGGCTGCCAAGAACTCCAAGCAGTGATGTGCTTGAGGTATGTGTGAAGCACAGAATTTTGTGCTTCGGTTGCAGGGCTGCTCTGATCCATTTTGTGCTCACATATGAAATGCATCTCCAAGCACCAGAGATAAAACTGGAGCAGTGTGAGACTGAGAAGCACATGTGCATCCATAGCACCGAGCACCTTTAGATAACTTGAATGGACTCCAAAGTGAGAGGAACTCATGTCTGCTGTGATAAAAGAGCCAAATTATTATGGGTTTCACTGATAACTGGCAGTACAGAGGCACAAAGTGGCTCTGACACACACCCTGGCTGCCATAACTTTAATGCTCACCTCTCCTATCCATAACCGCATTGGCTCCCAGGAATGAACAAAGAGGAAGCAGAGTCTGTCAATGACAATCGCATTCCTGTCTCTTCAGAATCTTGCAGACACTCAGAGTCAGTGTTCAGGAGTTTTTCAGATGCTAACTACTAATTTACAAAGAGATAGGAAACTGCTGTGACTGTCACTAAATAACAATGACGCAATAATGGCAATAAATCCTAAAATGTCCTGGCTTTAGCTTATCTCTGGGACTTGCAAACTGCTAAGTGGCATAAGCACCCACACAGACTCCTGAGGGTGAGTATGAAATCACATGTTTCATGCTTACCTAGCCTCTTTCTTTGCTATCCATTGTGCCTTTTAACTCCTTGAGTGTTTGAGGTCTTAATTTTTAATATTCCACACGTTGCTTTTTATTTGGTTCACAGTAAGTAATGGATTAAGTGTCTTTTTTTAATAAGTTGCCATGATTGTTTATGAAACGTAATATCTGTATGGGACTTCTCTGAATATTCGGTTTTGCTGCTATGAAAGAACAAAGATCACTGTTTACTGGCACAGGTTGTCAACTAGTGTTAGTGGAAAAAATAAGCTAATAGTCTTAGCCATAAATCCAGGAAGTTTTATTCTTCCTTTGTTTTTATGATAATGCAGATTTAAGACATCTTCTTGGCTGTGCAGACTGCAAGAAGGGAGTCCGTGTCTGATAGTGTTTGTCTCCTTCCAGAGACATTGCTGCCTAGTCCACCTTGGGCCGCTGCTGCACAAAACTCCTTTGTACTGTACCAATAGATGGCTACCTGCTCTTTGAGCCTTACCGTCTGTGTCTGAAAACATTGCATTTATCCTGGCAATAGTAAATTTGCTATGCAACTGGCCTGTTATTACATTTTGCCTGTTGGAATGAGCACACAGGCAGAGACATGCTGCAGCTCTTCTCTGTGCTGCATGTAGGGTGAGAGGTTGAGTGGAGGGACACAAATTGATACTCTTTTTTAGAATGTTCACAAAAATTATGAAAAAAGAGCCATATGTTCAAATAAAATTTGAAATATCTTTAGTTCAAACCCACATGACAATGAAGATATTGTAACCCCCATCACCTATTTATTTTATACAAAGTGAGCCAACAGAACAATGAGGATAAAAAAATGATGTACATCTCCTTACTTAATCACTCTTCCCTGCAGCTCTGAACAACAAATTAGACTTTTTAACATTCAAAACAATTCTTTCCTGGCAAATGCTGTCTGAAGCAGATCCTGCAATGAAGCCTTCTTCTCCTATGGAAAAGTTCAGGAGTGTTACTTGCTACTTGGATAGGAAGCTGAGGCTCCTTAGTAAATCAGTCCCATCTTGTTAATGTCAATAAGGCTATGCTAATTTATGCTTGCTAAAGTACTCGAGCCTGCCAACAGGCACCTGGTTAAAGAGGTATGTTTAACCTGCTGGACTTGCTCAGAAACAATTAAAACAGCAACCACTCCATTAAATGGGAAGGGTTACCCAGATCAAATCCATCTCTCCCTTCATCATCAGCGGCATTAGGGTCCCCCTGCCAATAAAGCCTCTGATGGAAATGTGAAGGCAGAGGATCTAGATCCCAGAAATATGCAGTAGGGGCAACTGAAGAAGGAACCTGAAGGTTTGCTGAGACTTTGTCCTGCTGTGCCCTGTGCCGAATGATGTTACCCTCTCCAAACTTTCCCCACTATTATTCTTGGAGTCCTTACTTTTGCCTTCTTGACCTGCCATATTTCCTTGGTCTCTTCAGATCTTGAACAAATTTTCATCTTATCATTACCACAAAAAAAAACCAAAAAACAAAACAAAACAAAAAAAAAAACAAAAAAAACCCCAAATCCACCTGACCTGATGTTGCTGTTGCTGCTAATTCTGCTTGCTACCTCATGCTCTTTCTTTCCTTTGTATGGTCTACTTGGACTGTACACTCTGAGCACTGTTTTCAGCTAAGTGCTGTACATTTAGCTGGAGACTAAATCTTGGTTTGTCCTCAGGCATTACCATAATAAGAAAGGCATTTCAATTAAGAGCTGTATTGTAAAAATGTGCCTGTTCTTAATCACTGATTGTCTTTCCTAGGTCCTACCAACACAAACAAATCAAACAGAGACTGGAATACTCATTATCAACAATGCTTCAGTGCAGTCCTTCTATTTCACTGCTTTCTGCAGTCTGCCACCCACTTTTCCATTTAAAATCTACCTTTTAAACAACAGTTAACTTTAATAACAGATAATATAATTTAATATTATCATGAAACAACCAAAAAAAGTGTTATTCTGATGTGGCAAGTTGTGCCTTTGCAGGACTGATTACAGAAATGATAAAAGAAGCATATCAAACAATTAGATTAATGTTTAAGGTAATATGACATGAAGGAATAGTTAAAAATCATAATCCTGCAAACTTGTGGTGTAACTTTCTGGAACAAAGGTAGTTAATTCTTTGTTTTATGCTTTGTTTTGTTTGTTTGTTTTTTCTTTTCATTCTTATTAACATCTGTCTTTACATGGGACACAGCTTTCTGCTAGCATTTTATATGGGTTGTGAAATGTGAGAGAAGATTTTGTTTGCTTGGTGTTTGTGCCAGTGGTTGCTACTCTTCTCCTGACTGCAAATTTTTTGTGGAAAGCTTTAGCCTGGGCTATACCATCAAAGAAACACATAAACTTGAAATGCTGGGGTTCTCATTCACATGGAAAGGGAATGTAAGTGTGGATGACTTTTCCAACTAAAAACAATTCTGCTTTGATATATTTCTTTATTAAATGGAGATATGAGACATCTCACCTAACTGTAAACACCCACACTGTAGATATCTCCTTTGACCAAATTATGCTACTCCTTTTATAGTCAATGGAAAGAACTGCCCTGTTTTCGCCATTTCCTTCAAGATGAGAGAGATTACACCCTGTAAGTGCCCGTTTCTCCCTCTTAGCTCTAAAGGCCATTAAGCTGAGAGGGGAATGTTTACATTACAGATATTTGCATTTTGTCAACTCCTTCCTTTTTCTTAGTTTCAGGTCTGTAAGGATTGAAGAAAATGCACCTTCTGAACGGCTTCACTCAATATGCACAAATTGCTCCTCCTGTGCTTGCCAGGCTTGGACAAGAGCTGAGTCACAGCTTCTGAGTTTGAGGCAAAACTGAAAATTTCTGTGTAATGGGAAGGACAGTCAGAGCAAGGTCTGCAGCACGAGAAAGAGTAGGGCAAGATTGGAAAATTTAGAGGACTTGGCCTAATGGTCTCACCATTTCACTCCTCAGGGCTCTCACCCCATGCTCTCACAGATCCCTTGGCTGCAGCCTGGTCTCCAGCCCCCTGGCACAGGGAATCCATGCCCTGAGCCCGTGGCCTTTCTGACACCTCTGCTGATTGCTGCTTCTGGTGCCTCTGACATGCACTAGCTTTGACCTGAGAAGAGGAACACTTGCTTCCAGACCAGGTGTTCTCAGGGATAAGTCTTCTTTCCTCGTTCATCTGTCCAACTGCAGCTTTTATTTGCCACTTGCTTGAAAGACTGTGATAAGCAGCAATTAGTAGAAGATAGTACAAGCAGGCATCTGCCTCCCTTAGGAATGAAGGGAACAAAATATTGTGATGGAATTTGCTTCCCTTAGAAACTTAATTCTATTTAAAGGCCTTCCTGTCATTTCAATAACTAATCTCAGGAGGAGAGATGTGGCTTGAGGGTTATGGGAACAGTTAATTCTTGACTGCCACTTGCTCCTTATGAAGAGTAAATCCTTCATGGTTCTCTCTTACTCAATCTCTCTTTTACTCTCTCAATGATGCCTGAATCTAATATAATAATGACTATTAAGGATTATATAATTTTTAGAGGTTGTGTTAAGCCTCACAAAACCAATGCAGGAGAGGAATTATTACTATTTTGTATGTCTATGAAAAAAAATCACAATGGGAATGTTTGTGTGAATTAAATTATGGGTCAAATTCACAGAAGAGTCTCAGAGGGGGATGAAAAGCCCAAAATACTTGTTTCAATAGTCAAAGAATTACGTATTCCCTTCTAGTCTGTAAATCTTTACATTTTGCAATTATTTTATTTTGAAGAGTTTTTTATTCACAGAAAAGAGATTTCACAAACAAGAACATAAACATATTTTCTTTCTGGACCAGTCTGAACCAATCTTTTTCATGAAACCTGAAAGGCCATTATTCATAAAATCGTACTTAGAAAAACTGGAGGCAGATGAGAGAAACACGTTTCCCCCAGGCTCCTTGGAGACCAGTGAAGCTGCTAGTAGCTTGCTTTAATGCAGAACTGGAAAAGGGCTCTGCCTACCCACGCAGTGTAGCTGTATTTATCTGAAAGTATTCCTATTATTTGCCTTGGATACAATTAATTATTTTGCACCTAAGGTGTTCTGTGGCATACCATTACATCACATTAGCCTTGTCCTTGACATCAGACTGATGCAATGTGATACATTAGGAGTTCTACCAGAGCTGTGTTAATTAGGCAAGGCATTTTATTCACTTAGTGAATATTTGCTTTGAGTTGCCTCTACAAGGCCATAAAGTATAAGCACCTCGATGCTCCCAACTAAATGTCAGAGGGGGTATCCTACACTCTGCTGATTAATTATATAATACTTAGATCATTTAGCTAATCTGTTGAATGCATATCACACAGTTAATGAAAGTCTTCAAAGCTGCAGGCAGACTTAAGCAATGAATCATCAGTGTACAGCACATTCTTCATTACTCATTGCAGAAATGCAGCATTCATAGTTACTAAGTTTGAATTGGGAGAGGTGCAAATGGCAGCGTTACCCTGCCAAGCTCAGCTTGTTCTTTCTTTTGTGCCTGTTTGAGGAGTCACACACAACAGGGCAAAGAGATACTCTGGCTGCTTTTCAGTCGGGCAGAGCCTGATCCCTGAGGAGCTGACGGGGAAGGGGATTCATCACTATTGTTCCATTTGCTAGAGTGCTACAGCACCCGTGAACCAGGTTCTCCTCTTGCATTGCTGTCCTGGGTAAAATTTTAAGGTGGTAAAGGCAAATTGTAATGCTTGCCCTAGCAGAAAAATTCTGGGAAGTGCTAGAACCTGTGCACACCAGTGGGGTTTGGTTTTTTCTTTTTTTCTTCCCACATGCATGCACAACGATTAGCAAACACAGACTGAAAACTCAAGACATTATCATCATCGTCATCATCACCTATTGTCATGGCTTGAGTAACTTATTCAATTTTCAGAGTGTTTTTTTTTTTTTTCCCAGCCTATTAGCAGCAATTAAAGGTATCAGTTTATCAGTTGGCTTCTAAAGTGACCATGAGCTTTTTTTCCATAACTCTGAGGGCTGGAAGATTATTCAATTTCTCTGGGATGTTGGTGGAGAAAAGCTTGTTTGTGGCTTTTATTTATTTATTTATTTATTTATTTATTTATTTATTTATTTATTTTTCCTAATCTGGGGCCGTGGAAGCTTCACTGAACTGCAGCACACTGATATTTTGTGATCGGTGTTTTCACTCATTAGGTCTGGTCTGGAAGCCTTAAGCTTGATCAGGATACTTTGTGAGGATTTGGTTGAAATGAAAATTAGAAACGGTAAGGAAGGAACGCATATGGGTTGAGAAGGCAAAAATGAAATCTATTTAGTTATTATGATTTAGCTGATCAGGCAACTCCTCACTCACCGATTGCCTACGGAAAGAAATTATGTCAATAGTGTGACATACTATCACAAAGAAACCAAAAATAGTAGAAAGTGTCCTCTGGGATACATCCAGGAGACCCCAGAGTGACATTCATCCCCTCACCTCTCTCTCATCATTGTTCTGCACCATTATCAGTGCTCAGTAGCACTGGGGGTCATCCTGCCCCGTCTCCCTTTGTAGGAGGACTTGTGAATTCTCTCCCTATCTGACTCACCCGAAGGAAGCTGGAATAGCTATCACCTACTCTTGTTTTTAAAAGTTGCCTCTGGCTGAAGGAGATTAAGTATGTGATCTTTCCCTCTGTCCTCTAACCCTCCTATGAGGGAGTGGGAACAAACATCTGAGGTGGGACTGTTAGTGTCCTTTCCACTCCAGACATTTTCTGAATTAATTTCCGTTGGGGTATGGGGGATATACAGCAAAATGCAGCATACATCTCCTTCCCCTGTTTAAAAAAATTCCTGTATGTGGTCAGAACCTGAGTTTTTTATCTCATCTGTAAGATAACACCTCCAGGAGAGCATCTTAGGAGAGCAATCTAGTACTGAGTCAGAGGGAAGAGAATGAGTCACTGCAGCGCTTAGATTTTTCTTGGAAGTTTCTCACTAAAGCATCGCCCCAGTCTGACACTGTTTAGTAGATGACATCAGAGATACTGGAGTTTATGTTAAATTCAGAATGGATAAAGGCCAGGATCCCAGGAAAGTGTTTTTAAAAGAGTGGTTAATTTTTTGTGGGGCAGTTGAAAAGTACTTAATTGCGGGTATATTCATCATGCACTTACTATAAAACCAGAGTAAACAACAGAAAAAAAAAATCAGAAGGGAAGATTACCAGAAGTTTTAGGCTGCTAAGAAGGATTCATGCAGCATGTGTCACATTGCAGACTGTTCCTTCCTTTAGTAATGGCACACAACGTGAACTCATTATAATTTAATTGTATTTGGCTAGAAAAAGTGCCGGTCTTCTTTTTTTTTTAATAATCTTACTATGCAGCTACCTGATTTTACAGTAAAGCTGCTCGCAATGCTGTGAAGGATCCCCTCAACAACAGCAAGACATCAATGGCAGTGCCAGGTTGTCATTGTGGAGTGGTGTTCTGGTGATTATCAGTGAATTGACAATGATTAGTGACTCACAGTTGCTCATTCTTAATCCAGCCCACTCCACCACTGCTTGTACTGCCTTGTGGGAAGCAAATCTAAGCACATGCAGAGGAAGAAGCCTCAGTGTTATTTTGCTGGCAGCCTTCTAGAAAACTCCTTTGCACTGTTACTGCTTGTCTGCTACCCATGGAGTTTGCCATGTGGCTGAAGATTTTCTTCCAGCCCTACCAGGGACTTCAGAGAGTAGATATTGTACATTAATGCCAAATGGTAGAAAAAGATAAAAATTATTTAAGCCAGTGAAGCATGTGTATGTCGTGAAGATACGACATGTTGCAAATGAAAATTGTGCTGGCAAGAATCAGTGCTGTCAGTGTCCTGAGGAATCTCCCTGTGCTGAAGAGATCGGCTCCTGTGGACCATGGTGATACCTAGCTCAGCATCCTTAAGAAGGGACCCAAACCCAGAAAGGTTTATATAAGCTTCTTTTCTCCTGCTTCAGGCTTGAGGCCACATGACATGCAGACAACTGTAGATGAGCAGAAGCCCCGTTGCTCTGCCTTGTCCTCAGTACACTACTCCTAGTAAAACTCAGATGAGGTTGAAGAGTGGTGTGGCTTCCCCCTGGCCCATGAGCCTTGACTCATCCCAGTCAGATATGTCAGAACAGCCTGTAGGCCAATCATTCCCTCACCAGGTATCACAACCATATGACATCAAGAAAGGAGAGTAAAAGGGCAGATGAGAAACTGAGGGAGTTCAGCTTCAGAAGGGCTTTTATCAACCTGAGCTGGCAAAGCTGGAAATGAACCTGCCAGTGGAAGTACCTTATATTCTCTGTGTCTGTCTCTGTTCTCTTAAAATGCTATAAAATCTGTCCCTTTCCTATTGCCTTCTGCCTCTGCTGTGCCAACTTATTTCCTCCATGAAACTGTCCAATAAACCTGAGCTTCCTTCATGGTTAAGCACCCAAGGTGCAAGGAAATAAAGGCCCAATGTATTTTCAACAGGCAATTCTTTAAAAGATGAAGAGAAGCAATAGCTGCCTATACAAATGCCTGTCTTTTCTGTGTAGCCCTCATATTTAAAGCAATATTTCTCAGAAACCATACTGAAGGCAAATACATGCTCAACAGCTATATGTTCAACAGCATTGTTTCTGGGAAGGAAAAACATTTCTGATACTTGAATGAATTTATAAATCAAGGCAAAGTGGTTTACAATTTCTTTGAGGAAAAAGGGGTAGGTCTGCCACAGGGTCTCTAGTCTTGACTTTGCTCTTCATGCCAAACATATTTTGTCACATTTGCTCTCACTGCTTTGAGCTATTTCCTGGCAAATCAAACAAGTTCTGCTTACTGCAGCTATGCATCTTAAAGAAACATGAAGTTGTTTACTTGTACTGTTTTGATGGATGGAGTGAAAGCTGTCATTTCAAGGCACATTTCAAGAGTTTATATCCAGGGTTCTTGGCAAACTGGTACATCCTGAAAAAAAAAAATTGGTTCTGCCTCAATGGTATGGAAAACCTCAGCTATATCAAATGGGCAGCCTCAGGTAAAGTAGCATCCACACAGTTGCCTGCCAGACACTCTGTGTAGGTGCCCATGCACAGAATCATAGAATGGTTAGGATTGGAAGGGCCCTTAAGGATCACCTAGTTTCAACCTCTCCGCCATGGGCAGGAATGCTGTCCAGAAGCCGAGGTTGCTCAAAGTCCCATTCAGCTTGGCTTGATCACTTCCAAGGATTTCTCTGGGCAGCCTGATCCAGGGCCTCACCACCTTCACAGTGGAGAATTTCTTCCTAATATCTAATCTAAACCTGCCCTCTTTCCATGTAAAGCCATTTCCCTTTGTCTTGTTACTACGTGTTCTTGTCAAACATCCTTCTCCAGCCTTCTTGTAAGTCCCCTTCGGGTGCTGTAATGCTGCTGTGAGGTTGTCTTTGAGCCTTTTCCTCTCCAGAACAACCCCTCTTCCAGGGGTTGGAACCCCAACTCTCTCAACCTGTTTTCATAGGAGAGGTGCTTCAGCCCTCTGATTGTCTTCATGGCCCTCCTCTGGACTTGCTCCAACAGGCTGACGTCTTTCTTATGTCAGAGGCCCCAGACCGGGCTGCAATACTCCAGGTAGGGACTCATGGAAACAAAGGAGAAGGGCTAAAACATCTCCCTCAACCTGCTGGTCACACTTCTTTAGTTAGCAGGTCAGGTTGGCCTTCTGGGCTGCACAATGACAGGTCACACTGAATTTCTCATCAATTACTCAACATCCATAAGTCCTTCTCTTCAAGGCTGCTCTCAATCTGTTCCCAGCCTGTATTTGTGCTCGGGATTGCCTCAACCCACGTTCAGGAGCTTGCACTTGATCTTGTTGAATTTCACTAGTGTGCATCTACTAAACAGGTCAGCATGTCTGCTGCTGCTCAGTGATGCCAGCAGCTGGTCAGCAGCCACAGACTAGGCTGATCAGCAGTGGCATGGAGTGATGGAGTGGGATGGAGACCTTGGCTTTGTGCAGCATGAACAGAACAGTGCAGATCACGCTGCAAAACTTGTGTGGTGTGTGAAGTGAGGTGTGTCTGCTGGAGGCTGTCATGGCTCACTGTTGCTACTTCTCTGTGGCTCTTCGCTATCAGTGGCTGAGAACTCTTAGGCTCCTGCTTTAGACATAGCTCCAGGCAGCACCAACAAGTGTCCCAAGGACACGTGCTGTGCCTGTGCTCCTCACACTTGTTGGAGCAGGCTCTCCCCCTGTTGCAGTTGAAACCAAGGGACAAAACGCCCATGGAAACTAATGGGAACATGGGTGAGCCCACTTCCCATATGGTGCCTGTCAACCACGTGCTTAGGAAACAGCTGATATATTTTTATTCGGATCATGTGTTTGGTATAATGTTTGAGATTTGTTAAGTCCTGAGACTGTAGACCTTAAGTAATTCCCAAGTTTTGTATAAATATCCATCTTTGTTCTTTTGTGAGAGAATCACATGTCAGTGTGAGAACTCATATGATTTTGGGTACAACTTAGAGAAGCAGTTTGATTTAAGGTACACTTAAAGTGCTCCTCAGCAAACTCTGCAACTCTCACATTTCTTTACAGAAACCTGAAGCGGAGGTAGCTTTGATTTTTTGATGAATAATTGAGAAATATTAAAGCTGAATCTTATAATTTTTTACATTTCTGTGGGTTTTATATAGCTCTAGAGTATCTGCTTAGTAATGGTGAAGCTATAATACTATTGATCACTTTTGCTGTAAAATTAATTATATTGTTTACAATGTTTATTCATTTATAATGTTTAAAATATAAACAGAAAAACTTTTATGCAAAATTTTAGCTGAGAGCATAACCTTTACAGTTAAAATATTTCTTGTAATAAAACTGCTATAACATAAAATCATTGGAATGATTTTAGATCCCGGTATCTCTTTTCCACTTATTAATATATTAGGTGGATCATTTCAATTTAAATAGGTCCCTGAACCTCAGCTAGATAACCAAAATGTTAATATGACATTACAGTGGACAGGATTTATCTGTTATGAAACACAGTTACTGTTTTATGTCACCTTGACTTTGAGTAAATTATCACATTATAACTGAAATTGTTCAGAGTACAGTGGAGCATAAAAGAAAAATGATTCTGAACAAGGCACAGGCACAAGTTGACTTTCATGCTTCCTAAGGACAGAGGTTCAAGGAAAGTGTGTAATAACATCTTTTTTGGTTTGCTTTTGCCTTCTGAAGTCATCTGGAAGTCCCCCAGCACTCATGGGCTGCACTTGAATGGACTAGATGTAAATAGTATATGATTTAAGAAAGATGTAAAAAACCAAAGGTATTTTCCCAATACTTATTTATGTTATAGTAAATTGCTGTCAGTGTCACCAAAGCAGAGACCATCTTGTGTTTTCTTATCTTAAGAGTAACATTCAGGAAAATTTTTCCCATTTTACTGTTTCATTATTGTTTCATAATTGTTTCATAATTGTTATACTTCATTTATGAATCCTATTCTGCATGTAGGTTTGTGAGCAATAAATGGCTGGTGGAGGAAAGGAACAGAATTGCACAGCAGCTGTGTTATTTTTAGGAAGCCAGAGTGAATTTCATATAATTTATTCTACTCAGGATAAAAATTAATATCTAACTGAAACATCTAAGAATCTATCTTGAGTGGACAAAAATCTTCATTTACTTCCACTGCACCCACAGTGATTTCCCACTCTGCTGCCTAAAGCTCATTCTTCACGGTTAATAATAAACATCATTGACTAAATGATGACTGCAGGTCCTCTGCTAGAATCACAAGCGATCACTTATGTTCCAGGCAGTGCTGTTCTTCTTTCAGAGTGCACTCCGCATTACCAGACCCTTTGCTTGATCACTGGCTTCAGTCAGCATCAAATTCACTTAAAGAAGAGATGTAAACATTTTCTAAGTAGTTGTGGAACACCTAATAACCTGAGGGTTATCCTTGTTTTTCAGTTAGTCACTGCCTATTACCATAAGGAAAAAAGGGACTTTGACCTCTAGAATAGAATTTCAGGGACTATCTCATCCAGAACATCTGAAAAATGTGTCACCTCAAGTCACTAACCAATTTAACCTTTACTGTGTTACATACTTAACAGGGAAAACAATTCCCTCTATCTGTATCCTAAGGGTGCAGGAGAGATACTGATATAGTTTACTGTATTCTGCTTGATAAGGTTTCATTTTCATCTTTGGCATTTGGAGATGCTAAGTCTAATGGCACTGTATAAAAATGATGATCTCTTCTAATTTGGTAATGCAAAAGGTGAATCGTGATGAACTTCCGAAAGTAGTTTGTTCATCTACCATTAGTAGAAAATGTTGGCTTGACTTCTTAATAAATAGGTGGCTGCATCAAGTCCTGGAGCTTTAACCAAAACAGTCATTAGAATCTGTGAAAATCTAAAGGTTATTTGAAAGGCTTGCACAATTTTTTTCCCCTGAAATGATTGGAGAAACTCTTCATGTGTGGTATGTTGGTTCTCCAATAGTATAAAATCCTGACATCCCATTTGAGGCATTTCTCGGACCTATGGTTGCAAGGCATCCATTTTAAAAGTTAATGTTAATCAAGGTTTTGTTATGAGTAAGTGAAAAACATGCCTCACTTACAACCCTTAATCTAGACAATTTGTGTCCTGATCCCATGCCATTGAGAAGGGATTTCCTTCCTTATTTTCTACTCACTTGTAATCTAAGAATCAATTTACCATAGCGAAAATAAACTTTTCATGATAAATGCAAGAGGAAAATGTTTAAGTTTCAAATCTATTTATCAATGTCAGGCACACACCAGCCATTTAACATGATAAAATGTCATGCCATGCAGCAGAATGGGAGGCACTCAGGGAAACCTTGGACTGGTCATGGAAGGCCTTGAGCAGAGCCCTGGGAGGCTGTGCCTACATTCCTGCATAAAGCCTATGCACCAGAAATACTGGACGTTATGTTTCTGTCTCAAGTAATTAATTAATGAGGGCAGAAATAATTAATGATGAATGTAACAGAAGTACAGTGTAGGTACTGAGGTTAACAAGTTTATCTTATTTCTCACCATCCATTATCTGTACATCTCCACTGTTAATTGGATAAACTGCCTAATCAAGAATTGGGTAAGTATAACCCAGAATTTATGAGTCCTGTAGAGTTCCAATTATATTTTTGGCAATGTGAAAGGTGTGGTAGGTCATCAACTACCTTACTGATGCAGCAAGAGTGTTGCAGGTGGCACCAGAAGATCCATTCCCCAGGAATAATTTTATCTTTAGGACTCCCCATTATTAAGTGGGAATAATGTTTAAAGAACAGCAAAATAATTATGTTGTTCTCATTCAATCTGGATGCTGATGTTATTTTTGTCAAAGTGAATGTGAAAAAAATCCTTTTCATAGGCAGATTTCAGCATGGCTTCAGTTTCTGCTCAAGTGTTGCTAGAAGCTTAGGAAAAAATTAGCAACTCTGTGAATGAGGTTCAGAACATGGAGGAAACAGAATAATTCTTATTTCTACTTTTAAAAAAATTAAAAAACCCAAAATCTTTCCTGCTATTAAAAACAAATTTCCCAAGAGCATCTGGACTTTCCAAATGTTTAGCATGTGGATGACTCACCAGCTTTATGCTAAGATATTATGCTGTTATTTCAAAACCGAAATACCAGCTTTGACATTTTTACATGTTGTACAGAGATCCATAGTCTTTTTTCTTATTTTATATTATTTCAGCTTTTAAAAATCTAGAAAGAAGCTTGGATAGTGTGATGCTGATTTTGAGTCTCTTATAAAATTATTTTCTCTGACAAACGATTTGCCAGAATAATTGTAGTTTTAAAAGCCTTTATTTTTCTTGCAGAAAAATTCAGCTCATTCTAGTTGAATTATACTTGTTGCAGAAATTGAAATTAAAAAAGTTTTCTATTGAGTGCAGGACTTAGAAGGAACTAAAGGCTTTCCTGGACTGGGTGAATTAAGATAGTCCCTCTAGAATGTCTCTGCTCATTGGTCCTTACTAGAAGGCAATTCAAAATGCAACTCTTCCACTACTGACCAACAAGTCTTAACTGTCCAGTAACAGAATATTTAGTGAGGGTGGAAGAAAGGAAAGAATTAAAATACTTTTTAATGTATGTATGTATGTATGTATGTATGTATGTATGTATGTATGTATATGAATGTATGTATATTTTGTAATTTCTGAGACCTTTCACCAATATGAGTGGTTTATAGAAGAGCTGGGGCTTTGATTTCTGATCCCTGTACAAAAAGCAAAGTAAAATGCTCTCCTGAAAGTATTTACATCTGCAAGACTTAATTTTGGCTTCTGTGTCTGTATTTAATTTTTGTGCATAAGGAATTATATGGGCTTATATATTATAATATATAATACATAAGCCCATATAAGGGTATATTATATGGGCTATAATATATAAGCCCATATAAGGGTATAATATATTATATAATATAATATATATTATATTATAAGGGTTTATATATATATATATATATATATATATATATAAACCCTCAGTTATGCAAATTAGGACTTGGAGTAAAATAAACTAGGAGTCTTCTTGAATGGCTAGTACAGGGAAGATGAAAGTAACCTAAACCAAGGAAGGGGAAGTGCATTGCTGAGATGCATCTATTGCTTGTAATTTTTGTTACAGTGAAGCATGGAGGTCCACTTAAACCAAATTAAAAACTTAGTCCTCAGAGGTTTCCAGACCTTCAGATAAGAGTGATCTTTTGGCTAGTGTAATAGAAAGAGCAAGACTGACCCATCTTCTGCAACAGATCTGGGGATCTTTAGGTTAACTCAGACTGACAACAAGATGATCTCAGGATGAAGAAGAAAATGGGTTTACAAGGCTTCTCTACCTCCCCAGTTTAGTGCTCAGGTTGTGTTATAAGATGTGTGCATATTTACAAAATTCAGAGAATGATTTTCAATGTAAGGAGACCTACATCACAAATAAAGGAATTCAGGTCTCTGTGTACATAAAATAAGAAGCTCTGAAATTGCTCTGCACTATTTTTTATGATAAATTTGAGTCTTTCTTTAGCCACATAGGCTTGTTAATTTTACATTTCCTGGTTCTCTCCAAATAGAAGGAAGGCTACTTTTTACAGTAGCTGTATTTGTACAGATATCAAATGATTTCTATTTCTTTTATTAAGATGATGATAGCAGCAAGATCCTAGAGTACAGAGCTTATCTAGCAACTGTTAAATTATACTTTATGTCCTGTTCCCAGAAGACCTTACTCTCCACATAGACACTGAAACTTAGGTCTCTATAGGTCTGAATAAGAGGTATAGATAGGAGAAGAGACCCAAGTCCTCTCAAAAGCCTGCATCATTCACTGGCAGGGGTCCATCAAAGCAACCCAGAACTGTTTAGCTACACTTTAATGTGATGGATGGCCTGGACATGCAGATAAAATAATTGTAACTTTATTATCTCCTCGTATGTGGTCATTGCTACTTTTCTGTGGCTCTGTAAATGATGTGGTTTAATCTCAGCTGGCAACTAATCCCCCAACAGCCACTCAAGCAGCCCGCTCCCCAGCAGGAAGGAGGAGAGAACTGGAAGGGCAAAAGTGAGAAAAGTTGTGAATTGAGATAAAGGTAGTTTAAAGGGACAGAACAGGAATTGATAAAATTACTAATAATAGTAATATACAGAGCTAGTGATGCACAATGCAATTGCTCCCTCCTACTGACTGGACATTTCTCAAGCAACAGCTGCCCTCACCAGCTTTCCCCCCAGTTTATGTGGTGAGCCTGATGCCACATGGTATGGAATATCCCTCTGGCCAGTTTGGGTCACCTGTGCTGGCCATGTCCCGTCCGAGCTTCTTGTGTCCACCCAGCCTTCTCACTGGCAGGGCATGAGGAGCTGAGACGTCCTTGATTTGGTCTAAACACTGCTTGGTAGCAACTAAAAACATCAGTGTGCTACCAACATTATTCTCATACTAAATCCAAATCACCACACTACGCCAGTTTTGACTCGTCTCCAAACAAAACCATGACAGTAAATAATATGACTGAATTAGAGAGGGACAACTGTCGCTTTCCTGGGGAACAGACTCCTTTCCTGAGCCCTGAAAATCCTTTTGCCTTCCCTGCTTCTATGCCTGATATCCATTGCATGCCATTAGGTATACAGTTCCCTCTCAGTAGCTAATGAGACTTAAATAAACATACTGAGAGACGAACATGGCCTCTAGAGTTTAATAAATGATGCTGATTCTGGTTTCAATTACACTGGTGTAAATCTGGAGCATCACCACTGCTTACCATTGAATTACTCTAGATTTATATCACAGCTCAATTTAGTCCATAGATTTCATGTTTTTAACCCACTGGAATTTTATCATAAAAATTAAAGCCTTTTAAAACCCCAAATATAGAGATAGTTTGATAGATCAGGTTGTGTATTTATTTCTTCCATATCTCTTTGCATACTGGAGCTGTAGTTTTATTTTTATGTTTTTAAGCTTTACTCTTCCAATAGTCAAGGAACTGATAAGATCGTACTGATAATTGATAGCATTGCATATTATAATTAGAATATCAATGGGCTTTTTCTTAGCCCTTTTAACTCTACCCTTGAATTTTTGTACTTTTGGCTACAAGTAATGTACTGCCAAAGTTTTTAAGCACAATTTGACATCGTGTTCAGGATTAAAATGAAATGATTTGATGGATGGAAGAAACATAGTGCATCTTAAACTGGTCAGAAGAACAAAGCTCTGTTTTGTTCTAAAAAGCAAGTTCTGCCATCTATACTATGATCACATCACCAGTGTTATAATGAATAATGTGTTCAGAATCTGCCAAAAATCAAAGATGAGTCAATGGAAAAAAAGTTAAGATGGGAGATGCAGCCAGTGAGCTTACAGGCAACAGAGACTTTTGAGTGCAGCATCTTTTTACCTCAATTTTTCCTTTAGGTATAAATACTAATAAATGACAACACTCTCTAGAGATATTGATTATCCTTCTTTTAAGTTCTTCTTGGCGCAGACAGAGTATGAGCACCCATAATTATGTCAATTATAAAGAGGAAAATTTCTATGCATTCTAATTCTAAGATGGAGATGCCAAACGTTCACAAAATGTCCTGATTTTAATCTCGTTTGAAGCTGATTCAGCTCAGTAATGTTAGAATTCGGTGATAAAGGGGAATATAAATTGATGTAGTAAAGGTATTAGTGAGCAGGAATCTTGGAATGTAGGGCTCTTGAGAACATAGAAGATGAAGGCAATCTAAACTGACTGGGTTAAATGCAATTGCCAGTCTTGATGAAGCCATAATCTTCAGTAATGCTGAGACCAGGAATCCACAGATCTCATAACAGTTACCCATATCTTCTTGTTATAATAAGAAAATGTGTGTAGGAAGGGGGAGGGGGAAGAAGATATAAAAACCTGTGCAACAGAAGCCATTTAAAAGGCAAGATTTGCCAACTATCGTTACCATAGTTACCTTGCATTATAATTATAGGAGAAAGATCTGTGGTGGACTTATTTAACTACGTGTGGGATGTATTGGTGATTGGATGCTGACCCTTGTTCTCTGAAATAAAGATGAGACATAGCCTCTCTCAGCAGATCAGACTCATGGAAATGAAATACTATACTCATTAAAAATGTCAACCTGTCAGTGCAATAATTAAGAATTATGTTTATTTCAAGATAGCTGGTCACATTTCCTGGAGATGTAGAATTGAATGCTTCTTAAAAACAGAAAAAAGAAGGTTAGCTGAGTGCTTTAGTGTTAATCTTCAAACCCACTAAGTCAGGACGTGTGCTTCTTGAGAGCTGATACACACTGATAGTTATTGAGGAATTAATGTACAGTGACAAGTGTAGATTAACCATGAGAATTGGAATGTGCTTATTAAAGCTGTATATATAAGACTCTGTGGTTCTTCATTCTTCCTGTTTGTAAACTGATCCTCCCTGAGACATGCATGGTCTCTTCCTATACCTCACCACTTTGTGGCGTTTGTTTGTTTGTTTGTTTTTGTTGTTGCTGGTTTTGTTCCGTTTGGAAAAAAAAAAAAAAAAAAGAGAATTGAGTGTTTTCCAGAATGAACCTAACAGTGTAGGAGAGCACACATTCTCCAGCTGTTTTTTCTTGCAAATCATACTGGCCCAGATCTGACGTAGGGCTTAGAAGATGCAGAAATTCTGACATTGCCATACCATATTGCACTTAAACTCTTCTTTGGATTCTTGTGCCTGGTACAACCTATGGAACAGCTGCATCTCATTTGCCTTGCCATGTTCTACTGTTTGTCCTGGGGTCATTGAAGTACAGGACTGCACAAGGCAAAGGTACATGCCAACTCATGTGCTTTGGAACTGCTACTCACAGAAACCCAAAGAAACAAACAGTTTGAACTTAAAAATGTACAGTATCAAGTCTTTAATCCTTCATAATTAGCTACCTCCTCAAGTTGACCTTTTTTCCCCTTTCTCTTGTACGTATCATTATGAAAACCCAACAGCTGAACGAAATATAAAAACAAAATGCAGTTGAGAGAGGGATTGTTTTGTAGCCTGGTGGATTTTGAGTCACAGCTGCATTGGCCTTTTCAGCTGCTTAGATATATTTTTTGTGGTCAAATAACTGATCTTGCTGTAAGGTGTCTAATTTGGGACCTGCTAACATCATCATCATTACAGCTCAAGCTAGCTGCCCTTGTATTTGTCTGCTTCTGGTGCATATTTTGCAACCTCTTTTGAGCTGGTGGTTGCCTTTTCTACTGCTGAGATCAGGACCTGAAATAAAATTGAAAATTATACTAGGTGTGTCTGCAAGGGTTGGAATGCACCTCTGCAACTGAAATGTAAAACACTGTGCCATGTTATGATTCATGCTTAAATTTCTATTAGTTTGGCATTTTTCTATGGCAACAGTACTGGTTTTTTTTTTAGATCTCTTTGTTTCCCACAAATTTCTTCCTGAGGAAAATCGACCTGCTTGGTCTCCTGTTTTTTTAGCATGGCTACTGCTATTTCTATCACTCAAATCATGACATACCTGTGAAGAAAAGAAACACTCTAGTACTGCTCACTACAAAGAGAAAAATTAGTTTACATAAGGTTTCCATAGGGCTATCCAGGGCACTGAACATTCACCACTTCCTGCTTGATAGGTTTTTAGACCCTCATCATGGCTCCAGGGGAGGAGTTATCACAACATCAACAGTTCTGCCACCTCCTTGGTCTGAGTTTCTCTTTTTCTCTGTTGTAATTCTAGTCTGGTTTCCAAATTTCATTTAGTTCTACATTAAAGATGCTCTGAAATATGAAAAAAATCCCCATTCTGAAACATTTTGCTTTTTAATTCACTAAATTCTTACATGTCAGAAAAAGTCTGAAATACACTTAATTCATTTTACATCTGTTATTTGTTTTCTGCTCTGCAACTGACACAGAGATATCAAACTTTTAGATAGTTCTACTTTTAGGACATATTTTTAAGCTAGTGTAAATTGGAGTAACTCTTGATTGTGCTGGGCTGTGACCAGACAACATATATTGGCAATCTGACCTGTAATTTGCATGCTCTCTGTGTACTGAACGTTCACTCATCCTACACCTAGAATAAAATACAGAAGTGGGAAGGAAATGTTCTGGCATTTTTCTTAACTGTGCAAAACAATTCTTATTCTACTCACATACTCTTATGTCAAAGAAATGAGTAAATCTGTTTCAGGTCAGTATTTTAATCTTTTTTTTTTTTCTTGGTGATGAAGGCATTAATCATAAAGGTGCAATATTTCATGGCAGTAAAAAAATATGTTGGTGGAAATAATTTTTATGGGTCTCACAAGGCCTTATTAGTCTCCATAACAAATTAAAGCTATTCAGAGAAAGAATCCATGGCACCTTCACTGTACTTCCCAGATTCTATCCTTTCTTTACAGACTGATATTTATTTCCTGGAGATATTAACTAAGGACCGAAAAGACCCAAATATTCCATACACGCTGCATGACCATGGGGTCTACAGTATCTCTGAAGTCACTTGATACTATTTATGCAATCTTCTGCAAAGCCTAACAGCCTGATATGTGCAAAAATATCTGTTAGGTAAATTTCAGTGGGGGAGGTTGTAGCTTTTGACTGATGCTTCACATCCATGAATGACTAAATTTAAAGTATATTAAGCCTTTTCTCCAGGTGATCAGCCATGATAGAGGGTGGGGGAACATTTCTCCTTTCATTTTGAGTAGCCTCCATTTTACTCAACAGAAGTGGTAAGTATCACAGATTCTTCTGAGCTAAGTGTAAGGCTGTAAAGATGTAACTGCAGACTGTCTTCATTTTGAAGTGGATTTTCCTTTTTTATCCTTAGCAGTAGTGCAGTAATGAACATGAATAATTTATTATTGCTGTAAAACCAGATGCTAAACTGTTGCAAAAGCAAATAGTTTGCTTATGAAAGTGAGATAATAGGGCCCTAAACTCATTTTGCACCTATTAATATTGCCTAATATCAACTTACTAACATGGGCTAAAGGCTGTAGTTGCAGTCTATTGGACATGTGGAGAGGCAGAAGCACAATGTACCTTGCTGAAATAGTTCTGGTCAAAAACCTCACATTGAAGAAATCAGCCTCACTGGGCTCTTTGATTTAAGGAATCAGATCATTTATTTATTTATTTATTTATTTACTTACTTACTTACCTACTTATTGATCTCTTAAATCCATGTTCAGGATTTAATCCAGCAAATCCATAGTGGGTGAGAAAAGCATAGTAGTTCATTGATCTACTATATGGGAATTATTACTGAACAGAATTTGCAAGCCTAGAATCTTAAATTTGAAACTTTTCTATGGGCATGATAATGTCCAATTGCAACTATCCAAGGAGAGAGAGTTTTTTGAGAAAGCCTATGTCAAACATCCGGCACCTTGAATCTCAGTAAGATTTGAATCTTTCTTACACTTCTCTGTCTTCTATTTTACTCCTACATCTGCAGTTTTGAATATTCAAGCACAAGCTGAGAGAAGGAGTACATTATTTTGGGCTACTGGTATTTAGTTTGAAGTTGTCAATCAGCCTACACTCAGTGTACAGTGAAGAATAAATACTGCCACAATCTGAAAAAAATCACTCATTACTGTTGATACAAAATAATCCCAAATTAAATGTTAATAATTCTCAGATTATGTATTAAATTTTGGTTCGTGTTGACTTCCTCATGGGGTTCTACAGTAGTGTAAGCAGAATTACACATTGTGCTTAAGTAAAAATGACTTCCCACAAACTCTCTTCTCTTACAGTTTCCTCAAGGTCAGTAGCACTTTGCCTGCAGTGATTAAAAAATGCAATTTTGTTTAGCTTTCTCCGCATCCTTTACACAACTGGATTCAGTCTTAACATTCCAAAGCTACTACTCATATAAAACAGGAACATCTGCACATGCTCAGTCTCCTGTCAACAACATAAACTCAACCTTCAGAAACTGCTCAAATAAAACTGTAAAAATTCACACATATCCAGTAGCTCTTATGTTATCATCAGCTCTAGAAGAAATATAAGAACATTTATAGAATACTTCTAAATAAATTGAAATTTCCCAAAGAATTGGAGATATGAAGATGCTTATACAAAACCTTGGGAATTAAAAATTTCAAAGCAGTGTCATTGTCAAGTTGTTGAGAATGGGGTAGAATATTACCTTCTCTATTTTAAAAAGTAAAGGTGATTTTCCAGAAGATTAGATGTCACAGTGACTTCAGCTAAGCTGATGGCTGAAGTTTGGCCTGAGGAATGTTGATCTGGTGCCATGTTGATGTGGTGGCCACCTGTTTGGTTGGTTTTTTGGCACTGTGATGGAATCGCTCATAAGAAACCGTGCCGAACTACAGAGAGGTAAGTGGAATGCTTTAAAACTGGAAAATACTAGATTATCAAGATAGAAAAAAAAAATCCATAAAATGCATTTATTTTGAGAAAAGGTTTTGCTAAGAAGGCAACTCATATTCAGTGTGAAATTTCTACTCAGAAAGAGAAGAGGTAAATAGAGAACTTTATGGCTTATCAGGGTGCTGTAACATCTCTCTTACCTGGCTGCTGTTCTGAGAAATCCTGGGTCTTGAAGAATACCAGGCACTGGATATTTTCTGGCTTGTTTTTTAAAGGTGGATTTTATTTTTTTTTATGCTAATTTAGGAGAAAACAATACTGAAAATATTTTTTCCTAATTATTAATGGATTTTTGATGCTGTTGTTCATTAATTTTCTGCTTTTTCCTTGCTTAAAATTATGATTCAAGCAGTTTTAAAAGACAATTAACATATATTTGTTTGATAGGTTTCTTAGCTGTATGTGACACAGAACATTCTCATGTATCTGTTTGAATATGTAATATTTCTTCTTTCAAATATAAGACTAATTTTACAGTGCTAGTAAAGCAAATTACTCTATTATAATTAGTAGAAATCAGACGAAGATGTAATATCAATCTGAAAAGTTCGAGCATGTATTTTGAGAGCAATGAGTAGTGAATAATGCACAGTCTGATGTGCATCATCCTTGTTATGGAAATAGTACTTCTAGCTAGGCAATGAACTCTGCCAGAAGCCAACCTCCTGAAACCTAAACCCTTTGCAGAAGAGAAGCCATTGATAAAGATAAAAGTAGAGCAGCACTGTCATTGCAGATGTAATTGAGGGGTGGTCCCTTGATTTACATTGCCATAATGTGAAACTCTGGAAATTCTGCTTTCAGAGATTGTTTCATGAAGGTTAAATTCTTGTATAAAGCATCTTCTTGTTAAATTATTATTCGACATGTGCCCAAGTCAAGATTGCATTTGGCCAGGTTTAGCTCCTTGCAGAACTTTCTGTAAATGTGTTTTAATCAGAAATCCACTTATTTCTAGTTAGTCAGAATCTTGTTCTTGTCCTACCATCCATAACCAAAACAACTGGAGAGTGAAATAGCTGTATACTTAATGTCAAGTTGACTTGTTTGTAAGATTTTAATTTTTAAGCTTTTCAGTATAATTTTAAATGGTGACAGATTAAATTTGTGTGGGTTTGATATTAAGGCAGATACATGCTGTTTCTAGTCATGTAACATCAGCTTTAGAAAGCAGTCCTTATATTTCCACTGAATATGAAAATTAATATTCTGGACTTCCAAAATGAACCACTATAACTTGTTCCTGTAGAACTGCTTGTTATGTGAATCCTCTGTTGGCCTTACTTCAATACTTTGATATGCATTGAAATTAGAAGACACTTTCAGCTTCAAACTACCATCAACTAAATTATGTATCAGTATAATATTGCTAAATCAACAAGACTCTGTTGATACAAATACAAGAGCACCTTAAATACTGAATAGAATCCCTTCACATGCCCTTAGAGTTCATGTCACAATTTTTTTTACTTTTGTCTTCTGCAGTGTGGGGACTCTAAGCTACTCTGTTCGTTGTTGAACCATTTTGAGCTGCACCCTGCTTCTCAATACTAAGTCATGTGAAAGAAATAAATGGATATAGTGAAAGAAATAAATTGATATAATCCTTTTCAGCCTTGCCTCTTGACAGACATATACTTCAAGGGAAGATCAATGTTGTCCACATATTTTGAAGTCAGTAATTTCTATGTAACTTTCTGTACTTTGAAGGAAAGGATCATTCCCACTTCCACCTGCATTTAAAAATTATCTTCTTACTAAGATTATAGCACTTTACTGTTAGGCTGTGACCTGCTAAAAAGACATAAACTTTAGTACTGTAAAGTGTAGCTTCAACACCACTGATAGTAAGAGGTGGAAAACACAATTTTTCTATGTTTGCAAATACATTCTTTTATAAACTAATGGGAACTGCCTGCACATATTGGATACAGAAATTTGTCCTGAATTAAAATAAATGTATTAAAAAATCTGGGAGTACAAGACTTACTGAAAATGTTTATTTGCCTGTTGGCTCCAATGCAGGAATTCGGATTTAGGCTGGGTAAGCAGTGACTATTTGCTGTCACCATTTGTTAGTCTATGTGAAATGAGAGAGCAAGTTCTGCCAGTTATGTTTTCTGACTAATCCCATGCCTGCTCAGCTATGGGATGTGAGAATGTGCCTGAATAATGAAATATTTCCCATGCTCAAAATCAAGCAGGTGGTTTAGCACCTTGATGAGTCAGGTGTCATAACAGAAAGCACTATAACTCTTGAAGCTTGTTGGCATGTCTATAGGAAGCCTCAGCCAAGAGGACAAAAAAGGAAAGGGCTTCTCAGTCCAGGAAGCTTGTTGGCAGCGTAATGTGGGAGCTTACCCTGTCACTGCCCCTGCTGTGCTGGAAGATTAATGGTTATTTTACTCTGACTGCCTTCAAGTATGAAATTGTGCTACAACTTCTTTAAGAATGGATAAAAGTTTGTGTGCATATCTGTACAAAATGTCCAACTATATATAAAATGCCTGCACACATGTGCACAGCACAAACATACAACCTCTCATAAGTGGCTCTGCTCCTAAGGGGCTTCACAAGAAAATAAGCAAAAGTCTCACCAGTCTGTCTCTGCACCTAACACTATCACCTCTCAATCAACCTTTTTCCTTTGTATTTTTTTTTTTTTTTTTTTTTGTTTGGGGGGGGCTAACAGTTTTTCATTGCAAAGTGAATAAAACTAATTAAGAACAGCTAAAAAAAAGAAGAAGGAATATTAAGAACTGTAAACCTTGTGTCTATCCAGATGTTTTTCAAGATATTTATCATTATGAATTTTCTTCATGAGAGAATTCTGTACAAAGTACATCTGATAAATTCCCGTAGTTAAAAGGAAGTGGCAAATATTTTTTTAATGATTTCTAAGGACTGGGTTTTCAATGGCTGTTTTATATTGTTTATATGTCTCAAAGCACACACATAGACAGACAAGGGTTTGAAGTTCTTTCCAAAGGTCTTCAAGCCCAACAGTTCATTCCTCCCGTTGAAAGTAGAGGCCTCATTCATAGCTCAGAGGAAGAGCAAATCTCATTACCCTCTGGAAGAAATCAGTTATCATGACTTTGTGGCTGAGCTGGCTAATTGTGCACATGAAAAAAGAGAGAGGTTCATTGTAACAGTTACACATTGTCTGGATGCTGTGCTCTCGGTAAGGCTTCAGGGGCATCAGCAGACATTGGATCATCCACAGCCAAATGCCTGTAGCCAGACAAGGGGGTGGAATGATCCTTTTGCAATTTTCTTGGCTCTGAACACAACTGAGGAGTCCTGTACTAGATTCTCATGTCAGAGAGCAACACTCGTATTGCAGCATGACTTCCTTCTGGTGCCTCACCACCTGTCACTGCCTGGTTTGTTAGCTGCCAAAGGCCACTTATAACAGCCTGGAAAGGTGCATTAAAAAACAGAGCTTCATGTTTGTAAGTGTGACTTGGCAGAAAGTATTGTCTTAAATAATTCCCACAGCTTAGGGAGGAGCAACCACTGGGTTTTACAGGGAAAGTCCTTAGCTGTTGTCTAACTGTGGCCATAGAGATTGCAAGTTCACAAGGATAGTGAATTACCTTAATATAAGTAATGTATACCTAAAACATACACAGCAAGTCAAGTGTCATGGTACACCCATTTGATGTGTATTATGTTATATCCACGGTGACTAATGAGTTGCATGTTACCATGCCAATATATAATTGGAATAATAAGTCATGTTTTTTAATGGCTCAACTCAATGATCTTAGAAGTCTTTTCCAACCTTAATGATTCCATGATTCTATTCTGAATTAGCTGAAAAATACATTACTTATGGAATAAGCTAAAATTGACAATCATGGTTAGTCTGTTGGGTGTTCAGCTGAGATACTCAGAAAAAGACTAACTCACTGAAAATGTGAACAGGAAGACCCTCTGTGAAAATGGAACAGCTCTGAGATGTTCCACATTAGGCTGGCAGAAGTCCAGATGTTAGATACTTTGCAGTTCTAGTAGTTTTGGTTGGTTTTTTTTTTGTTGTTGTTGTTGGGTTTTTTGTTTGTTTGTTTTTGTTTTTGTTTTTTTTCAAATGAGGCACTGGGATAAACCAATTTGCAAAACAGACCATTGCTCTTTCAATGGTTCATGAAACAACATTCTTGCATGAACTGTACCTGGGATTGCCATACAGAATCACTAAGTGCATGCCCAGAGTGCAATAGCAGAAGGCAATAAGTTCACTCCAAATTCTCAAGAATTTTAAAGAAAATACTCTACCTTCTTCTCTGTGTTTTTATCTCCTTAATTGACCTTTTTGTTGTTTTTAAATATTTAATACCTATCTACATTTAATTTAACCTACAACAAATAAGACTGTAAGAAAAAAGAAACTCATATTTGTACTATTACACTAATAGGCTTAATAACAATAATCCACTAACATCTGCAATCATAAAATAAAAACTTCATTATCATTTCAATACAGTTAATACAAAACCTCAGGTTCGCCAGTACACCAGCTGTGTCCTGGTGCTCAACAACACAAAACAGCAATTCATGCAAAATTACCAGTCTTTGTTACTGACTCTTTTTCCTGGCTCCAGTCCCAAAATATTCCTGCTGTTCAGGTCTTTTGTTTCCTCTCACTGGAAGTCTTTTAATTTCTAGGAGAATATAAAAGATCATCCCTAAGAATGCCTTCAGTAGCCTTCTCTCCTCCATTATCATGCCTGTAGCTCTTTATTCCTCACAGTTTGATGGCTCAAGTGTTTGGTTAGAGATCTCTACTGATCTGGATGGTGTGCTTCTTTGTGCAGTGCTGCCGGCATTGCTCTAGATGTGTCCATAACATTCTCTAGAACCTCTGATCCCCTTGGAAATTTAGAGCATTAGGAAAAAAAAAATCATTTAACAATGACATTTTCTGACATTCCCTTAAGGATGACAAAATGCTCAGAAAAGCAAATTGACCAACATCTAATGCTTGTCTTTGAATTAGTGTTGAGTTAGAAACTTGTGGCCTTAACCACAGGCAAGGCTCGAACGTGTTGGGCACTGTGCACACCCTTTTAGGAAACGTTCCTCAGAAGGAATTTCCCACTTAAAGACATTACAGAGGCAAGAGGCTAAGAGGAGATATGTTCAGGATTAAATACTGTTGTCCTGGACTTGAGCCAGTAATTCCAAATTAGTCCCATAGCGCTGGACCTACTGGTTCAATCACTAGAAGCAGCTTTCTAACATGCACAGTAAACTTGTCCTAGAGAGGTGAGTTTGTGGTACTGAAATATTACTCATTTCCCTCTCAGACAGCTTCTCATCTCTGCCAAGTAGCCAGCTAGAGAAAGGACAGATCATGTCTCAGACTCCTGGGTTACCCTTGCATTTCCCCTCCATCTCACCCAGTTAACTGAGGCAATTGTGTGTTTGCAAACTGAGATAATAATGGGTGTCTTCCCAGCAGTTCTTTTGGGAGGAGAGGAAGGGCAAAGGAAGTAAAAATGTTTGTCTGTCAGTTGTCTGCATCTGTTATTCCCCAAAGCCTTCTGAGAATGTAAAAAGAGGAATGAACTTCTCAGATAATGTCCTATTATGCAGCAGACCACATATCTCAGGCTGCCATTAAGATGAGATTCTGGGAGACGACAGAATAGTCTAAAACAATTATCCATTATGAGAGGATTGGCATCTTTCCTGAAAGCATCCTGCACTGTACCTTGGTAGAAAGAGGACACAAACTGCCTTAGATCAATGCTTTGGCTGCACACTCTGTTTTTATTTTGGGAAGCACCAGTGTTTCCATGCCCCAAATAGTGTCCAAATGAACAACCTTTTAACAACACAGGTTTCCCAGGTGACAGGATACATGTCAGATTACATAGATCATTTAATCACTCATCAAAAGAGAGAATAAAGACAGTTCACTGGTGTCTGGAGCACAAGAATCTGTAAACAGTGTTGTTTTCTCACTAGGTATGTGAAATGACTTGAGATGTTTAAAGTGTTTTAATCTCATTGGGGAGCAAATAGCACTATATTTTGATATTACTTCTAAAATAAGTATCAGAATTGTGTTTGGACAAGTAACAGTCTGTAAAATGGGCAAAACACTTGTGATTTGAACTTATGAAGGGTGAGGAGCCAGATGCTATACTGCAGTCAGCCATTGTTCTGATAAACAAATCACTTCCTCAGCGTTATCTCCTCCTGTCATTCCCTATCTTGTTTATTTGTATTGCAGACTCCTTATAGCAAGACACATTTCCTAGTAAGTGTCTGAGCAATGGCTAATACTTACTCCTTATTCGTTGTCACAATGCTTTCAGATCTAAAGTGACTTTTATGGATCAGGTTCAAGGGTAAATTGCGCAGTGCTTTTAGTGCTGTGGAATAAACTCAGGTGTGTCTGCACTGAAAATGAACTCCAGTCCATATATCACTGGTACTCCGTAAAATCTGGAGTTATAAATTTGGCTTTTAAAGTTCCTCTTTGGAAAAAATCTTGAGTGTTTTTTTTTTTTCTTGCTGTGTATAGAGAATTTTTCATTGCAGCTAAGTTCACATTTTAAAGCCTGTAATAATTTATCATAATGACCAGGATCATAAATCTTTTATTCTGGGACCCTCTGTTATTTTTTGTATTTAAGAATTGAAGTCCAGGAGATGTCCAACCCCAAAACAGCTCTGGACTTGTTATGCAACAAATGTGGCATTTTTCATTTTTTAGATACCTAACTAACACTTGTTCACAAAAGACAATTTAATGCTGCAACAATGAATTGCAGAAATGAAAGATTAATAAAAGGGTTTTTTTCAGTTTGATTCAAGATTGTCAGACCAAATCATTTGGTTAACAGCTTTATGACTGTTCCATTCTGCTATCACTGCTATGTCTAAAGGTCAATCTCTTTACCCCATAATATAGATTTATTTTGTTTGCGTAGCTGATTCAGTCTTTCCTTCCTGAGTCAGATGTAGCAATCTCCCTTTGACCTTCTCTGTAGGTGTCGTGGACAAAATCCTGCACAAGTTGTAAGTGGGAACATGCACAGACTTCCCACTTTGACTATGGATTCAATAGAAGTAAAAGAGTCCAGTGGCAGCATAGGGATATGGAAACATCCCACATGATTGGGATGCTTTCCTGAGCTCTTGGGAAATAAGGATCTTCTCCTATGAATCCAGTACAGCTGCTAACACATTACTTAGGCAGAGATTAGCACTTTGAAATACCATGTATTTGATAATCTTTATATAGACTAAAGAGACAGCTTGATGGGCAACTATTCTGATGTCAGCCGTCATAATGAGTCTCAGCAAACTTGATATTTATCCCCTTTTTTCACAATTTTTATTCTATAGTAGTAATAGCACAATAAGCAGAGCATTTCCAACCAATTGAAACAGTGGAAACCACTTAGTCTTCATTTGTTTTTCCAGACTGAGGATCAAAACAATTGCTTAGACATGCCATGAACATTCACTGTCTTGTCTTTTCAGCAAATCACAGGCAGCCCCCAGTTTTTGACTGAATGAGGTAATTTTCTTCCAAATGGTGCCCATAATTCAGATGGTGACCTCAAAATATGAAAGTAAGCCTGCTCTTCAAGAAGGATGGATGGTGCGGCACAATTCAACAAAAACCAAATAGTCTGTCTTTGCTGTGTGATTGGCACTAAGATTCTGTTATGAGAAACAGAAATTTGAGGTATTATTATTTTAGGATTTGGGACATCTGAATTCAATTTCCTGATATCTGAGATGTCCACTGGGATACTGGACAATTGTAAATCCAGCAAAGGACTTCATTACCCTGTAAGACGCCATCCAGGCATACAGAGTGCAGAGCTTTGTTTCTGATAGTAGCAAAGCTTTCTGTGTATATAAATGAGATATAAAGTAGTTTTCCTATTAAGAACAAAGACTTAGAAATCTGACAGCACTTTAGATCTTTGGCGCCTGAGTCAGAGTGTCAGAGAAAAACCTCCATTCATTCAAGTAGTGTCCAGAGAAAGATGCCTACTTTTCTTTGAAAGAACAGGGCTGATTACTTATTTTTATTTTTTTTCCCTTTCTGTGTCCTACACAATACAAATGACAAATCAAACCATAATCTCCTCAGTGGATGTCATCATCTTCGAGTTCAGATTTTAAGACAGCATGACTGCAATTACTTAGCTCCTTGAGAAAATATACCTTTTAAGTGTGAAAACTTACCACAAAGTTTCCAGAAGACACTTCTATTCATGTCTTAAATTTTCCTCAGTTCTTTAGGGAAATATCTAGGTGAATGTTGTCAGGTCTTGTATATTACTGTGATTCTACTGTGTTTTTACACTCATTGATTCATACTGAGAATCTTGCTGAGTGTATCTGCTCCTGCCTTTTGCTTCAGCAAGGCAAGCCTTTTCTTTGTGGTCTTGAGTACTGCAGAATGAAGAAAAGCTTGAATCATCTTTGTTATAGCTCACTGTGTGCTTGCCAAAGCCATTCTAGTATGATTCCAAGCAACAGATCAGTTTCTGTTTTCAACTTGCTATGTCTTACCTATTTCATGAGGCTTTTGCAGGTTGTCTAGTTTGCAAGTGCATCTCAAAGCACCTAGTAAACTCAGATTGTTATAGCAGCAGAGCAGCCCAAAATGCTTTCCAAAGCATTTCTGCAGAACCTCCCTCTTCTGAGTACTACTGGAGTTTCTTTTCTTCTATTTTGTCACCTCTTACCATGTCCTCCCCATTCTTCTACCTGAGGGGAAAAGGTGTGGGGAGGATAAAGAGAGAAAGTTTATCCTATACCTCGTTTGAAGAATATATACATTGTCTACTTCTTGTGGATCTCAGCACATTTTTTTTTTTTTAATATTGCCCCTTGATAAGGCAGTTTCAGCATTCAGAGATGTGGGCAAATCAGAGTTCCACAGTCCATATAAATCCCAGCACAGCTGAACATGAAATCTTTAACTTCCTTATTTCTGTAAGTAGCCAGTTCCTGGAACCATCCTGGAACAGAAAGGACATCTTTGTCCCAGGGGCGTTCTAGCAGGTAAAACCTGGTTAGAGTGAGTTCATATTCCTGGGCTAAATAGATACAAAAGCAGTGGGCACTGAATAGAAAAACTGTCCAGGGATTTGTTTCAATAGAACCTCTGAGAGTCAAGCACTTCTGGACCAGTAGTCCTATGCTGTGCACCTTCATATTAGCCATAAGGATCATCTGGAAAAGATACAGATTTTGCAAACAACATGATATGTTGAAAAAACTTGCCAGTGTTATGTGAAGAACCTGACTTAGCTCTCCAACCCATTCAAAATTGTTAATTTTAAAACAGTCCTACATGAACAGACTAGTGGATTTCAATGCATATTTACACAAAGTTGCCAGTACTTCAAAAGGTGCATATGTTACATTATTATTTTATGTCACTAGCTACGACTAAGCTTTGTTCTGCACATTTTTTATTCAAGTCCTTCTTGCTTAGAGATGGACCCTGATTTTTAATAGGCTTATCTATTCTATTTACAGTACCAACAAATATGTATGAATGTGGCTGAATAAAGGATTTTTCAAACTGTGGTTCTGAGGAAACAGTAGAAACTGATAGTACAGGGAAAGGAAGGCCTGTTTTAAAGTAAGGTTGTAAGACCTTGCATGCCCAACACTGACAAAAGTATGCTTTTGCATACTGCATGCTTGGTATGCATTAGTTGCTGTCCCAGTTCTAAGTGGGCTACCATGTTTTCTGGATAGTGGCAGTTCTGTAAAAATAAGTTACCTTTTTCTTCTAAAATTCTGCATGGATATCAGAGATTTCCATTGCATTTCTGTGACTGAGAGGTACATGAAGGGTACTGATGAAAAGCAAATATTGGTAGTCCATTGGTATTTATGTTAGAACTTGTTTATATTACATTGGAGAAGGCATTGGTAGTCATGGAAGAAAGACAGAAATCCCTTTCAAAAGAGCTCTGTTGCAGAGCACACATATTAGCCTGTCTGTGATGTTATTATCCCTGTTTTAAGCAACATTAGCAGGTATACTGTGCACCTGCGAATAATAAAAAATAGAAATAAAGAGATTATATTAGACATTTCTTGGAACTGAGATGAACTTTTGGTCTCTTTTTGCTACCTTTAAGGAGTCCTTGTTCATGAATGTGGTTTGTGGGTATAGGAAATTTAATTAAAAAATAATTAATTATATTGCATCTTGCTCTTGATACCTTTTGTTCAGTCAGGTAGGAATTAAAAGATACAAAGAGGGAAGATTTAAATTTTGCCCAGGTCCATTAATCCTGCTTATCATAAGATTCCCACCTGACTTTTCCCTAAGAGTCCAAGATCTGTTGATTTCTTCAGAACCCTCCCCTTGTAAAAATTCTGCCTACCAAAAGAAGTAGAAGACACATTGCTATACCCAGTAATTACCCACAGTAAATTAACTTTTTGTCAATATTTCTATTTTTTGTTTGAAATCTTGTCACCTACTGGGCTTATGCAATGAATTAAATAAAGTGGACCAAAGCAATATCAAGAAGTATTCCCAACCAGAAAAGAATCCAACTTCATCACATTAGTGCCTCTGCTCTATTCTGCAGTTTTCATGACAGAGTATCTACAAATTTGGGTTGCCTGCCCTTCGTCTTTCTAGCCCCAACACTCTGATTTATGACAGCATAGATTTCCCATCGGAACAGATGGTATACTGCAACAGAATTTATTAAACCTTCATTTCCCAGATCCTCTTCTGTAACACTTTTGCTCATTCCCCTCCTTTTCCTAATGTGACAGAGCATTGTATGTCTCTGACACTGAAATTAGCACAAAGATGTGTGGTTCCTTGAGAATCTGCTCTGCATAAATAATCATTCAGATTGCTGACCTGCTAAAGCTTCTAGTGGCCAATCACAGAGCAAAGCCTGTAATTTTTCCTACTTGGTGCTGCTCCACCATTTCCTTATCCTGACTTCTATGTTGTTATGCATCTCCTATGTCTGACATTAGAGAAAATAATTAGCTGGGGCTTAGAAATATTATCATTCTAGGTCTTATGTGTAAGTATCTTGGCTTAGTAAGAAAATAGATAGGTATCCAAAAAAAAGGATGTGACTCAACAAAATTAGGCCAAGTTAAAAGTGTTTAGGTTTTCAGGAAGCATTATAATTTCAGTTTTTCCATAAATCAGATTTGTAACAGATGGGTGCAATGTAGGTCAGATGCAGCAGACATCTTCGTAAGCACTTGCTTTAATGGTCTCCTTGATAATTTTTGTCTCTCCTGTCACATGATAAAAGACAGTTCAAATCAGTCCATGCAGACCACTTGCAATAAACAAGTGGTACTGACTGAGAGGGAAGCAAAACAAAGGGCAGGATTGCAGCATTCACTTTTGCCTTGGGCCAGCTTCATCCTGGGTGCACCCTGGATAAAGCAACAGCATTGCAGGCAGGCAGAATTTGCACCCCTGTTAAAAGTACTGACACATTTTATAAACAAGATCACACACACTGAGGTGAAGTTATTAAAAGGGCACCAAAAGGCCAACCTAGGACAGAGTAGCAGCCTTGACTTTGAATTTCCTACCACTTTCCAGCTGAGTACCTGAGATTTATGTTTCTGCTTTTGTATTTTGAAAAAAAAAAAAAACCTATGTGGGACACAGAGCCACCTCTTGAAAACAATATTTTGCTTATTTCAGTCATTTCCTTTTAATGGCTCACAGCCCCTTCAGTAAACATATATATAAATATGAGAATTTAAATCATCAGAGTTTTAAATTAGGTATCCCTTGGAGCTGTAAGAGTCTACTGTATAAATACATCGTTGCTCACAGGCGTGAGGGATGAAGCTGCTCCTTTGGAGCTTTAAGAGGCTCTGATTCTGATGCTGTGCCTGCTGCACACACTGCTGGTTCTCATCTCATGATGTACACAGAGCTCTGTGAGCACGGCTCTGCCCCTGCAGCTGCTCAGTGCATTGCCAGGCAGAGAGATAATAGAGATCTCTGCTACTTATGTGATCTAGCTTTAAGTGTAAAAATAAACAGGCACAAAAAGATTCACAATAATCTGTCGTGTTACCCTTTCTTCCTGAGCACCATTCCCTCGCAATTGTTTTCCTCACATCTGATATATTTCCCTAAACTAGACATCATATTTCTTGTTTTATGTCACTAATTGTGTGCCAACAGGATTTGAATCCACATGAAATGGTAGGAAAAACCCAGAAATTACTTTTCTAATATATTTCTAAATTTTCTTATGAGTCTGAGGCCAATTTATTTTGAATACTGTCATTATTTTTTTAATAGACTTCATTTGTTTATGTACTCTACCTAGAGAAGCGGGCCAATAAAACTCTTGCATATGTGCTTAATTCAACAGAATTGCCATTCAGCTGAAAGATATACCTAAATACTTTGCTTTCTGATATCTCTGGGTAGAGCTGCTAATAGGAAATTACAATTGCTGATACAGAAAGATGTACCAATTTCAAAATCCCTGTTTTAGAATACTTTTCAGTCTTTATGGAAAATAATTCTTGAGCAAGATACATCTGCATGGGCCAAAGACAGGTAAGAAATGACATTGTTTCCCTGCTGTACTCTGGGGAGCCACTGTTGGGTGCAAGTCAAACCTGTAGTGGCACAGATGAAGGCCAGGCTGAGTCTTCCTCTGCAAGCTTTTCACTAAGAGGGCTGCAGCAGGAAGCCTCTGTTTGGGGCCTAAGGACAACATCCATTGGAACTGAAATCAATTGTAATCTTTCCACGGCACAGAATAGCTTTGGCTAGAATCCAACCGGAAAATAAATTTTAGCTCACTGATGGAGTGAGTGGAACTGATCATCTTTGCTGCCAAACTGTTTGTTTAAAAGGAGTATGCAAAGTCCCATTCCCCCTCACACAGCAGAAACTGGTTAAGAAACCACTCTTTTGGTGATACTTCTAAGCTCTCCTCTGGGAGCACTCATCCTCTAAAAGTCTTTTTGGGCATTTCTGAAGAATAGCTGCCTCTACTTGTTCTGGCTCTGTTTCTGGTTCTTCCTTGCTCTCTTCTCTCTTTTTGCATTAAGTTCATTTGCTGATTCTTCTCTAATACATACAATAATAATAAGAGCCAGAGATATTTTTCCATGGACAAGAGAGCTGGATTGGGTCATAAAAGCCTTTAATGAACTACTCTGGCCTCACCAAAAGTTATACAGAGATGTTTGTAGCTTTCTTATCATACTCTTAAGAAACTTTTAATTGCAGAGATTTAATCTAATTTATCACATCTACATGTTATGTGGTTTTCTTTCTAGATCACACAAAATCAGAGAATTTTCTTTTGTCTTTCTTTGGCTTTGGGCAATTGGTTGTCTTGACTGAAAGGTCCACCCATGTAAAAGGCTATACACTCCTTTTTATCACAACTCCAGGCTGAAGATTCATTTGACACCATAAGCAGATTGGGATATGTACTGATCAAATATAAAAATATCTTTGATAGAAAATTGCCTGTACAGAATAAATACGTCATATGTGAGTTGCCTCACTTTTGTGAGAAGTGGAAGAATATTGTGACTTGTGACTATACCCAAGCCCTTCATGACAGGCCTCTTAAATTCATTGATACATTTCATGATGTAAAAGCTCTGCAATAAACATATTTTCATGTTTAATGACTCATATTTTGTGGATGGAGAATAAGAGATATCTTGCCTTTCTCCACCTCCAAGAGGGTTAGAAATTAACCCTTTCTCCTTTTCATGTTCTCATTGTGGTAGTACACAGCAAAAAATGCTTGTGCCTCATTGCTTGATGACTCTCTGAAATTATATGTAATAATGGATTATCAAAGCGGAGCTATTTTGATTGGTAAGAACATTTTTCAAAATGGAGCTTTGATGTGGCATAGAAATTGTGCTCTGGCTTCTAAACAGTGCAGATGTGGATTTGATAAGGTGCAGAGGCAGGGCTGGAACCACAGTTGCCAGAGCTGTGTCTCTTTTCCAGTGCACTCACACCACCAGGAAGGGCAGTGATCTACCCTGTGATGCAGCTCCACAGCCACATGGCATGTTACCTCAGCTTCCACCATTTAAAGACAATCCAAGTTCAAAAACTGGAGAACAAAAATTAGTCTGACAAAGATGATATTTCTCAGAACTGTTTACCTTCACAATGCGTTCTCTTGGTCATTATTGTTGAGTCATTAATTTCCTTACTGGGAAAGCAATTAGTGCTCTTTTTCCTGGGGAGAAAATTTCCCTTTGGAAGGCAGTGAGAGAGACTGGGCAAATGATGACAGGTTTGCAGAAGCTGGTCAGATGCCTAATCCTTAGAAAAGTTTCTATCAAGATATTTTAGAGAGGAACACTTGCACGTCCATAAACATGCATGCACACCTTCATTTAAATACCACGCAGAAATGTCAGCCACAATCCAGGCCTCACTGTTCTCTGTGCTGTTCATGCTTAAATTATAATAAACTCCACAGGTGATGCCATCTAAAAAGTGATAGATCTACATACAGATGAATGATATTCAATTTATACTCAGAAAAACTTTATTTCTCTGCCTTTAATGGAGTATTGCTTGCATACAGACCATAAACCAATTTTTAATGACAATGTATACCTAAATATCTTATTTGAGCAGTGACAGAGAAGAGAGAAATAGAGAAATGTTTTATTGTTCTTCACTCTTTGTTGTACATTTATTCTATTCCTGCTATTGTAAATGAAAAGTAGCAGACATTAATAGACTAAATGTTTCTCATGGTGCATTTTATTTCTTTTGCTAGTGAGTGCTGCTCACTTCAATTTCAAATCCAGTCCAGACTGCAGTGCATTAATAAAGTTAACTGATGAGACAAATTCCACCCTTTATAAACTTAAGCTCTGAAAGATTTACTAAATTCTCATGTCCTTCGATCTTATGTGACTAACACAGTCAGAGGAAAATATAAAACTGCAGTGGGGCAGAAAAGATTCAGATTAAGAGAACCATTACCTCGTAACAACACTAGGAGAGGATACAAATGTTAAATTGAGTTTGGATGTTGCTCTAAGCAGAATGTAAAGTCGTGGGAAGAGCCCCTGCTGCTGGGGTGCTTTTCCTAGTGCACAGCACTACTTAGATAATCAAAATAATACACTATACATTTCAATTTCAGTTAAACGGGAATTCACAATTATTTGTGAATAAACTTCCTACAAAATATTTTCCACCACTGAGCATGTCATTTTTGTGTAGAAAATTGCCAGTTCATGGTTTTCAAAAGCCTTCAGCCACATGAACATTTTCTGTAAGGGGTTGGGTTTGAAGGTGTTATTCCTGGACATGACCCACAGGATGGGGAAGGATGGCAGCCTGCCATTGGTATCTTGTGGCCAAGGGTGGATGAGGCTGAGCCCTTGACTGTGGATTACGCTCTTTTAAGTGGAGCAATGTGCTGGACCAGATTCCCATCCCATGCAAGTTCTCAGGGCATTAGTAGAACCTCAGGCTCCACCTGCAAAGCTGACCACATGGTTTGTCATCTTCAGATATCAGCCCCAGGTTTTCTTGAGAGGTGATTCAGTGGCCCTAATCTTCTGGGGAATTTCTCTGGCAAGCAACAAATTGCTCTTCTTTCAACTTCTGTCTCCATCTTCTCCTTCTTTCTCTACTCATCAGGTTGCAGAAGGGAGGTTTGTTGACTGAAGGGAAGGCAAGGACAATAGCACACATCTTTATCTGTCTGATCTTGGAGCTGCTGATGCACAAGGCAGAGCCGCATTTTCTCTGTTCTCACCAGAATCTGTAACTAACATTCCCCAGGGGACAAATATTCTACTGGGAGCTTTAGGATACAGAAACCCCAGGTCAGCACTTGAAGAAGGCAAGAGTAGTAAAAAAACCAGAGACAATGTTCCGGCTCTATTTGCCAAGCTATTTCCTCATGTTGGTTGTTTTTGACTGTTCCTGGAAATGCAAAGGGCCCAGAAATGGTTATGGACATGTTTGTACATGCTGGTGTCAGCTCTCCTTTCAAGTTCATCCAAAGCCAGAAAGAAGAGTAATCTGAGAATTGATTTTTGCTTCTGTTGAGCTCTGAAATATGTGTCAGATTAGAGCTTCAAAGAAACTGCTTATTCACCCACACAGGATTCCACTTTTTTATATTCTCCTTTGCATTTTAACTGCACCCAGTGGACTGTTGTTTCAAAAAGAGAAATCAGACACTCAGCTGAAATACCAGCAGCTTTTGTAAGATGTGTGCTGTGGTAAACAGCCCTTGTTTCTTCTGCTGCTGGGTAAAACCTGAACTGAGTGTTTTTCTCCAAAAGGAATTAGTACTATGCTTTCTCAGGATATATTTTTAAAATTATTATATATGATGGTACATAACTGTTGACTGGGTGCTTACAAAACTTTTTAAGTCACAGTAAAAAATCTCAGTGACAGTTGCTCATGTTAGACTGAACAAAATATTACAGAGCTATAAATGAGAGCCATTACCTTGGATAATCTTTGGTTCACATTTCTTGAAGATGAATGGAACACCTACATTCAATGGTCAATATATCTAAAATGAAGCATAATCTTCAAATATTTTCATTATTCTGAATCTTTGAGAAAAACATGTAGGGCTACTTCAGGTCAGAGCCCTGTCTGGAGCAGCACAAAATCAGGGAGTTTGACTGCAGTAAAATTGCTCCTTTTTCTGAAGAGAAGAGCTAATTATTGGGCAGTGAGGCAAGTAACAGAGGTGATTATCCAGTACCTTGTGTTTATCACAATACTCATCAGTCACTGTGATATTGTCAGCCAGCACAGGATCCATTTACTGTGCTACCTTACAGCCATCAGCAAGGAGCTCAGTAGATCCCAGCTAAGGCACATATCCTAGCTAAGGAACAAAATGCTTCTCCTGTGTGAGGGAATTTATACTAATAAACCAGTGTATCACTTGCCTGGAGTGGGAAATCCTTGCTCAAGCAGATTTTTTTCCTCCAGTGAGCTCTGTAGTAGCAATGCAGGAGACCATGTGTTCAACTTAGATTTGGTCTTGTACAAAGCTATCTCAGAGTTATAGCCAGGAGTTCATGAAACAAGCAGGGCTTATATTTGGTTCCTTCAAGAGTTGAAGTGAACATACTTCACTCATGAGTCTATTTGCACAAAGTAATCAGGAAGGATGTCAGCTTGCCTGACAGAATTGAGTTTCACAACTCTATGTTCTTACAACTGCCTCTGCTACTGGGGCAGCAAGAGAAGGCAATTGAGTGCCCAGGCTCTCTCTCAGGAGCAGGCCAGAGGCCATAGATATTCTCCTTTCTGCACCTTTGTTCTCCAGGTACGCTCTTGTCTGTGTTGCCTATTCAGGCTAGAAGGAATTTTGGGACAAGGATTGTTTCTATTGATATGTAGAGTGACATGGTGCACTAGTTTGAAGTCCTCACCAGCTCTGTACATATCCCTAAACCAGAATCAGCATAGTAACACCAGCATGCTGTTTGACCATTAAAACTGTAAAAGTTAATTAATCCAGGCAAATATCACATTGACAAAGTTAGGGTGTCTCCCAGTTCTTCACACTCTGCTGCACCATATAGCAACAGAATTATTATTATTATTAATATTATTTTATTAAACAGCATCTAGGCTAAAGAAACCTTGATGATGAACAGGACTTCCATATATACTATTATATATATACTACTATAATATAAACTAAGGACATCATCGGGTGGTGACCAAATTACCCATAGCAGGGGTAAGGTGAACAGTGAACATCAGTAATTAACTGTTCAGTAGTGCTCTGGATGACAAATGTGATGCTCTCATGGTCCAAGAGGTTTAAAGTTTGGGGCAGAAGAGGAAGGAAGGAAGGAGGGAAAGAGGGAAGGAAGGAAGGGAAAGAGGGAAGGAAGGAAGGGGCGGAAGGAAGGGGCGGAAGGAAGGGGCGGAAGGGGCGGAAGGGGCGGAAGGGGCGGAAGGAAGGAAGGAAGGAAGGAAGGAAGGAAGGAAGAAAAAGAAAGAGCAGCTCATATTGAACTGTAAATTTTTATTGCAATAAATTGGAAATTGAGGGGTAGAGTAGGAAAGAGAATGACAGAAAAACAATTTAATGTTCTCCCCGTGGTTACCATACGAATAATTGTAAGCCAGTGCTAAAGCCAGGGCTGAGTCCATCTTGGTGGCATAAAAAGGCATTAAGATTTCCAGGGGTACCTTTTCTGTTATGCTTCGAGAGAGATAAATTATTCATAAACAAGAACTACTTTTTATGTAGGTTTTTTTTTTTTTTTCATCTAGAAGGTAAAGAACTCAACACAAAACATTTCCATTTCAATACAGCTGTTTAATGCACTATGAACTAGATTAAAGTAGATTTAAACTAGTTTCAGGTTTAAGCCTGCAAAATAAGACCAGGATAGCTGTTGAGCCTCTGTCTTACTGAGGTAATAGGAAAATAACTTGATTTATACTGAGTCCTTTTGGCCTTGTTTATATCTGGACTTGTGGCAAAAACTTCCGGAGGGAGGCATTCCTCCTCTTGTTTCTGAAACTTATACCACTTTGTTTTGTAATTTTTATTTTTGATAATCTCTTTTGTAAACAGTGTCCTGCAGAGACCTACAGTAGTGAGTCCAATGCAAACAGGACATCAAAACGCATTACATTTAAAAACACATGCTGGTGTATAGTTAAGATTGCGACACTCAGGACTACGGCTTGTAACATTATATGGCGCTACACTATACAAACATTTGAAATGAAGAATTTCTCACACAGTTACTATTATTTTTGAGGGAGTTTACATTTGAGTTTCTCAGCATCTTATCACAGACTTTAATAACCTTTCCTTGAAAAATCCTCCCTCTTCCTTTGTATGTAATAGAAACCAATGTGTAACCAGACCTGGGGGATACCTTTGCTCCAGCAAACTAATACAGACCTTGAAGCTGGGATTTGCAGGCAGCTCCAGCTCTGGGCGGCATGTGCAGCCGACCTGGGGGGAGCAGGCTGGCATGTAGAGCCCACTGAGTGGCAGTGAGACCACTCAGACCAAGTCTTAACTGGGCCACCCCTCTCACCCTCTTGTTGTTCAGCTGCTGCCACATGGGTACTGCACTAAGCACAGTGAAGTTTTGTGGTGTCTGTCTCACTGCTTGTGTCCCCTTCCTGTCCCTGTTGCCGTCAGGTAGAGGTGACTGGAGGTAGCAGTGGGAAGACTGGGCAGAGCAGGGTGTAGAATGCTGGACAACTGCGCATGCTTCAATCTAAATTTACTGACTTCTGCTGAAAAAGTATAACAAACGAAGAAGTAGGTAACATTCCCATATTTCATCCTATATCCTTATATTGAAAGGAAGTCCCATATGAAATTGGAACCTATTTGGTACTCACTCCAACTTTAATGAGAGAATTAAATTGGGGGGTCAGGGCTTAGTTCTGTCTGGTAGAGTAGAAATATGTGAAAAGATTTGGCCCCCGTGGAAGATAGTTTCCAGTCTAATTCACTTCAGTGATTTCCATGTTTGTCTTGCAGCTTGTCCTGCAATGAGATGGAATGCCACACTGTGTGGGAATTCACTGTTTTGTAACTAGCTTTTGAAAGAAAAATGATTGCTTTGATAGAGATATCATTCAGTTTAGGCAACATCCAAGTTTTGCCATCATCCAACTCTGGCCTTACAGCCTGCTTAGTTTGCTAATATACCACAGAGTGCATCCCAAGTTTCTCAGATAACTTTGACTCAGATTATTTCCTCATGCATAAATTAGTGTTACCCTGAAAACAGTGCCGTTTACTCTCTGTGGAGAACCCCATATTTCTGGTTTGACATAGTTCTTCCCAGCTCCTTTTCATCCATCGAGTTTCTTGCAGTGGAAAGAAACAGCAGTGCAGGCGCTGGTGAGACACAGCGTCCCCACAGCCATGAAGCCGCCACATTAAGACAAGTGACAAGGTAGCTTTTAAAAATCTCCTGACACAGCTGGAAAAGAATGTTTGCTCTTAAAACTTGTCTGACCATATCAGTTAAAAAGAGTGACTCAACAAAGAGCAAACTCCAATCTCTGTGATGGTAGCAGAAATCTGGAATTACTTTCTAAGCACTGAAGTGCATTTACTAAATATTTCCACTTGCAGAGGCAATATCAGCTTTGGGCCCATATCACAAAACGCATTTTAATGGTGTTCTAATGGCAATTTGCTCTAGGTGTGGCTAAAGTGTGTATATGGATTTTAATCAGAAGAAATATATATCTATGGAAATTCTAGACTATTTTTTAGGCACTAGTGAGGTAGAAGAAGCACTTGTGAATTAAAAACAGTCCTAGAGACAGCCTTTGGACATTACTTTCAGAAAGATTGATTCCTATCATCTTATCAGCCAAAGCATATGAACACACTAAGAACTAAGAGCTGGCAGGCTGTTTCCACAGCTATGACACAGAAATGACCATCAGATTATCTGCTTGAGTACAGAAGGTCAGCAGTCTTGCTGGGATCTTGGAATACAGGGAGGACAAATTCCTTTTTGTTACCAGGTACAATTTAAATGGAAAAAAAAAAAAAAAAGAAAAGCAATCGATTTTAATGGGTGACTCTGGATTTACACTGTTGCAGCTGAAACCAGAGTTTGGCTCATTGTGGGCAGATATATCTATGAATAACCTTCTTAACCTGTTGGAAAGCTAATGACGGAAAATGTTCCCCATAAAAGTATATATATTACAGCTGTGTAAATATATTAAAAACCCTAAACTGTCAGCAGACTTGCTGGCAGATGTATGAATGCTTCAACAAGATCTCTGTACTCCACATAGCTTCATTTTTATCCTCTACATAGACACACACACACACACACGCATACACACACACACACATAGATTTAATAACATTTACAGTACAAATTCCTTTGATCAGTTAGCTCCTCCAAGCAAATAGGATCCATGGCAGAATACATATTATGTTGTACTGCTTATGAAACACATTTTATAAGTTTTACCTGGTTGCCAGCTGTAAAATTCAGCAGGCAATCCCAAGACCTAAGACCTAAGAAAGAGAGGGTCTTTTTTCCTCCTTTCATACTTTCCAGGGGAGAACAAGAGACAGCTTATGATGGCACTAAAATCTCTCTATAAATGTCCCAGCAAGACCAGAGGGATTCCTTTTTTTCTAGCTCCATAAGTTGCTTTTTTCATCAGCTAGTGGCAAATTTTTAAGAAGCAAGTAAGAAACATGGAGTAGGTGTCTTTAAGTCCTTCTGCCCCTTGGTACTTCTGGACAGAAGTGAATGACAAACTTGTACATCCACTATTTCAGTGGAGAAAAGGGGGGTAAGGGAGGATTTGACACATACTTCTGCTATTTTTAAAAGCTAATAAAGTGGTTAAATGTCTATAACTGAGCAGCTACAGTGAATATTTAGTTTTTTTGGCAAGACAGTTAAGACATATTTACAGCATGCAATTGGAAAATAAGCTTGTTATATGTTATAAATAAACTATTCCCAGTGACAGATTAAGAAAATATTGGATATGTACAAAATGACAGCATTAAACAATGAAAGTATTTCCTGAGGAGCTGAGCCTTAGCAAAAGCCACAGACAAAATATTTTTAGTGGCATTCCAACACTCTGTGTTTCAGAGCCATTTATAACAGAGCTCATTATGAGATATTCCTTTCTGTTACAGGCCACAGCTGGATATACCAAAAAATTAAAGAAATATTTACCTACGAGAAAGAGTCACAGTACCTGGCTTTATTTCATACAGCTAATTTCTCCTCTTCAATCCACCACATGGGTACAAGAGAAGAATTTGCCCTTATGTCTCCAAGTCCTTAAGTCCCTGCCTCTCCCAAGAACTGCTATAAATCCAGTCATTCCCATATGCATGAGCAAAAAATCACAGAAAAAGGCTTCTGCAGGAGCCTGTCAGGGTAGGAGGATACCTGTACCTGTGGGCTGTAATTGCCTGCTCCCTTACATCCTCCTACAACAGGCAGCTCTGAACCCTCTTACAACACATGCAAAATGGATCCTGACTTCTGCTATTGTGCTGGGCATGAAAACTAGCTTTCAAGTGAGTCATGCTGCTAAAAGCTCAGGTATACTTTCTTGTCTCTTTAAAACAGCTAAACTCAACCACTAAACAAATTACAGCCCTGAAGGGCTCAGATGGGGTGGTGAGGTGGAAGGTGAAAGGAAGAGAACACAAGTGTGAAAATGCATTGCCTCTGAGCTGCAGTAACTTGAATACCTTGAGGGCATTAGGAGGAAAATGCTCAGAGAAGGCACTTTGCAGGTTTTGGAAAAAGGTAAAAGCATCATTGCCTGTGAAGTTGGCCTGAAGGTACCGGCCAGCTGTGCTATTGTGAGGTGTCACCAAAAAGGGAATTTTGGCTGTTTCGCATCGCGCATGCATCTATCTTAGAAACATAAAATATTTGTGCTGGTCTACCTTGTCCTTTGGCTCGTGACTCAAACCAGAACTCACTTCAAGCATTTTGCTTTTAGCAACTGCTTTTTAGCAGTGTTTCCCCCTACCAGGATGTGTCTATTCTTCTGGAGTTTTTACCATATTCCTCCCAGCCATGGCAGATGGCACAGTCTGTTACCGACCTGAAAAGCAGCTCTAGGGAGAAGAAATAAGTTAGGAGGAGGCAGAGAGGTATCATCACTTTGCTCAGGTGATGTCTCAATGGAGATCTCGCTTCAGTCTTCCTTCCTTTCCTCTCCTTTCCTGTGTGTAAGCCTGTCAGGCTTCTGCAGGTGCTGGTGCTGTTGCAGGTAGAGCTGCCAGTTGGCTTCCCTAACTGTGCTTGCTGTAAAAATATGGACACTCTTTACATATTTGCCTTTCTTTTGGAGAATATTAGCTCTTAGGTCTCTGGATGTCTGCAAACTAGCACATATCAAGTACCACCTCATCTTCTCTCCCTTTGTATGCACCTCTGTAAGCTGAATCTAAGCATACCCAACCACCAGTTGTATATACAGATGTGTGTAAATCCATGGCACTGGATGACAGCAACCCTAACCTAGAAGTTGGACAAGAGGATTGCCTCAATCAGTTAGTTTCTCCCTCTAATGAATGGGGATGGGTTTTGGGAGTGTGTGTTTTTTAGATATCTGTCTACTTCATCAAGTGTTTCTTTAAGATCTTGTACTTCTTCCATGAAGGACCATGGAGGTACACTGATGAGCTTTAATGAATCTCATTTCAAATTCTTCATAAATAAATAAATCAATCAACACCAATTGTTCTAATCAGGGTGATCCAGCTTTTTCTGATGGTAAATTTTAGATCCCAGCCTGGAATTGACAATGGTGAGTCTTGGCTCTAAAAAGATATGAGAGTATCCATACTTCCAGCCCTTCCTTCTAACAGCCAGGACCACAATGATGGCAGATGTTCTGAGCCCATAGAAAGATTTCACAGGCCTGTCCTAACCTGTGATTTTCCTGATTTTTTGAATGATATGTGCTACATGATAGAAAATTAGTTTGAGAGTCCAAATTCTTTTATACCAATGGAAGTATAGTATAGATGAGAGAAGAGTTCAGGAATTTCTAATGGCCTGATTTTATTTTACTGTCTCGATTGATACTATGAAAGCCACAGAGAAAGCAAAGCTATTGCAATGGCCGGAATTTCCTTATGGGATCATTCCAGTAACTTGAAAACTTAACTACAAAATCAGATGATTCCTTACAGAAATATATTAATTATGTCCTTTTCCTTTCTTCCTAGGAGGACTGCTAACATACTGCAGCCAGGTATATTTGCTAACTGTTGCATGCTTTTTCCATGAATCATATCACATTTTGATGCTAATGGCACAATAATTGAGGCATATTTTAGATTAGATAGGAGTGGCCAAATTCTATTTGTACATAGTGTAAAACCAGAATAGTTTCTCTAGGATTTATTTCCTTAGTACAAAATATCTCCTTCACCAAATAAAATGGAAGAGTGTCTCAACGTAAATAGGGATAACTGTGTATTATAGGGGAGGATAACAGCACAAGAGAAACGTTTAAGTCCATAAACCATATAGAAGAAAAATGAAACTCAATAGAAAGATTACTGTGTTAAGCAATAATTAAGATACTATGTGTTCTAATGAATCTGTATTTAGTGTGTGCAGCTAAGAAAAAAATTCACTGTGAAGGTGGTGCAACAACAGCTGAAAGAGGTTGTCCAGAGGAGTTGTGGAGTCTTCATACTTACAGATACTCAGAACTCTATTTGTTACAGTCCTGAGTCAACTGCTTTAGCTGTGGCTTTGGAGTAGATGATCTCCAAGAGGTCGTTGTCAACCTCAACCATTTTTGTAATTCTGTGAATATGTAATTTCAAGATCCAAAGGAAAATTTAAGAAACAATAAAATACACTCCTAAAACGTTTTGCTTTAAAGGCTTCAGCTTGCTCCAGGAACAAATAAAAGCTTTTGCCTTATAGATTTTTTTGTATGGAAAGTTGTTGTAATGGTGAAGTGAGGAAATAAAACAAGAAAGAAAAATTGTTGAAGGCAAGTAATAAATTTGGGTACACCTTCTCCTTTCTTCCTGGATCTCATAGCCAGAGTAAATGGCACAGCAGCAGAATAAGTGAATGCTTGAGGAAGGGGCTACATTCACAAAGCACTAATTCTTCTTAGCTGAAAATATAATCAATAACCATATATCAGAGTGGAGAGTCACCAGTATTGTTCTGCCCTTTGGAAATCTGCTGTTGTGAAAATAATTATGGCAACTCTCATATTCAGGACAACTAGCTAAAGGGCAATTATAGTCAAATGCCTTCAATTTTCCCCGTAATTAGAGTAATTATATATCCAACATGCCTATGTACCAAGCTGTGATCATGCTAGTAAAAGTAATTTGTTTACATGAAAATCTTATAAAGCTGCATTATCATTAGTATCAATTTTTCCCTGTTAAAAACTTTGTTATTTCCAATAAACGAAGTCCAATGTATTGTGCTTTCTGTATTGCAGAATCCATCTGGTATTTTTTTCCTCAAGACAAAAGGTCTGAAGCAGCTGTTAATGTAGAAAAGTCTAACAGTATAAATCATTTGAATTTCTCTTCAGTTTGATTCTAAGCAACAGCTGCTTTAATCTACTTCAGAGCACATTATGTTTGTAAAACAATGTTAATTGGGCTGTGTTTCAGTGGTTGACCTGTTTGTCTGGCAAGTGTTAATTCAACAGTGGTACAGCTTTACTGGTATATTTATAAAGAACAACTCATTTGTTTCCTGGGAATTCTCTATCTGGATGTTTTTCACCTCTTGAGTATAGTAATAGATTGACTTCAGCTGGAGTAGAAGATATTTTCTTCCAATGGAAACATACATATCTGACCAAATCTTTAGCTGCTATATTCCTTGTGCAATCCAGTTAAGGGACAGAGTCATATGTGCTGTGTATGATCTTGTACATAGATTTTTGCAGGGAAGGCCTGAATGGAATACTCCTGAAAATATTTACTGTACCTAACAGTTATCTAGGTCAGAGTAGCTACTTTTACAGAAACACCCTTTGCATGTTTCACTTACTCTGAAAATATTAAAAAACATCAAGGTTTTTTTCCTGACTGTTTTAATATTTTATATACAGAAACCTGATCTAGAAAAAATGCATGGTTTCGCTGTATTATTAGTGCATGCCTAGGATTTGTGCCCTTTCTATTTCCATAGTATTCTTTTAATTTGCTATTTATCCTCCAGTCAGTTTTTAATAGTTTATTTTTCAATTAAGCTTTAGATAGATGTGAGCAAAATCGTTTGAGAATGGTTTTGCAAATTCTGATTGACTTTTCTCATGTTCATATGTTGGTACATCTTTGCTGTTTGACAAATTTTAAGTGCTTGCTTATTTGAAGGGTAGAGAATTTCTATTTTTTAAGTGAATATGCTCATATATATAACAACCATATAGGTTGTTGAAACAAAAAGCAGTCAAATGATGTGCTGTTACTGTAGTTGGTGCATCAAAACTTCTTAACTTTGTTTTTAGACACCAAAAATCAATGCAGTGCCAACACATGGTCAGGAGAACACTGAGAGGGAAGCCCTAGTAGGTCTGGCTGAGCTAGTTAAATCAGCACTTCTTTCAAGAAGATATAGCTCCCAGTTAAAGAGCTGGCAGAACAAAGCTTTTTACTGCACCTCAGCTGTTCCCTTTTACAGCCCTGTACATGAGCTTAGAGCAATAGGAGTTGTTTTGCAGTAAGACACCAGATTATGAGTTGGAGCAGCTGAGGTGCAGCAGGTTTTGCTGTATCTGGAACGGGAGCAAGAATTTCTGGCAGAGGGTCAGTAACAAACAGCTGGGATGGGGGAGAAGAGGCAGTAAGGTCTCAGCCACCACAGCTGTTTGCTTAGTGAATGTGAGTCAGAGCTTGAGTGAAGCATATACTCAAAAACAGTTGAATAGTTCATGAACCACCTGTAGCCTGAAATGCATTCACAGGCAGTATTTGTTGGACAGCTGTAAATGATGAGTAAAAGCGCCCAGTCTGCTCTTGGATACTTGCACAGAGAGCAGAAGGCTATATCTGTAGTATAAAATTTTCTTTATTAAGTTCAAAGTCTTGTACTTGGACTTTGAAGGTAAAATATTTTGAATGGAAGTTGGTTTTGTAGGGTGTGTCCTTGTAACCAGTAGGCTCTTAGCACTTTGCAAAATCCATTCAATGTTCTTCTGAAAATGGCACCTGCCACTTGCAGTACTGACATAGTTTATTAGGAAATACCACAAAATAATTCAGAGGATATTGAGCAAAAGAAAAGCTGTGACATCAGCCAAAAAGACTCTCAGTGTCAAAATATTCACTCTGTTTTTACGTGTTTCCTTCTAATTATACCTGAACCTTGCCTGTGAGAAGGACTCACAGCTATTTATTTATTTATTTACATTCATATCTATAAAACATGTGACCACTGCCCAAGCATCTGGTTGGATTTACATAAGAAGCAGTCTAATAAATAATTCACAACATATTACCAACAACGCTAGGGAAATGAAAATCATGAAGCTAATTAATATCCAAGAGCACAAAAGCCCTCTAGAAACCTCAGGTGTAACCAATTTCCCCACTAAGTCTCCCAAGATAAGAAGTATGTGGATTTTCTTATTAAGAAACACAAAAATGCTTTGCTCTGTGCCCTAAAGTCTAGCAGGACTAGCAGTGCAGCTGGAAATGAGTTCTAGAACTGAGCATTTTTCCTGGCAAATGTTTTCCTGTCCATTACTGGAACTGGAACTGACAACAGAAACACTTCAGGTGAACTCGATGGCTTAAAAGATAAAGCAAAGAAAAAACATGTCCCAGACCACTTAGGGCTTTTTAACTTATGCCAACATGTTCAGAGTTATTGCTCCACAAACAAAACTTTATAGACTGCTTTCATAAAAAATGTACTCAGAACTAAGGGTAAAATGGCCATGGAGTTCATTTATGGCACAATAAAAGTAAATTAGTCATGGAGCAATAGTAGCAGGAAAAATCAAATCAGATTTGCTTATTCAAACACTTTACAACCTGGAAAATAAAAGACAATAATTTGTAAAAAGTTTTATGTCTTGAGAATAAAACCTTTACACAGCCAGATACATTATCTTGCACTTAATGTAGGGGCAAACAAGCTAAAAGCTGTTTAGAAACCTGCAGAACTCAATGAATTATACAGTAAGAGTATAGCAGATGAGTAAAATTTATAGAGATCAGCTGACATAGACTGGATGTTTAGGACCTTGTGACACATGCTCTTGTGTTAAAGCTCAAGGAGCTGACAGTGGTCAGAGATTTGCTGGGCTGCTTCATGGATTTCATTCCCCAAGTTCAGGATTTCTCTAAGTAGTTCAAACCTATTTGGTACAATAATATTTCAGCATTTGCTTCTCCTTTGGTCCCATTAGGAAGGGAAACCTTTCTTTGTCCTGTAGAGATACTTTCCCACAATTCCTTTATGATTCTTTGCCCTTTTCCCCCACCAGACTATTATTGTCTAATGGGAAACAATGGCATTGTTTGATGTGGGCTTTATGCTTACTAAATATGGTAGGAACTCTTGTCCTTAGTTCTACATCAGGGTAATTGTGTTGGAGAAACATTTTTCAAAATGCCTAAGGGAAGTTTAGAGGACATTGCTGAATCTTGGGAAGAATTGTGGACAAACACTGAGTATAAAGAGAGAGGACATAATGCTAGGTGAGAAGGAAAAATTGAATGCTTCTGCTCAATCCTGAGAACATTCAAAATGCATAACTAATCAGAACTCCCATGAAATTCTAATTCATGTAGAACATTTGCTTGCTGTGTATCTTAATCAATAAAATCACAGAACTCATGATGTACAGTGGCCTATAAATTCTAAAATAGGAAAATCCAATAATTCCCCCTTCCTGGTGGCATAAAAGTAATTATTCCCTATGTAAAACAAAAGACAAATCCTATTATTTGTCTTCTCCCATGTCTGCTGACTAAAATCACTTGCCATGGGTACAGCCCCCACAGTTCAAACAGGACCTGCTGAAAGGGGTTCTACTCTACTTGCTGCCCAGCTCTGTCATGCATGGTTAGGTTTCTATTCAAAGAGCAACTGTCTTTTGGATAAAATCAAAGAGCTTGGAGTTATCTTTGCATTTATATTTAGTGCAGGACCTTTGTTTAACAGTAGCAGAACAAACTTGGAGCATATTCAGAGCACTCTTTCTGTTCAAGCTTGTGCCCTGCTTCATAAAGAAGCTGACATGAGGTTGTTCATTGCCTATTTCCTAGAATTAGAGCTCATTGTTCTGAGTTCCCCCTTTAGAAGCAGATATTTTACCACATATTTTATGTTGACTATGACCTGAATTTTCCTGACAATCAGGCTGATACTATAAACCCTCTGTCTTCAGCATAGATATTTCTGTTTTATTTGCCTCTTTGTTTTACAATCAAGTTATCATTCTTACACAAATAGCAATAGGAGTTAATTTGAGATATGTTTCCTAGCAGTGTGAACAGCACGGGTGTCTTTTTTTCACTTTCCCAAAGGATGTTTTGAGTTGGTACCAGTGCCACCTGAAGTGTCTGTCACCTTGAAACCACCATCTGTCCTACCTGCAAATTCAGCAGGAACAAAGCACAGATAAACAAGAGAGGAACCTCTCCATGAGGACCTTCCTGCTGTATTGCTTCATCAGTGTTTAAGGATAGAGAGGGACCTGCTGTGGGGCCCAGTGGATGGCACTCCAAAGCCTGCAGACCTCACAGGTCCAAACTGGCTCCCTGGAGGGCACTGACTACCAGCCCCTTCATGAAGGGGGCCTGAGACACCAGGAACCCTCCTGTGCTTCCCAGCAAGCTCCTAAAGCACCCGTGCTGCTGGAGAATTTGCAGGAAAAGCCCCCCAGAGTTGTGAATATTGCTACAATCTTTAGTTCAGCAGTCTCTTTACTGGTGAGTAAGAGATGATGTGCTGACTTGAAGAAGTATTTACTCCTGTTATCTCTTGCTTTCCTATTTTTCTGTACAAATTGTAATTCTACAGATAGCATATTAAGAGTCTGTGTGGAATATTTCTGCTGCCACAGATATGATCACCAAATCTTTGTTGTGCAACTCCTTTCTGATCCTGCATAAAATCTCTTGCTCTTTGTACTTCAGAATGTGGCACAGACATCCACTGATATCAGTGACCTTTCAAATCCCATCCCAGAGTTTTCCCAACAGACAGATAAATCAGTCTACTAACACTGTGACTGTCAGAAATGTGAGCTTTACATCAGTAAATGACATGCACTTTCTTCCAGTAGGCTCCTTGTATAGGGCACTGAATGCCTGCTCCAGTGTGTTGTGCATAACCATGACTAAGACCAAACAGAGTATTCCACTCTGTTTGTCAAGACATCTATCTTTTTTTTAGAATGGCATGGGCAAGTTGAGCTGTGATTAAGATCTTTGCTCTTTGTCAAGGTATTTCCAAAGCTGTAGCAAAAAAAGCTTGTAAAAATACAGATGAATACTTTTTATTCAATCTCCTGGGATAAAATTAGATCTTGCATAGACCTGTGCTGCTCTTGAATTTTCTTAATTCAGTCATTTTTTGTGAAAGACAAGGATAATCTTAACTAACTTCACCCTATATAAAATTAAGTGTAACACAAAATAATGGGCAGATGGGCTCCCTGACAAAAGAATGGAGACAAGTCTAGTTGGCAACTCACCTTCTTCCAAACCAGATGTTTAAGTTATCCTGGCAGAGCACCACCCTGAAAGTGTCTCTCTCTATTGTGTAACAAGGGCTTCCAGGAAATAAAGACCTCCTGCTATCTGACAGGGTAGCTCTACATCTAAGAAATGCAATCCCTATTTTATTCACTTAGGACATCCCTAGTGTAGTTTCTACTATTATGTTTCTATTTTACTGGACCAGATTTAATAGAGTTAATTTGGTGCAAAGATACTAGTCATGAGAGAGTATTGACAACAGGCTGGGAGCAGCTGCTAAGAATCACCAATTTTTTCCTTGCAATATTTTGTAAAGTTAACAAGAAATTGATGGAGGTAGGAGGCAAGGAACAAACTTGGTTAAAACCAGTACTAAAGCTACTGAAGTGATAACAAAAAAAAAATTGCTGAAAAGCTTTCCAGCTCAGGGACCAAGTTTATGACATTACTCTTTTGTGACAAATCTGGTTCAAAGCTTGTAAACAGCCAACGCATTAACAAAATTAGGTAACACGTTAGCTAGAATAAAAAACCTGTCTTGAATGCTTCACACTTGCTTGTGTCATGTCTGCAAGGCTTTTCTTTTTCTTCCTGCTGTGGATTCATGTCTGCTTTAGTTACACATCTGACAGGACATGTTGTAGATACCCAAGCAGAAGTGTGTCACTGAGAACCATTGTTGTGCAATCCTGAACACTGTTGGAGGAAAAACCAATGGATATGATACAGCTGCTTCTGTGGTACACAGCTTGAGTTGTTAGAATGAAGAATATGCTTTTTTGACCAGAAATATTCCATTTCAGAGACTTGCCCCTTGATGCACAAAATGAAATTTCCCTGCTTCAAAAGTGCTGAACCACCACATGTCAGGTGGTTACTACAGTAATGGAGATAGCTAGGAAATTTAGAGTTTACTTCCTCTCCTCTCAGATCAGAAATCTGATATAGGCATGATGAATGAATTTGCCTTTGGCTCTCTATTGACAGGCAAGGATGTAAATGACCACTTTCCTCAGCTCACGTGTGTATGTGTAACTTTAGATGTTACAGCATCTGTTAGTCGAGGCTTACTCACTGTAGTAATTTATTTTGGTTAGTCACTGATTTTAAAACATTTCCAATGGGATGACAGTTGCTAATGTACTTGTAAGCCCACAGAGGGTCAGGATGACTGTGTCTGATCTGGACTAAATACTTACTCAGTCTCTCAGTTTCTTTAATGTGTTTCATAAGATCAGACTTCACATAGCACCTTCTTTGTCTTGGTCCAGAGCCATGCCTAATAAAAATTATATCTTACTGGCACAGTAAAAGTTCCATTTACTAGTGAGCTGAACATCTATTTTGTTCCTGTTATTATAAAGAGAGATTGCTGGTAAGCCTAAAATTAGATCAATCAGTTCTGTATTTTTGTTTGTGAATGAATATGAGCTTGTCATACCACCACTGCCTGTCCACTCAGTTCTTGTAAGCAGTGACACTGACGCAAATATCATAATAAGAGTTATGCTCTCAAGTCTCCCATACCTCACTATCTTGCCTGCACACAAAAGTGAAGCACAGTAGAGTGCCAGAGTGGTGTGACCTGCACATATCTGCACAAAGATTGCCTTATTCCTCTCAGTTTGCTGTGGCCATGATGCCATGAAGAAAACTGGATTTTAGCAGTACTGTGCATTGTCACTGGGGAAATCTTGGTTCTATAGGGCAGTGAAAAAAATATCATCATCAAATGGAGAGATAGTTAAAAATGGGACCTGTCATTCTTAATAATGTCAGTCTTAACTTGAACTCAGTCTGTTTTCCAAACATGTAGAGCTATGAATGACATGAAAGATTCACATTTAGCTGCTGGCTGGCAACTGCTGTGTACAGAGGCAGAGTGCAGTGATTGTTTTGTAGTGATGTAACTTTATTATAGAGCTGCTTAATGTTACGCAGAGAACTCAGAGGGGAAAAAAATCACAGTGGGTGGTAAAATCAAGTCTACTGGGAAACTCTAGTTATATCTCTCGCACATAATCTTAAAGCCTGTATACAAGTCAGCTTCTGTGATCTTGTACCTCTTACTGGTACAAAATGTTAAGAACTTTATCTCTCTTCCTTTCTCCATTTCATAGTGCTCCATAGGAAGGTGGAGAGTACTCTTTATAGAAAGACAGGATATCACAATTTTGTTCGGTGCTGCCTATGTTTGTAGAGACTGGCCTTGTGCATCATAAGGTTACATATTAATGAAAATAATTCCTCAAGCTTCGGCATATTTTCTAAAACACATCAAAAAGATCTCTTAAGACCTAGAAAAATTGCCAGTGCATTCCCAACACTCTAAAGACATTCTGAGACATTACATGGAACAAATCAAAGATTTAAATTTCAGTTGTCAGGCTTGCTGTGGAGTATTGATGCAGATGTTCAACTTATTAATTGAGGATGTCGATGAAGTGACAGAATGCACCTTCACCAAGTGTTCTGATGATACAAAACTGTGAGGAGTTGCTGATAGACCATAAAGCTTTATTGCCATTCAAAGGGACCTTGACATGTTGGAGAGCCAAGGAGAAAGGAACCTCATGAAATTCAACAAAGAGTTCTGCACCTGGAGAGAAATAACCCCATGTACCAGCACAGGCTGGGGGGCTGACCTGCTGGAAAGCAGCTCTGTGAAAAAGGACTTGGGGGCCCTGGTGGACAACAAGCTGTCCATGAGTCAGCAGTGCCCTTGTGGCCAGGAGGGCTAGTGAGATTCTGGGGTAGATTTGGAAGAGCATTGCCAGCAGGTCAAGGGATGTGATCCTGCCCCTCTACTCAGCCCTGGTGATGTGGCCGATGGCGTGGGCCGGACAGCTGACCACAGGGACGGCTGGTGGCTCGGCGGCTTGTTCTGAGAGCTTCCTTTTCGTTAAGTCAACTTCAGCTAGGGACTTCTTTTCTCCTCACCGCGAGCCGGGCTTCCCTGGGATGGTGGCCGCTGTCCTAAAAACCGGAGAGCTGCTGAGAGAGAGATTGTTCCTTTGCCCGGAGCCCCAAATCAGGCACAAGACACGAGGGTCCGCTCTGCTTGGGCTCAGGGGCAAAAGACCCTGGAATAGCCCAACATTCAGACTTTTATTCTGAGGGTTACAACTTATCTCATAACGGTACAAGGGAGGAACCAGGCAAGGGTTGGGAGGTCAGTGTGCAGTCAGGAAGGAGGAAGGGAGGAAAGAGTGAGACACAAGATACTATTGTTAACTGAGGGGTAGGTGGGGGGAGTTCGACTCCCTTTCCAAGGCCAAACTTAACTCTACCTTAGAGGGGCCTCAGTTTCTAGGCCCCCAGAAATTCTTCAGGGGATATGTCATTCTCTGAGCTTGAACCACCGCTACATGGTGAGGTACAACAGGAGTGCTATGTCCAGTTCTGGGCTCCTCAGGACAAGAAAGACTAGGAATTGCTGGACAGAATTCAACAGAAGTCTGAAAAGATGTTTAGGGGACAGGAGCATCTCTCTTATGAGGAAAGGCCAAGAGAGCTGGGCCTGTTTAGCCTGGAGAAAGAGGACTGAGAAGGAACAGTATCCATGCATATGAAAATCTTAAGGGATGGAGTCAAGAGGATGGGGCCAGACTCTTTGAAATGGCATAATAGGACAAGGGTCAATGGGTCTAAATTGTAACACAGAAAGTTCCATCTGACTATGAGGAAAAACTGCTTTGCCTTGAAAGCGAAAAAACACAAGAACAGTCTGCTCAGAAAGGTGCTATCTGTCTGAAGATATTTAAAGCTCCCTGGACATGATCCTGTGCAAACTGCTGCAGGTGAACCTATCATTGTGTGTGTGGGGATTAGAACAGATGATCTTTAGATATCCCTTCCATTCTATGATTAAGATGTAACGTAATGAAAGATGAAATAGTAAAGTAAATGAAGTAAGACATAATGTATGAGTTACAGGTCAGGTAGACCTTTGGAAGCTGTTAAATCATGTTTTTTTTAAAAAATGTGTTAGTCTGTTTTTTTTTTTTTTAAAGACCTATTAATCTCCCAACCCCACCTGCTGAAAGGTCAAAAGAAAATGGTTGGGATGACAGTAAGGCAAGACAGAGGTTTATTTCTTTGCTTGTTTTCAGCATTGGACAGCAGAGTGAATGTTTAAAGCTAGATGCATGAAATTAAAGTGGTCTAGGGCTTAAAATAAGCCTGAAATAGAAATCTTATGATAAAATGAAAATGATCTGCAATTTCTATAGAGTAGGTTTGTAATAGCCTGTTGGTGACATTGAGAAGAGCCAGCCTTGTATCATGGCATAAGTACAGTGTGTATGTCGAATTTTGTGGGTGTAAAATCATGTCTCCTGTATCCTTACATGTGATGGCAGAAGGTATGTGAAGTGCCCACGTCAGGGTGGGAACTGAAAAGGGCAAAGCCTTGGTGAAATGCTGATGTTTTGTGCAAGAGTCAAGAGCAAATCACAGCTTAACTCCAAAGAATAAATTAAGAAACAACTCCACGTTTGAGATTCTAACTGATTCACTGGGTATGGAAAAGTGGAGACAGACAGAATGATGCACAAAATCTCAAAACAGATGACTGTTAGAGCCCAAAATACTCTAGAATTATAGAAAAAAATCAAAGCAATCTTCTTCAAAATGCTTAAAAAACCGACCGTTTTTACAGGTACCTTCTCAATTAGGTAACAATCAGCATATTTTGGTGCTACTTATGACAAAATCTACACCACACCAGTGTTTCTAGCTGACAGTAGAGTCTACCTGACAATAATAGAAGACTGACAGATGCTTTGCTTGCCTGCTGAGAAGTACAGTTGTACAGAAATCTCTGGATCACTTGAAATATTGATGTGTTACCCAGAAATGATGCCATTCTCAGTTAAATACTCCTCTCAATTTCTTAGGGTAAGGTAGAAAATGTGCTTCATTTTAGAGTAAGAGCAGACTTTGCTGTACCCCACCAGGAAACCAAATCTACATTCTTTATGAGAAGGGCTCCCTGTTGGGCACTTTAACAGCTCGAAGTCAACCACTATCTACAGGCCTCTGAGGCAGTTTTCTTCCATCAGGTGAAGATAAACAAAAATTTTATAATCATTCATCCTCATTCTAAGTAATGTGGCTGCTAACAGTTTGGAAGCAATATTAAAAGAAAGGGTATCTTACCCTGTTGATATTAAAGATCAAGTGAAAGATGATACAAAAACAGTGGAGTATAGTGAGGATTGCCTGGGAGTATGAGACATCACCTGTATACCATCATTCCACAATTCCAATGGAAGAAGATGTGTACTGATCTATTAAACATAGGCAAAAGCACAAAGAGTAGGTTTCTAGCTAGCTTCACAAACTTATCCTGGGGGTCTAATTGAGATTCCTTTATCTGCAAGGATCTCTTTATAGGGAAATGCCAGTTGAAGACATAATTCTTGAAGCCACGACTAGCACGCAATTTGAATAAAAACCTTCCAGAGTGAGAGACAGACAGTGATCTTAATGAGAGAAGAAGCCTCAGTATGTCTACATTTCCTTGTTTGGGTGCCACTTAATGCCTTTCTTTGTCTATTTAAATTGTCTTTCAAAATCTTCCACAAGCTTTATACTGGCAAGTGGACAGACAAGGCTTTGATGCTAGTCACATGGGCTCTTGGGTCATGACACATTTTGTGACAAACTTTCCAGCTATGCCCTTCACTTAACAACGAAAAATGGTTTTCTCAATAATAAGTTATCTAGAATAAGAAGTAATCCAGACAAAATTAAAACTAGACATGTTTTATTCAGAGATTTCTAGTCTGTCCTCTCCTTCCTCCCATCTCTAGGAAGGTAAGATGAGGTACAAGTATAGCAGAACACATTTCCTTCCTGCTGATATCTGACTCGTAAAGGTAGTGTGCAGGTGAGAGAATTCATCACCTCTCTTCTCATTCCTACTTGTCAGTTCAAGGAAGGGAGGCTCTGAGCATAACAGAATCCTTTTCCCCACTCATCTTAGATACAAAATGCTGGCAAACTTGATGTGGATACATTAGTTTAATAGTGACTATAGAAGATGGTACTTCAGCCCTCCAAGAGACAAATGCTTTCTCAAAGAGCCCTCTGTATGTTCCCTCTGTAGTTAACTAAGAGTTACAAGTGTTTTCAAAGGATGATTCATTGAATCATAGAATGGTTTGTGTTGGAAGGGACCTTTATAGGCTATCTAGTTCCAACGCCCCTGCCAGATTTCTCAAAGCCCCATCCAACCTAGCTTTGAACATTTCTAGAGATGGGTCATCCATAACTTCTCTGGGCAACTCCTCCACAGGTTAACACCACCCTCACAGTAAAGAATTTCTTCTTTATACCTAATATAAACTTACACTCTTTGAGTTTAAAGCCATTTTACTTTGTGCCATCCCTATATGCTGCTGTATAAAGTCCTTCTCCAGATCTCTTGTAGGCTTCCAAATGGCAGAGGCTGTAAACTCTGACCTCTGGAATCTTCAACTCTCCATACTGAACAACACCAAGTCTCTCAGCCTGTCTCCATTAAAATTATTGGATTATCTTTGCTGTCTTCCTTTGGACTTGGTCCAACTTAGTCTGTGTCCTTCCTGTGTGGAGGACCTCAAAGCTGGATGCAACATTCCAGGTGGGGTCTCACCAGAGCAGAGTAGAGAGGTTTAATAATCTCCCTTGACCACGCTGCTTTGGATGGAGCCCAAGACAGGCTTGGTTTTCTGGGCTGCCAGTGGACATCACTGGCTTGCGTTGTGTTTTTCGTCAACCAATACCCCCAAGCTTTTTTCTTTAGGGTTGCCCTCAATCCATGATCAAAAATTAAGTGTGTAGAATAGAGATGGGATGAACCCTCTAGAGGAGCAATGTTCTCTGCACTGTCTGTTCAAATAACAGAGATGATGACAGTCTCAGACTAGAGGCTTCAATTTTACAAGGCTGCAGTTAGGTAAGGTGAACCCTAACTAAACTTAAAATTCCAACCACATAGTAATCAGAGTAGCACTTTAAATGATAAATATGGCTGAGTTAAACCCATGTACCTATTGAAATAAAATGGAAGAGGTCCATAAAGAGATTTTGGAATTGCCTATCTACCCAGTGGAAGCTGACAAAAATCATCATCCAATAGTCAGACACTTACAGGCTGGTTTGTTTTCTTTATTTTTTTTTTCTCTGCAGATGAGTCATATACATGAATAGTCCAAAGACATAGTCCTGTTTTTCCTGTTCAAACATGATCTCTTTAATCCTCTAAATTTCTTTTGAGGAAGAACATCAATGCTTTCTGAGTTTTAATGCAATTGTTGCTTTGGTAATGATTTAATTGTCTAAACAGTTCAAAAATGTAAAGACTGCCTCCAAGCTAGGCCTTATTTAATGAACAACAAGAACAAAGCTGCAATATAGAGATTATTAGAGAATAAGCTTCATTGTGGTGAGATCACCAATTCCCTTGTCCACCTCAGCAGTCTAGCCATTGTTTTCCATGGAACAAATCCTGCCATCTATACTCAAAATTTAATCAGGAGAAAAGACACAATAACAGCACTAAGAACGACTTCTGGCAGAGCCCTTCATAACCTGAAGCTGTTTTGCTTTCCTGGCAGTATCATGCTCCATTTTGCTTGACATGATGATAAAGCTCAGCAAAAGGCAGTGCTGTCAATCCTGAGGAAAGCCGGCCCACATCCCTGTCTGCCCACTCTCAGAAGTGTGATGAGAAGCATTCACTCGTTACCTTTACCTCTCTTTTAAGAAGGATAGCAGCACAAGAGAGGTTTGTTTTTTTTTGTTTAATAAAACATTACATGTTATCTCTGTGCTTTTAAGTCATATCTTCTAAAATCCCCTGCCCATTTCTTTTCAGGTGACATTGGCCTCTTCTTCCACAAAACTTCACCCAGTTTTACCTCTCCTCCCAACCCATATTTCTTCTTCTCTGCATTGATCTCTTACCATAGTGACAGTCCTTTCGTTTCCATTAATTGAACTTTGATGTGTTGAAATAAAGAAAATATCACTGTGTTGGTGTACTGCTATGCACTGCTTTGGATAAAAATACATTTTCTTTCTGCTATTCAGTGCTTCTCTTATTTTAGTGCTCAGTGCTGACATCTCTTTGCTTGCGTCCTCCAACTTGCGTCTCAGCAGAAAGCAGGAAAGGCAGTCAGCTTTTAGCTCAGGATGACCACTCAAATATATAGAAAGAATGAAAGCTTAGTTTCATAATATGAAAGCTTAGTTTCATAATATGTGAGTTATTTTGTTCTTTTTCTCAGTATCAGAAGTGCTGAGAATTGCAGAGCAGGTGCCATTCTTCTCCCTGACTTGCTGCAAGCTGCAGTTTGTTGGGCTTTTAAGTGACTCTGTGATTCCACATGAGTAGTTCACGATAAAGGAAGTGATTCAGTGCCCAAAAGTCCTATTATCAAGAATGTACAACCTGTTAAGTAAGTGCCTGCTCCTGGATGAAGATAGTGAAGTTGTTAAAAAAACTCAAACAAAATAATCTTGCCTATGTTGTAATTAAAAGCCCATGTGAGTGCCATGCATTGCTTGGGCTGTCAGCTGTAAAACAAACACTATCTTCTGCTTTATTGCATGATTTATTTCATTTTTAACAGCTTAAAAAATACTCATTAGGGATGAGCTGCAGGAGAATGACTTTTGGACAGCTATGGGGTGAAATGAGCACACAATGAAGGGTGACCTTTCAGAGGGAGATTATCTATAAATAGCAATGGTTATCTCTCACAGCCTTCTGACATAAGCCTGCTGGGAGTATGAAAAAGGAGATCCTTTCCACCAGTTCCTCCAACATGATTTTAGATTGGCACATGACACATTTTGGCCATGAATAGCTGAAGAGAATTTGCAAAGGGATCAAGCAAAAAGCCTTAGCAGCTGTCTGGCTGTCGATATTCCCCTGGGTTTAAAAATTAGCTCAGAGCTTCCTTCTCTTTGCCCATGAACAATGGCATACACTTTATTAGAAAAGTATATTAAGATTATGTGTTTGAATTATGTCACTTTAGGAGCTCATCTATTAAAAAAATTAACTATAGCAATTTTTAAAATTAGCCAAGAAATGTCAGCAGAGTTTATTCAAACACCAAAGGTCAGACTGCAGTTCTTAACTACTGTTGTAACTTCTGCTCTGCACCATGGATCCATCAAATGCTTTATTTGGAATGAGGAAGAATTGGTATTCCTGGCCATTTACTATTTTCAAAGTGAAAGAGGTGAGTGAATTTATCAGGAAAAGATAATGGACTATTCTGTTTGTAATGCATGTCCTTTGCTTATTTGCCATGTGATATTATCATAAAATAGTGTTTCAGAGATTCTATTTTTGAAACTTTCATATGAAGGATAATCTGCAAAGGGACAGTGCATAGAAGATGATAGTTTTAAATAGCCAGATATGATCAGTGTCTGAGCACTTATGTGTTTGTTGCATGCTTATACATCTGTGTGGTGTTTTAAGGTGCATCCTGTGTGCAGCCAGATATCACCAGCAGCCCTTCCACAAAAGGCAGAACAGCTTTGTGTTCCTAACTCTTGTGGATTCATGTATTTAGGGTAACTATTCTGATAGAAACAAAGCCAAAGCTGCTTGATTACTGTTAGGCACATATTGAATGATTACTTTGTTTATCATCACTATTCTGATAATGAGTATTAGTGACCGGGATTTATATAAAAGATTGAGCCCATGCACTACATACTGTTAGTAAACACTGTAAGAGACAGTCTTTGTTGGAAGGCATTTACAACCTAAATAGACATGCAGGCAAGAGGTGTTATTATCTCCTCTTCACAGATGGTGACCAAGATAAACTGACATGATGTGCCAAGGGACACAAGCACATGTGAGGGGGCAGGGAGGGAGCGAGCCAGTGCTGGAGCTGGGTTACCGGTTTGCCCTGACTGTGCCCACTCTCCCTCACTGCATCCGCTGCAAACTGAATAGCTGATGGGCTTCCCTCTGCTTGCAGACAGGCAGAGCATGACAAGCAGCTTCCTCTCCAGCTCCTCCAGGCGCAGTTTGGCCCTCATAGTTGACTTCTGCCAAGTGGTGCAAGGTTCCTGTATATCCAGGAAGTATTTGCAAATGGTTGGCTTCACAAAGGAGATTTTTCGATTCTGTCTTGCAGATGTTGTTTTAATGCAAATTTGACAGTTGATTCTCTGTTTTAACATCATGATCTGGAAGCTGTTCACTTTGGATGTTTACAGCTGTTCTTGGGTTTAACAGCAGTGCTTCATTCAAACCTTTCCACAGTCCAGGATTCCTCCCTGAATTTATAGTAAGGAAATGTTGCCTTTAAAAAAATTAGGATTCTTAGAGATGGGTTAGTGAAAGGCATTATATAATACTGTGCTGGCACGCAAAACAGACTCTGTGACCCAGAAGATAGCTTCCAGTCCTGTGTTACTGCTGCCTATGATACAATGACTTATTTTCAGTGCAACAGCACTGAGCATTGCAAGTTCTCTTCTGACATGAAAATCTCCTGAATGGTGACAGGGAGCAGATCATTCTTTTGCCATTGCTGTCAAGTATTTATACTCAGATGCAGCTCCAGTTCAGGATCCGTGTTCTATTTTGACCTCTCCTACAAGGACAGGTACAGAAAATGATCCCTGTCCTGAACTGCCAGGACGGTAGGAAATGTTAGCAGATACTAAGTGACACTTTACATCTCCTGGTTCTCCTTCCAGCATAAAATTGAGGGTAGGTTTATCATTCAGTTATGTTGCTGCTCCGCTTCAGCTGGCAGGTTAGTTTTTAAATGTGATTTAGAATGTGAATCTTGTCTCCATGTTGGAGTGCTTCCACATTACTGCATGAAATTTGAATGTGTTGAAATTATGGGAATGCAGTGGTGGTGGTGCTTGGGAGGCAGGGATTATATGAAAGCTTTCAGGATGCTCTGAGCAGTGTGCTGCATTAGCCAAGGGATTTTTGTGGGCACAGAGGCACAAAGTAACCCCTCTAATCCCTTTCTCACTGGCTTACAGACTCTGAAGAAGCTTAATAATTACAGGGGAATGCAGTCAAAGTGTTTTTAAGGACATATGTGCAGAGGCTTATTTTAGTCATTTCCTAACAGCAAATGCACTGGCGGATTCTCAAGGAGAAATCTGGGCACAAATTTTCCCTTCTCTCAACCCCCCAACAAAAAGATGATTTATGCTTATATCAAAAAGAGGCTTAAGCAGTGTGAAGCTGAAAGAATATTTCCCAGCCTGTAGGATTATGGTTTTTCCACAGCCTCACTGCTCACCCTCTCCTGGTGAAATACAAAGCGTATCCCCGTGCTGCTGAACCTCCCAGATGGGCTTTGTTGTTTTTTTTTCTTCAATGAAAAGGCCAACAGAAAGCCTGCACGTTCCCTTTAAAATATTATCCTATCCTTCTGGAGTATTTCACCTTCTCTGAAATCACTGGTTCAGCTGATGGTGACTCTGCTGCTTATGTATCGCTCTCTGTAAGTATGTCCCTAACTGTGTACTAAATATATGCATAAGAAGGAGGTGTCCAGGAACTGTTTCTGTGCTAAGCTTTTTGTTTCACAGCTATGTCATTTCTGAAGGAATCTGTGCCTGAAAGAGAAAGATACGGTGGATACTCTCTCACCCCAGAGAGTTTTTGTGATTTCTTTTTTTTCTCTGAGAGTCTTTCCCAATTCAAAAATTATGGCACAGATTATCCCTAATCTCCTTCAAATATAACCTGGGCACAAAAAACCAACAGTAACTTTTTCGAGCATTACTGGTAGAGGATAGGAAATGTATACTTGTTTCATGGTGCATGCTAATGCTGTGCTTGGTATCCCACTGTTGCTTGGAATATAAACTGCTATAAAAAATAAACAATTACTTATTACTATATTACTAACTAAAAATGGCCTGTTTTCTCAGCTTTGTAGCAAAGACGAAAGTTAGTCCATGTACTTGCCATGTCCATGTACTTGCCATGTACATGGAAAGTTAGTCCATGTACTTGCCATTTCTGTAAGACAATCCCAAGGCCTGTAAATTCATATAAAAATATACGAGGTAAGAATTAGCCTCATCTGCCTTGAAGTCTTTTAAAATTTCAATATTTTGCCTGCACTCTAACTAAAGTCTTGATCATTCTCTTCTAGGGATGCTAGGAACAGATTGCTCATATTAGGATTGAAAATTAACTTAGTTTGAATCCTTAGCATTTGCTATGTTTGATCCAGTTTACTGTATGTGAAATTCTGAGATGAAACAATATAAACTAATCCATCATCTGTCTTTCCTGTTTGGATATGAAAAACCTGTGGCACTTTCTGAAGAGACGGTGTTTGATGAAGTGACATGAGCTTGATTTTTCTTTCCTGTGGCCTCAAACTTTTTTCCCTAGGGAAACTGACTCTCATTTTACATACTGCTTTCCCACCAAAGGCAAGACTCTCTGGTTCAAGTGGTCTAAGCAGTTTAGATTTGAGCTGACTCATCAAATCTCTCTTTTCAAGGTTGGAATCTAGATACCAAGATGAAACCAAGGAGCACATGTGTCCCAGCACATACACAGACTCCTCCTGAATGTGGGTGCTACTGACCCACTGGCACCCTCTCATACTGCTTTCTCTTCCTTTGTAAAAGATGTGCCAGGGACCTCGACAGCAACAGGAGAGAGCTTCACCTGCAAATGGGAAGGTCTCCTTCCCTATGTGGTGGCTGCACATCCATCCCTCAAACAGAGCTCTAAGGCTGTCTGGGTCTTCACACATTTTTTTGTGGATGGCACACAGTAACCTCACAGTATTTGAGATGGGCAGGTCTGTGCCATTCCAATTAACACATTCCAGCTCATGATAATACTGTGTCCTACAGGCTCTTAGAATGAGCCACCTGAAAACACTGACTGAACAATATTTTTCTCATAACTAGTTCTGTAGACTTCTATGAAATTACTTTGTGTGAGCACAAGTGGCATAATCCAGCCTTTCACATTTTTAACAGGAATTATCAGTTAAAAAAAAAAAAAGGAAAAAAATGTGGGGGATTTGGATCTTAGATGCCATTACCCCAAGGTGCTGGATGTAATCTGGTTTTATTCTCTTTGAATGTTTCTAGGAAAAGCTACTTTCTGAATAGAAGAAACATGAAAATTCAGGAAAATGAGTAACAGCATGGGAACCTTAATGGCGCCTATCAAGTGCAATAACTGAGAACACCATGGATTGTGGTAGGGATAACAAAAAGGGGTGTTTAGCACAATAACTACCAGCTATTGTTTTTCAGGCAAATGACTGAGACTTCAGGATGATTAGTCTATAACCAGAGGAGAGCAAAAGCTCTAGACAGAATGAGAAAGGGATTGTAAAAAACAGGAAATAAAACTCTCAGACAAACTTCCTATAGAGATGAATTTCACCCCCAAACCAGTCAATTATCAAATTTCCTCCTCATGTATGTCAATAGAGTCAGCACATTTGTACTGAGTAAATATATTCCTGTATGTAATTAAGTTTGATCACAAGTTAGATCTCTTTAGCAGTAAAAAATTTTCTTTTGCTGCTTGAATATACCTTCAGCCGTACTCCATACACCTTCATGCTTTCCCATTGGCCTTATTGGTAGAAGGAACTGGAGATGTTATTTCATAAGAAAATGCAAACATTTGCAGCAGAAAATTACCACTGATGACAACTCATCATACTGAAATAAATGTCACCCATAAACTCATCCACTTCTGTGGTTTCTGCCTGCTCCAGCAGGGAGTTCATGCCACAGCAGGAAAAGAACCTAAAAGGCAACATGGCATTAAAATGTTGGTGGAACTATGTAAATAGGAAGGGTAATGCATATTTCATAAGTGCCTAGATTCCTTTCATGTTCGCATGTGACACCAGATAACTCAGGTTCATCAGAGTGAAGTTGAGTCAGTCCTTGTGAGGGAAAGGTTCCAGACAATACATGGGGATATCTTGTTGTAGTTGACTTGAATGCATTTTTGGGGCCTTGAGCAGAGGCAAGGAGCAGGGTAATCTCTGCCTTGAATCGAGGTTCCTGCTGGGACCACTGTGCAGGTAGCCCCCCTCTCAAAAGGCCAATTTCCTCCATGACTAACTCCATTGTAAGGAAGCACAGGCTTTGGGATGCTGCTGTTGCAACTTTCTGTGGGCTGGTAGGAAGGCTGGAAGACACACAACTCATTGTGGCTGCTCACCTGAAAGCTGGGAGGTGGCAGGACTCCTAGTCCACCAGCGTGAAGAAGTCCCTGTCTGCCCAGAGAAAGCACCTGAAAGGGTAAGACAAAACGCTCAGTGTGCCCCAAGCACCCCCTTACAGAGAAAGGTCAAGAACAGCATAACCCAGGATATTAATGGCAATGAGCTGTAAAAGCTTTGGCCTCTGTGTCATGAAACTGTGGTTGTTACTACAATGCACTTTATAACCTGCAATTCCACCTCGGGCTGTGCTGGGGCTAAACACAGGGGACAGTAAACTGTGTGTAAAAGAGTGTGCACACCCCCATGCTCTGGCTTTTCAAAGGTGAGAACTGTGAGGTGCTGTTTGGTTTTACAGATGTGACACTTTTCAAATAGCTGCTCATAGATTCAAAAAGTTTAGCCTTTGAATTGCAAAATTGTTCTTTGTGTCAAAGTACATAAGGAGCCCCATGTGTGCCAGTGTACATGTGTGTATGTGTGTTTAGGTGCTTGCTCCTTTATTTGTCTAAAAATTATTTATAGCACTTACCAACAGTAACCTGTAAATTTTTGTTACTGCCAGCTCTTCTTTAGCTCTTGTACCCAATGCATTTGGTATAAGTAATAAAACTTATTTAATTGCCACAATGAAGGAAATTTTCTATGCATGAACTTTGATAAAATAAAGTAATGGCTTAATAGAAAAGTACTTGGAAACAGTGACAAACCTTATTATGAATGTCATCGGTTGGTGTCTATGGTGAGTTGTATATCACTTTTTAATCTTTATCACAGCACTATTATCTCCAGTTTTTCCACTGGAGAGTGTATGTTTCCTTCTAATCAGGCAGTTAGTGGTGATAAAAAAATCCCCGATAATGAGGAAAAATTACCTCAGTTAAAGGAAAGGAGTATTTTCACAGAACTTGCACAAAGCTGAAGCTCACTAGGCAATTATTTGTAGCACATTACATCCCAGGCAAGGCATACTTGCAAAACATTAATAGTTACATGCACTGAGCCAGTGATGCTTTCATTGTAAATGTACTCCATGTCCTGGCACATCGTTGCACCACAAATATCTGAGGATCATTATGTTATCACAGAGTTCCCTTGAGACGTATTCGGTGATAATGTTGGTTATAAAGAACTTTAGAAAAAGATAGAAATATCATGGTCAGGCCAGCATTTAAATATATAACAAATTTATCATTTGTAGACTCACTAAACTTGGGTTTGATTCGTTACACAGCTGGTTGTTGGTTTATAAAATAGTAATAGGAGAAGAAATATTTATTTGTCATAAAAATGCTGGAAAGTAACATGATGTCAAGAAAAAATGGAATCTAAATCTGAAGACTGGGAAAATTCTTTAGCTCCACCTTTTACTAGGATATTCAGGAAGAATTGAAAAAAATCTATTAGAAAGAAGTGAAAGTGCAGGACTTCTGAGGAATCTAGTTACTCAGCCAGTAATGCCTGGTTTAAAGCCTTTTCTGAAGTGAAGACAGCACTTTATAGTGATATTTAGCACGTGTATGGAAACAGACAAGCAGCTACTAAAAAGGGGCCCACAGCAACATTTCAGCTATCTATTTGGCATATTGAGATTTACAGAAGTAACAGAGGAGCCTATACAAAACACTTCCAAATGTGCTGGAATGGTAAATATAAGCTCAGTTGGGAGTATTCAATGCTAAATACACACTGAAGTTGGGAGAACTATGGAGCAACCACGCTGTATTACATTAAAAATGCCAGTTTAGATCTCTTGCTCCCTGAGTAAACACCTGCAATGGAAAAAGAAATGCATTTACATTCCTGTCTGGGACTTCTGTTTTATATCCTGGGCCAGGCTGCCCCCAGTGGAAGGGGCAAGGGTGACAACATCTATGGAGGAGCCCTGATGACTCCACTGGAGAACATTTGGTACTGTACCTGTGGCCCATTGGCATCAATCTTTTCTTGGGAGGCAAAGATCAATCAGAACAGTGGTTGCAAGGACTACTGACCTGGCAGATGTCCCTACACTGCACTTATATAGACATTCCCAGAAAGGACCTGAGATACCTTTTGCATGGATTTCCTTTGCAAGTCAAGGCCAAAAGCAGGAAGACAGATCTTGATATTCTTCCCGCTTCTTCTCTAATCTTATGCCAAAGACCTGGTCCCTCACAGGGTAACAGGGGCATGAGGAGTCTCTAGCAGGATGGAGGACCAAGTCTATACACAGTGGGGCCTGTCTATGTGTTGATCATGAGAAAGACTAGCACAAGTGGGGGCTGAGCTGACTGCATCCAGACAAAGGGTTACATGCACTAATCTTCCTGAATTGCAAGTACTGAACAGTATTTTACTCATTGGAGCTCCAGATTCAAATAATTAGTGAATTAAAATGGATTTTCTGCTAGGTAAGACATTTCTGAGGCTGGTTTTAGAAGTTTGGAGGTTTTTTTCACCTTCTTAATAAAAAAAACCAGAAACCAAAAATCAAAAAAACCCTCCAAGACAGCTGTCTTGTGAGGGATCTGTATTCAATATTAGAAAGCTACACAGCTGTGGAGTCTGGATGCTGTCATAAAAATTGAATAGCAGAGACATGGCATTGCTGGAATACAACCCACTTTGTAACTGTGCTGGGTGCTTGGAATGTGCATATCGCACAATAAATGTGCTGTTCTTGTCTTCAAAGCAAGAGCACCAATAGGCCTGTGGAGCTGATGTAATGAGATTCAGGCTGCCCTCAACAGCTGAAATATTCAGTTCAGCAAATGGATATTTCAAATGTAAATATTTATATGGGCCAAGGGCTCTTTGTTGCTTGCTATTTTGACATTTTCAAATCCCTCAGCTTTACTTTTGTTACAAAGATGGTCTATTTGCTGATGAGAAGAACAAAGGTCAGCGGCTAGTTATGCAGAAATGGTGTTATTATCACAGCAAAATACCCAGTCTCCCAATCCACAAAGCTTTGATTCCATATGCTTCAACATGATAACCTACACGTTACTAGAAATAATGCATCACTCAGGTAGTTATGAGGAACTGCAATAAAAAAATAAAGAAGCAACTAATTTGAGGTTGTTATTGGATAGAATTAATGGTTGGTCAGGAAGAAATGTTACCTGCATTTGTCTTTCACTACAGAAACCTCCCCCAGCTGCTCTTAATAGCCACTTGTTGCATTTCTCTGGACTGGTATTTACCTTTGATACCATTGCTATTGCAATTCTTCACTCATTTAACAGTGAGCTAACTTTTTGTTTTTCACCCAATTTAAAGATTTTGGAGATGCTTAGCAAACTTCTATTTTAGCTAAAATTATTGCTATTATTTAATCTCTAAAGCTTTAGAATTAATATTACATTCTAAATGTTACCTATATGTACAATTCTCTCCCTTTCTATGGCTAGGTGTGACTGCCACTATTTTTTCCCTTTTCTGACTCCTCACAACTTCCCAACTCTTTCTCCTTGGTATACTTTCTGATTTTCTCTCCCTTCCCTTCCAGTTTTTTGGGTACCCTGCTGCCCCCAAACAATGTGCCTCCTTGCAATCAATTTACTTTCTTCTGCCATTTTCCTGGGCTGTTGCTAGCTCTTTCTCAGTCTGGTTCCACCAGCTCAGCATCTCAAGTAAAGTCTTTTAGTTTGGGCTTCTCCCCACTCAGTGCATAGTCTGTTTAATCTTATTGCCATTTTATTGAACAGTGGGAACTGCTGAATTATATATAACTGCTTCTTGGAAACTTGAAACAAAGATTGAATGTTTACCAAACCACTCTTTGGCAGATAGCCAAATTTAAATTCATATTGTTGGACTTCTTCCATAAATTGTTTTCTATAAAAAATAGAATACCAATCGTTTTTCTTAGGAACATAAACATCTGGAGAATAAATTCTTCCAGGATGATCAAAGAACATATAGGGTGTTATGGCCTTGCTGCTACCTGCCCAGATGAGATAGGTCAAGTTCTGAGGATATTTATTTTAGTCCACTTTAATATTTAGGTTATGAGCACTGTTGGCTACTTAGTGCTGCTTTTGATAAGGGACATGTTGAGGCATCATTATTCATATTTGGTTGCATTTACTACCCAATTCAGAAATCAGGAGTTAAACTTTCAGCAGGAGTCTAATTATGATTCAGATCTGGAACTGTATTTGACTTTCAAACCAAAGTAGGGTGAAACTCTTCCCTGCAGGATTCCTTCCTCCAGTCTCCAATATCCTGTGTGCACAGACCTCTGCTCATTTCCTTTGCTCGTCACCAAATTCTCATTCCTGGCATGAGATTCTCCAGGCTCTATTATTTTTAAAAAACTTTGGAATGTTCTTTTGGTAAGCAAAAACTGAGTTGCAAAGTTGCAAAAACTTAAGCAAAAACATTAATTTCCAGGGAAAGGAAGTTTCAAAGATGGAGCTGTAGAATCCAGGCTGCAATGAAAATATGTGTGAGGCCAGGAGAACATAGATGTCCTGACATTTTTGGAGTGTGAATACATGTACTGTAGGGTAATGAGTGTAATACAGAACTCCGATGTAATTGCAGAACTCCAGCTAACCTCTTAAAAGAGGAAGCCATGGATAAACAGCATCAGCTCTCCTCTAGTCAATCCAATTTTCCTCAGTTTTCAGATATGAAAATTTATGTCTTAACATTTGGACAATGACTATCAAATGCCTTTTTTTATGGAGGTAATTGATTTTCCACATGAAGCCAACTATATATTATGTTAACACCTTCCAGTCCTCTCAGGTCACAACTTTTGTGTATCCTCTGATGGGAATGCATTGGGAGACATGTGCTGGTGCATTTGTGAGAGTAGTTCTCTGACAGCTGAGTGCATCACGGTTCATTTTAAAGAAAATGTCACTTGCCCATCCTCCCTTGCCAAAGATAAAGTAAACATTGACAACATTGCTCTCACCAGGCAAAATATTGCTTAAAAATATTCTTTCCAGGTCACTGAGAAGTTCATGGAAAAGCTTCATTTTTTGTGTATGCTTTCATATATTTTCCCATGTGTGCATACACGTGTACATTCTAGCTTGCAGGTGTCCTGAAAGAAATGTTCAATGGCAATTTTTACCCAATTAGAAGTAGTAAAATCCTGACTTTGTAATGACTTCAACACCTTACCACTTTTTTGAGCTAACTACATTCACAAAGTTCAGAAGCTGATAATTTTTTGTCATGTCCTAAAGTATAATTACAAAGATCTTAAGTTCTTCTGTTGGACTTATTAATGTACCATTGGCATCCTTTTAGGCACCAACAAGTTCAAGTGTGTTTTGAAAAACTTGGCTTAAGTAGCACTCTGCTCTCAGATATTTTGTAGTTAATCTCCAATATCAAATGATCATATGTTTTACCAGTGATTTATTCCCTTTGAGTTAGTGCACTAATTACACCCTGCGTCACTCAGCCCTGATGAGACACAGCTGGAGTGTTGTGTCCCCACATTATCAGGCACATGGAAATAGTGGCCTGAGTTCAGTGAAGGGCCACAAAGATGGTTGTGAGATTGGAGCATCTTTCATAGGAGGAAAGCCTGAGAGGGTCAGGGCAGCTCTGCCCGGAGAAGACAAAACTCAGTGGGATCTTGTGAATGTGTATTGTATACCTGAAGGAAGGGAATAAAGAAGATGGAACAAGGCTCTTCTTGGTGGTGTTCAGTGAATGGAAAAGAGACAATGGGCCAAAAACACTTAGAATAAAAAAATATTTTTTTACTATAAGGGTGATTGAACAACCAGTTTGCCCAGACAGGTTGTGGTGGTTCCATCCTTGAGGGTCTTCAAGGCCTAAATAGACACAGATCTGAGCAATCCCTTGCGGTTCACTTTGCTTTGAGCAGAGGTTGGAATTAAGTGATGCCAAATTCAACAATTCTGTGATTCTGAGATTCTCCCTCATACTCCTATAAGATTCTAACTTTTTTTTCCTCATTCTGCAAGTCTTCATGGTCTACTTTTTCATTGCATGCTGGTATGATTTGTTTTGCCATAGGTCACACCTTGAGAACAGTTTGCTGAGTGATTTTATTTCTTTCACATCTGTTTATGCTCTTAAATAAAACATAAATTCTTTCTGATAAAGATTTCTCGTGGTTTTTTGGAGTGAATGTAACTCATTATTCTAGAACTACTTGCTCAGTGCAGTTTTCTGACTTCTCAATGACATGTCCTTTTGCTTGTATGCATTGCCTGGCTAGGTTTTACTGTATGCTGTGCCTGGACATTTGTGGACATAGAGGTATCAAAGCTTTACTCTGTCTTAGGTCCTGCAGACCCACAAGGATTTCCAAACAAACTCTTCAGAAAGCATTTTCTGTACATTTGGATAGGAAAAAATAACCCTGTATTACTATTACTACCTAAATAAACCACACCCCTGTATCTGTTCTAACATTCCTTCTCTACGAGGAAGTCAGAGATTTGTCTTACTCTGCCTCAGTTTATCTCCTCAGCAGTTTCACTGTCCTCTAGACAGTCACTTCCCTGCCTTTCAGTACCAGGGAAGCCCTTCTCAAAATACTTTTATTTAGTCAATGCTATTGATCATGTATGAAGTAATTTCCACAATGCAGTCCTTCAGAAATGAGACTGAAAATTAGGTTTGGCTCATCCTTGCAAAAACATATTTCACAAAGATGACCAGCATAACAATATTTCATCTTCTGATCCCCCCTCTCCTCCACTCTTTTTTTGGGGGGGGGGAGGGAGATTGGAGGGAAGTGGATACATATGTACTGCATGTCTTTTATGCGCTACAGATGCTTCTGCAAATGCAGGGTTTTCTTTATTTTCTTCTGAAGCTGACAACTGAGCAAAATGAAGAGGAAGAGCCCTTCTGAGCTGTGGCAGCTGATAATTACCTTGCTCTGCACAGGGCTCTCCATAACCCCAGTACTGTGAGAAGGGTGCTTGATTAGAGTGTGTAAGCCCAGCTCGGTGTGAGAGTTCTGCTTCATTAGGAAAATAGAGCTGCAGTGCTTTTGCTGATCTTATTTCCATCCATTTTTGCCCTTGTGTGTAAAGTTAAACTACCTTTATGCTAAAGCAGCTGCCAATCTTTTGTCCTTGGAAAGATTTAGAGGGAAATATATAGAGCCAAATAATTGGTAAAATACAAGTACGTAGGATGTGGAGAGGATAACCTGGAGGACCAGTAGATTCTCTCCAGAAAGAAAAAATAATGTTGTGATAGGATTTCTCTGGAGAAATAATAGTGATTATCATTTAAGCGGGTTTGTTTGTTCAATCTATGGAGAAAAGAATCCCAAACGAACAAAACCCCAATGTCAATCCCACAGGGAATGAGGTGTGATCTCCTGGAATACGCAGTGACTGAGTACAATGATGATGACAACCAGAGATGTCTTAATTTAGAAAAATGGGTACACTGAATATTGTGGCTCAACAGCCTGGCCCCAGCCAGGCTGAGAGAGAACCATGGCACTCCAAAACACTTTGTTGAAGTAAGTAGTGGTTTGGGACATGAAGGAGACTTAGCTGAAGGGATTGATTTCACACCAGAGTTATATTTGCCAGGATACATGTTTTCTTCTCTCAGTGACCAAATATTTAAATTATAATTGTGTGGATTTCTGCTTTGTCAACATTTCAGAGCACATATAATGACACTTGACAGGTATCTCCTCTCATCATTCTTCAGTATTTAGTAGTGAGTGTGCAGCCCTGTGAGCAAAGTAGAGAATTCATCTTGGACAGGAAAATTACTTAGCCCTAATTGCAGATTTGGAATTATTTATTCTTTTGTGGGCTCAATGATCAATCCTTGATGAGTTTGTGAGTGTAGCACCACTGGCATTGCAGGAATGGTGCAACTTTAAGGGTAATTAGGATGTATGTACACCTCATGATGGAGCAAGGAACCTCATGATGACCTAGGACAGTCTGGGACTAGTGCACACTTGCTACAGTGCAGTCAGCAGCAACTAGCTTGGGGCGGAAGGCAGATTATATCCTCCTGAGATCATCTCACTTGCAGCAAATTCAAGCACAGATGGCAAGTGAGGGTGGGAAGTAGGAGGAGTGAGTATCTCCCTTCAGGTAATGTCGTTCTCATGCTCAGCTCCAAGACGTGTTGCTGACATTTTTTGATGGCTGTGGTGTCCTCATGGGGTCAGGGCAGGGTACCACCATGGCTGTCACAGATCCAGCTTGGCTGGCACGCTGCTACTGGTGTAGAAACTTCATTAGCTTTTCAGATCTCATCCCTATGTTACAGAGACTATGCAGCAAACTAGTTGTTCTGGTTTCCTCAACCATGTGTGTCTTCAGCTGATATTCTAAATGCTGCAGTCCAGAGTGATTTTCTGGATGGTTTTAAAACCTGTAGGTATGAAAACCTGAGCCTAATTATTTCCTAATTTTTCATCAGTGACTTAAAAAAAGATCCTCACAACTATCTGTACAAAAGTAACAAACAAAAAAGACTGATCTGAATGCCGGAAAACACGGACTATTTCTATCACCATTTTTTCAAGTCTTAAGTCTCCTTATAGTGATGGCAGTGCTATGGATTTGGTTCGTACTGCGCTGCAGCCTTTTAGGCGTAATAGAAACAATGAAAGGGGGCTAACAGTTGTAACATTTACTCTGCTAGCCATCCATGCTCCTTTTGGTTCCCTGCACATTTATGGAGCAGTGTTGGTCCTCCCCAGCCTGGTGCATTTCCCATGCCTGTATACTCAGTAGTTTCCTCTTTTTTAAGATATAGAAGAAGATTCACCACATCAATCTATTCATGAAGCTACTCTGAACTGCATAGTTGTTCTTAAATGAAGTACCAGAGAAGGAAAGAATGGTCTGTGCTATTACAACAGAGTGAGGCAGTATTACTGGAAATTAGGTAAAATAAACAAAAAACTCTCATTACAAAAAAATCCTAACCTATTTTTTAACATTGCACAAAGACAAATGAGTTTTATTTCACCAGTGGCTAAGGTTTAAATTAAGATCTTTCCTGTCATGCTGCTCATGACCTCCTTAGATCTTGTCTCAGTCATAGTGCATGGAATGGAGTATTACACTGTTGGCTCCCAAGGGACACTTGAGTCTTAATTACCTTTTAAATTAACTAAACCTTTTGGAAAGGTTAAACCATTCCAATGTTATTGTGTTTCATCTGGACATTTTATTGTTTTAGTAAACATTTTATGTTTTACTACCTTTGATCAACATCTTCCCTGGATCTGAGCTATCATGTTTACCACAACAAATTCTTCTCCTCTTTCTTGCCTTTAGTACAGTCACTGGATGTGTTGTGAGCAGCACACATGTGGCTCCCAATGTGATGTCCTCTGGCTTATAGTCAAATGTGCTGTTTTCCTAGTGCTGAAGATATTTATAATGTAAGCGCTGCAAAAGATGTCTCAATCAAATCCTTGAACTATTTTAATCTCCTTCTATACAGTAAATGTGGTGTAGCCCTTGATTGCATAATATATTTTATTGACACCATGCTTTGGTTCTTAGGCAAGATTCACTGCTTGAATCAAGATCAGGCATGGAAGACATATAGGCTCAAGTGCTTTTTGTAAGGCCATTTTGAGGCTTTTCTGAAGCTGAGCCCAAGCCTGTTTGCCTCATTTATTCCTATAGCATTCTGAGTTTTTCTGTGCTGAAGCACAGTCTGCTTTCACTGTCCCCTTCCAACCTATTATACTATGGTTCTGTTGCATCTAGAGATCAGCATGTCACCAGCAGAGCAAACTCTTGCTCCTTTCCTGCATCCTCTTTCCCTTTGGACCCACCATCCTCTACATAGTGGGCTAAATTTATCTAAGACTCATTTCTATGAAAGCAGTTCCAGCCATTCTAGATTCTATTTGATTCTATGAAACTGGTTTCATAGATATCAGATGTTCCCTTTTTTTGCTTTCTTTAAAGTCGTTTTTTGAACCCTGGGGTTAAGCAGCAAGACACTTGTGCAATTGCAAATCAGCTTCAGTGCATGCTTTTCTATATCGTCTTGGCATGACAGTGCCTTGTGGAAAGAATTATCAAGCTGTGAGAGAAAACTTTCTAAAAACTGTAACTATCTCTCTGCTTCCAGTTGATAATACTGGGGGATGCTAAACTTGGTGCTTTAGGATTATTTTCCTAGTCTAGGAATGAGTTAAAATCTGATGTGCAAGCAAAGCATCTGATAATTCAGCAATTAGATTCATTTGATAGGTAAAGTATTAACAGTGCTTAGGTAGGCAATTATGTGAGACACATGGCCACTGGGTACTGTATCTAACAGTGGTTGCACACCACACTCAGGTACGTCTCCATTGGAAGCTACAGAGATCCAGGATATCTGTAGCTCTGCTAGTCTGGGTTTGGGAAATGGTCTGGTTGTGGTTAGAGGGCAATTTAGCCTGCCAAGAAACAGGGAAAGATTCACAATAGGGGGGCAAAGTTGATATCATGCAGGTAAAAACCAATGGTATCTCAGTCATGTACAAATGAAATGAGAGACTGTTGGATCAGACTTTTTTTTATTTTTAACAATGTGAAACAGACACTGGAATGTGTATGGGAAGTGCAGCAGAATGTGCAGTAGCCCAGGAATCTGCAGAAAATCTGCTTTCAAATTCTGGATAGATTATTAAGGTAGGAGAATTAATAGCATTAGCAGCCTCTGACAAGATGCACAGCTTTCAGATTTCCTGAGTGGGTGGGTGTTAGAGCAAGGTGGATGGTGGCAGGATGATTTTCAGTTTTAAAGAGAGCACCCAGAGCTCCAGCAAACTGCTTTAACAGCTCTAAGTACTTGCTACCAAGATGAACAGCAGTGCTAGGGCTGGGGAGGAAGAATGAGGAAGGGAAGGGGGAAAGGAGGGAGGGGGGAAGGGGGAAAGGAGGGAGGGAGAGAAGGAGGGAGGGAGAGAAGGAGGGAGGAAAGAAATATCCTGAAGAATACCGTCAGTCTGTCTGAGATTACCGAAATACTAAATGATGACTTGGTTGATTCAGCTTCGCCTGGTGTTGGGAACCACCTCTCCTGCCCTCCCTCACATCTGATCTCAGCCTTACGTTTGAGAGCATGTGTCAAGCACAAAGAAGAAAAGCTGTTGAATATTTTGGTCACAGTCTGTTTCTCTGCAAAAAGTGTAAGATATTTTGAAACTGAAGTATGTCTCCTGAAAACACCTTTTCCCTTCCCTTTCCAAGCCTCATTTACTTTTTTTTTCTAACATTTGTAATCTCAACTCAGGTCTATCTAATTTTAACCATAAAACTTACCTTACTTTATCTTCTTTCCCGCTGTTTGGTAAACTTCTTCCTTCACAAACACAATTCATATTACTGTAGCAATTATGTTCTTTTCATCTCAGCATCAAAACCATATAGTCAAATACTCTTTTTCTAAAACTGCCACATGGTACGATATTGTGAACAACAAGAGTATGTCGTATTTAGTTACAGTCCTCCCTCTCTAAAAACATGAAATGCTAGTGGATAAACATTTAAGGTATCAGAGTAAAGAAAACTGCCTTTCAAGAGTCCCTCTCCCTACTGAGAGGGAGCCAACTTCCCAGATACCCCAGTCTTTGCTCCTGTCTGGCTTGGGGCACTGCAGTTGGATGCATCCCCGTCCCTTCTACTGGTAATAGGCTGAGGAAGGAACACCTAGTAAATGCAATCTGTTTTAGGATACCTCTTTTTTTTTTTTATTTATTTTATTTTTAATCTTAGCCTGGCAACAGCATGCATGATGAATCTGTGCAGGCACATGTTCCTCTTGCTGCCACCCCCTCTTTGTCTGTTCAATGTCCTTGTCTATTCCTGTCTTAAATAGGGCTGCAGCATCCCATGTATAGCCTCGTCCTTCTTCAGTTTTTGTGTGTCTGAAGTCACCAGGATGATGGGACTTTATTCCTGGCTATGTCTAGTTTCAGTATTTCTGTAAAAGTGGGTCTTCTGACTCGTCCGGCTCTGGGCCCGCTACCAAAGAATTTTGTCAGTTATCCTCCACAGTTACAGCATTAAAGTAGGAAAGTGCCATTTCACATGCGTTATTCCCTGACTGCACTAGCTCATCTATATTTTAATCTGTGTTAAAATGCTTTTTTACCCCTAGGAGACTTCTTTAGAAGATCAGCCTGTGACGGCTGGAGCCCCCAGACATGCTGCACAGAAATGTGATAATGCAATGGGGCTCTGTCCTTCCTGCCACTGGTTGAAACAAGCATTTGAGAGACCCTTCAGACATGTGAGTCAAATGTGAAATCTCAGTGACTTGCAGGCACTACATATGGACCAGGATGTAATTCATCAGGAGAAAAGTTCTGGACAAGTGCCTTGGGTTGAGTGGTGTTCCTTATCCTCAGCTGTTTGTGCCAAAACCAGCGGAAGACAAGGAGGTGGTGGTTGCGTTCCCACAAGCCTGCAGCTGGATGAAAATGTACAGTGATTGAGCCAGGTGGGCTTCCTGCACTGTCAGGGATCACCAGGCATCATGAAGGGACACGTGGCATATGAGGAGTATCCCGGACTGCGTTGCAGCAGAATGGGTGGCACACCATGCCATTGGGAAAGTTGCTTTCTGTCACCATAGCGGTCACCCCAAGCCAGGCAGGGCAGTTTCCTCATACTCTGCCCTGAGGTCCCTGCAGAACTCCCTGCTGCTCTCATGCCACTCACTGTCCAGGGAAGGCTGCACAGGAAGGCACTTCCTCTTCTGAGCTGTGCTAGGTATAAATAGCTTTTGAGGCGAGTGGAAAGGGCTGCTGCCTTGTCAAGAGGCCAGAGCTGGTAGCAAAGAGAGTGCTGGCAGGGGTGGCAGCAACAGGCTCCCCTCTGGGCTATGCCTCTCAAAGCCTCCTCTGTCTCAGCTGGCTCCCTTTGAGCAGTTGCTAGGTAAAGGCAGGTGTGTCAGTTGAAGTAGTGGAAATTTCTATTCATCTTATAAATAGTTGAACAGCCCGACTTGGTGAAATGTGAAACGAGCAAACATCCCATCTTCTCCTCCGAGGGCAGATCGGGATTCAGTCTATAGTGCTGTCATGTCAACTGTGTCAGTGCTGCTTTCATGATGCCAAGGCCCTATAAGTTATTCATGTGAACACAGCAAACAAAGGTTTAGCTTAACCAAGGGATGAACATTCCTCCACCTGCAGCTTTCTCCACAGCTAGATGCAAAAAGTGCAGAGGTCACTTAATCTGTGACAGAAATAGACTGCACCGTGTTTGGGGCAGTATGCTTTGCAAGTATAGTAATATGGCTGCAGGCAGGTCTGAGGGCTTCTGGCACAGCATCCTTAGTAGAAAGAGAAAATGTCATTAAAATACTCATGCAGCTTGGCTGGCTTGCTTGAAATTTGCTGGGCAAAATTATAATTTTCCCTTCTAATCATGTTTATACCCTAGGCTATTAGAAGGATTTTTCCTGCTGCTAAGCCCTCACGCTTCTTGTCGAACTACTCTGACCCGTGTTCTCTCGTGTGTTAAGATAGATCCTCATCAGTGGTTAATACTCCCTATGAGACTGCAGGAGCTTTTCAGGACTTTCTCAGTGACAGAAGGGTTTCTGATCTTAAAAAGATGAGACTTCACAGACTGAATTTGAAGCTATATGTCAGTTTGGCAATATATTAAATGGAGTTTATTATAGGATTTCAATTGCAGTCAATTTTAAAGAAAGGAGATATCTCTGATATTGCCTGGAAACAGTGGTGTCTGAGTAAGCTTTCATATAACCTCAAAGCATCTAGTCATCAACATCATCTAGTGGTCAAAGGAGAGGACTGTGAGTAAAGGTAACAGAGATACTAGGTCTGCCACAGGCCCTTTAACTGGACTGACTTAGCTAATCCCTTATACATCTTAGATGATCAAATTGCCATGGGGACACTAAGAGAAACATGCACTGAAAAGCACGGTGTGCTCATTAGATGAAAAGGAGTCTATAAGAACAAGTTTTTGCTTTCTTTTGTTCCCATTTATTCTTGTTAACCTGGTGGTTGGATTATGCTGATCCTAGCTGATCTGGGCTCCCACCTCCACATGGAGGCAAAGACACTGCAGTGGCCCTGAGCAGCAGCTACTGCCAGTGACTGCAGTGACAGTGACAGTGACAGAGTCTGAAACCGGACCAGCACTGCATTTAAGTGTAAAACCAAACATGTCATTTCAGGTGACTGGCTTACTGGTGAATTACCATGCCCTGCTCTCATTTGCCAGTGTTCTGTGTAGCTGCTTCTGGAAAGGGGTGCCTTGTGGCAAGCTGAAGGAGAGTGCTGTGATGAGAAGCCAAAGGGGATATGTGAATGAAATCCAAGCCATTTAAGAGCATCTTATGCCTCTCCTGAATTTCTATTTTGTTATACTCACATCCACAGTTAAGGAAAAATTCAGCTTTGTTAGGTTAGCTGTTGCCCTTAAACTCACATTTGCTTGTAATCTGATTAAATTCAGGTAAAAGGAAAGCAATCAAAATTGAGAGAGATGACAATGCTCAGTACAAAGCTGGTGCTTTACTCAGGTGATGTAAGCTGTAAGTGAGCCTCACCACCTTCCTGGGAGATTGGTAAGTAAGCAGAGCAGTCATATTTAGCAGATGTAGGAACAAGAAAGCCTATAGCTACAGCATGAAGGGGGAGGATAAACAATTTATAAGTACTTGTAAGTGATGATGGCACAGCTCTGAGTCGCTGTTCTAATTTACTGCTCACTGCTTGTCTCCCCCGCAAGCCTCAGCCAGCAGATTGCAGGGCCACTGTGTTCTGAGCTCTGTGCAGTCTCACACACATGCTGAGGGCTATGCTGTATGAACCACACTTTCATTTTTGAGAGCATACATGAATAGCCTCACTAAATTCAGTGGGATGCTTTGCATAAATACTCTCTCTGTATGGCTTACATTGGATAGTGCTTACGAGGTGAGCCACTTAACCACAAAACTTAGCAAAGGCATAAAAATACAACCACTTTTTATATAGAGCTACTGTAGATCATTGGCCTCAAAAGGCCTTGTTTCTAACATGATAAATGGCTGGCTCCCAAGTGTAGTCACTACTGTTGTGGAGTGTAATCTGATACAGAATGGTAAACAAGGTTTTATTTGATGTGCAGTATTGAAGTGAATTCATAATTTTAAAACTCCCTCCTCTATTGGTCTAACCAAGCAGTGTTCTACTTTATGCAAATAATTACTGATGTGGACTTTTCAAATGCAAGTGTTAATAAGGTATTGCTTGAAAGTGTTATGTGGTCTCAATTAATCAGCTGCAGGAAGCCATATCTTGGTAGGATTCCTCATCACCTCAAGGGAAAGAAAAATATTTTTTTGAGGAATTGTGAGCAGATCAAAGGTGCTCTTTGAACTGCACCTCAGTATTTGTTAGGCCTGGGAAATGAATTGTTATGGGAGATGTATTTAACCGTGAGTGAATATATATATATATATCTTAGAGCAGGAGAAAGGAAATTGTAGTTTCCTTAGAACTTCAAAGGGAGGAAACTTTATAATGAAAGACTAATATATATCTTCATATAATGCTTCAGATTTTGTGTCTCCTGCCATTGTGTAATCTTGCATCAAAGGATACCTAGTATTTGAGGGAAGACACCAGCAAGGAGACCAGCACAAGCTACGAAGAGAGTGAGAAACAGAGAGCTATCAAAAGGATTTGGGATTGATGAAAAAGGAATTGAATAAATTATGTTTTCCCATATTAAACTTTTATATTTGAAGAACAGCTTTAAGGAGTTGTTTAGACATGTCGTGTGACCTGGTTACTGTAAAGGAGTCCATAAATATTCATATACTGTCAAAGTGATAGTTTCTACTGTTTTATTGTCCTTGCACATTGTGTGGGATTTATTTCCCACCAATATTTGTGAAATTTCTTATATACAGTTACTTTCAAGCAAATGTTGAGATATACTTTTGAACATCAAATTTTAAATTAAAAATATTTTTTATCTAGTAAAATTCCTAAAAATCTGAAAACATCCAAAGAAATACATATATTCACTCAGCAGGTACCATGGAGGTGGTAATGAGACCATTCTCAAGGGAGAAGAATATGGTAGCTATGGATGAACATCATCTGTACAATAAAACTAAAATACAGTTTAAGTTTTGAATATGTGACACCCATGATAAACCACTTTACGCCACAGATTATTAAAAAAAGATAATTAAAATAGTTTTGAACTCTGAATGAAAACTTCAGTGAGCCAATGGGTTTGAGTACAGAAAAAAGAGGTAATATTTATTTAAGGGATCATTTGCTAGGGATTGCTTGTAAAGTTTAATTGGCTGCCATCCTTGTTTTGCATTTATTCCAGCTCTTCCAATGAATACTTATTTTGTTATTCAAAGTCTGTAAAAGTAACTTAGGATATGTTTAAGTACTCAGAGATCACTTTGGTGATGTTACTACAGTAATTTAGGGCAGTGTGAAATTTTGTTCATGAAAGCCAAAGTCAAGTAGAAGCTACACAACACAGCAGAGTTTTTATTCTGCTGTTCACTTGATACAAACACAAAAAGCTGATGAAGACATGTGAGACAACGTTCTCCTTCCTACAGATGCTGTTTTGTACATAAGAACACAGGTTTCTCTTATACCAATGAGGCCGAGTTGGTAAGCATCAGCAGTACTCAAACCTGTTTTACTATGTATTTTTGTGTTAGAGTTGAGGTCATAGTAAGCATCTTTTATGACAAATTAAGCACGTAATCTCATTTTAACCTTTTCCTCATTGAGGCTGTCATTGAATTTCTCAGCCTTCAATTTCTTTCTGAGAATTTAATACATTTTGCATATTTTGCAACACATCAAAGTTGGTAGAAAATCAGCAGCGGATTCAGAAATTAATAAAGGAACTAACAGATAGGTATTGGCACCATATAATCCTTATTTATTTCATCAACCAGACAGCAACAGAAAACAAACAAAATATTCTTTGGAATACTCCCCTCCTGCATTTCTTCTTGGTGCCTGCAAAATATCATACCCTCCAAACTTCAGAGACTACCTCCAAATTGACTGAGTAGTTAAACATCTGAGTAAAAGTGTTACAGAAACTGGAATGCAAATGCTGCTTTAAAGAGAGATAAAAATATGCTTGATGGTCTTTACCAGACAGAAAAGACAGGCTAGCCTACCAAAGAAGGCTGTGATGTTGAGGGTATTGATAGTATGATTGTTAAACTCTAACTTATCTGTAGTAAGTAGTGCTATAAATAAGGACTGCATTCTTATTGGTTGTCTTGTGGTATGTCTTCTGCATATTCCCTCTACCAGAAGTAAACGGGACATATGTAACTTATAGAGACTAAAGTTAACACTGTTTTCTTGTCACCAGACAATACCTTATTTCTTTATCAATACCTTATCATTCATCACTGGGAAAGTGGTGTGGCACCCACCAAATCCTTGTGGAATGCAGTGAATATTTTGGCACAGTACATGTTCAGGTTCCTACAAAGGACTTAAAAAAACCAGATGGGATGGATTCCTGAAAATGAGTATATGTCATTCAGCTATTTTGCTGTAAGAAGAGCTCTGTTGCTCATGAGAGAAGATTTTCTATTTAAAGCCCTTTTTCTTTTCCCTTCTCTATCTGTAGTGTTACACAGTAAGCCAATATGGCCCAAAGTCACAGAACAGAAGAAAAGGGACTCCATCTGCAGTAGGCAGCAAACTCTGTGAGAAGTGAGTGTTGTAGCAGCCTAACAGGCACTCAGTCATGTGTAATTAGCTCCCTACCTGCAAATGTCTGTTTTAAAATATCCTAACTCTAACACTACAAAGATTTAGAGCAAGTCTGTTTGATTCTGCCTTCCTTGATTCCATAGGAATCTGTGGAAAGCATGTTTAAAACACTGCTGTCTTGAGGGCTTTTTTTGTTTTTGCTTGTTGTGCACAAGCCCCATCTGCTAACAGAAGAGTCTGTGATGACCCCACAACAGGATTTCATGTTTCTGCCAGGTATGTAAGAAATTCCTCTTCTGAGGACCTCAGCTGAGTCAGAGGTCCACTGAAATTTATGGCTTAGCATGGACACAGGAAAGACAGAGAAAGGGAATATTGTGTCCTGCTGTACTGCTGCTTTCAGACAAGCCAGACCATTCTGGAAACTGGGACAAGTCAGGCCAGGCATTAATAAAGCTCAGAGCTGTATCACATCCTATTGGAGCTCCTAGTTCTTCTGCTGAGCAGCTGCAAGAGGAGCCAGATCAAAGGCAATGAACATTTGTGTGCTACAAGGAGGAAGGCAAGCTGCGCTCCACCGAGACACAGCTGTTCATGTTAAAGAGGATTCTAGTTTTGAGAAAGCTATTTCCTTTGAAATGCTTAGGTCCCGACATTATTGCTCCAAAGGTTTAGTGGACGCCTTGGATGGCTTTAAATAAAGTGAATAGCTCTGAAGAAGAAGGAGGTGAAGCACTCAATCCTTTTGACTGAAAAAATTTTAAGTGCTCTCTGATAATAACAAAGGGCCATGGAAATGGCTGTTTACTTTGGCACCAAACAGAAATGTTATTGATGTAAAGAGAACAGAGCTTTTTCCAAATTTTCTTCTTCCCTGAGTGTATAAAAATTATATGGCTGAAGGCTATATGCTAAAAATACTTAATGTATTTTAAAATATGTCCGGGGCTACAGAATTTACTTACATTTGAAGCAAGATGTAACTCACCATGAGTCCTATGAAAGGATGGCCAAAGATACCACTAGGTGAACTGAGTATTTTGATTTTGGCTAGTATATGTCCAAGCCAGCTCATCATAGGTGTCAATCTAGTTCTCAAGATATCCTTGGGGTATGGTCGAGGTATACCATGTACTGTATTCTTATTGATGCTCCAATCTGAGGTGAAAATCTGTGTATTCAAGTTTCAGAAAAGCAGCGTTTTTCTGACTGTCATAACTCTTTCAACACGGGGCTGGGTGAGATGGCTCTCCAGGTGATCTAAAGACAGCAGTTTGGGGATAACATTAAGGACTTTATGTACAGAATTCTGGTGCTTGGTGAAAAGAAAATTACTGTCTTTAGTTTTATCTCATCTTTCATACTGAATCACAAGGAATGAATAAATAATGCCACAAGGTCAGTTCTTGCTATAGTATTTAAAAGTGTGTATATCTTGTGAGTTATGTTCTTTCCATTGTACCAGATCTTGTTTTTAAGCAGTTGCACACTCAATACTCATGCCTGGTGGACTGTGTGCCTGGTCTATCTTTCTTCTGGCAAACATTCAAAGCATAGCTGATAGGATAATGAAATTAATGCTGATCCTTGAGCTCTTTTTTGATTTTGACTTACCACTTCACAAATCATTTTACAGAAGCGTGTGAGCAACAAAAAACAGTGTATACATTTGCTAAAATATCCTGCTTTATAGAGTAGATAGGGTATGTTGCAGAAAAAAATAAGCTAAGCTGGGGTTGTAGGTCCACCTACTATTTTCAAGGACCAGAGTAAAACTCAAGAGTAAATATGAGTGAAGACCTCTTAACCACAAAGCAAAACTGGTTTACTCTTATTAACAGTAATTCTTTTTCCATGCCAAAATTGACACAATTGACCAAATCATTTGGTCTTTGCAGTGAGAGCACTTGCAGTAGGAAAAATTACTAAATAATAAACAAATTATTAGAAATAGCATTTTCTCCATTCCTGTTCCATACATGTGATACTAACAAGCTCTAACTCCTCTGTTGAAGATACTAAAATAATGCTGTAAAAGAATAAAATAAAAATAACAAAAAAAGCATATATCCTGGCATTAGATAACCTTTGTGTTATTTTCCTAAATGTTTCTCTTCTCTCCTATATAGGTATACACAATGAACCTTTAAAGATATGGAGCTGCCTTCAAAATTGCTATCATCATCCAGATCAATTTGGAACAAAGTCCTGTCTCCCAATCTATTCTAATTTCAATGTACACACTCTGCTGGCTGGCTGCCAGCATGGAGCTCAGGAAATGATAAATACCCATTTAGTCACAGGCGCGCAGATTTCCCTGGGATGGTGGGCTGGGGCTGCTTTAATATTCCCAAAGTTACCGCGTGTTTACACATTCACTGACGTCACTTAGTGTGACATTTAGAAGCTGGGTGTAGCAACGACACATGGGGGGAAAGGACAGAAATTGCACATGCTCTTCAAGACAGCTGAATTTGGAGTCTTGTTTGTCTGCCCTGAGCTGATAGCCTTCCACCTCAAATAACTGTACATAACATGAATAGAAAATTAGGTTGGACTAATCTAATTTGAAACAAGCTGGCCACAGCCAGCTACTGTGAATCTCAAAGGTCTTATGAACTGGTTATGATAAGTATTTGACATTTCTACTGCGTACTAAATGTAGCTCTCAGTTGCTATAAAGTGCAGCACACTGTGCAAGGAAAATGGGCTGTATGCATTGATTTCTATGCTTATTGGTTTGGTGGCTTGTTTGTCTTTTTTTCCTGAATTGCTACAGAGATGTGGTTTTCTTTGTGCATCTGGGATTTTTCCAGAAAAGGGATGAATTAATAGCTTTGGATGACTTTTCCATGTAATTAATTTTTATATCCTCCACAATTATTTGAGGACTAGATTTTTTTGCAAAGGCTGAATCTAATGTCAGGGTAAATAGTTTCAAAAGTGGTTTGAAATTTTTTTGGTGCTTCACTTGCTGGTGTGTTAGGTAAACATCAGCTTTAACAAACCCTGAATAAAAGCTGGAAGTCTGCAATGCAGGAAACCCTAAACAATGGAATAAGGTTACAAGAGAAGCTCAGATTTTTCATTTACATTAGCAAGTCATTGAAAGGACAAAATACTTGATTAAAGATAATTATGAATATTTAACTATTCCTGTAGGCAAAAAAAGGTCTCTGGAAGAAACTCGGAGCCTTCTAATGTATCTGTTGTGAAATGACAATGTTTTTTGGATTCTTTGTTGTTCTGAGTTTTTGTAATGAGTGGGCTTTACAAAGGAGTCTGTCTTAACCCTTATCTCAGTTTCTGAGTGGGGGCCTAAGTGATGCAGTCCCTTCACAAGAAGGTGGAAACATGTGGAACCACTGTCTCAGAGACACAATCAAAATAAAGGACACAAGTACACAGCTTGCTCTGTGTCAGTGCTGGCTGGATGAAGAGATTTGTGTTGGGGTCATTACAGTTAGAGCTCTACAATGCGATGTCTGTAGGTGAGACATGTCGTCTTAAGATTTATTTTAGACAATACGACCTGAATCACTCCTAAAGTGTATTTCTCTGTTGAGGGGAGCTCAGGAACAGCTGTTCATACATACATACCGCCATGATAGGCTTGTAAAGACAAGTAAATGAATCCTATGTCTGATTCCTGTTTCCTTAAAAATTCTTGATTTGTTACTTACATGTTTAACTATATATTTTTATGACAGGATAGAGAAGCTTTAGTTTCAAACTTCCTAACAAGGTATTGATAAAGTGAATTTGTTTTCTGAGAAGTTAACATTTAATAAAATTATGACTCTGAACATAATGTGCCAGTAGAACAGTTTGGACTCAAAACAAGTTCCTAATGTTTTAAAAAATGGATATAGGCTTAAAAACATTCTTAAATTAACTGACTTGGGAGTACAGAAAAAATATGTAGACAGACAAAAGCAAAGTAGAAATCCCTTCTAAGTGTATTTTTCATGTTTCTATTGAGGTAACAAGTGTTTTGGAGTACAGAATTGCTAAAGATGTGACTTGGTTAAGAATTTTACATGATAATTAGTGTTAACAAGTCTTATATTTATTTCTTGATTTTGTTTGTGCAGGCATATAACATCCTTTCAGTATCTCATAGACTAATTAGAACAAACCTAGTTAGAAACATTTGTTTAGCTTGGGCATCCTTATCTCCATCTCCATCCTTTTCCAACAACCTTCCAGAGTTACCAGTTTCAATCATCAAAATTCACTTGCCACACATGCAATCTATTTTGTGCACTGCCTTTTCACTTTTGTGTAATTCAAAGCATGTGGATGGACCTGCCCTTGAAGAGTGCTGGGTAGCTGCATGACCACAGCCATTCTACAGCAAGTGGGATGCCATTATTGTCAAATCCCAGAGCGACACTTGGGTGCTACTGCAGCCTGGACCTTGGCCTAGGCCCAAATATGCTGAGTGTAAATAATTGCTCATTAAGTTCTACCGTAAATATTAATTTGCAATAATAATGACAGAAAAAAATGCAGAGTGTCTGTCCTCCTTAATAAACTAAACTCCAAAATGTTGTGCTACACTGTATATTTTGGTCTATCAATTTTTTTTCTTCTTATAATGGATAATCACAAAGGCATGGAGTATTGACAAATATTACCGTTAGAGAATAACAAAAGGAAGAGAAGTTGTTCTTATCTCAGGGAAAAGGAAATGTATTTTGGGAATGAAGTAGCCAAGATACAATGAGTTTGGTTTAACCCTCACACATATCTATACAAGAATGTTTGTGCTTTGCAAGTATTGGTCTGTGAGTTGTTGCATCCTTTCTGAAGTAATATGGTTAAATTCCAAGGTTATCTTATTTTTTTTCTTCCTCTTCAATATAGACATGAAGATTTCCTTGAATGCTATGTTCTCCAAGGTCAGCAAAACATTGTTTTCTTTCCATGATCTGGGGAGGAAAACATTCCTAGCCCTTAAAAATATGTGTTGTCTACTTAATGGATTTGCAAAAGAAGCCTAATGAAATCTGTGTAGACTAGAAGAGTTGTTTTGCATCAAAACTATTTAAAACACAATCTGAGTTAATAATAACAACATTTTTTTAGATACACTGGAGTGCATGTGAATAGAAAGAACTATTCAATATGGAGACTTATAGGAAGGTTACTTCAATTTACACATTGATCACTGGTGGAGATAACACATATATAGCTGCCCGAGCCTAATGTCTTTTGTGTAGGTCTCCGTCCTGGCACGTATTAAATCACACCAGATTTTGCTGCTCCCTGTTCATTCTGCTGAGGGAATTTCTGACTGAATTGTACAAATATATAAAACTTGGTAGTACTAATTCCAATGTACAGTGGGGGTTGCAGTCTGTTTGCTTACTAAATTTCAGGATAAGTTTTCCAATGACTTTTCATTTGCTGAATGTAAATTTCAAACCTGCTTGCAGGAGGGGTATTGTAATCCTGCATAGCAAATATGTTTGTAGACATTCACTTAAAAGTTGCATGCATCTGGTGTTTTGGAGACATAAGCAAAACTCTGCTGACTCTACACACCAATAATAAAGAACTTTCTTGAGGTTGTTTCCTAGATATGTGTTAAAGAAACAAAGTCTAACACTTTCCCTCAATTACTTCTGAGTTTGTAATTAAATCCGTATGAGAAGAACTGCTTGGTGGATTGGGGTGAAAAAAGTGCTAATAAAAACAGCTGTAATTTCCTGGCCAGTCACAGTTTTCCTTCCCTTGTGTACCAGTGGCTGTTCCAGGGATCCCTGCCAGATCTGCAGCCGTGTCCCCTAGGGCTTTGGTCTTGACACATCTTTCAAAATAAATAGGACAGAGGATGTGGACAAGCAAACAAGTTACACAGAACTGAGCAAAGTTTTGGAAGCAACACCACACTCCTGTAGGTCTTCTTGCTTCTTGGAATCTTGCTATGTACCAGGGAATAAGGACACGGTGAGGTAGAGCTTAATACCCACTCTTACTTATTTTGGGAACTCTCTGACTAAACCCCGAGCTTGATTAAAGTGCAAATTCTTCTGTATAGGACTTTAAAGTCATCTTAAACATTTCCATTGCCTTAATGAAGATGAAATCAAGCCTGTAGATTGGCATCTCAAAGGAAAATGTGGGCACTACAATAAAAATGATGTGGGTGAATCAGTAGGTGTGAGATTGCTGAGTCCATAATGAATAATTATCTCAGCATAATTATTCTATGTGCTGTTTTTCAGGCAAGATGTAAAATCGAAGTCCTTTTGTTTCTTGGTAATTAAAACCACATCTCTTATGTGATTGTACCTTACAAAAGAGTCTCTCTTTTGGAGAACATGGTCTGCTAATAGTACCTGAGGCTGGATAAGGAACTATTATACTGATCAGTAGGATTGTCTGTCCTATATAATTTTCTCTTCTTGCATCCTTGCTACTAATATTTGAATTTTCATTTCAGTTTATGTATGTATTTTGTAGAGGAAACCCATATGTTGTTCTTTCTTTGATACATTTTTTTAGTTTTGTGTGTATGAACAGGGTTTTGATAGTGCTCCTGGATCAGATTTGATATAATTTTAGGTTCAAGAATCAGCTGCTGGATCTCAAAAGCTACTGGGTGGGATAAAAATACCTAAAAATTGTTAAACACAAAGACACATTTTCTGTTTTAGGAAATCTTTGAGTAGTAAATTGGTAAAAAATGAGAGAATATTCTTAAGATAAAATCCTGAATGTTCCCTCTATTCTTAAATTTTCCCCTCAGTATCTGCTGTTGACCACTGTCAGAATAATACCTGGGGCTATACAATTTTTAAAAATTTTGTCCAGAATGGCCAGGCTTAGTTTTCTGTGTAATATACTGTAACCATGGAAAAGAAACTTTCATTAGGATTTCTCACCAAGGCATGGATGCAAATCTCTTTTTCAAAAAAATTTGAAAAATTACGTAGATTATTTATTCTTGAAACAATGTTACGTGGGATATATTTTTAATAGAAATATTCCTGTTCTATTTTATTACCAAAATGGGCATCTTATCAAAATGTCTTGCATTTTCTGTAAGTTAAAGTGATTTTTTGGACATTATTCCTTGGCCTGCTTTTGGAGCTATTATGGGAAATTGGATGCAGAATAATAGTTTCTCATGTTCTATCCAACTTCTTCAGCATATCCTCTTTTGCATTTGCTAGATGCCAATGCAATTATTTTGAGTGGAAGAATCACAAAAAAACCAAATTTAGATGAGACATAGCTATCTATCCCAGAGATAACAGTTAAAGGATATTTTTGTGAAGAGCAGTAAGTCTGTCTAATTAAAACAGATTAAAGAATTGCCTTATGCACAGTGACAAATTCAGATTTTTCAAAAACCTTTCCTTGTCATTATTTAGAAAGTACAACGAGTAAGGGCTGCTTTTGGCTTTACCTTTGACTGCCACAAATTATGTCTGTGCTGCCTGTCAAAGTGTGACTTTGAAAGGAATATTTCTTTTTCTCTGGCAAAGTTGGAGGAAAACCAGATAGAAAACATGAAGTATCCAACTCTGAAGCCAGACTAAAAACTAAGAAGCCAGAGATTAAATCTATCTGATGTCTTTCTATCTTCATAACTTGGATGTGATAGAAGAGAATAACGTCTCTTTCATGAAAAATAACAGTAGGAGGAAGACACCAAATAAAGTGTGAAGATGGCTTGGTCATTGCAATGGCAACAAAGAGATGAGAAGAAAACCACTAATTACTTGATGACTGGTTTTGGAGAAAGAAAATCCTCATGCTTGAACAATAAAACCATCAGATCTCAGGTGAAACTGCGGTAAAATACTACATTTTCCTGGTGAGGTGGCCTCAAACAAAACAACAGTTTTTTATTGTGGCTGAAATTTGACTAATCAATGGTGAATACAATTTTGAGCTTATCAAGAAGTCATCAAGAGAGCTGTGTCTGGTTATGACTAAGAAGGAAACCAGAGGCACTGGAATTAATGTTTCAGACTCTTTGGAAAATAACAGAGTACGTATATTCAGGTCTTGAACCTGTTTGAACCATGTTTCAGGAAATGAAAAATAAAACACCAAATCTTTTATATATAATGTAAGCTTTAGTATATTTCCATGTGTCTCCTGGGCTGGGTGTGGAACAGGGGAATCAACTCTGGCATTCAGTTGTGGTCTGCAGTCATCTACCTACAGGACTCAGGTGCACACTGTGCTGACCAAATTGTGAGAACCAGGTTTGCCATGAGACATTATCAAAATAAAGAGATATGTCATGTGCTTGGAGAGGCACATGAATAAGGCAGTTCTCAAGGAGGAGGCCAAGGTATTTTTTCCTCCTGTGTTTGCCAAGTGCATTTACACATGGAGTACTTGGCTGCCACTTGTGCAGACTTCCCTTGGAAGCATTTTCCATTTGTCATGCTCACATGCAAAAAAAATCTCTGGAGGTTCCACCCCCGTCCTGAAATGGAACCTCTCTTTGTCTCCTACAGCTTTCAGCAAGACTTATTAAAGAGACAGAGAAGAGAGGAACAGCAGACAAGGTGCTTTCTAGTGTTTCATGCCAAGAGCTGTAGCCAACAAGGTCACAAATGCCTCAGATGGCAGAGAAAGGGATTCAGCTGCACCTTGACTCCTTATTTCCACTAGAAACCCTCTCTTTATCTACAGCACTGAAAGCCCCATCAGCTACTTAATCCAGGCCTACTAACAATTACGTCTCGTTATATGTGGAGAGCAGTGAAATAAAGTGAACCTAGAAATTTTTGACCCTGCTTTATCCTATACTTAGAACTGCATGTGAAATACCAGCCACCTTCCTGACAAAAGTAGCAGAAGATATTTTCCAATATGATTTGTAACAAGATTCCCTCTTATAATACATCACTCACATCAACCGCAAAATGGAAAAAAAAAAATCACTGAAAAAATAAATGAGAAAGTGAACATCCTAAGCCTGCTCAGTGATGACATGGGAGAAATACATGTCTCTCTTATGTCTTCTTTTTTCAAAAGTGTAAGTATTTTGCAAATAGACCACTCTCTTGTATAATGATTATAATTTTCAGAAGACAATCTTTGGACAGCACTTTATAATTTCTACAAGACATACTGAATAGACTTTATGATAACTAGATAATTTGAACAAATGGGATCTTTCTTTAATAGAATTTCCTTGATTTAAATTTCAGTTTCACATATTATGTGAAAGGAAGCTACATATTCAGAAAATTGAGTGGCAAGGCCTGCTTAAAAGATTGGCTGCTGTGCCTATCACTGACAGTGGAAGTCTGAAATTTCTCTTATATTTTGTATTTTGGTGACAGGGACATGAAAAATGACCCTCAAGTGTAAGTATATTAGAAATAAGTATAGCTCTCATTTTTCAGAAGGATTTTTTTGCTTTCTCCTGTTTACTCTCCCCTCCTATCTCTAGACAAGCCATGTCTCTCAAGGCACTGCAAACAACAGGTTAGCACATTTCCTGTGACAAAGTACTGAATTTCTGCCCATTAACTGAGCTTCTTCAACTCTCCTGCCCAGTGTGCCAGGCTGTGGCTGGGCTGAGAAAGCTCTGCTGTGTCTCATTATAATAAAAAGCACAATCATCTGGGACAGAGAAAAAAAATATAGGTTTATCGGGCATAAAGAAAAGTTATTTACAGGGAAATGTTCCATAACTGTTTGTGACTGAAGTCTTTTAGAATTACTTGAAGGAGAAGAAAGGAATTGTGTAATAAATTTAACCCCTGGTTTGTTCTCAGAACATGAGTGACTTGGGGCAAATCTATCCTGTTGGCCAAAACACACAAATGCTGATCATGCTCTTCAGCAGGCCTCTTAAATTTGTTTTTACTGAATTGAATGCTACCACCAATTCTGTACTGGAAGAAACAGAATGTGACAACCTTGTGAAAGTATCCTTTTTTTTTGGAGAAGACAGAAGATCAAAAATTAATTGGAAAAATTCTTTTGAGACTTCTCACTCCCACCAGTCCAAAAAAAAATGAATACAAATCTAATTACATTGTTTGAAAAATGAAAAAAATACGAGCATGAGAAAGTACTCTCAGCTTACCAGAACCAGGCCTGTCACAGAGACCATCATTGTGTCCTTCTCCACATCCCTTTTCAGCATATTTTGGTAGGTGCTGTACACTGTTATCCAACATCCATGCTTCGCCACAGGGGTGTCTGCAGTTCCATTTTGGCTGAGGAATTCATGGTTTGCAGGGATCAGAGACAAAAGGAGAGCAGAAAATGGCAAAAAGGCAAGATGAATCTTGTGGTGGCCTCTGATCTCCGTGGTCTGCTGGCTGCCTGCAGTGACCCCATGCAGAGTGCAGATGCACACACATGAATACTGCCAGTCTCCTCCTTCTTCCCTGCAGGTGGCTTTGCCATGCCACCTGTGCTCATACCACAGGAAGACATTTTTTATCCCTAGGCTTGCTGAAAGGAAGGGGATGAGTGATGGAAAAGGAGGCTGTTGTCAGGATGCAGAGACAGAGGGGTTCAGTCAGGTGATCCTGCAATTATTGTCTTACAGTGCCCACCCCAGGTCAGGGGAGACTGTTGGTCACAGACTAATATGGGCAATTGCACAGGATATGTCACATTGTGTGCCTGATGGACAAGCATACATACTGTATGCACAGTGACTGATAGATTTCTCATGAGCAATCAAAACTCTGGACAGAAAAGGATTTGAGACAAAAATTCATATATATTTGTAAATACAGTTATAGATGTAAAAGGTTGATGCTGTGCCGTTCTGGGTGCCAGAATAGCTTGTTATGGTCACATGGCTGAGGATACATGTTTGTATTCTAATATCCCAGTTTTAATGTCTAATAACATTCAGAAACTTTTCTCTGGTCCAGAAGTGTTTTTTTTTCCCAACGTAACTTTATTTGTAAACTTTGAAAAATAATGGTTCTTTGTTTTTTTTCCCCTCCACAAAAATTATTCAGGTCCAGGCTTTGATCATGGGCTGCTGAAAAAAGGCTGCTGTTTTCTGTCAGGGTATGCCCAAGGAGAGGCATCAGCAACTCTTCTGTTAAAACAGGATCCAACCTATATATATCAACACTTCATTTCTGTACAGTAAGAGAGTGTAAGACAAAAAATATCTCTGCAGAGAAAGAGAAAGGCAGGAGGTCAGTATGAGAAAAAGCAAGGAATGTGGGCAAAGAAAGTGTGGTGTGCTGTATCTGGGAATTCTGAGAAAGACTGTGAGGGAGGACAAAAGGGTGAGTTATACGTATCTCTGATCAAAAAGACATTGCTATGTTTTAGTTGCTTCTCATTTTCTCACCATCTTTTGGCAGTTGCTTTGCCTTCTGGAAAGGCCCACGGCCTTATTTTGTCTCTGTGAATGTTTTCTGTCAGCTGATGGTGGATGTTTCTTGCACTCATTGACTGAGCTCCTTGCAGTGTCTCTCCCAGGGCCGAATGGGTGTCAGGCAGTTGAGTATTTTCTCTAGATTGCCAGCATCATCCACACTGACTCAAGGAACAGGGCTTTTGCTTAACTGCTCTCTCTCTTGTGAAGTACTACTTGGAATGTAATTGCAAACTTGTTTTTTTTTTTAACTGAAAAGGAGGCAGATAACAATCCATGATACTACACAATCTTCAGTAAGTACAGACAAGGCTGAGACATTTCAGTACTTTTTAGCAAGTACTCCATGTGTGCCATTTCCTGTTAGTTTCCTTGTTCTTAACCAAACATTGCACTCACTCTTTCGCAATAGGAATGTTTTATCTCCTGCACTGCCCGGGGCATTCCTTCTGCTGCTGGTTCAAGTTTGCTTATGGTTTTAATGGCTCAGATTAAACTCTTTCTGAAGATTTTCTTACTTGTACGAATGGGTTTTTCACTGTGTATGAGTATTGCGTCATTGCTGAAATGACACAATCTTTTCCTAAAATGTGTTTTCATTTCTTATCATCTTGTTGTGGCCACACAAACCATATACATTCTGTCCTTATTATTTTACTAATCTCAACACCTTTATCAAATCACTCCAGTCCAAATGTCTATGGCTGACATTTGCAGCCTCATATTTGGAATCAGGACCATCTTTGCTCGAGCTTCTAAACACCAGCTGCAGATAACTTCCATGTCTCTGGCAACATGTTTATGTCTTGTAATTGATTTGAGCCTCTTAAGAAGAGACATCATTGTGAAATGTGATATTACAGATTATATACTTATCTGATGTTTAAGTCCTACATTACATTATTGTCTTTAATGAAGGGAGAAGAAAGTTCTTTTTGACCAAAGTCTTAATAAGTGATTTGATTCCTTCTTTTGTTAGCCAATACTGCAGAATCTGAGGATATGAAATTACTTCCCCCCCTCCTTCCCCTCCTGAAAAAGAGGTCAAAAATGAAAGCTGGGACCTATGGATACTCCAAACATTGCAAATGAATGCATGTGAAGAAAGAAGGGGCACTACCTAACAGTCTTTTTAGATTCCTTTTAATCAGGGTATTCCCATCTAAAGGGATATAAGACTGTGATATCCCAGCCAGTATGGGTTTATGAAAGCAGGTGCTTCTTGACCTACCTGACCTCCTTCTATGACAAGGTGATCCATTTAGTGGATGATTGGAAGACTGTGGATGTTGTCTACCTAGATTTTAGTAGTCTTTGACATTCTCTCCCACATAATTCTCCAGCAGAAATTAACTGCCCATGGCATGGATAAGTGTGGTCTTCCCTGTGGGAAAAACTGGCCCTGAGAGTGGTGGTAAATGAAGTTAAATACAGTTGGTGACCAGTCACTAATGGTGTTCCCAAAGGCTCCCAAGGTATCAGAGACAATCCTGTATAATACCATTTATTGATAATATGGATGCAGGGATCAAGGGCTCCATCGGTAAGTTTGCAGATGACACCAAGCTGGCAGGATGGAAGGACATGGAAGATAGGAGGGCTCTGCAGAGGGATCTAGACAGGCTGGATCAATGGGCCAAGGACAACTCTATAAGGTTCAAGAAGGCGAAGTGCCAAGTCCTGCCCTTGGGTCACAACAACCCCATACAGCACTACAGACTAGGGAAAGAGTGGCTGGGAAGTTGCCCAGAGGAAAAAGAAGCTGGAGATTCTGGTTGACAGCCAGCTGAACATGAACCAGCAGTGTGCCCAGGTGGCCAATAAGACCAATGGCATCCTGTGTGGCCAGCAGGACTAGGGTAGGGACTGTAGCCTATTTGGCACCTGAGAGGCCACTCCTTGAGTGTTGTGTCCAGTTCTGGGTCCCTCATTAAAGAAAATATTGAGGTGCTGAAATGTGTCCAGAGAAGGGCGACAGAACTAGTGAAGGGTCTGGAACACAAGCCTGATGTGGAGGGGCATCAGGCTTGTGGGAGGGGGTTTAGCCTGAGGAGGAGGAGGTTCACTCTCTACTACGACCTGACAGGAGGCTGTAACCAGGTAGGGTTGGTCTCTTCTTCCAAGTAACAAGTGACAAGATGAGAGGAAATGGCTTCAGGTTGTGCAGGGGAAGTTTAGATTTGGTAGTATGAAAAATTTCTTCACCAAAAGGGTTATCAGGCACTGGAACGGGCTGTCTGGGGAAGTGATTGAGTTACCATTCCTGGAGGCATTTGAAAGACATATAGATATGGTACTGAGGGTTATGGTTTACTGAAGGACTTGGCTGACAGCTTAATGCTCCTGTCATGATCAAACATGACAAAATGGTCCTTAAGAACATCAGACCATTTGCAGACCCACTGGCAAGAAAATGAGAAATTTTAGATGTGATGCAGACAGCTTTCACATCTATTGGAATGATGTGAAGAGCATCAGAGAGACCCCTCAACATATGAAGACACCAAGGTCTAGAGTATCACAATACCATCCACTTCAGGACCTCGAATAAATTTAGTGAATGGCAAACAAAAGTGCCGCAGGGCAAACAGTGCAAAAAATTAGTTGTCTCTCAACAGTCTCCTATCACCATTAATCACATGGAAAATATAACTTGCACTGAACTTTTGGTCTGTGCACACTAATTCTCTGGAGCAATTCGTGGGATGAATTAATCTGATCTGTTTGCAGTACTCTGAAAAAGCAAAGACATTGGTTATGAAAGATCAAGGCTTTTGAAGATTGTAAATTTAGTTTAAACCACGTAAAGAGCTGGAGACCTGACTGCAGAGCCTATTGCCTGCACTTACATGCTGTAAACAAATGTATATGTACACAACAGTGCCATGCTCATTATCTTGGAGCTACTCCTGTGGAATGCAAAAATGGGCTTTCTTTGCATGAAAAACAAGGTGTGTGGGTTAGAGATATGAAAATCCACCGTGGTGTGTGGCTTGTCATAGCACAGGGATCAGGCACGAGAGCATGAGAGTAGCTGTGCTGACAGAGATGTGACTCATATGATTCAGTGCAGCTCAGGAATGACTGTCAGTGACCTGAGTAACAACTGGTCTTAGAAGAGTGTCAGAATTGTTTGCCAATAAGCTTATGGGTAGCAGTAGTGGAGCATCTTTATTGTGTCACCTCCTTGTGCTTCGAGAGAGATTTTCAGTTCAGCGTGGTTGCAGGTGTGAAACACAGAATATCAGTCTTTCCTGGTTTTACCTCTGCAGAAGTGAAAATGTGACAAAGAATGCGACCATCTGAGGGAAAATGTCTCTGCCTCAGTATTCACTGGGAATATCTTCAAAAGGCTGCTCTCAGAAGAGCCAACAGGAGACCAGCTGGTGCTGACTGTGTGTGACAACCTCTCCAAGTTGAGATAGAGCAGTCACACAAGATAAAACTCCCTGACAGTTAAACATACTTTACCTAGTCCTTGTTGGCCTTCAGCCATGCGTCTTTTTTTTTTTTTTTTTTTCTCCACTGGGTTATTTTAGGACTACAGGAGCCTAAGTTTCCCTCTAATCAGATCACTGTAACCAGGTGCTCTGGAAGTCCTTGGACTTCAAAAGATGGAAGAGTGAAGGAAACACAGTCAGGGAGCCTCTGACAGAGAGATTATGTATTGATGCTGAAAAGACAATAATCACGTGAACATCTAGGACACAGAACAGATGTGACTAAGCAGCCAGAGAAAAACAGAGGGAAAAAAATTCCTAGAATACTCTTTTTATTGTTCTTTTATGTATTTATACTATGTGACTACTTGTTATGAATCCAAAGTTTAGATTCAGAAAAACAGAGTCTACTCTTTGCAGCACATTGGGAACTAGGATGCAGCTTAACTAGCAGTGAGAAAGGTCAGTAAAAAGAAAACTCAGTGGTTGGAGGGACATGAAAGAGATTTACAAAGATTCAGGTAAGTTCTCCATGTCCTAATAAGTTTTGTTGCATTTCTTGTAATGGAGCAATCTGCAGCAAGGAAAGGTTTGCTGCTTTGCCACTGGAGCCTCAACTTAGTGCAGTCTGTATGTGCCCAGTGAGTAGGTGTGACTGAAAACAAGAGGCCTGTAACCACTGATAATGCAGATGTGCATTTGGGCAGTGACTTTGAGGCTGAAGTTAGGTCATGAGCATGCACACTACTTAGGAACACCACATAAACACATGAACATGTGGATTCGCAGGGATTAAAGGAATGATAAAGGCTTGTTAAAGCAGCCTGGATTGATAGGAGTTGTAATGTTCAATGCAGGCAGCAAGAATAAGTACTAATATTTTAAAGTTCTGTGCGGTTTTATATTCAATTACTGTCATCTGAGATAAACTCTGACTGAATGTTCTGGTGTTAGTACTTGTGTTGTCACTTTAAATCAAATTCTTCCTTCAAATTCAGAAGTGTATGAGTCTTAAAGTATCCTTACTAGAGTCTGTCTTTCCACTCTGGTGTAGTGCCATAGTTCATGTGGCTACAAACTGGATCCAGTAATAGGGTATTTATGTGGGTGGTTATGTATTTCTTCGCCTAAACTTACTTTGGTGACTGCTGATGCTTTTTTTTTTGGAAAACAGAATAAATGCTGTTGTGTATTCAGATGTTGCCTCCAAATTTTTACATGAGGATTCAGCTTTTAGCATTCCTATCAGCATGTTTGATATTAAGGTAGACTTTACATGTTTTACAAACAAGAGCTCCATTGATTCAGATTAAATAGTGGTGAGTGGTGTGTCCTGCATCTTGCTGTGATCTTTGCAGAAATATGAGTGAAATGGAATTTGAAAATGGTTGCAGAACCACAGCCATGCACTTTTGAATATTTTCTTAATTAATTGTGAATTTAAAAAAACAGCTGTTGCTGTGTTTCTCAGAGTGGAATTGTCCCCCAAGACATCTCAGGAGGATCATCTCAGTGTGCAGACTAAGCTCACAGAGTAAACAGAAGTTGTTCCTGTCTCCTAGGACTGTTTCTGCCCATTTTTTTTCTCTCCAGGACATTGTTGGTTTTTATTCCTTCTGTTGAAGCTTTCAGTGATTCACAAAGAGCAATTCCTGGTAATCAGGAATCTGAAGCATCTGGCTACAGCAGAGGCTTAAAAATTGTCAAAAAAGCCCATTTTTGTAAAAGTGACATTAACTATCAGGACAAACACAAACTCTGGGGAATCAGCAGTGTTCCTGGAATTGTGGCACCTTGTGCACAGAAACGCAGAACCAGGCAAAGCTTTTCTGATGGCATCAGAGCCAGCAACAGCTTGCAGGTCTGTGGAACAAGCTCTGGAGATGGATGCCAGCAACAACTAATTGCCTTCTGGAAAAAAAAAGGGGCAGCAAAAGGGGAGTAGGATCCTAGAAAACCACTTCAAGTCTTAAAAATTATTTGCTTCAATTTGAGAATCTGGCTAGTCTATTTCCCTGAATTATTTCTTCTGCTATCAGTTTGAGAAATGCAAGGAGAATGACTCAATCCTCCAGCATCTTACATGCGTCTTAGTCATTGTCAATCACAAAAAAGTTACAGTCTGCTTCTCATGCTGAATTGAAACACTTCCTGAGAGAATAGGCATACTTGATGCAATGCTGAGTCACTCTCAGCTGCTCACCATTATTAGGTATTCAGCACTGCTAAATTGATACAATTAATTTTCCTGAAGTCCTAGAAAAGTCTCTTTATCCTCCTGACATCCCAATATTATTTCTATTCTTTTTTATTGTGGTAGTGAGTTTGCCACTAAAACATTATTTCTTTTCTTTTTTATTATGGTAGTCAATTTGTTGCTAAAACAAAGGCAACCTAGCTTTTGCTCTTGCTTTTATATTTGAAACCCACAGAGCAATTATTTTATTCTCATTTTTTTCCCACTTATTTGTGAATCACTGTGTCTTTCAGAATATGAATGTGTAGAATATGATACTCTTAGGTATAAAGTGAAAGGATATAACTTCTTAGCAATCTCCTGAAAAGTCTTGGAGAAAGAGTCACTGGAGAGGCCGACCTACATACCAGAAAGTGTCCCTTAAACAGAAATTTGGATATTTTCTGTGAATGATTGGAATAATTCTGTGAATTATTGAGGCAGATATGACCATTAAAAATATGACACATGTATAGTCCAGGATGCTTTATGTTTAACATTTTATTCCTCAGTTCATTCAACCAACATGAAGTGTTCGAAGGTTATTACACTTACTCCCCTGATTTGCACAAAACTACCTTTTGTTTTCTTTTTTAATGTCTATTTCATATGACTTTTGGGCGTGGGTGGTTTAAAGCTATAAAAGAACAGTTTGAAAAAAGCCATATTTAAAAATAGCTCTTAACCCATTCCTCTGGAGATAAACATGCTTGTGGTAGGTGAGAAGAACTGGATGAGGCATGTATTTTGATTCTGGAACTCAGGACACTGTGATTCTGCCTGGTAATAGCAGAAAGCAAGTTTCAGAAAGGAATACTTCTGATGACTTGTTGAATCTGCCGTAGCTTATCTCACCTGCCAGTCTGATGTACCAGGAGAGGCAGATTTTTTTGGAAAGCAGATCCCAAAAGCTGGTTGGCCTAATTTTTAAAATCAGCAGGCAATGTGGTCCATATACCACATTGTACCGTGTAGGGATTCCAGATGTTAAAGTCCACCAAAAGAGGTTTTATATTTTGCATTCCATGAACAGACTTTCCAGATCTCTCTCCTGAAGAGTACAGTACTGTATTTGAAGCTGAAGTCAAACAACTCCCTTTCTTCTCACTCTGAAAAACAATTCCTGTTAAACCATGGAAAACTATTGTTAAGTCCTTAAGAAGGGGACAATTTGCACTATCTCCTACTGCATTTCACATGAATGAAAAAACATTCCTGCACTTTGGGAACTGCTAATGACAAAAAGAGGCTTTCCAGATTTTAAGCTCCCTAAGCCACAATAGCAATAAACTTTACAAAAGAAAAAGAAACATTACCTCTGCTACTGCAAAATTCTCTTCTTCAGGAATATCACTTTCCTCTCTCAGCCCCTTCATTTTCCTCAGTATGCTTCTTTGACCTCCACTTCTGTGGCTTGAATACTGCAAATTTCAAGGTCTAGGCAAAAATAAAGATGAGGCTGTTCACCATGACTAATGAAATAGAAACTGAATTTTTCTTAGGGATGATGCAGAATTTGTTTTTAAGGGTCTTTGTTTGTGTAGAAGCTTGACTCAACACAGGCAGTGAGCATCCTTGATTCCAAGAAAAAGAGTAACGTGTATTGCAAAAAGGATCCCAGAAAGGATAGTGATTTTATTCTGCGTAGATTGTCATGATCTGTTCAGACCAAGAAAGAAATATATGGTGTGACAGCACCAATCTTTTTGAGTAGAGCTTCTCCTCAATACCTTTTGTGTGGCTAAAGCTGTGCCAATAATGTTTCTTTGTGTGGGACTTCTCCATGTCATATCATAGATTGCAGGGCCTTTGATATCTTCTCTTAATTCACTTTGGAAGGTAAATAGGAGGGGATGTCAATATAAGTAATCTGAATTTAAAAGTGCCTCAAGCCTCATCACTTTCCATAGTCTGAAGAGACAGTTATTACTGTCATTTTGTATTTATTTTATTAGAAAAAATACTAAAATGTTGATCATTTAGAAAGTTTTTTATAGCAAGCTTTGGACAGCAGAAGAATTTTAATATTTTTAATGAGAGTCTTGCCATGAGCATATAAAATTTACTGAATTGCACTTAATTAGGTTATCAGAATTTTCTAATTTTTTATACTTTGGAGACAAATTTGAAGCTCAGTAAATGTGAGTCTTCAGTTCTTTTAGGAAAATTGTTAAGGTCTATAAACTTTTAGACAAATCTGTACTGCACAAAAGTGGAACATGGTCTTGATCTCTTGATTTTCTTGTTCTTAGCTGTCTGATTTTTCCTGCTAAGGAAGGCTGTTGTTTTTGTAGAAGACTAAACTGTTTGTGGTAGGGATGCACACTCAGTAGTTACCAAAGGAAGAATGTCAGTAGCTCCTTGTGGCCTCTTTGCTTTAGTGGGAGAGATTTTTACAACTGAAATACTCTTACAGTACATATGATTTGCCTCTGTGAGGTAGTACATGTTCTCATAAAAATTACATAAAGCACCCAAAAGTACCAGTCCATTGTGATTTCAAGTTTTATGTAAATTGGAACCTCAGTTGATATAAATGTGTACACCTTCATTCTAGGGCAGAAGGCCGCTTTTAAAAATTCATTAAAATTATTGAAGTTCATGCTTTCTAGAGCCTCATTTTATTATATTAAATAACATTTGGAAGTTTAACTATACCAGTGTTGGATCCCAAACATTACTTTTATGTCATTGTGTAGAAGGCAGATTTCCCCATTTCTTTGCTGGAAGTTTTGCATACATGAGGTATTAACTTGCATAATTAGAGACATCCTGAGCAAAGCTCAATAAACTTTCCTCCTTTTGGTAGTTCTGCTTTGGGGAATGACACTGTTGGTGCTTTGCTGTCAAGACTTTACATTAAGAAGAGAGAGAAAAAAAATCAATTTCTACAACAAATTCCTGGACTGCTGAAGGACTTTGTTCCATATCTGTGCTGACACCTTGAGGGTAACCAAAGCCATGTGCTCTAAATTTAGAAACATAGAGAACTAACTCATGATTGTGTTCTGCCCATTTATCAAAGAGAAACAAAATCATCATGAGAAGCAGGAAAAATTAGATGGAGCTCACATTGCCTTGTGTGCTCAGGTGTTGATTTTTAGCTGTACCAAAGGCAGGCTTGGAAAGCTAGTTGTGCTCTTTTAAAACAAGCAATGGAGGGAGAAGGGCCACTGATTATATTCCTCATCTGGTGCAGAAAGTCTGGATTCAGTTTCTCGCTCTGCCATGACCCCAAAATCTTCAAGGAACCTAGAATGATCTTTTTCTTGAAAATTAAGAGGCATCCAAACTATTTGCCTCTGCAAATGCAAATGTCTTCTTTTCATCTTTCTTGTTCTAACATAAATTCACCATAAAACTGTATTCTGATATGCACTTTAGAAACTTCTTTTTTAATGTAAGCAGCAGAGAAGGCAAAATGAAATTACTTTGTGGACTGAGTCTTTCTAGCACCTGATAAGAACATGCCTTTATCATTTTGTGTAGTCTGTGTGAAGGATAGGCAGAATTCCAGCCTCTCACTTAATGTGAAACAGGAATTGTTCTCCAGCTAATGCCTAAAGTGGAAGAGGAGAAATGGCAGCAGACTTTCTTGGCTGTCTGCAGGAAGGGAAATGTGCTACAACAATTCTGTATGGGAGCTGTTCTTCTCCTCTCCTAATTGGAAATTGTAGGTTGTCCTGGGTTGGTAAGATGCCTGTTTCTTGCATTGAAGGCCCATGAAATCTAGATACAATTTGGTCTTTAAGTTTCCTATGAAAAGGAGACTCATATATAATATCTAGATAAAATGAGCTTCTTTATGCATGTATATGAATTGCATTTATGTGCAATGCATATTGAGCATACATACCAATATGTATTTATACCTCTGTGGGTTGTAACTGCAAAAGATCATGATTTTCTTTTTGCTATATCGGGACATGTTGATTTGCAACGAGCTACTTCTGAAATCTCAGTCTGATCATCATTTACAGGTATCTACGGTTTGTCTTGCTTATGAGTCCAAATTTTGTAGGCATTTTAGACCCTCAGGAACCTGGAGGTGCCAAAGTCTCATACTGACTCTGGAGAGTACCCAGGAGCACTGCACAAACCAAGACTAACCAGTCCAGCTGAGGCATGCAAGGCAGCGTAGAAATTTTATTAATTGAAATTTTATTCATTGAAACTCTATTCAGTGATGATCATGTAAGTGACCATGATGACTCTCTTTTTCTTCTCCATGATATCACTCTAAGTTCTGTACCTTCTCAAGATAACATTGCTGCTCTGAGCTGGGGTTGGACTGAGATGCTTAGAGACACTACAACAAAAACGAGACTGGAGACCCACGTCACCCCGTCCATCTGTTTGAAAGTGTAACTACACTCCTTGTTTACAATGCTGTTACAGCCCTGGTCTTTCTTCAGGTCAAGTATCCACCACCCCTGGACTGCAGTACATTTTTTTTGTTTTGTTTCTGTTAAAAATAATGATCAGAATGAAAATAATACATCGAAACTTACTGAAAATTAAATATTATTTTCCTTTATCACATTCAGAAATTTCAGTAAAACAAAGTCTTTGTGACATTTTTATATACCATCAGCTGGAGCCATCATGAGAGCAACATGTCATTTGCTGTTTTGTCAGACCTGCAAGCTTTTGAAGAAGTTACATTCATTTTTGGCCCTTAGGGAGCTTTAACATATCTGCATTAGAGAAGAACACACTGTGGCACAGTTCTAGTTTGTTTGCCCATTGATATGTTTTCAGGAACTAAACGAAAACTAAAAAGATTATCTATTGTTTCTTCTGCTTTATGTGTATCACATATATCAGAGTGCCCTTGCAGACTCAGTAAAACTCCATCTAGTGTGCCATTCCTCAGCAATCAACATTCATCCCTAACACATCTGCTTGGATTTGGCATTAATCTCTCTCTGTTTGATCTGTATTTATCAATGTTTAAGAAATTTGTGTCACCTAGTCTCATACTCTAGCATGTCTGCACAAGTGACTTGATAATTTGAAACTTTTAGGAAAAATCAGCAATGAAATAAAATAACATTGATATATTTAGATCTGACAAATACACTGTGACTAATTGTGCCTGTTGGCATTGTCATGTCATTTTTTAACCTAGATTTCCCTAGAGCCTATCCCTAAATGTGGATTTAGAAGAAAATCCACATTTTAATGAAAGAAAACTTCCTGATAAGAATAGTAAAAAATATTAATTTGCAGCAGCATATATTTTTAAATCTATGTTTGCAATATTGCAATAGGCGTAGGTAGACTAAAACCAAGCTAATGCAAATCTATGAACCCTACCCTCTGTGGCAAATGAAGATTTTTCTGCCCCCTCCCCTCATTAAATACTTACTAAATTTTCCTAAAGTGCAGTTTCTGTTTTGTATCAGGACATGTTGAACCATCCAAATGCTATGCTGGTAAAGCGGATATGCTTTTACCTCTAGAGCATATACCTCATAATTCACTTCTTCCCTCTTCTTCTTTAAGTTCATGCAAGGAAATTTCCTGGGGAATTTAAGAGTCATCTACTACCCCATCCACCCAATGTGAAATGATATCTATGAATATGTCTCTGGGGAAGGTCTAAAGACATAAACCACAGTCTTCTTTTCTGCAGATGAACTTGAATGTCACAGGAAGAGCAACAGGTATTATCCCAGAATATGAACAGATTCTCTTAACCAGTTCTGTAGGATTCTTCTTTTTATTCCTCATTCTCTTCCAAAGATCATCTGAAGTTGGTATGATTAAAAGATTGATGTTTCAGATACAAAGAGACAACATTAGGTAGTACAGTCCTTAAAAAAGATAAAGATATTTGTTACATAGCCTATTAAGACTAAAATAAGTTTTCTATATACAGAGTAATGTTAAAATACCCTACTAAAATAAAGCATTTAGAGGATTTACACAAGAAGAGATATAGTTGGGATGTGACAGACAGCTTCAAGACATCTCATTTTTGCATTATTTCAGTATTTGTGTTGATAGTCTGGCTGTTTGTGCTATCACAATAAACCTGACTTTTATGCTGATTTGTGATAACAAGGAGAGGAATAAGAACTGAGAAACAACAATAAGAAAAAATAATTAAAACTCTGAGCCCTTTTTTTTTCCCCTTTGGCTTTTTGTTATTATTGGGTTTGATTTCTTTTCTATAAAGTTTTCCTCAATGTTTTTTCTTTTCTGAAAGTTTCACCCATCACAAATCTTTCTTCTAAAAAGGCCCTCTTTAAGGCTTCTTAAGCTTCTCATTCACATGGAGATCGGGAGGGGCAGGCATATCAGAGGAGCACAGTCCCTCCCTCCTGCAATGGCATCCTAATGTAGCGCCCAGGCTTGGAAAATCTGCCCTCTGTGACTGATTCTTTCTTTTCCATGAATCAAATATCAGTCATTTGAAATCACATTGGGTCATCCCTGGAGCTGGGGGAAGAATTAATTTTCAAGTCATTTTCTCTACTCCATCAACAATGAACAGTAGCATTTTACAAAAATGGGAAGTAATTAGGATTTCAAATTAATGGATTTCCTACCCCAAGGTGGACTTCTGCTTCTAGCTTTTGATAGAACTGCTTTATTATCAAGCTTCTGACTGCTCAGTACAGTCAGAGCCTCAGACTGGATGCTGGCAGAGGCCTGTGAATTTTATTAATGATTGAATAACTACTGAGAAAATGCTGTGGAGCTTGCATATTTTTAAATAATTCACACTTACCTTAGAAGACTTCTGCCCTCTTTTTCTGATTGCAGACAGAATATACTTCAGCTGAGACATTTTTCCTACTGATTTGATTTCTATACAATTTTTTTTTCTGCCACTCTAAATCAAATACTTGGATGACACAATAGACCCCCTTCAAACTTTGTGGAGCACAGCACAATCTGTTTCATTTCAAGCCAAGATGGTCCAATTGATGTTAATCACAGAGTCACTCAGTTTATTGCTATTTATAAAATTAGTCACCTGCAGCATCATCTTGAATGAAGCCTAGAGGTTAAAACAATGTAGGAACAGTGCTATCAGCACATGAAATGAAGAACGTAGTGTGTCCCTTAGGTACTTGGAAGTTGCACACCTCTTACCTTGAGCGTGGGGAGCCCTTTCCCATTCATTCAAAACCAAATATGAAAAGACAATAAAATCCTTTTAAGAAAGACATTTTGTTTCCCTAGCAAAATATTACATCTTTCTGTTCTTTTCAGATATTGAAAATGACAAAATTGCAGTTAGAAATTTAAAAAATGAATATCAAAAGTTTTCAGATCCAAAGGACCTGACAAAAGGCAATTCTACTTTTTCTTTTGTGGTCCAAAATCTAGCATATCAGGTCATATATAGCTAGAAAAATAGATCCACAGAAAATGGTGGGATTAATCTAGTATAAAATTTCTGTTTACCCAGAGTAATCATGACTTATATCCCTATGTTGTTTTGCAAGAAAAAAACATTATGACTTTCTCCTACCTAGTTCTATGTAGATAATATGAAAGAGAGAAAGATTTTGCAGTTTTCTATTACTTATTATAATTGCATTAACAGTTTTGTTTTTCTCCAGAGGCTACACAGATTGCCATCTCAACATGATCTCATGTAGCATGAGTAGCAACAACTTGATGTAAAGCTTGAATAATTCTCATTCAGTGGTGTAAAATTTACACTCACATCAGTGAAAACAGAATTTGTCCAACCTCGTGTGGTACTGTAGTTCTTTTCTCTTAGTTGCTGCTAGACCTTATAAGGCAGAAGATGCTTTGTGCCACTGAATCAGTTAAGCAGTGCTGTGCTAAAGCTGTTAGCATTAAGAAGGCCTGTCAGCTGATTAAGTTCAAAGCAATGCAGCTTAAATGTCAAGTATATATATATATATACACATACATATACACATATATATACGCACACACACACACACACGCACACACACATATATGCATATACATTTACATCTGCAATTTAGAAAGAGAATTGTTTAGAAACAGCTTACTGTGCCTTGTGCAACACAGACCTGAAAAGTGAATTGATGACGCAGACGTCACCAAAGTAATTTCAATGGACTTATTTAATGCATGGGTGACTCTCAGTGTCAGAATGTAAAAGTCTGGCAAAAAAAAAAAGCATTAATTTCTGGAGAAAAAGCCTGATTTTCATTTTACTTAGTGATGCAATTCTCAGTGAACTACATGCAAAACTATGTGTCGAGAAAAAAAGGGTGAAGAAAGCTGTTTTATTAGTAATTTCAGTTGATTGATCTCCTAAAAAATCATGGATCCAATAACGGAAGAAAACAGCCAGTAAATTCATGGAAGTGTGAAATATCATGAGCAGCTGACACCACTTTGTTTGGGACTCTAATTTATACACATCTCATTGCTGATCTAGGCCAAGAGACTTTCTCTGACTGGCTCATGACACTGGTTGGAATGAACTAATCAATGCAGTTTCAGTTCATGCTTGAGCCACAAAAGATAACGGGGTTAAAAATCCGGGCTAGAACCAGCCAAAGCAATATTCTTAGTGGAGGGGGAAAAAAAAGCAACAAAGATCAAAAAAGTATAACTATCTTTTATTTTGCATTTGCCGGAAATATTTCAGGGAACCCCAAATTAAATGTTGATCATTGTTTTCAGCTTATCTGTACCTGAAGGAAAGGAAATTCTGAAACAATTAGTTGCATTAAACAAATTTCTTTTTGAATTAGTATGTATTTAATTTTTTATCAAATCTGAAAATCATTCCAAAGTAATTTTGTGTATGCATATTATGTGGATTTTTCATTTGATTTTACTCATCTTTATTAATATTCCTAAAAGAACAGGGACAGACCTATCTGACCAGAGATAATTTTTTTTAGCTCCCATTTTCTATATATTAATTTATTTCTAGAAATATTAAAAATTTGTCCCTTTGCTTTGTGTCTTTATCTTTTAAATCTTCAGGGTTTCAACTAATTGTAGACCCCACCTGCTTTGAGCAAGAGATTGGTCTAGAGACCTACTGAGGTCCCTTCTGATCTCAACAAATTCTGTCTAAATGATCAATATTTGTCAACACTTTTTAAACGTTCTTTTCTGTGGATCATACCATCTTCTTCGCTACTGAAAAAACAAGACAGAAATATTTCACCCATTCCAATAAACAGTCTTCACAATGCAATTTCCTTACTTTTATACTGAACTAACATGTGACAGAGAAACAGAAATTCAGTTATTAGTGTGCCTGAACTCTGGCATGCCAGACTACCACAGAAAGCAAGAAAATTGCTAATTTTACTGGCCTGTTTACTCACTCCTAGGCTGATCCAGCAGGGATGTCAGTGTAACTTGAAGATCCACACACTTGAGATAGTAGCAATTCCACTAAGAACCACCAATTTTCGCAGTGGGACCCATCACCTGCTTTTTAACATCTCCCTAAAGTAGCTGGCAAAGTCTCTCTGCACTATGCATGTTAGTGCCAATGAGAGAAAGTGGAAAAGATATCTCATCTGCTTTGTACCACTTTTAGGAAGGAGTTGTCAACTTGTTTCCATTGCCCAGAAGGAGAGACTGCATAGTTACTGTAGTCCAGGCAACTAACTCTTCTCTTGCCAAACTTAGACTGTGTGGATCTCATCTTCTGTTCCTATTGTAAAAACAAAACTTAAAATCTGGAATTTTAAGTTTTCATTGTGCATCCCCAAAATCTTGGACTCTTTACACTCATAAAACATTTCTGTACAATATCCCCGACTAAGACATTGAGACATGTTGAGACACTTACCCTAATCCAAAACCAGAATCAAAATTTCTACTCTAGAATGGCCGTAAATGAATGACCTCTGAAGCTTTCAAAATATAGTTAGAGGTTTTGTTTCTATTAGCATTTTCAACGTGTAGCTGAGATGAAATAATGATATTGTACATTCTCCTTAACCAAAGGAATTCAAATGTTTTTACATTACCACAATTTAAATACTAGTGTGATAGATACCTAGTTTTAATGCTAAGTGCATATTTTTCTGCCTGTGAAGACAATAAAGTCCCTCTATTGAGACTTTTATTAAGTAGAAGAAGGTTAGTGCCTATTCATCTGAAGTGACAAAAAAAAAAGAGAGAAAATAAGACTGAATTAGATCATTCAGTTTAACTTCAATTCACATAATAAATCTAGAAGAGTTTTCAGAACCTAGAAAACAACAGGGGGAGACCAGAAGCAAACATAGATTTGCCAAGAACAAATCAGAGCAAAATAAATTCCCTCTTTAAATGACCAGGTTATAGCTCCCACAGACAGATAAGGAGCAGAAGAACAGGCGTACCTTTACTCAAGCAAAGTTTTTGACACAGTAACTGTTGATATTCTCATGTCCAAAGTAAGAAAAACATATCCTGTGGGTACAAAACTGATTAGATAACCTCACCATAGAGAAGTTAGTAAAAATCTAATTATGCTCAGGGTCCTGTGGGGGGTCTGCCTTAGATCTGCTTCTGTTCAAGGTTTTCATTAGCAAAACAGATGGTGGAATAGTCAATATCCTCATTAGTTTTGTATCTGACACACTGCTAGGAAGGACCCCAAGTGTGTTGGAGGATAACAGTAAAAATAAAAGTCTGGAGACATGAACTGGAAACTGGAAATAGGATGTAACTTAAGGTAGAAAAGGAATGGGGCAAGGTCGAGAGAAAGGGCAAGATAGAACAGAAAACATCAGTTATACAAATTCATGATAATGGTAAGTATCAGAAAACAAGCTCTTCATAAATATCTTAAGACTATAGTGGTTCACATATAGAGTCTGAATCAAAAATGTCAGATTCTTTTGGAAAGACGAATGTTCTTCTCATAGTGCAAAAACCAGAAATATCTCCCACGAGATGCATGCTATGATCAGAAGTTGTAGAAGCCATAAGGAAGTAAGATTGGAAGAGTGGGTGCTATCAGGCCTAAGAAAGACAAAGAAGATGTTTAGGCAAGAAATTTTAAGAATATTAAGCCATTCCTGCTGGTACAAAAGCAAACAGTACTTTTGTCCGTATCCACAAAGAATGGGAAAAGAAGAAAGGCAGTTAAATTGACACACAAGAGATTAAATTTACTATAAATGTTTTCTAATTATAAAGTTAACTGAGCATGGGAACTCTTGCTACATTAGGAAGACTGGATTCTTTGTCATTGGAAGTCTTTAATGAAAAGTTATACTTTTTTTCAGAATAGTATTACTATTGTGAATCCCTAGAGCATTGTGATGAATCTAATTGGTTTGTGTTTTTGAGTCTGCTGGAAGGACATGGCATGGTAGGTAAAAAAAGGACTATTTTGTTCTCTTGTACATTACTGTGAATCTGAATTTTACTTATCTAATGAATCAGTATTGGGCATTAGTGCATCATTTCAGTAAGACTGGACTTAAAATGTAAGTACATTTTATTAGATTTTCTTTCAGAAGTTCTCCTTTTGTTTAAATGAGATAGAACTGGTAGCAGCCACTGCTCATCACTGTTAGTACTTGATTCTTCTAAATGTTTTTTCCATAAGCACATACTGCTGTGTATGAACTATTGCTTTTTTACATTTATTCTAATTATTTGTGTAGCATCCAAATACGGTGGTTAAAGAAGAGGAGTAAAAATAAGTATCTGAATGAAGGCTAGTGTTTATAGCTAAATGTAATTGTAAAGGTGTTGGCTAAGAAAAGGGAAGGGTTTATCTCCATAGGACTGGAAAGTGCCTAACTGACTCTGATGGCTTTAGAGACATTTAGAGGCATTATGATCCCACTCTGCTCTGAGTCTGCAGTGTAGCTCTCCCTAAATAACCTAGTTCCATGGGGTCAAGGACTAATCAAATCTTCTCGCTTGTACTTGGTCATCTTTCAAACCAAATTTATACTAAGGTTGCAGTGGAAGCTTTTTCCACATCTTTCATTTGGGTGAGGACCCTGACTGTCTCAAGAGCCCCACAGGGCATGCTACCTGACTGAGTCTTTCCCAAAACTGTGATGTCCAGAAAGTTTTCTTCATTTAGGTCCCATGTGTCTAACACAGGGCAAATTCATGCTGCTGCTTTTCCCTCAGAGGGTCCTTATCTAAACTCTTCCTCAGGCCTTTTGGGTTTTTACTGACTTGAAACACGCAGGAGAAGGTGTGCAAGTCAAGTGTATATCAGAATGCATTAAGGACTTCCCAGGATTATTGTCAGACTGCAAACTTCCCAGCACTGCAATAACCTAAATTTCCCTGAAACTATCTATACCACCTTGTCAAAATACACTCAACACCTCACTTCTGGTCCTAAAGGAATTAACCTCAGTTCTCTCTCTTTTCCTCTATTTCCCATCATAACACTTCCTATATTTCCTACCTGGCATTGGTTTAGCCTGGAGGCTCTCCAGGAGATAATATCTGCTCTGGCTAGCCCAAATTCATTTCCTTGTGAAATGGTCTGGCAGGTGTTTCCCCTGCCTGGGTAAATACCTGGTGCATTTTCATAATGGATCTTTGATATAGATTTAGCCCTGGGAACTGCCACAGGAGCTGTGCGCACTGGCTGATCAAAGTTGCATTTGTGGGTAAACCTTCCTTTTCCAAGTCAGAGCATGAGAAGCTTTTAGGTGAGACTGGCAGATAAGCATCCCACTCCTTGGGATTAATTGTAAAAGAAATTTTTTTGTTGGGGAAAACAGGCCAAGTTTTCCCCTGCCACTTCCCCACCTTCTTACATAAAACTATTTAATCTGCCAGCAGTAGGACACACAAAGAACCTAGATGCAACTCTTCCTATTTCCCACACATATCTGTATTTTCCATGACTGTACTGCTGTACATTTTAATAAATAGGCAGCATGTCTGCTGGGTAGGACAAAGAAATCTCCTTCCACCTACCACAAGCAGTGTAAAAGGAAATACAGAAACAAAATCTATTATTAAAGGAGACCACAAAAATCACATCCAAAATTTGATTAAATTGAAGCATCTGAAAATTCATTAGCAGTTTTACTGAATTTAAGATGGGTAGTTTTCTACCAATGAGAATAAATTGGAGACCAAATTACTTTGGTTGAGTTGCAATTTAAAAAAAAGAAAATGAAACAAAAAATGTATTTTATTCATTGTTCCCTTGATGTCAATTATTTAGTTAGTCATAAACCTTTCATTTACAATCAGAAATGTTCTTAGAATTTGAGAGGCAGAAAAATATTTTGTGTACAACTACTTTTGGATGAAAAGCACTCTTGACTAAAAATATATCCCAAACATTGTCAGAAAAGAATTACCTAACCTGAGATAATATAACTTGCTTTAGTATTAACTACAGAACACTTTCAGTTTACATCTCCTGGCACACATACTAGGGAGCACTGTGCTAGAGAACAGGGAAAGGGTTAGAGTGCCTCTTTTACATGCAAATTTCTGCTATTCTATTTGTGAGTAGCACTCTTTGCCCCACCTGGATCCCATGAACTCCTTCTAATCAGTGGATGTGCAAGAGATTGTGGTGCTGTCCTATGTGTACGTTGTATTTGGTTCTTGCAAAAGGTCAGTCAGGAGTGGGCTGCTCGCAGTCACACTAATCTAATTCAGCATAAAATTTTCTGATGGATTTAGGTGAAATCTGAAGTAAAAAAAATTCTTGCAAATCCCTTAATCCCCAAACCACAAATTGTCTCAAAATAATACTCAGTCTTCACCTAGGAAGAAGAAAACTCCATGACATGTCATTTTTACGTAGAGAAAGCAACAGTCTCAGTCCCAGCTTTGAAATTAAGTAGTTCCAATGAAAGGTAGACTGAATCAAACACTTTGCAATATGTATGTTAGGTCCAAGAAAGGATCTTTGCCCAGATAATATTATGCACAAATAAAAAGCTGTCCGGTTTTAACCTTTTTTTCTCCCCAGAAATTTATTAGTGGAAAGTTTTCTAGATATCATTAACGTTAATGATATATAATTAATAATTAATACTTGGGCCTGAGATATTTGCATCTGTTGCCCCCAGGAGAAGAAGGATTTTTTTATTTCCTGCCAGGAGCTCTGCATGTGAATTCAAGAATAAGCAGTTCATCCCATGACATTTCCTTATGCTCAAACAGACAAGGTGACACATAAAGCCCAGGGGCAAAGGGAAACCTGATAGCTAAATAGCTGAGCTGCAGTCGGAAGTGGTGAATTCCCTCGACCACAGGGAAAGCTTCCTGTTCTTTGTAGATGAGCCTATTATTGGAATACACTTGCCTGCAGTTAATCCTCAAAGTAATTAAATGGAAAGTAGCAATTAAATCACTGAAAAGGAATTGCACCTGGTTCAGAGGGAGAAATCCAGACCTAGGAAGTATTTCAGTACATACTCAGTGCAAACAGGTATCTTCCTGTTTGCACAGATGATTAATATTTATGTGCTAAGAATAATTTGTGGAAATAAATTAGGTTGAAAATCAGAAGTTATCATTACTACGGCCTAGAAGTACCAAGGACAGAAACGCTGATATATGTTCTTCCTAAGATGGGATAAAATTGAAACCTGAGTCCCTTGTACTCATCATTAGTGTGGCACCTTGAAAGCCAGTAAAGCAATGTACATTTACTGCTGTTGAGAATCTCAGCATTTCAGTAAGCATTTCAGTAAGCACATCCTAGAGAATGAAGACCATTGCAATGAAAATGAGGGGCATGATTCATACCAATCTCCAAAGAGAAAGTTGGTCAAGTTTAGAATGAGTTTGGAATGATTCCTTAAAATCGGGCGCTGGGACTATGCAAAACAAGAGGGTGCATTTTAAAGACTGGCAGAAACCTTTAACTCAATTCAATTTTAAATGTATCAAAAGAAGCATTTCTTTTATAATTCTCTTAAATGCTTGTTCATTTAATTTATTAATTACTGCAAGACAACGAATATCATTGTATTTTTAAGGTGGACGTTTTGCTCAGACTGGAATAATGGATCCCATATATTGCTCCAGTTTATAGTATAATTACAGGAAAACCATCAAGAGGATCTTACAGTGATGTACTCATCAAAGCTCCTACTGACACTGAGAAGAACAGGTAGTTAAACAGGGTTGTTAAACAATTAACAGGTAGTTAAAGAACAACTATATTAATTAAAAATCTATAGTTGAGAATAGAGATTCTGTTGCAACAGCATAAGCAACCAAAGGAACCATAACTGCTTATCTTCTACTTTTCTTTGCCTTTCTTAAGTCTTTTATTTATCCTTTGGAACAATTTTTTCCCTGGAGTTATATGGGATCTATAACTATTTGCGCTGCTGCTGTTATCTAAGAAGCTGGAAGATAAAAGTTGATGTCCTCATAACGAGTGAACAGCTATAGGTAAGGTAGGATAAGCTACCTGGCACATTAGCAGTGAATACTAGTAAGTGGTGGTTGCTGTGACTGAACAAAAGGCTGAACAAAAGATCTAGAAAAGACAGCTGACAAGGTTAAAAGAGTAGACTCAAAACTATATTTGGGAAAAAAGTAGCAAGAAAGAAGCTGGTAGCAGGAACTAAGACCTTAGAGGATGAACATATGGATGGGACACTTAGGTGTTTAGTTGGACAAAAAAGGCCATATGTGACAGGTGATCCTGTGGCAAAGGTGCAACCTTTTTCTCAGATAAAGACAAATATTAGCAGAAGAGTATGCCTGGATTGTTGATTGGAGACACAAGCATTTGTTTCTGGGACAGGGAGATGGGACTGGGGGTTTGGGGAGAGAAAAAAGTACTGACTGTTTTCCAGCAAATCTTGCATAAAATGCTCTTCATTATTTAAAGTAGTTCGCTACCTGGCAAGGAAAATGTATCATTCATGTTACATATGAAGAACCAAACTTTACTTTTGAGTGAGGTGTGTTCCTCTTGTGTTAGCCCAATTCCAAAAGAGGTCCTTGACGTATGTAAATCTGAAACCTTTCTTTTTATCTTGTATCAATTTTTATATTACTGTAGTGTCTCTCCTGCTCTCAGAGAATTGAATGCAAGATGTCAGTCAGCTAGATTACCGTTTCTTTCATGATCAGCCCCTCTAGCTACATATGCATTGCTACAATGCAGGTAATTCTGTACTTGGATGCTTAGTTCCCCATTCACTACTGTCTACCCATTTCAGACGATAACAGAAAGGTATTTAAATATTCAGATTGCATAATATAGAATTTATTCAAATGGGATGTATTAGTACATTATACAATTTAGTTTTGTGGTTCTCAATGTAAAATATTAACTTGCATTGTCAGTGTCTGGTAGCACAATTACAATTGAATTTTGTGTGGTGCTTCCAGAAAGGTCCAATTTTTGGTACTCACTTAAGAACAGTCATGGCTTGTCATATTTATGTTCAGAAGTGCCATGGGCGGTTTTATTTTTATTTCTATTCAGATGTTTTCAAAAAGGGGTATGTCTGGGGGAAATCAAGTCCTTCAGCCCATGCCGGAGAGATTCTCAGCAACATTAGGCTCCCTGTATGTGAGGCAAGGACTAGCTAAGGGGTAGCAGGGAACCTTTGTATCAAGAAGCTACTTTCATCTGTCTTGCCAAGCTGGAAGGTTTCAGAATAAATTTTGTCTGCTCAGTAGAGACTACAGAGACTTTAATGAACAAGCCCCTATTCCTCCCCCATGCCATCTGCAGCAACGTGCTAGAAATCCACTGAACTGCCAGAAAATTATGCTCCCTGTGTAAATGCAGGTCCTGCAGATGCCTACCATAGCTCAGTGAGATGCTGGGCATAAGGAAGAAGGAAGAGAGTGGGGAGAGAAGAAACAGCAGGACTCAGCAGTTAGAAATTAATTTGGAGCATGGAGGAGGAATGGGACTAGAAATAAGGAACATAATTTAAGAGTAGATCTCCATGTACATATGAATACATATATATGAAGGACGGAATTAAAGTTGCTCAGGCAGGCTTAATAGTGTAATTTCTCAATTTGGTGTCTCTGTCAAAGGGACACCCTGGTGTCCCATAGAAGATGATGACCTTTTAGGCACACCCTTCATCACATATCACTATGTGCAGTGTCCTGGACTTTGTGCAGTAAGCTGTCAGACATAACACAGGGCCAGCAGAGTTGTGCACTGCGGGATAACCTGATATGTGACTCATGGTAACACTGTCGGAAATTATAAAAAACACTGTTTAAAATTTTCTTTGTAACTTTAGTCAGGGTTTTGTTCACCTTAGTCCAGGGAATTGTAGTTCTTCCCAAACCTGCTGACTGGGAGAGGTCTGATGAGTTTAACATGTGCACAGATTGGGAGTAGCCAGGAGATACATGGGAGATAACGACCACTAACAAACATTGCCCCCAGACACCACCCCCTGGAGCGGTTGGAGACACCTGGTCTGGGAAAAGACAGATAAGAGAACCAAAGAATGAGGACCAAATTAGCGCAGAAGGCAAAGGGATCAATAACCAATAGGAAATCAAATAATAAGGTTTGTGTATTTAAAGATCAAACAGCAGGAATTTCTTTGGGTTTTGTCTGCATAAACATGGGAAAAGTCTGGTAAAGAATGTGTGATGGAATGCTTTTCACTGCACAACCAGAGCATGGATGAAATTTCTATTGCACAACCTGGCCAGAATAACATCCTGACCAAAATAAAGTAGTGCCTTGATTCTCTAACACTAAAAAAATTATGTTGGAAGGTTTCTGTTTTTCTCGCAGTTTTGGTGACAGTACTAGCCACCTTTGTAAGGGTGCATGAATTGCTGCAGTGAATTTTTTTGTGGGAGTACCTATTCACAGGGTGCTTAATGCCATTTGGGTTACTCGGAATCAACTCCATGTCTGACTCTACTGTTCAGCCTTTCTCAGCCACCCTGGCATGGAGGCGCCCATTATGGTTAACTCTTGCTGCTGCAGTGGATTCAAGTGAACTGCTGTCAAGTAGACACAGATGAGTGTTACCCTAAGGTTATTCAAATCCATGGAAGAATTATCGGCTTAGACCCTGGCTACTTAAGTTTCATATCTTGTTCACAAATAAGCCTTTGATATGTCACTGAAAAACTGACCAGACCAAAATTGTACCACAATGTGACACACTTGATGAGTTTTTACAAAGAGCAAATGTAGCAATTAAAAGTTTATCTATGCGCATTCTTGCAGGTAGAACCATCTGGATTACCAGTCCCTAAATTGTGTCAAATTTAGATACACACAGAACACACAGAATCACTAGATTGGAAGAGTACAGAGATCACCAAGTACAACCAATGCCCTAACACCTCCCCTAGATATTGATCTTACTTTAGTTGCTTATTCATGCACTGTTTTTCTGTCTTTCCAGCTCTTTTGGACTCCTGAATCACCTCAAGTAGGTTCACTTCTACTGCAGCTTGACTGTTACAAAAGTCACCAAAATATTTTGAAGGAAGTATGCAGCTGTTTTGCAAGGAGCGTGGTACACTGTCCACAGGGAAAGCAATCTCAGGGTTTTATCTGGAACTTTAATGGTTTAGCTAAAATGCTTCTTCTTGCAGAGAATACAGGAGTCATGGAAGATTTAGGTCAATTATTTCTCTGTTCCAGAATTGCTAGACTTACAGCTGAAATTGCAGATATCAGTGGGTATGTCTCAGTGCTGTTAAACTTCACTTAGTTTGGAATGCTGGCAATAAAAGGCCAATTTAATTTACATTTTTGGCCTTTTCTAACTTACTATAACTGAAGAATGACTTCCCAAAGGCATGTAGAAGCAGTTATCTCTGCAGGATGCTTGTCTGGCTACTGTGAAGAGGGAACAGGAACACATAAACAGCCAATTGATTTGCTGTGGTTTTGATAACTGCAGTATTTTTCTTACTTTATGTCAGGAGATGCAGTGGCCATCCTGTCACTGTGCTGTGTGGGAATCGCAGGACTTTGGAAATGTTAAAAGATTGGTTGTTTAGTCTTTCTAGAAGCAAACAACTCCACCCCCCCACCCCCCCCCAAATGTATTAAAAACTGTCTCAAAATTGTAGCAACACCTAAGTAATAGGTGATTCAATAAATATATCAGTGACACTGTAGAATCCTCACCACTTGTCTGCATCCCGTAATGAATGAATTCCTTGAAGCCTGAAAGGATAGAGAACTCATGATTCTATCTTGGTTTTTTCCCCACAAGTGTCATGTAAGGCTTTGAAGAACATGGTGTGCTGCCAGGAAAGTAGGCTAGAACTACAGGACTAGTGAATACAAGAGTGAAAGCATCTAGCAAGTAAAACTGGGCAAGTATTTCATGCCCTTATAAATTAGAATGCTGGCTCAGCCCTTGCTTTGTGCTATAGGGGACGTTAAGATGCATTGCAATAAACATTGCCTAATGAAGCTACAATATTTTTTTTAATTAAGGTTTTTACCTATCTAGCTATCAATCATATTTTATCTCCATTTACAAGATTTTAAAATCAACAAAAATTAGCTCTTCAGTGATGTAATTTGTATAAAAATTCAGCAGAGATGATGCAGGTAAATCTAGACAAGAATAAAGGGAGTTGCTGGTAGTTAGATGCATGGTAACCCTACATGGAAAGAATAGCAAGGCACAGCATGGATACTTTCTGCTTGTTAGAGAAAAAAAAATCCCAGGGAAAGATATAACTGGGGAAAAAAAATAATTCATACACATGTGTAGATTGACAAGTGTGCTGACCAGATAAAGGGAAAATTATCCTCCCCTCCCAGACTGGTAAAATGAGTGGCCCCCTGCAGCCCTTTAAGTCCAGGGCTGGTGTGACTCTTGCAGTCACACTGCACGCAGGCACGCCTGGTGATGACATAACCTGCCAGCTGCAGGTGATTTCCCCAAAGGAGCCTATGGCATCATTCACTTCTCAAAACACTCCAGAGGCTTTCAAGGACTTCTGGAAACTGCATATAGCCAGGAGCAGCTGTTGTAACAGGTGTGCTGATCAGTGATCCCTCAGGGTTAGATCCACACGGGAGTAAAACCACCACGAACTCAAATTTTTAGGTGCCAGCTTGTGGATCCATGATCCTCACATCCTTTTTTTTTTTTTCAGCTGTTGCCTGTTTCAGCTTTGGATGTGTGTAAAGCCCATCAGAGTTAGGTAGGCAGAGGGAGCTGCCAATACAAGGCCTGAACTCGGATTTCCTTCTCCCTGGTACGGGTTGCCAGCATCCAGGGGTGGCTCCAGTCCATCCTTGCCCTTGCAGACATTTCACCTCACAAGATGCATGGAAACACTCTCAAGGTGGCAGATGACCAGGACATCTTCTCTCCTGGTGGCCTGGAGCAAGCTTGACGGCCTTTTCTACCACGTGGCAGAGCTTGGTGGCTCTCAGATGAGAGGAGGGGGTCAATCCCACGGCAAGCACAGCAATCACAATGTGCCATCAGAGATAATGGACCTACTGACAGAGGCAGGCACAAGGCACACCTCCCATCCAGGGGACCACACAGTGGAAGTATGATGCACTAGCTGGGAAGTGTGTCTTTTGGTGATTCATACTAAAAATTAAAGGTTATCATAATTCTTTTGAGTACAAAATGTACTTTAAAGAGTTTTTCTCCTGGTATGAATCACCAAACCAGTCCTCCCTCTAGGTTAGCAACAGAGACCAAACTGCATGTGGTCAGGAAAAAAGAATACAATTTAACTTCTCCCTTCATTTTCGATTAGGATATATATTCTGTTTAAGATAATATTTTCAAGGGAACTAAGCCTCCAGAAGTTGAATTCAGGCACCCCTAAATGCAGGCTTTTAGTCTATCCAGCACGGATAGCTCATTCGCCAGGTTTGGATGTTTTTCCAGTCTGTACTGGGGTGGGGTGGGGACACGACTGGCTGAGAAAGATGCAACTGGCTAGAGGAACTGTGGGCTTACCCAACTCTCAGAGACATTTTTGAGGGAGAGTGAGGAGCAGGAAACTTTGGAAGTTTCACTTTTGCAGGGAGGTATCAGATGCGCAATTCGGGAAAAATATGCCAGGGCATCCATAGAAGTCTGGTATACAGCTGGGGCACTCAGTGGAGCAGGCAGGGAGAGGCAGAGAGGTGGGTGAATGGGTCAGATCTTCTCCTAGGCTGCCTTTTTTTTGGTCAAAACTCTGACAGAACTGCATATTCCTGCAGAAAACTGAATCTGCAGCTTTTAGCAAGGGAAATATTTCTTCTGGTTTTCTTTAATTTCTTGTTTTTTAGCTCCTGGAGCCTTAGACCCTTAAATACAATGGTAGCAAGCTTTGCTTAGAGGTATCTCCAGCCCATTCAAAGCTCTAGCAGTGTGCTGACTCTGAATGTTCAGATTAGGTTTGCACTTTGGAGCATGGAGACAGAGCAAGACCTCTTGATTTGAATTTGAAAGAGAAGAATGAAAGGAATAGTGAGAGGAAGAACCATCCTCACACCAGCTGGGCATGAATGACATGGCTATGCACTGGAACTGTTTTAACATCAAGGCCTTCTCAACTCTGCCTAACTAGACACACTGTTCTACCCCTGAAGGAGGATCCACCTCTCACTGCATTGAGTCACAGAACGATGTCTTTATCAGCTATTCAAGCAGTGATGAGCCCTGGAGTCATATTCCTGGGTATAAGAAAGAGAATAGTTTACAAAGATGAGGATATCGGTATTAGTTTAGTCACCCCATAAGACACTGTAGGCACTAGGTATGGTTAGAAAGAGTTAAATATAATTTGGACGTGGTCTGCATTAACAGAGAAGCCATGGACAGGATCTTTCTAAGTTAATTTAAAAGCCCTGATTTTCCCCAGCCCTTGTTTGTTGGGCTCCTGAGTTCAGTCAATGAAAAGCAAAATGAATTCTAACAGTTCTCAGGAGGAAGAAGAGGAGGAGACAAAAACTGTGGCCTGGGAAATGTTTTCTAAAAATATATACCTGTCAAAGTAACCAAGTTCTACCACTGTATCAGCACAGGAGTATATACAATGTGGTTTATGAACATTAATATTTTTAGCATCTAGGGGAAAAAAAAAGACACAATTTACTACATGTTTTCCAAAAGTGCCAGAATTCAAATATTTTTCTCTCTACAATGTCCAAAACATTTAAGTTTTTATCATATCACAGGAGTAATTCGAAGATGTTAAAGATTTATAAGATGAGTTTTAGAATTTGCAATAGCAAGGTATTTGGTTAAGGAAGTTTAAAGAGCTGATGAAAACTAAATGATGGCTACTCAACCATAACATAATGCAAGAGGAAAGGAACTAAACTATTAAACCAGTTTTTTCTTCAGTGAGTTTATTCTTCCTTGTATTTGGGATACTACATACAAAATAACATTATTACAATGAGCTGCTATTTCTAGCTGCCCTACTATTAGCATGTACTGCTGTCAAAAGTCTTAATTAATTTACATTTCTATCATAAAAGAGCACTGTACTTTTCTTTCCCATCTACTCCACACCATAACAGTCTTACTCGAAAACTTCTTAAGTTCTAAGTGTTGTCTTTATTCCTTTCTACTGAACTCCTTCTGCACACAAAATTATCCTAAATAACTTTTCAAATTCAAAACCAGTCTTCTAGATAAATCACTATATCCAGGACACTGAAATCACTATTTTCAGGACAAGTATACGATCTTCAGAGTACTGTGTAAAGTCAATTTCATTTAAAGATGTGAGAAGGCAAATAGCTCTTAGTATAAAAATGTGTCTAGGTGAGCAAACGCTATGTTCAGTTTTATGACTTTAGATTTGAAGAGGTCTTATTACATTCCAAATCAAATGCATGTCATTAGAGAAGGAAAAAAATCTGAAATCTTCTGAAAAAAAAGGAAGAGGAGAAGAAACAAAGGAACTGTACATTTTGAATTTTACATGAGCAGAAAAGGATTTTCTGAATAAACATTTATTCCTGAATTGTTCATATTTTTAAGAGGTTCACAACTGAGGTTTTAATGACATATATATATTAGCCCAGATATCAGTATGCAAAGCACAATACTTGAAATGCCAAATTGTGTTGCTCTCCAAAGAATGGTAAGCACCTATTGCACAGTACTGTGACTGAGGACATGTTGAGATGCTCAAATAAACACATACCATAACACATGGCTACACTGAGTGTAGGAGAAGTAGATGAAGATTTGATGGACCCTCAGAGAAAAATCTATGTTTCCTGATCTGTTTTAATGTGTGAGATTATGAGAATTTTCTCAGTCTGTCCTTCCATTCTGAAAAGATGTTCATGGAATTGACCAGCACATGCTTCATTGTTGTTAAACCTCTACCAGAATAGTAAGAATACCATGTGACAACTCCTCTGTATGATTTCTTGCTTTGTTTGATTTCTTCTTCTTTCAGGTTTAAAGCTGCTTCAGGAAAAAGAAAATAACAGAAGTTGTTGTGATCTGTATATGTAAGATGAATATTCCTTTTATTATACTGTTGGTTTACTGAGATTTATTCAAAATTTATAGAGTGATAAGTATTGTTTTTCACTGATGTTTCATTTTTATAAAGTGATCTGTTCTCCATGAAGAGCATGAAAACTCTACTAAATCCAGCCAAGAATTTTCATACATATATTTAATAAAACTGTCATTTTCTTGCTCTAACTGATCTTCAGGTCAAATAGATAAATAGCTATTTTGGCCCAGTGAAAAGATAGAAAAGAATTTTTTTTTACCTTTTTTCTTTGCCCAGTTATGGTAATCCAAAGGATGATCTACATCTCCTCACTTGGATGAGTGTTTTAGTGTTTTAACAAGTGGAATAGAACTAGATAATTATTTTAGGAAAACTTTATCTAAATATTTCGTGTACATATCTCTTGTATGTAAAAGCATGGCTTCTGCATCTTCAGTTTTGTTGTGCAATGGACCTCCAAACCTCCTGTGAAACACAAGCACATTTTCATGGTTTCAGAGAGGACTGAAAATTCTATAGAACTATCTAGCAACCTAGTCATTCTCTTATAAATCATCAGGTTAAGCTTTGCTTTACATATTTCATTAAATCCCTTCAAAGAGCAGGATAGATTTCATGGTAATACTCTAGCAGCTTCATCATTGGAGATCTCTTAGAACTTGCTAGACAAACATCTATTTCAAGCATAATAAAACAAATTAATCTTATTTTTTGACAGAATGATGAATTAGATAGCCCCTAGTACCACTTTCTGTCCCATGATTAGATCATGTTTCCTGAAAAAGGGTATATAATATGATTTCTGGTTCTGAATCAGGATGCGGGTTGACCCTGTTGACCAGATGGCCACTTCTCAGCAGAACTGCAGGGTGTATGGAAAAGAAAATAAGACAAGGGTAAGTTTATAGGTGGACATTGAATAAAACTGTATGGAAATACGATGAATAGCAGGAAAGTGTAAGACAGTCTATATCTGAGAATCCAAGAATTAACTCTTTAGCCCAGCATGTAGCCTGAGATACTCACAGAGATTAAAAAAACAGCAAAAGGACAAATTTTTGCTGCTCTTTTGGAGTGGGATAAAAGAAATTTTAAGCATGCAGAAACATAATTTCTGCCATTCTTGTCAGTGGTATGAAGAGCAAAAAAGCCACATGGTATTTACCATAGTGCTAAAGTCTTAAAAATGAAAAATAACAATTATCAAAAAAGATCTGGTGTTAGAATATTTTTCACCCTTTCCCTGTCAGCCTGTGAAAGCTGAGAATTCTGTAACAGTTTAGAAGTTCAAAATCCTTTATGTGAAGTAGAAATTACTGTCTGTGCTATAACACAGGCTGGAGACTCTAAAAGAGTCTTGGCCTTTTGTGGGTAAATACACACCTGGAATGCTCAGAAGTTATGCATTTCCCACAGAGTTCAAATCCCTGTCACAAAAGATAGGAATGACATTCCTAGTTTGTGTGGAGTATGGCAGGGTTTTGTTATTTTTTGTTTGATTTTGTTGTTGTTTTTTTTTTTTAAATTTTAAAACTGTGGAGGAAATACAGAGCAAGAGAAAATACACTGCTTGAAAATCACTCAGGAAACCTATGGTACATATCAGAACTGAGTGCATCATTGCCAAATGTCCTTCTTTAGGCATGTCATGATTTTAGTTTTAAGAGGACAGTAAATCCGCAATCAGATCTAAAAGTTGCAAGAGTTCACTTGATGGAATCCAATGGCTGGCCCATGACCTCTGCTGATAAAGCCTTAAGGAACCACAAGGAGAGGTTTTACATATATTGATTGCTTACATGGCCTGCTGCATGCATCTGAAATGGAGCTACTGCTTATGCAATGTGTGCCTTTCTAGTACATGTGTCAGAATAGTGTCAGCAATGGAGTTTGTAAGGGAGGAAAACACGAGTAATTGAAGTAGAAGACTACTAGAGAGAGAAAAGAACCACTTCTCATGATGCCTTATTAGGTATAGAGGGAAGACTTCTGTATCAAATGTCTTAAGTACAATCACTAGACACTTTAGAATATTGAAGAAAGTGCTTCCCCATTTGGGAGGTTTATTGGATGAATATAGAAATCTGTTACTGCATTTTAGAAGGGAATAATTGAAGTTAAAAACTTTATCAGATTTAATTGTGAGCAGCTGGCCATCCCACGTGAATCCATAATTTGTTGTTCTACAAGATCATAGATCACCATGACATCAACAGGTCAAAGAAGACTTGGCTTTGTTGACATAACTGGGAACAATACTAAGTGACCAAAATAAAAGAAACACTACATGGACAACAGGGAAAAGAAAAAAAACCTGAGGTGTTTCCTGTAGAAACTCGATGTATAACAAATATTGCATGTAGTCAAACCAAATTAACCTGTTTGGTGAAGTTAGGAAGAAAGCCTTATGAAGCAACTGGAACAGGAAAAAGATGGGGTTTGGGTTAATAAACAGAAATTAAACATTTTCCGCTTCCATTCAGTGTTAGACATATCAAAACACAAAGTCCACAATATACACTAAGTTTGTGGATGAAAGAGAAAGAAATTAAAAAATCCTAGCCTTCAGCTATATTGAGGGCATATCTCCTTAAATTGCAATAGCAATGTTTTGATATCCACTGTCTAACTAGTAAAATATTCTATTTGCAAATAAATGAGATAAACTCCAAATAGGAAAGTTTCTTTTTAAGAAATTTTGTTGAGCATTATTTTATTACTATGACACAGATTTATTAGAATTTGTCCTCTATTCTTTGGCATTATTTATCTAAGGAAATTAACACTAAGAATACAATTTTTAGAAATTTCTACCAGAAGGAAAGAAGTTACTGGAATTGATTAAAATTATAGGAGGCAGATTACTTGCTCTAATGCTTGGAAGTTTTTATTTATGCTAATACCTTATAGCCCTTCCATAGACAGGTTAACTTCATCTCTGGCAAAAAATATATTTGAGGCCATGCTCATGACGGTTGCCAGGCACAGATAGCTGTGGAAACCAAAGTTATGTATTTGTTCTCTGTTCAAGGATAGGGTTCCTGAAGTGGATCTGACCTGGACTGAAGTATGGGTCTATTTATATCTTTATGCCTACTGGGTTCCCAGTTGAGCATTCCTGCCTTGCTGCCAATCCGTGGGTTACATTTTCCAGCCAGTTCTGTGACTGAGACCTTCCCTACTGCCCTGTCAGTTATGGTGGGAATCAGATTACGCAAACATGGCAGAAAGATGGAGTGCAGCAGAGAGGAAGGTGGAGACATTGGCTGTGGAAGGGACACCATCTGTCCAGCTGGAGGAACTCAGATTTAGCTGAAGGAGCTCTGGGTTTTTTTTGGTTTTTTGGTTTTTTTTTTTTTTGTGGTTTTTTTTTTTGGCTGGTTGATGTGAAAGACAAGATTTGTGAAGAACAATAAAACTCAATTTTATGATTAGAGCAGAGTGCCTTCACTCTTTTTGGCCAGTGGGAAGACAAGCTCCTGAATGGGGCTACTTGCAACTATTCACTCAGCAGAGGTATCCCCATCCCCTACGGTTTGCCGCCAAAGGCTCTTTTGGGTAAAGTCAACACTGGTGTTTAACCAAGGTAAACAGAAAGGAGACTCAGAAGTCCTACTCATAGTGTATCTGAGCAGAAACCATGAACCAACAGCCAAACATATAAAAGAAAAATAAAGTAATATTATTGCACATTGGAATAATTTTCATCTACTGTTACGTATGCTGAAGGTGAAGGAGAGGGACTGTAACAGAACAGAAGCAAAAACCCTGTAATTAATAATTAGAGTGCATAGCCTCAAAGCACCTGTCTCCCAAAAGAAGATGAAAGCAGAGGGTTTGGTACCTCACCTTCATGTGCAGTGTTGCAGGGGGTTGTAAGCCTTGGCTTGAAAACTTTCATTGCAACTGAGGGACACCTTGGGCTATGCAGCAGAGAAGCACCAAGCTGACAAATGAAATTGAGAAGTCACTGGTTCCTACAAGGGCAGAGAAGCAAGGAGTTCTGTCTCCTTGATGCCCAGGGCCTGTAACCTTTCCTGAGAGAAAGCTGACCCTTGTCTTCTAGAGAAGGGAGTGCAACCTGCTCTGAGCAGGGGAGCTGCTTTGCTTTGCAATAACTGTGTGCAATTACGTAAGTAACAAATATCTGAGAGGGACAGGAAAATAAAAGGAAGAAAAAAGGTAGAGAAGGGAGTAGGCTTGGCCAGCTGAGCAGAAGGCACTGGCCATGCCATCACGTCCTCTCAGGGCAGCTGGGACATCTGAGGAGGAGAAATCATTCCTCATGTTTTCATGTCCTAACTGCATTAAACAGTGGAGGGAGCATGAGATTGTATGCATGGGTTTTCTGACTCTGTCCCAAGGAGCTAAAAGTAGGATTCTCATCCACATCCAAAGGCAAGAAAATTTCTCAGAAAGAAACTTTCATTTAAAAGTTTGACTTTCAGGACACTCTCTGAGGAATGAGGAATTTTTATTGCTTCTTCTTTGATTCAAAATCATATTTTGCTTCTCAAAGGTAAGTTTCCTGAACACTGAGGTGAAGAGATATCTTTCACATCCTCAGCTGAGACATACAGGTGAGTAAAAATGAATCAAAGTTTACAGGGGGGAAAAAAGGAGACAAAGAGGGTCAGGTAGAGCATGATTTGAGCACTCAGGTTCAGGGTCCTTAGTTTACAAAGGAGATGTCCTGAGTTACAATATTCTGTTTCAAAGAATATTCTGTGTTTTATACTAAAGAAAAGCTGCCCCAGCAACAGAGACACCAAAACTCTAGGTTTTTTTTCATCCTAAGATGCTGTCTTAACATTGGACTAGAACATTTCTTTGTCCTATTGTCTTCTCTTCTTTTGATTCAGCAACCTCCTTTATAGAGTGACATAGCTTGCATGGAAAGGGGAGAGAGAAGATGGAGAGAAGTGTCAGAGTCAAAGATTATAACTTGCCCTTTGCACCAGGCTGTGCTCCCACAGTTGAGACATTATTCTCAGATCCATCTTGTCTGAATCTGAAGACTGAATTGAACTGCAGGTTGTTCTGTCTGGAGCAACCTCGTACAGTGAGGCTATTAAAAAAAAAAAAAAAAAAGGGGCATTGGTCTCCTGTGTCTTGTGCAAGAAAGAGTGGTCCTTACTATTTCTTGGAAGGAATTGTTTCCTGTCAGATTGTTTTAGAAACACTCCAGCCAAGCCCTCCAGAATATAACTCATGTTAAACAGAGAATATTAAGTAGAGGAAGAATGCTAAGTAGAGGAAGGTCCAGTTTCTGAATCTAAACAGGGCTTAGGCATGAGTGGCAGAGACCTGGCCTAAAGTCTGGTGATAGTTTATTCCCATAAAAATCTTATTCTTTTCCCCCTTCAATTCTTAAAGTAGAGTAAACCCAGTTACATATTTTAGCTTCCTCAACATTTTCAAATACTGTGAGTCTTTGCTGTTTTCATGGTCAGATACCTTCTACTGAACTTTGGACTCACTTCTGCCTTTAGTTTGTTTTTTATTATTTGTCTCTAGCACACAGTTGCAATTCAGTGTCCTGACTGCCTGCTCAGAAGGAAGGTGAGCCTTTGACTCTGGCTGCCCTTAACATCACCCTGGCCTGATTTTTCCCAAAAGGCCCAGGGTTAGGCCATATGTAAGTAGGGATTGTTGGGATTTCAATTGTGGGTACAAGCTCCTAAATCCTTCTTAAAGCCCCTACTCAGCACTGTAAGGTTGAAATCAATAAACTAAAGCCAACAGGTTCTGAGTCAGATATGAAAAGTTTGAGGTAAGGAGTTAAAATAAGTGCTTACTTGTGGTTCCTTTTCATAATGGAATAGGAATTCATTCATGCTGGAAGCCTTTGTACTGGAAGTGTGTGAGGTCTTTAATTACAGTTGATTAAAATGGTAATTTTGAACTCCGATAGTTTAGAATAACAATTTTTTCTCTCCTCGCTCCACATCTGAAAACCTTTAAACTACTTCAGTGAACTGCAACCTAAGTAATCCTGCTCCTATTTTTAGGGACATAAGCCCTGGCTTCAGCTGGGCCATGGCAGCTGGAATAAGAAGATTTTCCAAGTGTGGAGGATTAGCCTTTGCAGCAGTTGTATGACAAAGCAATATAGTTGCCAGTGATAACAAGGAGGAGGAAAGAATTTTAAATTATTACATATTCATATTTGCCTTTTTTAAACACAACAATATGCAAAAATGCACCTGAAATGACTCTATGTTTTTTGTTTGTTTTGTTTTTGTTTGTTTGTTTTTTAATTACTCAGAGCTTTCAGTTCCACGAAGTCTCACCTCACTGCAGAGTAGAATAAATGAATACTGGATGTCAGTTCTGTCCTGGAATTGAGAACACTAAGTATCACAGTTTGGGTCCTGTCTAATCCTCTGGTGTGGAGTTAACCTGCTGAGACCTAAAAGCTCCTCTCTTCCTGGTACTGATCTTTGTAATCATGAGGAAAGCAGCTAATTAAGTACACAGATGAAGGGACATTTTATTATTCAGCTCTTAGATATCTATACTAGCTTTACTCTTCCTGCAAAATCCCTGCTCCAGCTGAGCAAGTGAGCTAGTGCCCTAAAATTTTATTACATAGATCCTGCACTGGTGAACTTGCAAGTTGACAAAGGAGATAAATTACTGAAACACCAAACCTGCAGAGGATAGTGCAGAAGGCTAAGATGTAAACTGGTCATTAAAGCAAAAAACCCCAACCCAGAAATTTCTCCCTTACTCCCCATAAAGCCCCCTCAAACAAAACACCCAAAACTCAAAACTCTGTTGTAGTCCGGCCAGTGAAACATGCAGGGTTTCAGAACTAGCACGGATAACACAAGGTCAGAAATGTGGAGCTCTCCATTTTCACTGATTTGGGATAAATCTCCCCTTTCAACTGCAGAAATTTTCAATGTAAAAAGATGACAACAGAGACATCAGATATTCTTGGTTACCATCTTTTAAAAATTTATCTGGTCCTACTTACATTGCCTAGAAGTTCATGCTCTGTAGATGTTTCAGAGATCTCCTTCACTGACACAAACATTCACAGACAGATCACTTTAGACTCCTGTATAAGTGTTTACAGCTCCTAGGGGATATATCTCTCTTCCTCTTCATGCCACTTTATGGAATGAAGAAGCCATCAGCTCCTGAGAGAATATCCCATTGTGCACATACTGCAAGCTGCTGGGATGATTTTGTGCCATTTGCTCTTCTTGTGCTGCCTTAGGTCCCCCCATATGAAGGCTGTTGAGCTCAGTGGGAAAATAGGAGAGTGTTAAATCCCTAAAGGCTTCTTCAAATTATGGTAATCGTTGGTAGGCAGGTGAAACAGCCAATCAGAAATGTCTGTAAAGGAAGTCCCAGGCATCCTTCCTTTTCCACACCAGTGCTGGCTGCAGGGTGGGGAAAAAGCACAGCAGAAAGGCAGTGTTCCAGATGCTGTGTTTATTTCTCATGCATTTTTCTGGACAAAAAGATACTTTGTGTCTTCAACCAAATAAAAACAATAAATACAGGTGAATCTTCCTTAGTGAGTTTAACTGGGGCTTAATATGAACAATTTTGATTTTTAATCTATTTTGACGGGTCTGGACATTAGCAAAGTTTTCATCCTTTTTTACAGATCCACAGTCAAAGTTAAAAAAAACATTTTTGGAGCTGATACATGTAACTAGGGGGATTTGCAAAGCACTTAAATGTAGCAGACACCAAATTTTATTTGCTTTGACAGAACCCTAAGAGAGACATATTCACCAGATGACAAAAATATCTAAAAATTGGTTATGGTATCTCCTAAGTTTCATGTGTCACACTTAACACTCCTGTAAAAGAGATCTAAATTTTAATGGAGGAATCTGAGGTTTCTATGGACTTCATGGGAGACTCTGGCCCTTTTCTTTCCTTTGCAGTATGCAAGTGGTCATTGCCTAGAAGTAACTCATCAAAGTTTTAAGAGAAATGTCTGAAATACTGATAATTCTTGTGATTTAGGCATCATGTTCAGGCTTTCAGGATGTTTTGATCAGTTCTGAAACTACAGATTAGCTGCATTTCTTTCCCCCTTTTTTTTTTTTCCTCATGAGAATAGAGAAATCTTTGGCTTCAACTTCCTTCTCCCTAGACATTTCCTTGAGCACCAGCCTGTATGGTGTTCAGGCAAGACCAAACTTTGAGCTGCAGTAAACTCCGCCAGTCAGTGTGAATAAATACCAGATAACATAAACCAGAGAGAAGTGTATAAGAAAATGGTTTTGGGTGCTAAAAATAAGGTGTACAACTTGAAAAGCAGATTTCTGGTCCCAGCTCTTGTTGTGAAAACTTCTTTAGTGTTTTTAGCGCTTTGGCTAATAAGAGGGTGAGAAATTGAGGATTACTGCCCAGGATTATCAGAAACCATTACCCCTAATACTCATTGCTGAATATTCTTTTCCCTAATAATGTCACTCAAGTTTCTTACAATGCAGTGCAGGAAAGGCAGCATGTTGTCCATGGCAGTTGTCCATCCTATCAGGTTCATGCTAGTCTCTTGGATACATGGACTGGACTTCCCTCAAGTTAAAGAGTCAGCAGTATTTAGAGCGATGTTTCCTAACTGTTCTGCCACAGAAAACATCTACCTCTGCTGTCTCAACTGTAAAGAAATAGTTCCCTTTGTTACTTTGGAAGTGCATTGAATACCTCTGCTAGAGTGGGGTCTCTGCAGGTGTGGAGTGTGTGCTAGGCACCAGAGTGCATACAAAGGGGACATGATGAAGACACAGCCTAGAAGAATTCTTAATTAGGAGGCATCTAACAGAGTTGATATGCCTCGAAATTTAGGTGACAGAAGGAATCTACCAGGCCTTCTAATCTGATTGGACGTTTCACTTCCTAGAGAGGCACTTACCTGATTCTTTGAAGAATTGCAAGTTTGACTTTGGAGTTCTTCTGCCTTCTGAGCAATAAATAAAGAAATAAAAGCTTTTCTTTTGTTTCTGACTTTCCTAACAGCACTCTGGATGGTTCTGTTTGTCCTCTATGGAGCCTCAAGGCTTCACTTATATTGTGGCAATCTGGTCTGACACGTTTGAAAACTTAAACATCAGCATGACACTGCAGCAGAACACTGGTGATTTAGGTGTAAAATAAAATTAAGATAAAAATAGTGCAGGGAATTTCACATAATGTCAGAGACCCTATTCTGGCATAATTCCATGCCCTCCAGAATATCCTTCCATTAAACCGATTGCAAAGCTTATATGCACTAGAAATTGAAAGGCAATGTGGGTTTATCACTTAATCTTCAATATTAGTTTGTCCTTTTTTTTATTACATGGGACACTTTAGTTGAGTCTCTTCAGAGATGATATAATTTCTTTCTTGGTTTTCCGTTTCAGAGTTGTCAGTGGACAAGTGTTCATCATAGATCATTTTGGCATGAGGTCTCCTCATCAACAATGAGGACCATACTCTGAAATATGTTCAGCTTTCTTTTGAATCTGTATGAATTTGCTAATCTTTAGCTCACCCTCTATCCACTCAGATAAATTATAAGCCTAGAGATTCTGCAAATGCTGAGCAGCATATCTCTTTTTTTTATTATTATTACTTTTTCCTTGCAACAGAGATTTGTTTCATGCACTATCTTTTTCATATATGTCTTATGTATGTTGAATAAGATCAACACTCAATTGAACTTTCACTCAAATAGGAATTAAATTAATTTTGATGTCAAAAAAATAGTCTTTATAAATACTAAATCTCCATTTTGCAGAAACGTGACAATTTCACAAGTAAATGAGAGCGAGATATTTACAAAATCATTTATATGACAAACTTGGCTGATCTTTGGATTAGATTAAGCTTTTCTTTTTTTCAAATTTCCTCATAGCTGATTATATTGGTTCTGGCTTTTAATGTGCATAACAATAAATTTCTGTAAATCTGATTCATTGGGATTTTCGCACTATGGTTTATAATGTTGCTACCTCTTAGCTAGATCCTGTTCTAGTGAGGTAAATCCCATGGGAGCTGCACTTAGATCAAACTGTGCATACATAATATGCAGCTGACATTGTGTGTGAAGTGCTAATGGAAGTGACTTATTTTGCGTCTAGTGAAGTTGGTAAATGCAGAATAAATCCTTAAATGAGTGTATGTATACATGAGCATTATTTGTTGAACGCACATCCCTTTACCTGGCAGATGTGCTGGGGACAGGAAACACTGCAAAGAGCTATGAATATGAAGACAGCACAAGTTTTAGCAAGACTAACAATTCCTGAACTGCAAGAAGTAAAGGTTCCAGCTTCTCAGATTACTTATGCTGGGATCCTATGGTTAATACTATATGTGTTTGCTCCTCATGATATCTTCCTATTCAAAAATATAATTTTAATGAAACCAAAAGTGGTTAAATTAATTTGCTGATTTTACTGAAGCACTGATTTCATACCTTAAATATTTTTTCTTCCATTATTAAATAGATTTTGAATTTTAAAAATGCATAAAATCAAAGAATCACAGAAAAAATTGTGTTGAAAGAAACTTAATCCAGTCTCCTCCTCATAATGGGCTGTCCTGGGGTGAATGTTATACTCAAACCAGATAACGAAGTAAAAAACTGTAGGAAAAAATCAAATGTGAGACAAAATATTGTGATTAATCATCAACCAATGAAAATTGATAAATTATGCTTTCAAGACAATTTGAAATTGTCTGCTTTCTTTTTGGTAAATTAGGATCCAATGTTGAAAAAGTAAGTTTCCCAGGAAGAGAAACTCTTTTGTAACTCATTTATAACTTCAGTTGATTGGCATCACAATGTACCAAAGCCAACACAATAATATAACAACCAGATTCAGCTACTGAAAACCTCATATGTAAAAATTAGAGCTGGTCAAAGGGCTACAGTGCTGTAAATACTGTGGTTGATTTACTCAGAGTGAATATTGAATTTTCTTGTACACGGGAATAAGTTCCTATCCTAGAAGAATGGCAGTCCAACTTGCATGCTGAGCCCAAGCACAAATAATGTGTAATTTCAGCATCAAATGCAAAAGTTTATTCAAAACAGTGAGGTTACCTGACCTTTCCGCTTTGTATTCCTCTGCAACTCTGTGGAACTATTTTGAAATAGAATTGAAATTCCAGAATCAATGCTTCTGGTTCCCCAAACATGCTAAACCCCCTTCATTCATCTGATTCTCACAGCCTTGGAAAATTCCATCTCTCTCCTGTTTCACCATCTTGAAACAAATAAAAGTGAACCAAAGATGTCTGTGTCCTGAAACCACTGTCCATTTAAAATGAAATGAAGCAAGTCTTTCCACATCCCTCTTCCCTACACAGTTGATACCATAATTAGAGAAAGGAATACTGGCTTAAAAAAATCGGCTTTCATGTGTAAAAGCTGTGGATCTTAGTTAAGAGAGTTTCTTTTTAGTTTTTTGACACTTTGATCAGACAAAATGCTGCAGACAACTTTGTACAATATTTTAATAGAAGTATACCATGAACAAACAATTCCTGTTGCATGATGAGACAAGACAGTAAAGGCAAGAAAGCAGAAAACAAACACATACATAAAAACTCAGAATAAAGAGGAATAAAAATTTTAAAAATAATAACAATGAAGAGAAATAGTAAAACAAAAAATAAATGGCAGTAGAAAGAAATTAGAAGACTCAAAAATAAAAAGTGCAGTGAAGCAGCAAAATGCTCAAAAAATAGAAGAGAAAAGGAAAGCAAATAAAAATGAATTATATAAATCTATGTGCAATCACACTGCACAGAATAAGGAAAGTAGAACAACTAGGGAGATAAGGAAATAACTAAAAAATAGAAATATTAATATAAATTGAAATGTGTGCTTTAGGAAGCTGGGAAGAGCAAACAAATTCTGTAATGTAAAGCAATAATGAAAAGCACGGGGCAGGCCAAGAATTCTGAAAGAAATTTTTTCTTCACCAATTTAAAAATATTTCAGGCTCACTGATTTTAGGATTTTGGATTGCAGCTGACAAATCTTTCCACGGTGATAAAAGACCATAACTTTCTCAGTTGCCCTCCCTGATTTTTTTTTTTTAACTCTAGGGCTAGACAGACTAGTTGGAAAGTGTCTTCTGCCTGTCCTTCAGCTGCAGCAATGTACAGCCTGCAGTGCTGGGTCTGAAGTGCCTGGGCTGGGGTCAAGACACAGATCCTGATGATTCTTTGAAGGTTTGAGTTAGTTCATCCACCAGAAGCTTTGTGAAGGAACCAATGCTATGAAGACAATGTTTGGTGGATAACAGCAAAAAGTACGTTTTCAACTGTACAAGCAGATACAGGGCAGAGGGAAGGGAATCAGACCTGGGGGTGTTTCTGTTAGATCATCATCCTTCTTAAATACCCACAGTAATCTCCTAGTTGGCTTCTACCACTGAACTATTAATTAGAACATCTGAAAACTCTTATAGCATAGTAAATTATTATGATGGCCCAAGAGGCTGAAAAATTTCAATATCACTGAAACTCTGTAGCTGAGCAAGAAGATTACACAGACGTCCTAATCCTGCATCACAGATCACTGTTTTTTTCTTATGATTCTCCATCCTTGCTTTCCTAAATTCTTTCACTGTCAATAAATATTTCATCAAATTGCTGTTCTTCCTTCCTCTCCTCCTCCTCTCTCCGTTGTGAGTGCCACATTGATACCTGTTCATTAGCAAAGGAGAGAGCTAGGGAAAGGAGCTTAGGGAAACAACTGGGAGCTGCAAATGGGTGCACAGTGAGGAAAAGTGGGCTTATGCAGAGCCAGAGAACTGAATGGCTGGCAGTCACAAGAAGGGAACAAAAAGGAGCCAATGTGGGTAACGGGTATGGTTCGAAAATGTTGTGTTGGTAAATTAGAGGACATTAAGTGCCCCAAGGCTGAATTGGCGCTGACCTGTTGTTCCAGAGGGCTTGTTTATATTCTTTCAGAAAGTACACGCTGAAGCCTTGAGATACTTAAGAATGTCTTATCCCTGCACTAGGACCACTCAGAGGTGGATTTCTCCTTGATTCCAGCAGCTGCATGGGCGTGTGGCTTTTGGAAACCAGTCATTCAGCATAAGTGTAGGAAGATTCAGCCTGCAAAAGGCCCTGTAGCTATATTCCCCAATCCTTCTGTAACAGTCCTCCACTATTGTTTCTTGAATCTTTATATCACAAGGCTACCTCAAGCTAAAAGAGTGCACCTCAAAATGCAATTTTTAGCTGGGTTCCACAGATCCAAATGATGCTGAGAGGTAAAAGATGGAGGTAGTCTGAACCAAGTCCCCAAGGAGGGGTTTTCCACTCCAGCAGAGCAGTGTTAGAGCTTTTATAACTGCCAGGCTATAGATCTAGGTGACAATTTCCATCTTCAGGGAGGCATTAATATGCATAGATTTAAAAAATTTAACTAGCTTTACTTTTTATTGCATAATCATATTCACACACCATATTTTATGACACTCCAATTCTGTGCGAATTGCATTTTTGGTCAAAAACCAGCAGGGTTTATTGAGTACACTTATATGGATATATTTTTTTAATCTTATGCTGACAATTATTGAAAGACAACCTCCTTTTTTTCTTCTCTCCCAAGAAAAAAATGAATAAAATAGTCTGTGAATTTCACAACAGTGAAAGAGTTTTCTTTATCTCAATGAGAATTTTGTCCACTTGGTTAATAGGACAGGATATATAACTGCAACATATATTACTTTGTTCTCTAGGTACAAATATTAAAAGGTAAAAATGTTAGTTCGTGGGCTTTCCTGACATATTGGAGCAAAAGAAAAGGAGGAATGTAATTATCTTTAACCATATTAAAGGCTAAGGAAAAGAGTGGGAATTTATTTTAGTTAAACTAAATCACTCCACCAGCTTATGCCTTAAACAAAGCCATTTTAGCAAATTCTGTCAAATGAAACCCAAGTGGGATGAAGTGCCAAGTATTTTGCTGCCAACTCTGTAAATGCTGGTGACATTATCCTCTTATTTTACCAGTGTAATAGAGAATCAATTGTAAGATTCTACAGAAGCTCCGCTCCATAGTAATTAATTATGGTTTCTCTATGAACTACAAAGAAAAAATTTTGGTAAAACCATTCCTAGTTTCAAATGTCAAGTTAAGCCTGAACAAGGCCGATAAATATACTGAAGATTCATTGCTATTGGCATCATGGCTGGTTACAAAAAGTGCACTGCTGTTACAGATGGGAAAAAGTAAAGCAAAAGATTGTGGAATATAGTAGCATGAAATGCTGTGTTAAAATTTACAGCAGTGTTCAAAGACATAGTTCAGCGTTCAGTAAAGAGGAACTTCACACTATGCCGATAACATGTAAACATCGTGACTATAAAATTTTTTTTAAAAATTCCAAACCCAGATTAATGTTCTTATCCTAGCTTTGATTATTAAGCATAACAGTACCCATGATATGAGGGTATTGCTTTGGACATGTGACCTATTGCAAACTATCTGCCAGCAACTTCAGCGGGCTTTTCTTTCTCTGTGGAATGAACATGTTAGTTCCCTTTGCCATGTAAAACATCCTTTTTGTTAAATTGGAGGAAGCATATTGTAAAGAAAAATCCTCAGATTTGGGCTCTAAAGTTGAGGTAGCACAAAAGTCAGGAATTGACGTTGATCAGCAAAGTTGTCCTTACCCCTTTTTGCTAAGATAAAGCTTGCGTTTGGGCAGAACGGAAGGCTCAGACAAAGTGTCTATGGCTTCATGGTTTTTATTGCTATGCTTGGGATGAAAAAATATTTGTGGTCTAACCTCTGGGGAATATAGCAAGTTTGCTATAAATATTAGGTCACCCATTGATTTACAGCTTTACTTCTGAAGTTTTCTGGACAAAGAAAATAAACCCAGTAACCCTTCTTTCGAAAATGTACTTTGCATGTACCTTTCATTACACAGCATTTCAATAAAAGAAATAGAGCTCAATGACTTGAGGCAATATTCTATTTAGAGATAGTTTATTTTTAATTATCTTCTGCCTGTAATGCTTACCGTCAGGCTATATCTTCTATACACTTACACAGACTGGTAGTGGCTGAAACAGAAATAAAATTATTTGAGTTTTTTCTGAAATCCTTGGCTGTTTTAAGGCTTCACACTGCAAATGGAGAATATGGCATTGCAACTAAAATGTTTTGCTATGGGAGGCTGTCATGGAATCATAACAAGTTTATTGGTGTTTGGAAACTTGTGTTTTCCAGCTTCTTTGGAGCAGTCGCTGTGGTTATTTTTCCACCATAGCACTGTCAAAGCTACATGTCTCAGGGAAGCCTGATTGCCTTTTCAGGGCCGTTTAGTTTGCTTTCTTAACATCTGGAGGGAGCGTTATATGATTTGGACTTCAACACAAATCAGAATCATTGCAATGTGCTAGTAGTAATTTGTATTTATGTACCAAATTTATATTTTAAGATATTGCACAAAATATCTGACTGCATCATTAAACGATTGCACTCTAGTATTTATTAACCAGTTTTCTACTGACAGCAATTTTATACATTCATAAGGAGGAGCTGTTCTTCTGGCATATATATGTATTTGTTATAATAATAAAAAAAAGTCCCAGAAGGATTATTAAATGTGCCCGTTTCTACAATCTGTTTATGCAATGCTTATTATATGCACAGCGTATATCTTCTTTTCAAGGAAATTGCAATAAAATGTGCAAATAGTAATCTCTTTAAGGCAAAAACTTTTAATTCCAAGTGTATTGCCAGCAGCCAGCAATGAAAAACAGAGTAAGATATGTATAGTGTGTTGTCACAAGATACATCAGATGTGATCACTGTTACAAGATTCCTTTTCCTAAAGGTATTTTTTCTTAGGCTGTCCTGAAGAAAGCAAGCCTTTTGAACAGGCTGGGTAATTTTCTCTGCAGGGTCAAGGGATGTGCAAATTAGAAGCTGCCAAAAATATTTCACAGGCACATACAGACTAAGACCTTGTACTTGTCTTTAAACAGCCAAAGAATCTCAAGTCTAGCAAGTAGACTAGAGACATGTCAAGTGATGAAATTGAATGTGAATGTAAAAGCGCTTTTCTCTGCTAAAAAAGAACACAGCCTTTAGATTAATATTAGCAAACCCTACTATGTCACATTGCTACAATAAGCATTTCTCTCTGGGAAATAAGAATACATTAGTTCAGGTCAATATCTGCACTCCCATCAGACAAAATTACCTAACTGTCTTTGTCTGGTAATGATAATGACATTGTTAGCCTCCAGGGAGTTGACGTCACGCAACTAAGCAAGGCAGGAAGAGCACAGTGTGCAAGTGTATGAGTGAACTGGCAAAGACCTCCACGGGCATGGGCTGATTCAGCTGATGTATGCTGTTTCAATGCTGTAAAAAAAATCCAAATATGCCCCAAGCTGCACTTAAAAGAAAATGAGCAACTTGCAAAAGAGTGTTTTAGGCATATAAACAGTTGTAAGTGACCCATCAGGAAGGAAACTATTTCAAGAACAGGAGGCGTGACTGAATCAAATCTGTGATCCTCAAGTCAGATGTATACATGCGTATTTGCATTTGTGATTGATAATATTCCTTTCCACTACAAAAAATTGAAATCCTTTGCCTAATCTCTTTTGCTGTTTGTATATGTCTATATATACTTACCTATATGCACATGCCTGCCTCCTGGAAGTACTTTCAGGTCTTCCAAAGACAGCTAGGAGAAAGTAACTGAATATCAAAGCCTGTGAATAAGGCTAACTGTATTGTGTTATCATCATCAGTGATACATGAAATCTTTTGCTACTAAATAAAGAATGATTGTGAATTGTTTGAACACTTTATCTGTTTAATAAGAAAGGAACAGCCAGTTTATCAGAATGATTGTGCAGGCTTAGGTAGGAGGATTTTTTTGGTGTTTGTTTAAGGCTTTACATGAAACTAATTCTCTCTGTATATTGCATTTATTTGATTAAAAGAGAAGTTCAGTCAATACTGCTGTAGAAAAGCCAAGGCATGTCTGAACTCATTAAAGTACGGTTCGTACACTGACACTGATGAAAGACCTGCTGCTGGTGCTGCTGCAAGTCCATTTAGTTTTTATTTGACATCAAGTTGCTTTGCCTGTACTGTCAGAGCTTGTATATGAAGCTAAACTACCATGAAAAAAGAGCACATCTGACAAGGAGCCAGGGATTTCTCAAATGATACCTGGACACTGCCTCATTTGCCTGGTGTGTGATATAACAGGTCTGAGCAATCTGCTTTTCATTCTCTTTCTTCCCCATCTCAAAATGGTGCCTTTGCTCTCTCCACAGTCTGCTCCAAATAGCTGCATGTGGGAGGAGATACCTGCAACACAGCTTCTCCTACCCGCAATCCACTTCACATATGTTTGAGATGGGGAAAAGAAATGGGGCAGTCACAGACATCCACACTCAGCACTTGTGAAAGGAAGTAGCTCTGCTAAAGCAAAATCTTCTGCTGGCAATGGTTTTCAGCCCACTGGGCTGCCAGGAAAATCTGCTGTCAGTGGATGCAGCTTACCTAACAACGTAACTGTGCAGACAGACTTTTTGTAGGGCATTCATGAAGGCTGACTTAGCCTGCTCAGGCTGATGTCACCAGACAGCCTCTATAGCCTGGGCAGGGGCAATGAAGCATGCAGGACCATTATGGGATCCCGTTTCTCTCTGGTGACTGCAGAGGTGATTATCCTCACCATGCTAAAGTTAGCTTCCACGAAAACGTTTTCAGTTGGGCTTTTATCAAAATGACTGCTTCAGGGTCGAGCAGATTATATTCCCATAGCTCTGTTTTGACATGCTGTTTTGCTTTATTTCTCTCTTCATGGTGCTTCTTAAGCACTGCCCAGAATTTTTAGATGCTTCAGATCTGATCTGATTCATCTCTTTTGAATAGCCTTGCAATGTTAGCTAGAGAAGATCCTTTTTATTCCCTCTTTTTATCGGCAAGCTAGATTTCTGAAAGGATTTGTCCCACTCAGCTCATCTGAAGTTTTCTTCATTGGTTCCCTTTAATGATTTCTGAGCACACTGGCCAATTCTGACCCCGTTTCTTAAGGTAGAGAAATCTCAGAAATACTTGCTTACTGGAAAAATATACAGAGTGGAGACTGAAAGATTTGGGCTTGATTAACCTGGGGAAGAATGTCTCCCCTGACCTATAAGCAGGTCATCAAGAAAGTGGAGCTGGGCCCTTCATAGGGTTGCAAGGAAGAGGCATAAATTGAAAGAGAAGGGTCTCAGATTCAATACAAGGAGAAGCTACTTCTCCTGTTGGACAGTGTCTGAGAGAGGCTCCTCACTCACCCTGAAGGTTTCAAGATCCAGCTGAATGAAGGCATGAGCAACCTGTTGTGCCTTCAGAACTGACCCTGCTTTGAGTAATGTCTTGAACTAGAGCTCTCCAGAGGTCCTCTCCAGCCTTGATTATTTTGAGATTTGTTTTATCCATCTTAAGCACTGCTGGGCTTAGGCAGGAATACCTAACCAAACTCAGTGGGGTTTTTTTCCCACTATATTTAGGAGGAAATATTTAAAGTTTGTCTATATTTTTAGCAAATAAACTAATAGAAACAGTCTCTCTCTATATATATATACATTAACCAGGGAAAGCTGAGTTTTGTGCCATATGAATCTGAGAACTACACAGAACTAACTACACATGACAGTGATAGTCTGAAATCCATTCTTGCAACCTTATTCTGGGATTTAGGGTCTTTGCCTTCTTTAGCATTGTCTCCATATTATTACTTTCCTCTGAATCTAGAAACAGATTTATATTCCCTCATCAAGAAGCTGCTGAGCCCCACTCACTTTAATGACAACAATCCCTATGAGCTTCACCCTGTATGTCCAATATGGGAAAACCCAAATCCTGCTCCAGGCACTAAGCCTCAATATCATTCAAATGCCCAAACAAAATCTTTACCAAAAGAGGCAGCAGCAACAGGCTTCTGCACCCAGAATCACACCCTGCTGTGGTCTCAACTCTTTCTCACCTCCCAGTTCTTTCAGCAGAGAGAACTGTTGGATGAGAGAGGAACCAATCATCCTGGTAAAGACCTGGAAAATCTTCTCTCCCACCCTCTGCTCCTACAAGGCACAGTGGCATCCAGATGAGGCCAAAGTTCTCACTTTTTGCCCTTCTAGCACACCTTCTATCATCAAAAGGAAGGTTGTCAGATTGGATCTGGGGTTGTTCTCTTGGCAATACAGTCCAGTATAGTGCTGCTCTGATGGCTACACTGCACATGGGACACAGAACTGCTCTGCCCTCTGACACTGTTCCCATGCATTGTGGATGTGAGACCACTTGGAGTGAGAGGAGGGACACTCATCATCTAAGGCAAACACCTGCTGTGCACATCCTGTCTTTTTTTTTCCCCAAGAAAGCTTTTTCCTTCAACCTTCACCAAGGTCTTGATTTGTCTTGACCAGGGCTCATCCTCAGAGTCCTGTCTCCCTGTCACAAATTGGCAGAATATACTCTTCTTCTTTCCCCTGGAGAAAATTTGGCAAAGAGCTAGATTTGGCAAGCAGAAAGCAAAAGCCCAACTTTGTCCTTTTAAATGACATTTTAAACTTCCATGGAAGAATTTCAGCTGGGCAATCTACCCCAGAGTTTCTGTTTACCCTATGCAAGATAATGGTACTGCAAACATAGTAAGCATCTTGTGTTATTTAGCTTAAAATTACATTTCGGGGACAAGAAAATAAAATTAGCATGTTGAAAGATTGGCACTGCAATGTTCTCTGCACGAATGAATGGCAGGTGTGCACTGGCACAAAGATACCATGGCCAGACTGCTTTGCAGGTCCTGAGCATGGAATGCTGGTTAAGGACACTAAAATTGCACACAGATTAAGAATTAATAGGGTTTATAAATATATTCTGCCAGTCAAACAATATTATCTTTAATTCCATCTGTAAAAGGGATTTGCATGCTACACATGTCTTTTTATATTTGTGAGTGCAAAAGCTGTTTTAGTAGAATGGACAGGCACACATTTAATATTTTGGTAGTAAATTAAGCAATGGCTAATTTTGATTCCCCAAGTACTAATCCAAAAAGATTATTGGGAAACTGAGATCCCAATATTACTTTCTAGATGCACTCACATCCCATACTGGTTCTTACTTGAAGTCCTTGCAGTCCTTGGTGATTCTTGAGTTTTAAATATTATTTGGTTTTTTTTTTTCCCCATCCCAAGAAACTACAGTTTTGGGATTAAGAAAAGGGAATTTTTATATCAAAAATCAGTGTTCTTGTGAAATAACTAGGTTTCATTTTTTCTTTTTTCTTTTTTTTTTAATTTGTAGTTTAATTTTTTTTGAGAGATTCTCTTCAGATCTCTTTTTGCAAATTTTTTTTCGAATTCTCAATGAAAATACTTTTCATATTTTCTTTAATGGAACACAATTTTGAAATTATAATGGGAATGGTTTTTCTGTGGAAGAACTACCCCAAGTAGCAAATACAGCTATGCCAAATACATTCATTACAATCCGTCTTGAGAGAAATTCAGTCCCCCTCAGGCAAAAATTTTAAAAAAAGAATGTTTAAACAAGCAATCTGCTTGGTGTTTATCTACACATCGGCACACATGCCTAATATTCCTACTGACAGCCATTTATCTTTTCCCTACTGATTCTTTCTGGTGCTTCATGTTAGTTATTGTTTTTTCCATTATAATTTTTCCAATCCAAGTTTATTATGTGATTTATGACCAAAACCATGGTCTCTGGTCTAAATAGTCTGCATGCTGAAAACAACATTAGACTAATATGCCACAGGATACTGAAACACTTCACTGATTTCTACAATAAAAGTCAAAAGGATTGATTGTGTGAGAATTCCTTCAGGTTATTAGATTGCTGTGGCAGGTTCTGTCTTATTTGCAAATTCCAACAAAAAAATTTCAGCAATACAAGATTTTGAGGATGGGAAAATTACAATGCTTAGAATATTTCTGCAATATATGTCAGCTTCTTCATTTCCGTGGGTTGAACAAATGAAGAACCCATGGTACTATAGTGTTTTAGGGAATAAACATTTCTGAAGAATCTGATATATGCATTCAAATTTAAATACATGACTATCTTGATGAAGTTCTGGAAGTTGATAAGATTATTGTTATTGGGGTTAAATTCATCTGTCTGTGCGTATACATGCATGTACTATGCACTTCTATCTATTCAAGTGGGCAATTCCATTGAGTTTCTATTACCTTTGGTACAAAGACACTGTGGGATAGGCCTATTAAAGGAAAATGCATTAGATATTTGCCAGCATCATATACCTAAACCCAGAAGAAGTAACAGAAAGGAAGAATATATTTTCCAAGTTGACCTCCTGTCTTCATCACAACAGCACCTTAGCATGTTAATAAAAGCTCTGATTGCAGTGTCTTCTCTCTCATTCACATGATCCTTGTTTCCTCTCCTTCCTTCTATCCCCATGCAAGAGTTAGGGGGTTGAACTGGGTTACTTTATAATTGTTCTTACTCTGTAATAAGCAATAGTTTTCTTAGTGAGACATATCAAAAAAGGCAACTTTTTAATTTGAATGTAGAGTAGTCTTTCAGGGACATAAGAGAACATGTAATTGGGAAATAAAATTGAAAGGCAAGTATCATGGAAGAACTAGAGTATGCTCAGTCCTAAAAACAAATTGGGAAGACTGATAACATCTCCTGAACTCAGAATTAGCCTCACTGGTCTCTCTCTGAAGTGTAGCAAGCTGAAGTGCATCTTTTTCCAATATCCAGATGGTTCCTGTAGAATCCCTATAACTTCTTTCAGTCTCCTATTCCCTTCCCGCTTTTCCTTCCAAAATGCCACTGATTATGAATAATTTAATTTGCCTGCCAGAGTTCTCCATCACTTTCTCCAGCCTTAAGAGAGTAACTTTCTAACACTGTATTTCAATGTCTTCTGGCAGAATATTTTCCATCTGCTTTTTAGATGTGTGAGTGTGGGAGGGGCAGAGGAGGCTGGGATAGCGGGGGTGGTGTCAAGGAATGATGCCAAGACATACTGCTCTCATTGAAATGATCTAGTGCTTCCTTTCTGTTTCCACAGGGCTTGGTACACTGCTCTCACTTCTCTTCAGCGTGGCTGCTGTTCTTCGCCTCTCCCTGAGGTAAGGATAAGAAGGAAAGAGGAAAAGAAAGTCAACTTCTCAGTGCATAACTTTCAAAGAGTGTTTAGACTGGAAAAATGTATGAAATAAAGCTTTTATTCCATTATCCTCGGCTTTTCATCTGAGTTAGCATTGTAGCTTGCATGAAAAGTATTTGAAGTATGAGCACTGATCTGAATGGACAGAGGGAGCCGGATGAGAACATGGGCACCCACAAGGAAAGGGAGCTGAACTCCATCTCTGGCAGAGATCACTCTGGGCATTGCTCTGGGAACAGGGAGAACGAGGAGATTTCTGGTTATCACAAATGCTAAATAACATAAAGCCATAGCTGTTCTCCAAGATACTATTAATAGGAATAACATAAAGAAGAAATCCTGATAATGAATAGTTTTCCTCTATTTGAGTTGGGAAAACCCCACAAATCTTAGGTCTTCCGTACATCTAGACATGCCTTTGAAGTGGTTTTCTGTGACAATACATAAATAATGGGAAGCCGTAAGAGACATCCTGAAGCAGTCTTTAGGATTGCATTGAAGTACAGTTATATAATAAGAAGAAGCAACTTGGATTAGCTCATGAAAGTCAAGAAACATGACAGCAGGCATTATGCTTAAAGTAGAACTTATTAATGATAGATTAAATAATGCAGTATCCTGTTCTCCTAAAAGACCATTCAGGCAGTTTGATGCCTGTGGCTATGCCTGGTGTGGTGCACCCCATCACATTCAATCACAGATGCTCAGTCCGGTTGTGCAGGGACTTTATGTAAATAGAGACCTCTTGGAAATCCCACCCACCTTTGCCACAAGCCAAGGAACTGAACTCATTCTGTGGTGCAGTATTAGATCATGGAAACAGAATGCAGAAAGCTTTGTGCAGTTTTGCTGCTGCTGACATGTAAGGTGGAAAATGGCTGCTGATTGCTCCATTTTCATTGTGATCTTGTGCATTTCTTTCTTCTGAGTCCTGCTAAGTACTGTGACAATTCATCTAAATTATATAGCTTCTTAGTGGACAATTGTTTAATACATATAATAGCATTTTACCCATATTATATGTTTTCTTTAGTAGTTAGTAGTTTGAATATATCTCCATGACTGACAGGGAATTGGATGAGAATTTCCCAGTCTTTAAAGTTGCAATGTAAAATTATTTTGCTTTGATGTTAATTGGATAAAGACATGACTTTTCCTTTTGTTTCTAAGAGCCATTGAATTATTCTCTTCTATATAAAAGTGGAAAACTTAGTTACTGATATCTGTCAGTGTTATGCTGTGGATATATCACCACTTTTTTCCTCCATAGTCTTAGCTGAGTTTGACAGATGAAAATCTAAATGCAGCTGCGTAATTAATTTATACTTTGTCAAAGTTAGGAAAAGATTTGAATGGCAAATCTGAAGAATCTCATGCAATGCTTAAGTTAGATCATTGCTCCATGTACCTTACAGTGTGTACAAGACAAAGACTGAAATCTACAGCTTTGTTCTATTTTGCATTAAATTGTAGGGTCCTTTTTCTTCTTCTTCTTTTTGAGCATATGCCACCAAGCATGCTAATGAACCAGTCAAAGAATCAGCTGTACTAACAGTTAATGAGAAGTCAAAGAGATTTATTTAGCCTAGCATCATCATTTCAGTGAAGATTCAAAGGGGATTAATTTGATTTATGTCAAAATGGAGGAATCTTTATATAATCTGCATTCAAACTTTCATGAATACATTTATTCAGACTTGTAAAGTTCTTAAAATTCATGTGTAAGAGGCTATGGAAGAAGAAGACAATATTTATTTATATGTAAATTATTCTTTTTGTGCATAAAATCTATTTTAGGTTTCAAATGTGTTTAAATCTTCTCTTCACAATGTTTGGGAATTTGCAGCATAAAATGTGGAGCTTTTGAAATTAATGAGTTTTATGTGTGATTTTAATGGACTCCAATATTCATTTTCACAAAGTTGATGGGCAGACACAGATAAGAAAAAAATATACAACATAATTCTTAAGGGCACTCTACCATACCTCACAGAAATGTTTTTCTGGAATACATTTCACACATACAGAATACACACTAGTGTGTTATCAACGTTTCATTACTCTCTTTTGGAAAAGTTGCATGACTCACATACCCAAGTAAAAAACTCGTGCTAATAACGTCATTTCCATGCATCAAAATTTCACGTACAACTATATTAAGGACGGAATAGACAGCTGATTTTTAAACGAGCTGGATTTGTAAGTGCATCGCTGTTCCTCAAACCCCACATCATTACTATTTCCAGGAACTGTGTATGGCATCCTGAAGTGGCTTTTCATACACCATTTCCATGATTGTTCATGCACTACTGCTTCCACACAATGACCCCATATCATGCATGACAATACTGAGTCACAGATGGCTTTAATACAAAAAGCCTTGTGTTGAGCCATTTTCTTATCATACACATTGAAATCCAAATTATTCATGAGTAACTGTTTTGTTGGACAACTTGGGCTGTCTAAACTCCAAATTCACAAGATTATTTATGCTTGGCCAGAAAAGAAAGAAATGCCTTGTCAAATGACCTGACCAGCTCTTACAATGTCCTTCTCTTGGTGGGGTTTATTTCATTTGTTTTGGTTTGTTTTGTTGTTGTTGTTTGTTTGTTTTGGTTTTGTCTGTTTGTTTGTTTTTTAATGTGTTTTCTAGTAGGGCACTTTAAACAATGGGGAGAAGAAGCACATGAATGCAATCCCTTGGTCTGACTTGTTCTTTCCAAGACTTTAGGTGGACATTTCCAAGGCAGTGGGTGTTAATACAAAACCAACTATGAGAAACAAAAGCACTTTACTGATCCAAGGGGCTATTGGCAATTGATATTAACATACAAATTAAGCAAATCTTCCAACTGGTATGTGTTTAGGCATAAATATGAGGAAAACAGTAGATCTAGTCTTGTTGTCCACCAAAATGTCCCTTTCCCACTAACTTCTCAGAGCAGCACATACTCTATTTCACTTCAGCATTCTCTCATGCTTGGTAAGGGTATTTGCTAAAACATTTGACTCTGAAAGGACTTTCATGCTCTCTGGCTGTGGCCAGTGTTCTCTGTCAGTCATCATGTTCAGCCATATTAATAATGTTATGCTTCAGTGATAAGAAATTAAAGTCTTATACTATCCAATTCACTGTATGGATCCTGCACATAATTGTTTAGACAGTCAGAACAAAATATTAACCTTGGAATTGCCTCAAAAAAGTAAGGTAGGGAAAATCCATTTTATTCCTAATTTTAAATAGTCACATATATTTACTTTCTATACTAACAGATTTAAGATGTTCAGAGTAATCCAACATTCTTGGCCAGAGAAACCTAAAAAACAGTAAATGTGTGGAAATGATACAAGGCTGGTCCAGTGCAGCTCCCATGGGCATCAAGAGATATTCTGCTACTGCCATCAGTTGGGGCAGAGTCTCTGGAACTCTGTACAATTAAAAATCTAAAAATAAACTTTTGGAAAAAAAAGTTTGAAAAATTAGATGAAAGCTTCTTTGACAAAAGTAGCAAAATTTTTTCCTCCCTAAATGAAACCTTAATATGAAAAAACATGTCAGAAGGTTTAGTTAGACAAGCAGGATGGAAGAAGTAGACTTCTCATAAATCACATTAGGCCAGAGCACAACTAGCAATGGCAGGTTTAGACCTACCATGAACAAGCTGACTTATCTAGTGATGGAAAGCTGACACGGGCTTTGGCAGGGCAAGTCTCACTGGCTGATTTGGGTCCCCCTCTTCTTTCAAGTCTTAACAAAATATGCAGGAACATGATATCTCTGAGACCTCTATGTTTGTACTATCTTCTTGTAACTGGCTAACTCATTAGACAGTTATTAGGTGGTACTGACAGATGAATTAAAAGATCTTATTTACTATAAAACCCAGTAGAAAGTAGAAGGACTGTAACAGTGTTCTTTAGGTGACAGTCCCAGCATGATTTTAATTAAAGGGTCATTTTGGTGTATACCTATACAGATAAGCAATCAGGTTATTTTAATGGGATTTAAAAGGAAAACTTAATATGTTTAATTTCACTGAAACAGGAAAAAATTCTGCACAGAGTGTTTAATAATGGTGGTCTAAATATCATCCACTACTGCAAAATGCAGGTTCTGTGTTCAGTCAGTTGTGTTATGATAACTCTGTTATGTAAAATCAGGTCATGTGAATGTAATGTCATTTAATGGGATAGGTTATAAAATCAGCTCTGATCTGAACAAAAATCCATTACAATTTCCCATTCTCGCCTTGATAAGGGATAAAAACTTTGGAGTGGCCTATATTATCTTGACTCTGAATATATGGTATTGCATTTTAAAAGAATGAATTTACTTTTCCTTGGCCCAGAATGTAATTCTAAAAAGCACTCACCTATACTCTTATACTGCAATGTGTATATGTTTCAAATACAGGAAACTTAATTTTAAGGTATAGTGCCTGAGATCATTGGGATGGCAGCAGTATCAGGCTCAGTACCACTCACCTCTCAGTTATTTACTTTGCTTTTTTGCTTTTAATATCTCATTGAGTCTAACATTTCCTCTGTCACCTGTACCTGCATTAGGTGATACAGTTCTAATTCAGGGTAGTTCCTGCTCCATGCACTGCAACAGCATTGCAACGAGTAAAATAAAGGAGTGAAAAATCCCCAAAGGTTGTGCCTTATCCTGCTGGAGAGCAGCTAAATATGGAAAAGAATATCTTCACAAACCACATCATTTAACAAAAGTAATTCCCTTTTATTCCTGTTATGCTGTCACTATGTGAAAGAAGTGGCAGGTTCTCCCCATACATGCCTCTGTGCTTCCAAAACTTAGATCTTTGTCATACAAGAAAAAAGACTAAACTTTACATAACTGAGAACATACCCTTCCTAGAGTGACCTAGAAGAACCACTTCAGTGCTCTCTTCATAGGTAAAGAGAAAAGAATAATCATTACATGGAAAAAGAAACACTGGATTTATTAAAGACCTTGCAGTTTTTTGAGTCAGTGTATTCAGAAACACAGTTTCTCAGACCTCAGATGTAGAATGTTTCTCCACGCCTTTTGAAAAACAGATGACTAAAAAAAAAGGTAATCATAATGAAAGCAGTGCTCTAAGATCACTTACAGCTTGAACATTTTCAGTGGTTATTTACAACTGAAATTTGAATATTTGTTTCACTCATGTATAATGAAAGGAGATATGTCATCCTCTAAAAATGTACTGGTTTTTATAAAATATTTAATATGATCCTATGCTTTTGTGTAAATAAACTGAAGAAAGAATAATATCTTAATTACTACAAGAGATCATCTTCCACTAATTAATATATCTCTTGAACTTCCTCTTAACATATACTGTAGATGGTATCATGTTGTAATGTGTTATTTTTATAATCTGTCCTTTTTCTAGAAGTAAAAATGGGACGAGTACATTTTGGATATAGAGATTTGCTAGATAAACTCTCTGTAAGGCTTCCCACATAATAATATTCCTTTGACTTTCAGACTGTGGCCTCATTTTTAAAATACATATGCTGCACATGGAAATATTTCATATCTCTTTGGAAATGAAATGAAAGTATATTTTAAGATTTAAAAATGTCAGGATATTCTTTCCTGTTTTTTTTATTTCCTAAATAAATGCAAAGGGAAAGATTCACAGCTGTGGCTGTCATGGGGCCAGGACAGTGACTTTTTCCCTTTTTCCGTTCCTAAATTTAATGGAAAGCACTATATGATTAAATAGTCTCTGAGAATAGGAAATGAAATTTGTAATATCAGCCTTTAGATACTGTCCAGTTTCTCTAAGGGGCCTAGAAAAGAACTGAAATCACAGTTCAACATTATTGCATTTACAAGGGATATATTTCCCAGGACACCAGGACTTCTGGTGTTGCCTGTGGTGTTTGGGAAACCACACTCTACTTGTACTCCACTCCTACCTCATTTTTGTTTAGAAAAATTAATCTGAAGAAAGAGTGTAATACACCTGGTACCAGTGTTGTTCCAGTTGCTCGTGTCTGCTCCACATGACTTTTGCAAATGCACAATGATATCCCCACTAACTTAAAATTACAAATATTCTCCTCATCAGTGTTCTTACAGCTAGACAAAACCAAGAAGGCTGACATTTATGTGTTTTGTTTTAATCTGAGATTTGCTTTTTAGAACCATTTGAATCTCTATTCAACAAAAATGTTAGGGCCTTAGGGTGGTGGTACTTTCACTTACTTTAAGATACCAGCTGTACTTGTTGTGCTCAAAGGTGGTGAGATCTGCTCTGAGTCAGAGTAAAAAAGGAAAACATTTTTTGCCTGAAGCATCAATAGTGGCTAAATATTTATTCCTCAAAATAGGCCTTCAGCTTTCACTAAGTCAAGTTGGCTATTTTTGTTGTTTACTCTATAAGCAGATGCATTTACAAACATGGAAACAAGACATTCACTTTCACTCTTTCCCCACTTTGTTTATTATTTTAAACAGTTTATAGAAATTTCTAAGAGCAGTACAACGCTTCTTGGTCTCAGCCTTCAGTCAAATGACAAATTTCTTGAAGACTGTTTGTCTGGTGATATTCTTCCTAACAGAAAGTACATTTTGAACATTCAATATATAGAGAGGTGTTAATATTCACATTGATTATCTGCTTGTTTAACACTCTTTTATTCTGCAATGCTTTAAAAAATAATTTTCTTTATTCTTTGCTTTTCAGTGAATATTTTTTTGGCCTACCGGTTGTGCTTTTTCTCCATGAAACAAAAAATTGGTCATGTTACAGAGTCTGTATTTACATTGTTTAGTCAGTCCTCCATCTTGTAGCCTATTGTTTCTGTTGTTTTCTAAAGGTTGTCCCAAATAAAGTATTTGAAGGCTGTAATTTTAACTCACTTTAGTGGGGTTACACACATTTATGTTTGTCTTAGATGACCAAAATATTTTTATTCACCAAATAGGGTGGTGTGTGTTTATACTTAATTCAGTACAAATATAAATCATTACTCAAGAACAGTGAGTTAACAAAATTCACAAAAACTTTCTCTGATAAACAGAGCATAAAAAGACTGAAAGTGAATGATTGGTGTCTGTTTGCAAATAAGGTTTGAAAATTCAATTCAAAAATAGCAGTTGTGGTTTCCTTAAGGGAACTCCATGGAGAAAAAACACAGGCATTAGCAATGTTGTCAGGTGGTTTGAATACATTTCTAGCAAAATAGGACATGTTTTAAATAATGGAGTTTTCAAAAATTTTATTAATGCAAATTTCTCTGAGGCCTAACATCAAACATTGTCGTGTTAAATTGTTACACTCTATAAAACTATGTATGTTTTACTTAAATTCAAAAGAAGTAGAATGGCACATAATACACAAGAAGATATTTTACTTAAACATTTTTCTAACTAATCTTTTAATTTGCTCAATTTGGTGTACACTACTCCCTTATATAAATACAGCTACCGAAGTCAACTATGCAATTACAGGCTTTTTTTTATACACAAGTTGTTTGTCCCTGGTGTTGTGTCTATAGCTGAAATCTTCATTTAAAACATTCACCTAGTGAGATAAAATAAATTTTATTTTTGGAAACCACAAAATTTCAGATGCATTTACAAAATGGGAATACCTATCAGACTGTTCTGCCCTGCTAATCAGAGACAATGCACACACGGTTTACTAGTGCTGTATAGGAAGTGCACCTTGACCACATTGTGACAGTGGAAATTTGGAGAGCTAGCGTGCCCCATTTGGAAAGGCCAAATAAAATCACTAGTACCCAGGACTCTAATGAGCAATAAAAGTGTTTTAGATACAAGACAGTAAAATTTTATGACTATCCTCTACTGGTGTGCTGTCTCACAAATGTTCCTCTCTATATGGAGAGAAACAGAGATAGGGCCTTATAGTGACAAACCTCTATAATATCTGTCTATATATAAACTTATCTAGTTATTTATAAAACTATATAAGGTTTCTAAACTATATTTGTATTTCTTTCTCTCAGCAACCATGCCTTCTGCTATTTTGAGATGATAGTTGATACCCAAATAAATCCTATTTGCTATATTCAGCCCATCTTTATTTTTGGTTTCTGATAACCAACGGCTGTGGGTCTCATCATTTTGACCTTGAAAAGACCTTCTATTTGCCAAGTAGGACAATACAGGTATGATGTGCTTATGAAAGGGTAACAGAAATTAGTAATCATGGACCAGAGATGAATTCAAATTGAAGATTTTGTATTATAAATGGAGTTGTGAATAATATGTTACCTCTCTTTGGACACAAAATCAGGAGAGTTATATTCTAACTCTTCCACCATCTCTCTGCAAGCTCCAGCTCTGAAAGAGTGTTATAGACTCTCCTTGTTCAGTACGAAATTTGGACAGAAAACGAAATTAATGTCATCTAACTTTAGACCACTCCAGTGAAGATGCCAGCAACCAAGTGGGTCACCCACAACCCCCTTTATGTGGCATAGACCCAGAGTTACAGTAGGGTGAGACTAAAGGCTTGTGTAAGGTGGATGTTCACTGATTATCCAACTTGCAATTATCTACATGGGTTCAGAGGAATTCTAGTCTAAAAACCCAATGTTCAGGCAGATATCTTCCTCACTGTCAGCTGAAGCTAATGGAAGCTGCAGACATTCAGCGCTCCTGAAAACCAGAGTCCATTTCTGATTTACATAATTTGCAATGATTCTTCTGTGGACATGCTGGAAAAACACTCTGATATGTTACCAGAAATATGTTACAGAAGGAAGTGACAAAAATGCAGCTTCAGATCTTAACTCAGCCACAATACTGTTTTAATAGTTAATAAACTCTGTAATAATTTCATTACCTCGAGTGTATTTTTGAGAGGTGGTCAGAGTTCGTATAGTGGTGGGATCCACACAAGAGCCTACAAATAAATAAATGTTGATAATGACTTAATTCTTCAATTTCAAATTTCATTATTAAAATATGTTCAAAAGTATAAGACTGCATTCAAGTTTACTTTAAATACTGTCCATCTTATCTGCTGAAATTGATTCAGGAAAGCATTCTATCTGAAAACTGAGTACAGTAAATATTCAGTGTTTTCCTGGAAAGTTTTAGGAATGTGCCTATTTTTAAAGTTCATTCTCCTCTAGTAGGTCTCATTTTTATGACATAAAATGATATAACAGATATATCTTTTCAAAAATGAAAGATGTTTCCTTTGTCAAAGCAGTAGATGCCAAATCTACATGAGGTAGAAAGTACTGTGAATGTGCATACAGGATAGAAAAAAAGGAATGGAAACATTTTTTACTTCATGTTCCAGAGGGTCCTGTTTAATCTGATAAAGATTTTATACGAGGCTTAAGAAAGGGTTAAGAGTGATCATAGGCTAATTTGAAGGAAGGGGAAAAGGAAGAAGTGGAGCCAAGGCAATGCCTCACTCACCTTTTGAAATTTTTTTACAATGGTGATCTCTGGTTAAATTCCACTTCCAGTAAAAGAAAAATACTTAGGATGTTGGAACATAGCTTGGGGTTTGAGGTACTAAGAAGACTAGAGAGTAAGAAACCTTAATACCTCAGCTTTGTGTGGACTGACTGCATGGTGATACTGATCCTTAGCATAAACCATGAAAATAAGAAATAAAGGCTTGTTCTTTTTGTTCTGCAAAGCTATATATATATATTCAGATTACTCTTTTGCTGTTACTAATGTATGATCTGAACAGGCTATCCTGGACTAATTCCAACAGAATACATTGCAATGCTAGAATCCGTGTGAAAGCATGGATTCTTGAATATTAAAAAAGCCAGTTCTTTCCATCATGACAAAAAGTAGCTATTTCACAAGACAGAAATACTGCTGAAGGCGGATGCAGCATCTCATTATATTGGATTGGGAAAAGCCCACACATGAATTGAAATGGCTGCTTCAATGGAGTGGATGCTTTAAGATCTTTTCCTTTGATGTTTTTTTCCAAGCAAACAGTGTAGCAACGGAAGAAACTAAAATAAAAGTGAAAATCAGGATTCTCTGTTCAGCTGCTGCAGCTTACACATATTTGACCATGAATTACAAGGAAGGAAAAACTTCCTTGTTGTGAGCATAATAAAATATTTGAAGAAGTAGGGCAGAGAACCTCCAACCATGGACATATTAAATATGTGGTAAATCTTTTACCAGACTGGTGTAACTTACCTACTTCAAGGAGGGTTTGGATTAGATGCCCACTATACATCCCTTCGAGCCCCATTTATTCTATTATTAGAAAGGTTGGGCATTGATTGTACACCTAAGGCAAAAAACATCAGCTTCAGTGTAAAAATCAGATTGAAAAGCAATACAGATTTCTGCAGTGTAAATATATCACAGACTAAAGAAGCTTATTTTCTAAAAGATCTCCTTCAACAGCTCTAGAAACTAGAGGTAAAAACACTTGCCTTCAGGTTGAAGATAATTTTCCACTTTAAGTTTGAGATATATTCACCACTCAAAGTTATAAATAAAAGACACCAAAGTAGACTTGATGCTTTACTCTAAAGCTAAAGGTAGATGAGAAAATGACAGTATTTACAGTTATAGATTTTTTCTATGCAGAACAGAAAGATGAAAATGAAAAACATTAAGAGCTACATTGTTTCTGGGATGCCAAAAGGTTTGAAAGGTGACTAAGGCAGAGATATGACAAAGATTGGACTTCAGTAAAGCATTCGACACTTTCCTGATGCCTTCTCCTGGACAAACTGGCAAGATAAAAATTGTACGGGTAGTCTGTGAGAAGGGTAGGAAATTTGCTCACAGGCTGCAGTCATAAGGTAGTGATCAATGGTTTTAACCAGCCTGTCAAAAGTGGGACTCCCCAGGGATCAGTACTGGACCCCACACTGCTCAACATCTTCCGAGATGGTCCAGACAATGAGACTGAAAGCACCCTTACCTAGTTTGCTGATGACACTGAGCTCTGTGGTAATGTAGCATGCCAGAAGGGAGAACCATCTTACAGAGTGGCCTGGACTGGCTGGAAGAGTGGGCTGGCAAGAACTGTTCCAAATTTAAGAAAGACAAGTGAGATGTCCTGAAGCTGGAATGAAAAAATTAAAGAGCCCAGTACAGGCCAGGATTTGTGGGGTGCAAGACCAGCCTAGCTGAAAGGTACCTGGTGCAGGAAGAACAGGAGTCAGCAACAGGGGGAAATCAGACCCTGGGCTGCATCTGCAGGGACATTGCTAGGAGGAACAGAGATCAAATCATCCCCCTCTGTTCAGAATTTGTTAGACTACATCTGGAATGCAGAGTGCAGCTGTGGCCCCTACAATTTGGAAAATATGTGGACAGACAGGATAGAGTCCAAAAGAGGGTCACAGAATTGGTCAAAGGGCTGAAGAACCTACCCTGTGAGGAAAGACTGAAGGAATTAGGTCTTTTTTGCCAGGAAAAGAAAATGCTTAGAGGGGACTTCATTACAGTACTACAGTAGTTAAAGGGAAACTACAAAGAGGAGACACAAGGAGAAGACAGGGAGCAACCATTACAAGTTGCACAGGGACAATTTTCATGTCCATATAAGAAAGAGGGTTTTCTTCTGGTGAGAACACTGGAAGATCACTGGAACAATCTCCCCATGGATGTGGTAGAGCCCTCCTTGTTGAAAGTTTTCAATACACAGTTGGACAGGGTGCATATAAACTCATCTTGGCTCTCTTTCTCATGCAAGGTTGGACCATATGACCTTTCAAGGCCCATCCAACCTGGCATGTTCTGTGATTCTACGGGAGCGGAAGAATAAAGTAGATTTAACATCACTTGGAATGCACATGTGTGTTAAGGCATTACCTCTCAGGGAGCTTGTGGTCCGCGTTTGATTTCAGCAAAGACTTATAAGGGCTTGTTATCTGTGACCTCTGGTTATTGCCTATAGCTGCTCTCCACCAGCTCCCAACTCACTGAGCTGCTCTCACGCAGGAACAAGCACACACTCATCCTTGAAATAATTTCCCTTTCAGTTGCTTCCCTGGCACTAAAACTGCAAACAAAAAGACTGTCTTTCCAACACGTCTCTCACTGCCAATCCTCCTACACAGGTTACAGGAGGAAAGTTTCCCTGGGTCAAATATGAAGAGGAAGAGATTTAATAAAAAAAGAGTGGAGCTGGACTGGAAGAACTGACAATCTGGAAGGAAAGGAGAGGAGAGTTAGCAAATATTGATTCATGCTCCTCTCTGTCTCTTGGGACTGAACATAGGAATCTCAAATCTCTGTTTCTTTATTGCCTGGAAACTGTACTGCCCATATGTCCCCAGCTCACGGCAGAAGCAGAGCTGAACAGGAGATAATTTATCCTTGTTAATTCCACTCTCAGCTCATGCTGCCATGACAGTTTAAAAATATTTAAAGGTCTATGGTATTCCTTGCTTTGACATGTGTGCCATTACAATTGGAATAGTTTATGACATTTCAGCTGTTCCCTAGTAAGAAAATCATACCGGAATTGAATGCTGTAGATCACTCAAGTGCAGACTGCCTTCCCATATGTGACTAATAGAGTTACATTTTGCTATGAATTTTTTTTTTCAGCTATCTTTATTTTTCTGTAGGGGAGAGATTGTCTTCAGTGTGTAAGAATCTCAACAAATGATTCAAAATTATTTTTAAGAGAACTACAGTGTGATATATTGCAATTTGCTAACTGGGGCAGGATGCTTTTTGTCCTATGGTAGCAATTACCTGGTAACTTTCTCATGTTGCTTATAGTTAAAAAAAACCCCAAACAAAACCAACAAAAACTTCTGGGTTTATTTATTTATAATTCTAATAGAGGGCTGAACCATCCTGGAGGGATCCTGCCACTTCCTGAGTGAATTACTTCTGAATCACTTGTAATCTGAAACATGGAACCAAATCTTGTTTCAGGCAAGCTTTACTAACTGTTTTCCTGCATTAAATATAAATTGAATGAAAAAAGAAAAGGTTGAGGAGCAAAAAATTGGCCCTACTACTCATGTGAATGCTTAACCTTCTGTTGGTCTTTCTTGTTCTCATAGATTGCACACAGGAGTCTGGATGGTTTTGTGAATGTCTTTGCTTTCAGTTTCAGATATTTAAAGTCCTGTTTGAATGAAGTTTGGTGTAGTGAATCAAAGCAGGTCAGCGCTTAGTCCATTTGAACATGGCAGTGTAACTGAGTCCCACCTTCCTGTGCCTTTACATAAGAGCTGAAGAACATGTTCCAAGACCTGGAGGTACTCAATGTCCCCGGACCTTACAAAGGTTGGTCTTTGATACTGAAATCACTGAACTTCCTGTTTAAATTAGGCTAAGTCTCCACAGTTACCTTGTGACATTATATAGTGTATCTTTTTATTTGTCTTTTTTTTTATTTTATTAACCATTATTTTCATAGAAGAAGACTGGATATTTGATGTTTAGTTCAACTACTGTAAGCCACGGACAATCAAAACCATATATTATGATGCTTTTCAAGTTTTCTTCCTAATTTATGAAGACTGTGTGGGAGAAGACAACAATCTGTACTCAGGAGAAATGCAGTGAATCAGCCTGTTCCTTATGGTGAAATGTTCTTTTAAGCAGCTGTTGTAACTTTTGAAATAATAAAAAAAATCAAAACCAACCAACAAACAAATAAACTTCAGATTCTACTTTAATAAACCTCATTAAAAAAATTAAAATTAAGCTGCTGTTCTTAAAACAAAAATACTGCTCTACAGTCTACCATCTTAATATGATATTTAGTATTGTTTGGAAACATTGTGTAATTCTCCTTCTCTTTCTATTTGGCTGTAGAAGCAAGAGTTATTAATCACACTAGACTATTATGGAAGTTATGTAAAAGCACAGAGGGGGAATGGTGCAGAGACCTATTGTCTCAGGGAAGAATCTGTGAGGGGTTCTCCCCTAAGTGTCCCCATATGCAAACAATGCGGGTTGAGATGCCTTGCTAGGAAATTCAGAGTATTCTGTATAGCCAGATGCCAGCTAAGGTCAGAGAGAAGCAAGCAAGGCCCCCACTGCCTTCTATGCACTGCTGTGCAGAATGCCCGTCAGCAAAAACCATGGCTTGCCTTGCTCATCTACTGTGCAGGGACAGAAGAGTGACAGAACAGGTACTTATGCACACAGAGTCACCACAAAGAATCACCTGGAGAAGTCAGGATCAGTTTGATTTGATCTGAGTTGACTATCACTCATGGTCCGTACTCTGGGAAGTAAGGACAATATGGAAAGGAGCTGGTAAACTCAGTGACAGCATAGAGGGGTGTCTGTTCCTATACACCTTTTCTGGAACAGAAACCAGCTGAGGATTTGACAGAGATATCCTCAACATATGAGGATATTTTTGGCCTATGTTTACTACCTTATGGGTATCATTGTGCTAAGAGTATAACAACATGATTTTTAAAGGTCTGGGAACTGGATGTAAAACCTGAGGAACATTGGGATTATGTTGTTTGGGAGACCGCTTGAAGGGTCATGTCTTCTGACATCTCTTCTACTTATTGTCTCATTGTGAGAAACCCCAGAAATATTAAAACTATCAATACTGATGTCTTTGCTGGGCACAGTCCTCTGTGGCTTATACTCCTTGAAGGCACCGTAGGATAATGCTGCTTTGTGCACTCCCATTTCACTTTCTGGTCTGACCAGATACAGCAATGGCCCAGAAAACCTGATAACCTCAATAACAACTGTTCTTGTTCACTTACAAGTCTCAAGGGACTTCTAAGGCTTTTGGCAGTCACTGACTCCAGTCCAGACTGTTGTTATGACTACACATAATTGCATTTTAATTTATATGAGGAGAAAGCATTTCAAGCTTTTCCTTAGTGGCAGATCTAGACCTTGTCACCCTGCCTTATATGGTAAGTGCAGCCACAGGGGGATCCATCAGTCAAAAAAAGCCAGGTCCTACTATCCACATGCCAGAGACCACCAAGAAGAGCATGTTCATACTCAGAACTATTTCTTGGCTTGTTGGCAACTGTTGTGTGAGGTATAAACTACTAATTGAACTAAATAAAAAATGGCCACTCAACATTTCCTAGAATCATAAAATATTTAAATTGGAAATCTTGTGATCAGGATGGCCTTTTTGGCCACCCAGGCACCTTCTTGGCTCATATCCAACAGGCTGTTAACCAGCACTGGCAGATTCTTTTCTTCTGTCCAGCTTACCAGCCATGCTTCCCCCAGCCTGTTGTGCTGCATGCAGTTATGACACAAGGGCAGGACCCAGCACTTTGCCTTTTTGAACTTCATACCATTGTCCTTGACCCACTGATCCAGCCTGTCAAGATTCCCCTGCAGGACCTTCCTCCCCTCCAGCAGATGAACACTCCTGCCCAGTTTAGTGTCATCTGCTAACTTACCAGGGGTGCCCTTGATCCTCTTATCCAGACCATTGATAAAAATATTAAATAGGGCTGACCCAAATGCTGAGTCCTGGGAACACAACCTGGGACTGGCCACTAACTGGATGTAGCTCCATTCACCAGAGGACCATCTCTGGGTCCAGTCACCCAGCCAGTTTTTAATCCAGCTAAGAGTGTACCTGGCCAAGCCATGAAGCCTTTCCAGAAGAATGTTGAGGGAGGCAGTGTCAAAGGTTTTACTGACGTTGGGGTAGAATAGTCATCCACTAAGCAGGTCACCTTGTTGTAGAATGAGATCAGATTAGTTATGCCTGTACTCTTTCCAAGGCAAAATTCATTGTACCTAAAAGAAGGACCTACACATTTGCAACACATTCGACCCACTCCCAGCCTCCTTCAAATATCCTTTAGAGGAAACTTAGCATCAGGCAACATGAGCTACAACACACTTTCCACAGAGGCTCTGTCTTGCAGCAAAATACGAAATCCTATCTCGCAGAACACATTTGTAAAGGCATTCCACAGGACTGAGGCAAGTCAGTAGGAAATAGGCACCAAGGCATATCTACAAATCCTGTTTGTTGAGAACTTGGCGTTGAAATATTTTAAGGTCCAGAACTTCATTCAGTGGATTTGTCCTGGTTTTTTTTTCCATCTGCAAGGTGTGGAAGAAAGGAAAAAGCTTTCTTTTGTCCCAGTTCACAGACTCCAGTTTACTTTAGTACATAGATACATAGATACTTACGTATACATAGTTACTTATCCCATCAGAGCAAGACAGTTTATAAAGTCAGATTAATGCATTTGTCTCTACTGTCTGGGTTAAAATGTTCAGAAAGTTGTTTTGAAAAGCAATAGGGACAAAGTGATGATTCACAATGTTCATGGCATTGCAGTGGTTTAATTTCTCCCAGCAACACCCAGATATGTTCAAATGTAACTGATGCTATGTCATTGTAAGTGTTTGTAGTTGTGTTTAAATTCTTATGGGGGTGGGGGTGGTGTCCAGATGTAAAGTGAAGATCCAGGAAATCCTTCATACTGAGGTCAGAGGTGTTTACATCCCTAGGTTCAGTCTGAGAAACCAAAAACTTGGAATGGAATTTTATCCCAACCTTTTTTCCTCATCATTCAGGGTGGCAGCAGCTGTTAGTGTTGATGTTAATGACTTTGTTCCCAAAAAGACACAGCAAGTGACAGATTGCTAATGATTATATAGGGTGATCATCTTTCAGATGCTTCTAAAGTATCTTTTTATTATTATTAATATCATTTATAGTTACTGACCAGATTTCAACACCATCATTCACAAACAGCACAGTATCTCAGAAGAAATCAGATGGCTTAGTTTAGGTAGAGCAGTAAATTCCTCACTGGGGGAAAAGAATTAATTCTGTCATTTATGTTAGAGATGGGAATATTTTCTTTCAATTGTGAAATACAAGGAGTAGCACATGATTAGAAACTCAGTTTTCTACATATTTGCTGGTATTCCAGCATTAAAAAGACATGGCAAACCATGGCCAGAATGTTGCAAATACTTATGAGGATGCTGAATTATAGATATGTAAGTCCAGTGAAATTCAGCAAGGATAGTAACATGCAAGCAAAAAGCAATGCTGATATTTAGAGATAAAAAAGGCAAATAAGTCTCTCTGAGCCCAGGGATGTGGGCTAGTAATGACATTGTTGTTGTAAGAACATATATCCTAGGCATACATCAGAGGCTGGCCACCTTTCAGCTGTTGTCTGGAAGAAATCCAAGAACAGATGTAAAATTCAGGTTTCTGTGGGATATGTGTGCCTCCCTTTTCCCCTACATTTTCCTTTCCATTTTCATTTGTGTGTCGTGTGTGTGTTGGGAGTGAACTGGGTCCTGCTAGTGGCAGTGAGGGCTCAAACAAACATCAAGCTCTGCTAAACCCTGCAGCAGAGAGAGGCTGGGGGCGAGTCCAGAAGCTGAGTCAGTGTGCTCTGACTGAGAGATTTAGTGGGAATACGTCAGCATCTGAAAAGTGATGGCTGGAAATGCATCTGTGCTCCAGGGTGGGCTATTTTAAGTATGAAGAATTAATTGTAGCTGACCTTAGAATCAGTCTGCAGGTTGGACACTCTTTTATAATGTGTGACAGGCTTGTCAAGTACTCAGAACAGGCATGAGAATGCATCTAGCAAAGCTGGGCTTTAGATCCAGGTTTTTTCCTTGTATGCTGGCACCCTATTTGCCCGGCTCTTTTAGAGGACACGAAGGTGAGCAGAAGGATTAGGGGAAGCAAAGCTTTCATTTGCTTTTTTTTTTTTTTTTTCATTAAAAAGTAGAAAGGTCTGAAAGGTCTTCATTTCATCCCAATATGGAATGGAAAACTGTTTCTCAACTTGAACACGTTCCTGGAATGGGAATAAGCAATTTCCTGCTCATTTCTATTCATGGTTCATCATTCTTTCCATGGATTTCATATTATGAAGTCCAAACACCTTTGAATACTGGTCCTTGCAGGAGACACTAAGAAGAGTTGCTCATGTATGAGTGAAGATGGAGGGCAGTGGTGATATAAAAAGCCTCCCACACTTTCCTTCCTTTATTTTCATAGTATTCCTTTGGCCTTCAACTGACACCAACCATTTAGGAGAAGAAAAATATGGTGAAAGCCTGTCATAAATAATTATATAGTCCTGCACTTCTCTCAGCAATGTTCAGCACTTATTTTTGAAGCATGCCACGACTAATACACAATTGTTAAAATGCTTCAAGTTATTTGCTTTTTCTGTAGTGATGAATTCTTTCCACTGATGTTTTTTATTTGATGAAAACAATGCAACTGACTGGGAGCCAAGAATATCCTGTATTCTAATCCATGTGAGACAAGGAATTGACTGAGAGCTTGTCATCCTAAGTGTGACTGACCAGGTCAAAAAAAAAAAAAAAAAAGAAGAAGAAAGAAAGGAAGTAGCAGGAAAATATGCCCAAATGTCCACTGATTGAATATTTGACACCTCTGGTGAATGAACTTGGGCAAGATGATTCATAGCATGATAATTTCATTAGATTAAGGATGTTGTTAATTAAGTAAGCAGCTATTGCAGCCAAGTGCTTCATCTTCTGACCATTTTTCTCTTTGCTCTTCTCTGGAATCCTGTGTCTCTTATTATACTGTTGCATGCAGAACTTGTAATAATTTTCCATGGCTTTTATGCCTTAAATTAATCTAGCATAATGCTGCATGGGAACCTTCGGCCAAGATGTTCTGGTAAATGTTCTAGTACAGCATATAGCTGGCCTCTTAGAGAACAGCAGATAGCTTTACCTCAGTGCTCCGAGAATGACACCATCACGTCTCCATTTCCATGTCATGTTTAAAGTGCTGCTTTTAACCAGTGAAAGGGAAATAGGCCTCTTTTACCTTGCTAACTGAAGAATCTGGCTTTGTTGTACAATGTCATCTCTAGAAAAGATAGAAGCTAAAATATCTTATTCTTTCATAATTACCATCAAAATGTTGTATGTAGTCACATTTTGACTTGATTGATCTTAGCAAATTTTAACATCAAAATACAGAAGTTGCAAGAAATAGTAAACTGAAAAAAGGGAAGAAAAGAAAAGGAAGAGAATGTCTTTATCATAGTGCATCAGTTTTACACAGATAAAGTTTTTAACACTATGGTAGTCCAACAGTGCAGTTGAAGAAATTTTGCCAGTTTACCTGACCAAAAAATACTAAGAGGTACTTATCAGTCTTTTATTACAGTTCCTTGCAAGACCAAGCAAAATTGCATAGAATTTTCTTTCCCATCACCTGGCTGGGAACCACTTGCACTTGTGGTATGTTACCTCTGTAAGAAAATGAAACACTGCAATTAGACTTAGCAGATTGCTCAGCTCAAGCCTTAAAAGCCTTGAACTTCCTCACAAAAGAAGCTTTCACTTCAGATGACTTCAGCACCGGTATAATGAGTCAGAGGACAGGAAAAACATTCCTGTAAATCTTGAGAAGTACTCTGGGTAGGCAAATGTAATATAACTTTTGCATAAACTGCAGCTCGGTTCTGATTTTGGCTGTGCAAATAATGTGATGGTGTGAATGGCTTCTGATAGTTGCATCGTCCTCCATTCCCAGAGCCTAGAATACAGCGAACACTTTAATCTTAGCAGGACTTAACAGTTTGCACTACACAGTATTCAGCCAGACTGGAGTTCAGGCAGAATGGATATGTACCTATCTGTCTTACATTTGTTTACTCACAAACTCTGAGGCAAGTGAAAAACAGGTAGCATGTGTTTCAAAGATTAGGTAGGTACAGAAAGTGCCATTTTGAGGGAAAGAAGGATCAGATACAAAGGACACATAAGTGTTAAAGAAACTCCCCTGACCATTCACACTCCCAATGCCAGAGACTTGCAGTGCTGGGACCAAAGCCCCTTCACAAGGGGCAGCTCCAGTTCATCCACGGTTGTCCTGCTTATCTCCCAACATACATCATTCCACAGTCATACCAGGCTTCCTGACCAGTTCACCCCCAGGTTTCTCATAGAAGAGTCAGAGTTCTGGTTCCTTGAAGCCATTTATTCATGGTGCAGTAAAACAGAAAGAGCTAAAACTGGTGCCTCTAAGGAAGGACCCCCAAGAAAGGAACCCCTGGGCTTTCACATTCCCACAGTCCAAGTGCACAAAAGTCTTGCTCTTCCTCCTCAGTCCTCAGCTCCTGAGTAGCTTTGAGTGCCTGGTCTCCTGGATCACAGGTCCCCAGGCCCTTTGTTATCCAAGGGGTCAAGAGTTCATGGCCCCTTGCCTCAGGGTCCAGCCACCCAGAGCCCAACCTGCAGCTCACACTGAACCTCCACATAGAGCTACCTGCTCTGAATGAGTCCATTAACATGAGGATTTATAGAACAATTGCAAGTATTTGAAGGCAACTTGCCAAAAGTTACTTGCTGCAAATTACGAGCATATTTAAACAGACAAAACAGAAGTAACATTACCTATCATGTAGTTTGTACACAAAATTAGGAATAAACTGGAAGCTAAATTTCATGCGTGAAGTTCTAGTTAAAGATCTTGTAAATCAAAAAACAGATTGTTGAGAATGATGTGTTGCATTCAGGGCAGCTATAGGAGAAGGAGTGGAAGACATCAGAGCTCTTATTGAGAGCATCCTAAGGAGAGAAATTAGCAAGTGGTTAGGGTGCTTCTTCCAGGTGCTTCAAACATTGCAAATAATTTTGAATTCTTATTTCATTTTATTTAATTTTATATTTAATTTAATTTTATTTTATTGAGGTTGTGTTAGAATTTTGGCTGGAGTTTATCTTTTTTTGGTCCCAAAAGATTTCTGATCATTACATATGAGCAATAAAAAATGTGACTGTGTGGGCTGGCTATAATGAAGCTGGGATTTTGTATTCATTCATCACAAGATGTAACTCCTAAGTGCATCTGTTATCTATTTCAAGATCTTTTTTCTTATGGGTAGTTTTATAGATAACTGAGTTAATGAGGATTTTGGTAGAAAATCATCTGGAAAGAAGGTACATAGAAATTTCAATGTGGTTTCTCCGTGGTGGACTCAGTCATAACAGAAGAATTACAAAGAAATATTTACTTCATACTGATTTAGTTGCATAAGATTTAGCTTACCATTTCCTAGCATTGTGAGGACTCTCTCTGTCAATGCTGCATGGAAATTCATCTCTTGCCTTATACACTTGTCCTATGATGTGGAGAACTGGCTTGTGAAACTGCTTATCCCTCAGCAATTAATATGCAGATCCTAAATAGTAGCTTAGGTGAGACACTTCCAGTGGCTGATAACATAAAACTCACTTTTGCAATGCAACAAAAATCTCTCTGCTAAGGTTTAACCCTCTGAGAAGCCCTCCAAGGAGACAAAAGCACAGGTCTTGTAAGATCCTAGTGGAAGCTGGGTACAGAGTTCAGCAGGTACATGTAAAACTCCAAACTCAGGCATTAGGATGCCCCTTTTCCCTAGAAAAGGAGGCATATGGTAACAAAAGCCTACATGCAAAAATCCTGATTTCATTTGAAGCTCTCTAGTCATGTATTGCTTGTATATGAACAAGCACAGTGAAATTCAGAAGCAACAGAAGCAGTGAGTTGCTGACACACGGGAAGGAAATGGAGGTAGGCATAAGCTCCAACACGGTCACATGCATGAGTCAGTGGGGAGTGCAGAAACTTGTATTCATATTCTCTGTGCAAACACCAGAAGCTGTTTAAAGAAATACCTTCTCAGCTGTTTGCGTACTGGAGACTACTGTTCCTGCAACTGTGCTGGTAGAAAGGAATGTGTGTGAATCAGTGGCTCCCACTCACAGACCTGCATCTTCATGAAAGACCACTTTTATTAGCAGCATTAGCTAAGACACTGGACCTGATGATCCCGTCAGGGAGATGCAGGCACAAACCAAGTTATTCTGATTCTGTCATGAGGAGGAAGAAGAAAATGGCGAGCAGTGGAAGTCTGTAAATGAATCCACCAGACATCCACCAGAAATGGTTTCTCAAAAACCTAAATTAGTGCAGAAATGTGTTGTTCACTACCTCCAAAAATTTCCATCATTCATTCATGTGTACTGCAATCTGAAATTTGTTTATGGTAGGGGATATGCTTAGTGCTAGATGAGGTCTAAAAGTATAAACAAGGATTAAATACCTGAACCCTCTTGATTTTCAGCATAACCTAAGTTATGTTGAAAGTCAAGAGGCTTAGTGTAATGAACTGTTGCACTCTGTACCTTTCAAGTGGTCCACAGTGGACCTCAATGCACTGTTTTTCAATACATTCCTGAGAAGCATTTACTTTTCTCCTAGAAATTGCTGCACTATTTTTGCATATTCAGATCTCTGTATCATTCCAGTTTGGAGAGGCCAACTGTTTCCTCTGTTTCCATATGAAGATAGAATGAATCAGTGTTACTTTCATCCGTACTGCCGTTTCCCCAAATGCTTTCACAGATGTACTAGGAACATGGAGTTCTGCGGTCTGTAACTGTAACACCCCAGACTGGGCTGCTTTCAAAAATCACCCTTCAGAAACCATACAATTATAAGTAACTCAAGACTGGTAGGAGTTACCACATGTTGCTTGAGGAAGGATCCCATGAGGCTCCTCAGGTGATAGCAAATCTTTAACAGGAAAAAATTTCACAGAAGTAAAATTTCAGTGAGAGGTTCCAGCAATCTGATTTACATCCTTAGGAGAAGAAATTCCTGTATGTCTAAGAGTGGCCAGCCCAGTACTTACTAGATGACTACAAGGAAGCTCTACTTATTGTCATACTGCTTCTTTTCAATTTGTTGTGTGGATTTTAGCTTGCTGCCAGGAAGCTTGGTACAACCCCATATAGTCTCTTCTCCTCAGAAATATGCTAGACACCCAGCATATACTCCTAAGCATAAGAAGAAAGATGATTTTATATCTAGCCTGCTGTGAGGATGAGCTCACTTCACAGCATCATTCCACATCACTTGTAATAGCTCAGCACAGGTATCAGTGTGAGCTCAGAATGGGACAACTCATTAAATCCACATTCCTGATGAGGGAATCAGGGAAGGTAACCAAGTACAATGGCAAGATGACAAAGACAGGACAGAGAGGAAGATCTTCAGCTCATAGGCCTTCCAACTCAGCAAGCCTGGACATTTTTCCTGACACTCAATAGCAGTAACATCAATAATAGTTAGGAATAAAGTGCAAAACAACCGTTAAGAATTAAATGAAGGCCACATAATCTTTCCCTATCTGTGAGACACTTAGGCTCCACCAGCTGTGCTGGCTGGCTTCCTACATCTGGGCTCCAAAATGGGTAACAAGAAAACTCTGAGAGTACTATTTTAAGAACTCTGGCACCAAGCAGAGTGGAGAAAGAAAAAAAAAAAAGCCAAAAGAAAAAAAAATCCCAACTCTCCACTTCTTTACTGAAATCATTCTGTTGAAAGCATTTCTGTTTGGCTGCCACAGCTCACCAAGCAGCCTAATGTGCCAGCTATTAGTACCCAGCAGAGAGCATGTTTGCAGCTATTCAGCAAAACTATCACATGTCCTTACCGAAGGAAAGAGGGATCAGCTGCCGAACTCTGGAGCTGATGAAGAGCAGAGCTATTAAAGTAGGCAATAAAAAACCCACAACCCAGAATGCAGACTGATTTTTATTATTATTTTTTTAACCTAATGGACAACATTTATAACTGGAAAGTATGAGTCAGTATGCTGTGCCAGCATGGGGTCTTTATGATGTTTTCATCTTGCTTATTCTTCCTCCTTGGCTAGGACCATTCAGTCTTGTTGATTTGTAAGTTTTAGGTTCCTTGCAGAACTTAGGAGATGGGCATCCACGTGTGTTTGTGTGTGCATGTAAGAAGTGACCATAGGTCAGTGAACTGGAAGTAAAGAGCTAAACTACTCAACTCAGAAAATTTTTAGGGAGTAGTGAGACTATAGTGCTGGGACATCTTTGAGAAATTATTGCTGCCAAAGTGTCACTGCTGCCAAATGTGGCAGTGACGTGAGTGTGGGTGGCAAACGCCCACTTGCTAGGGAGGACAAAATGGACACAGCTCCCTCTCCACAGCCACTAATCTAAGCCAAAATGCTTTAAAAACAGAGCACTGTTTGTCCTTTGGTAGCACATGAGCAAATAGAATGCATTTGACACAGAGCTTCTCTGTAATATCACATCTCTAGCAAGAAACATGTAGCAAGAAACAAAATTATACTACTTATTGTGGTGATATTGGAGTCTGGTTACCTCAGAAACAGCACACTCAATTCTAGATTCTGACTCCAGAAAGTTCTCTCTACATTGCAAGATCGAGCCTGAAGCATTTCCCACTATGAATTAATCAAGGAACGCCTGGTATGGGAAAGTCCTCTTCTGACATAGAACTGACATTATTTTATGGCAGCTTCTCCTACTCTGCAAGTCCCTGACAGCAGATTCACATTTTGACAAGCAACTCCTGCTAGAATAATAATTTCCCAGACCCATGCAAGGCAATGTCACCTAGTCATGGTTGTCTGGGCTGGTGCTGCAGCAGGGTCACCCCACAGCTTCCTGAGAGCACAGAGAGGTGTGAGGGGCCCGCAGAGCCTTTGCCTTCCTTTTCCCACAGCTGATATGGGTCATGCTCAGCGCAGCTGAAAATTGAGCCCTCAGGCAGGGAGCTGTAATGAATTCACTAGATTAGGCAATGAAAGCCAGTGAGAACAAAACAACCAGCTGGCTCAAGAATATTTCACACTAGCATAAAAATGTTATGGGAGGGGAGGAAACAAGCTTCAGAACCATCCCCATTCATTCCTCTGGAAATCATGCCCATTTTTTCTTTAATACATATTTCTATAGCCTCCATATATCTGTGAAAGTGAAAAGCAATAAAGGTATTTTCATCCCTGTGTACTGTTACAGTCATTAAAAATAGTAAACTCAGTAAGAATGTGATGAACTTTGATAAAAAAAATTGTTTGTGAAAGAATTCTACCTGAAGCTCTGGAATTTTTTCCTTTTCTTCATAATGAGTATTGGAATCTAACTACATTGTTCAGGTCTTTGTAGTTATTTTTTAATTCAGGAAAACTAAAAGTTTTATAAGTATTTATAATCATTATTTCTAAAAAATCTAAAGTAATAAAATTATACACATAGGGTAGTGTAGTTCCAGAATCAGAAACTGAAAAGGTACTCTACCTTTGTTACTGGAAGTGGAACAATTATTTCAGCACAGACACAAAGTAGACTTGACTCTAGTTTATTTATTTGCTTTTGTCCTCTGTCTATGGTTGTGTTCAAACCCTGTTTCCAGACATTGTTGTTTATCCTTTATCTGAGAGGTGACTTTTCATATGTGAGCTAACCCACCCACACTCTTCCTGTGATTATTCTCAAGAAATAGGAAGAAAATTCCACACAATGTCCATACCCAATAGCATTGCAAGCCTAGTTTCACTAGATTAATAGTTTGCTTTCCTTTCTAGTTCACAAGAAATGTGTGTTCCCATGAGGTGTTTCTGGAAAATGTGTTATTCCACTGGAGGAATCCCTGCTATGGATGCCACTCTTACCAGAAAAAAAAGACATCAGTAAAAACAGCCTCTCATTTGGTATTTGAAGGAGTGAAAGGCAACACTTAGGAATTCCTGCATGGCATTGCCCTTACAATCTCCTAAGGAAATCCACCATAAAATACAGTATGTGCTGAGAACAGGCTGGGGCACCTAAATATGGATTGCTTTTGGCTTCAGCTATTCAGAAATCCCCAGAACAGGTGCCAAATTAAGTCACCCTACTAGCTGCTTTCCATGGCTGAAGGTCAGTAATAGTTAACATGGAAAGGAATTTGGATAGCACATCTCACAATCCAAGAGCACTGTGACTGCTCAAACACACCAATGCATTCTTACCTCAGAAAACCTCAAGTGGAGAGCAGTTTTGCTTTCCTTTGACATGGAAGCAGTTCATAGTTTATAGGGAAAACACATTAGTCTTTGGTATCCATGTTAATTTATGCCACATTTCCTGTCTATTTATAACTCAAGCATTCTAAATTGGACTTTTAGATGCAAATACATTATAATCTGACAGAAGGCAAAATATTCCTTAAATCTGATTTGGAAAAGGGAAATATTCGTTCATATATAGCTGACTAATGGCTCTGCATTTGCAATTTCAGAAATGTTTTTTTCAAAGAACTGCTGACAATCCATGTTAAACTTTGAAGATTAGTATGTTTAGCCATAATTTTGTTCCCATTTGAATTCTACTTTGTTGTCAGCTTGTTTCTTATTGCATTCTTTGTTTCTTAGAACTTGCATAAATAGAGATTTTTTGTTTCTTGAAAGTCTTTTGATCTCCTTTTCATTTCCCACCTGCAATTACAACTCTTTCTGGGTGACATCACCCATTAGATGCAGTGAAAAGAATTCTGATAAGTGGCTGAATAAAGAATTATTGACATCAAGTGGAAAATAGCCATCTGGAACTGGTGAACTCTCAAAAGGCCTGTTTGCATGCAATAATCATGAATAAGAATCATTAAAATCAGGCAAATATAGAAAATGTTCTGTGCAAGGTATTCAATGCTAGAACTGAAAAATTCATGAAGGTGGTTGTTAATGTAAAGTTAAACATTTAACCTGGTTAGGTAGAGAATACTCACAAGCATGGATACACCAGAAGTGATATATTACTGTATTTTATTTCAACAGTGAATTAGCCTTTGCAATTTCTTTTTTCTTCCACATGTCATTAAATTCATACAGTGTGAACTTTACGAATGTCCTTCTGTATAGATGAATTTCATTCTCCTGTGAAACATGCAGTAAGTGCATGGTAAATCCACATTCCTATTGGTTTGCAAGCTTACCCTTTTCCTTAGTCCTCAGACTATTAGTTGCTACATCTAAGTCCAAAATCTGAGCAAGCATAAAACAGTGTAACTCTCTGAATGTGACTGCCTTAGACCATGCCAGTCAAGAATCTATTTTTCTGAAGCAAGCACTGGTACATACTACTGTTCTGGTTTTGGGGGTTTTTTTTTTCTTTTTTTTTTTTTTTCTGTGTGTGTGTGTGGTTAAACTAGAGTTATATTGATGTTAAGCACAGAACTTATTCATATTTACTACATGGACATAGAGTTATGGATTGGAACCCATTTCTCTCTTTTAGGAATGAAATTATCTTTGAGGAGACATAAAAAGCAGATTTTCCTTGGCTCTGTCTGTTTCTGCTGAAGTTCTTAACATTCATAGCATAAAATTGAAGATAGGGAGTGTGTGGCATGTACCAGTAATCCTAACTTTTAACTCTTTTTTTTGAAGGAACAGAAGAAGTTGGAGAGAGGAGTTTCTGTCAGTTTACATTTTTCCCAGAGCAGGCAGAAGTGTGATCTATCTCAGATTTGATACTCTTGGTTTGCTGTTCAGAAGGAATGCGACAGCTTATTCTTGAAATTTTTCAAGCTTATGCGGACTAGAGTTTAACTCTCATTTATAGATTATCATTACAATGATTTTTTGGGAAAGTTTGCTAGATCTTTCTTCACTGAATAATAACACATAAAAACTTATTGGACTTCAGAGTATGTTGAATGACCATGGCACGTAGAGATTCAGTAATAACCTCTAACAGAATAACAACAGGTCTTACAGTCACAGTAGGTCTGTGTCCACAATCACAAAGGTATTTCCCACAGTGCTTATACCACTGCTGGTTACTAATAGGCATGGATAATGTCAGGGCTTTCCATTGTACTTTGAACTCACACAGCTTATCACTTCATAGTAGAGATGATCCAAATGCATTATCTGGTTCAAAAGTAGCTTTCCTCTGGAACAACTTAATAGGTGTTCCTAGTTCAAACTTAATTATTTCTAGTTACCTCTAAACCTAGTTATATCTAGCAATTTCTTTTTTACACTGGTTATATCTGCTCCAAATCCATCAAAGCTGCTGTTTGCAATTGCAAAAGCAAAAATAAAACAGGCACTGCATATCTTCTCACTCCCAGGAGCTGCTGACTCTCTCTGTTTGGAATGGCACTTACAGGAAATCCATGAGCTCTGAAGAAATGACCAAAGCAGATTTGATTACAAGCAGATATTTTGAGAGTTCAGGTAGACAGTATATGTAAGTGAGGTGACGAAAACTTCTGCTAAGGCTTCCATAATCTTCTGATAGTCTTAAACAGAAAGAGAGATGGAAATCAGAAAATGGTTTTAGAAACTCTGATTCTGAGAGAGATGTGTTTTACATATGACCCTTTCAAAAATGTCAGCAACAGTGTATTTGCCTTTCTTGATCTCTGAATCAATACCTTCTGGCTACATAAGACACTAGCAAATACATTCTGACTCCAAAAAAAATATTTCAAGACTGTCACAAGTGACTTTTTACATGGATCATCATTTATGTGACATTTACTGTTCCTGGTAAAAGCTGGCACAGACGTGCCCAAAAGAGCCATGTTCTTCCCTCTGAGAAAGGGAATTGCTTGTCTTCTTTTACCAAAGAAGACAAACAATTTGTTGCATGGCAGACTTTTACTTCATACATCTTATTTAAAAACATATAGGTAATAGGTAGTCATTAAAGGGAACACTGTGACCTCTTTGAATGCAGTCATCAATACAGTGATGTCACATAACTGCACTTTGCTTCATACTGTCCAGATGACACAGTTCCTCATTTTTCTTCATGCCGGGTTGAGATCATTGCTTGGGTGAGAGGCAATTACCTGAAGCACATCTGAGAGATGCTGGCAGACTGTCTGAGAGAGGTACTGTCTGGGACTGAAGGAGCAATTTCCTTCCTTTTAGCCAAGCTTGTGGACCGAGAGAACCTTTTAGGATCTTTAGGTGCATCTTGTTGCATTGGCAAAAACAGTAACCAGGGAATTGTTCTGGTTTATTTTCTTGTTTACAAGCACATGTCCAAATGAAGATTTTCCAATGTTTTGCCTATCCAGACTACGTAATTATACACTCCAGGTTTTAAAAGCATTGCAAATCTAATCAACAGCAAAATACACTTTGTTTTCTACTCCAGGTCTTTTGTGCTGCTTAATAACTATCCTCACTTCCACTACCATTTCCATTCTGGATGTACACTCATTATTGGCTTTTTAGTTCATTGTATCTGAAGGACAAAATCTCTTACAAGGCAACAGTTAAGATCACAAATGGAATATGTGTACTCCTGGTCCTCACATCTGGAGTTCTGGATGGATGAACTTCTACCCTGGTGTTATCTTTATTTTTTGGTCCAATGTGTTGATTTTCATTGAATACTACTGAAATAATAATAATGTAATAACTATATATAATATAACTAATAACTATTATAACTAAGTTATAATAACTTAGGATCTTATTTAGAGGAAACTTGTCTAGATTTTGATGGTTGTAAAGTATTTACTTTAAATTGTGTCATCTTGATTTCAACAATAAAATGTGGTTTTCTATATGTATGGGACAGTATACATTCATCCAGAATATTTGGGACAGGTGCATTATATAAGTTGATCAGATAATTACATAGCTGTTGCAGATATTAGAAGCAAGAGTTTACTAGAAAATGCCATATAATTGCTTGTACAGAAACTGAGGCATTGTTGTGGTTTATTAGGCATACTCATCTGAAGGGTTCACTTTAATTTGTGCTGTTAGAGAAGATAATATTACCTAATTCCCCAGCCCTGAGGAATGAAGCTATTTCACAGGTTCATGCAAACAGAAGCAGTTAGCTGTAACAGTTTATTGGGTTCAGTCCCTCACTGTCACTGCATAGTATATAGCTGCTTTACAAGGTCAAAGGGTGCTTTTCTTTTTAGTTCACTGTTAAGGGTGCATTATAATCTTTCTATTAGTTTTCCTGAATGTAACACATAACCATCATAAATGTTTTACTAATGAATTCAGAAAACAGGTAGCACAGCTTGTCAGTTTTTAAAGACTTTAACCATCTGGTGCTGCTAGGGCAAGATGAGGACTGAATCTTCCACTGAAAAACCGTCTCAGATCTCATTTCTTGTAACAATTTCAGTTAAAGGACATCTTAAGAGATGAACACAGTGAATGGCAGTATGAATGAAGACAGGTTTTGCAGAAGAGGTCTGTTCCAAAGATGGGCCAATTCAATAGTGGACTTCTCTGTGGTTTCACGGGGTTTATTGGGATTTTACACCAGATCTTCAGAGTAAATTTTTTTCTCACTGTAATTTAAGAGAATAAGCAGGCAAGAAAGATGTTTAAAATGTATTCCTTTTGTTTGGAATGCCTTGTATCTAATGTCTGTTATTTTAGGCATCTACTAGTTAGGTATTGTCTTTCACTATTGTATTAACCTGAAGGATATTTATGATACTTTCATTGCTTTGGTTTCTATGGAAAGACAGAAGTTTTCTATTCAAAAATAGCTTCAGTATAAATAATGAAAGTTGTTCGGCTAACTCACTTGAGTGTCAGCCTGCAAAGATAGCCAGATTACCAAAATTTTACCGACCAGGTCATGTTTGGATAAACATCTATGAGAGCAAGATTTCTTATCAGATTTTAGCACTTCCACTTGGCATCTCAGCTGGAAATACCAGAAGAAAAGCTTTTCTGTTAGACCAGGGTCATTTCCAGCACTAGTCCCTGGTGGAAATCAGAGGTGCCAAATTATTTTTACTCATGAAGGGTTCAGTATAAGTTCATTTCCAAACATGCATTAAGGTTTCTTCTGTATTTCTTAAAGTCTGTGTGGAGGCTTGTTTTGTAAGTGCCAGGAGTTTTTATGGTTCTGTTTGCTTGTTTCGGTTTATTTTGTTTTAGATTTCTTTTGTTTTGTTTGGTTTGGGTTGGGTTTCTATTTTGTTCTGTTGTTTGTTTTTTTTTTTTTTTTTAAATTGCTAATTGCAAACCAGGAGTGCCTTCACTTCTAATTGCTGACATGGGATTTGACTCCAGCCAACAGTTCTAAAAAGGACTGTTGATTTCATATATGTTGTCTGTTTTTCTGTAAAAGAGAAAGGAAATGGTTAAGGGATTGGTGGGAACTTTCCTTAGGTTAATAATTAAGTCTAACTCTTTTTCTCAAAGGGTATTTTTCTCCTGCCCAAGGAGACTTGAGCAGCAATCCTTTAGATTCCTTAAGACTCCAATCATGGTACTTCAGTGTAGCCTGGGAGTGGGAAGGAGAAGAGTCTTCTTGACTGCTTTGGCTGAAACTATTTAACTTCTAATAAAAAGCTTCTAATAATAAAATAAAACTTCATCTAACAAATTAGATGAAGAAGTTTAACACACATAATATTCTGACAAGTGATTAAGCTAAAAGATGGTTTTATTCTTTGTGTTTACATCAATGTTTAAATGACTGCATGTGAATAGAACTAGACCAGATCCTCTGTTCCAAAATATGCTAAAATCAAATATTAGGTCATGCTTGCAGGAAGTGAGTTCAAGACCTCTGAGAGAGAAGAATGTCAGTTGAAGATTTTCAAAAACTTTCTGAGTGCTCTAATGGCAGCAGTGAAGATTGCACAAGCACCTCTTCCAGCATATTTTCTTTGTGTATGATGACAGGTCCAGTAGAAGTGTTGTTCTGAGAACTCCCAGACCTTGAGGGAACATTTGGTTGGATTTTTAGTTCAGTGAATATTTAGTTCACACAGGTCTAGTTTGAGTGGTCTTGCACATGCACATAAGTAGCTAGTTGAGGTCAAACTGGGACTGATCTTGATGACTTCTCTTTAGTCAATGAAGGCACTGTCAGAGGGTCATTCCATCCTATATACCTTAAGCTCACGTCTTATGATAGGCTGAGTGCTTGTCCAAAGTTTCTATTTGTCTTCACAGTAGGAGCCTACACATACAGCTTTGATTATATTAACTTTTAAGGGCAACTGGTAGCAATTCTGCTATTAAAGGTGGAGTTATAACTGGTAGAAGAGGATGCATTTACAATATTCAGATATCTATACTGTATGATTACAGTTTGTGGAGTATTTGAAAATTGAAATTTTGAATGTCAGCAGTGAAAAACAAGAAAGAAGTAGATAGTACAACCTTTTTGGTGATGTAGCTGTGGGGTAACTACTCTCCCTAGAACTGGAATCAGGTCTTTAGGTGCTTTTATAAGATAAATAACAATCCTTATTTTTTGTAGAGTGGTTTAGCATAAAAATGCCATGTAACTGTCAAAATTATTTGGTGTACTGCCTTTAAAACCTTTGATAAAGTTAATACTATTTTTTTTTCTTTTCTCATACATAGGTGGTAGACTATAGCTCTCTCTTATGGCTGATCTGTGGAAAGCTTGTGCCTGTTGCCAGATTCCCAATCAGAATACTGAGTTATCAATATACTTTCATATATAACCATAAACAATCACATGCCAGCACAAGGCAAGGACAGGAATATCCAACTGACAGCTGGCAATCTAAGCTGTAAAGTAGGCTGGTTTAATTCTGGTTTAATTCTGATACTTGTGCTTGAAAAAGAGGGTCTTCTCATTCTGTGGAGAAGTAAAGTCCACCAAGTTTTCCTGCTGCTTGAAACAGGAGAGGTGATGATGACAGCTACTGGAAGTTCTCCCAGGGTAACACAGCTACTTTAACTCAATGTAACATCTTTGCCTAGAAAGCAGGAGTCCAGGCTCACCTTCTGTCTGAAATTACCTTTTTTGCTGTGTTTATTTTCTTGAATTCAGAAAAATGCATGGATTGTACCTGTGAGTTGTCTCCACTGTGGAACTGTGTGGAAACGGGCTACAATCCAGCAACCAGAGTCACTAACCCAGTAATCAGGCCATTTCTAACTTCTTCCTGCAGATTTCAGCTTCTTGGCTAAGGAAGACAACAGTTTTGAATAACAACATCTCCAGGAACTGCATTCAGTATAGGCTGTAATTGGCTGTGCTTATAATCCTTGACCCAGACTGTGAGCTGGGAAAAGGACAGACTCTTTCCAGTTCCTAATAATTCGTTTGGCCCACTCAAGGGCCAATTAATTTTAACAGTGGTTTCTTACCTGTCCGGAATAAATGAACTTCGGAGAAGGCTAAGGAAACAGAGCTGAGACACACATCTGTTCAGATCACAGTGCCAAAGGAGTTTGTGAAATGATGCATTTTTCATGTAGAAAATACTGATTCTTTCTTTCTGCATAAAGCATATATATTTTTTCCTCCAGAATTTAATTAATTTATGCTTCATAATGTTTCTTCTATTGCTAACATTGCAGCCTGTTGCACAGTACAATTGTCAGGTATTTCTTCTTTTTTTAGGCTTTCAAGCAACTGTAGCATGACACTTGCTGTTTAGCAAGACAGAGCACACACTACCCATTGCTAACTCTTCTTCAAAGCAGCAGTTGAATTAACAGAAGCTTTAAGTGGGCGTTATGTATTCATTTGCACATTTTCTGCTGCTGCTTATGACTAGTTTAGCTGCAATCTGCTACACATAAAGGATTACTGCATAGATACAGAGCTTTATAGAAGTGACACATCCTTCAGGTATCTCTGCATAAACTCATGCAGCACACTATGGGTCATTAATTTTAAGTGTCTGGAAGCAGAGCGATACAAATCTCTTTCTCTCTCTTTCTCTACCCACCATCAGTTCTAGACAGACACAGTAAATTGGCACTCCCTAAAACCTACCTCATCATCATGAGTCATGTTTCAGCTTATTGTCCTTTTTCTCTGTTGTCTATTATTCAGGTGAGTTATTTGTTTAAAATATACTCACATTACTCTGGTTGTATATTAGTTTGAGGTTTTTGGTTTGGGGTTTTTTTTTTGTTTTTTTGGTTTTTTTTTACATTGATCAGAAGACTGAACCTGGTGAAAAGGAAGTGATTACAGTACTTCCTTCTTCATATGCCACTGTTGCAGTATCCCCATGAAAGACTCCATACATAGCCCCTCTGCTGGGTGTATTGAAATAACTTTGTTAAACTCTTTCCTTAGAAAGAATAACATAAAAGCAACAGTATAATTCTATACACGATCTAAATTCAGATATTTTTTAGCAGAAGTTCCAGTGACAGCTCACAACTACCACTTTTTTCTGTTTTTTCTGGATAAGCACCATTTGCAGAAAAAAAAAATGGTACTGTTGCTCCCTGAATTCGTATAAATCAGGCCATATGCTATTTCTAGTTCTGGAAAATATGATCTTTTTCTTCTCCCTTCTGCTCAGAAATTACTTTACATGGCTTTTTTTTTTTTCCTCCAAAGCATATTAGTATACTATGTTTTGTTGACTGATTACAGTGGTAATTTCCAAGACCACAGAGGAAAAAAAAGGAAAGTGTATGCTGTTTGTTTGGATGGTTTCTCCAGTCACTGCACAGTGAAGGCAGAACTCAGTCATGAATTGTTCATTTAGTATCAGTTACCACTGTGACCACTCTATGCAAGTTGCTTTGCAAACAGAATTATAGAGATATGTTTAATCTCTTACCTCACTGAGAACATTTCATAAAGAATGCATGTACGGGATTATATGAAAAAAATGTATGGCCTTTTTGTTGTTTGTTTGGTTTTTGTTTTTTTCCTGACCTACATTTTTTGTGGCATACATCAGGAGAGCTTAAGCATTTTATTATACTACTTCTGTGTACACTTTAAAACTCCTTTTTCTGCTGCCTGTGGTTGCTATATGTGAAAACCTGTGCACTGTATCACTGAAGATATGCCACAGAGTGAATGTCATGCAAGGTAGCAGAGCTATTCCAAGGGCAGATGGCTAAAAGTTAGATTGTGACTAAAGTATATTAGGCCCAAGTGTAAGGCCATGATCTTTCTAATATCTCCAAACAATGTAGCACAGACTGCCTTGCTTCCTCTCCTCTCTTTGGTATCACTGATCTACTGAGGCTATAGTTGGGAGAGGTGAAAGGAAGGGGGGCTGAAAAATTGCAGAAACCACTGTAAAACTGTGATGAGAGGGCTGATGTCCATGTTTCAAAGACAGCATTTTTCTGTATGAAATCCATATCTTGACATCTCATTCATTTCAAATCATTCCTGATAAACTGTTCCTTTTGCTTCTGGGGTAGTGTAGCATGCAGTATGCAGTTTCCAACCAGTAACACCTTGCTAATTAGGAAGCCTACTTGATAAAGAAAACCATTAACATTTGAACCTCACTTTGAAATGCTAAACATACATTCTTTAGAGATAAGCAACTTCTTTTTAAATATTATTGGCTACTTAGTTTAATAATATATTTATAGTATCCCTGAATACTATCTTAAAAAATCCCAGTGGAAATAGCTTGGATGCAGAAACTGAATGATAAGTTGACAAGTTTCTTTTCAGCTGTAGGTGAAGTGTCCCTGTTGTCATGTATGCTGCTTGACATTTTAAAAGCTGTCTTTTGAAACAGGAGTTTTCCAACCGGGAAAGACAGAAAATATAATATCCTAAACCTTTTATTTGAATCAGAACAAAGGAGTGCTACACTAAAAATGCAATTAAGACATTTTTTTTTCCTGCCTGCTTTTATTATTTTTTTTTCACATTCATTTGTAGTTTTCAATTGTAGAACTCAGTTTTTGAGTTCTTAATATATAACACACTACATCCGTTCTCAAGAAGGAAAAACTCAAGCCTTTGACACGGAATTGCCTTCATCTCCCCAGATTTTACTGATGAGATATGCATGCACTCAATCTAAACTAATCAAGCAGGATTCATTTGAAACACCTCCACACCATCTTAATACAAGTGTCTTGGGCCAGTGGAATGAATGGCCCTCTTGAGATGCCTGCCTCTCAAAGGCAGATGGTGCCCAGATGACCATCCTAGATTTGAGATCATGCCTAACTTTTAGATTATTAGAGCTTGATGAGGTGAATTGCATGTACAATCACATAAAGATTGATACCAAACAATGTAGACTTAAGAACATTTTATTTAGAAGAAATTTCGACATTAATTATAATTTAGAAGAAATAAAAATAAATTAGATATCAAAATATTTTGCTATTATATTGCTCCACAGTATGACTTCATGTGAAATAAGTCAACAATGAAGGAAAGAGGGCTGAATAATGAGAGAAAATATCAGTCTCCTCAAGAGAGAAAAACAGCTCTCATTCTTTGCTCTGTTCCCTAGGTAGACTAGTGATTCACATTACCCTCCATCCTTCTCTCTAAGGGTATGGGCAATAGAAGCAATAAAAGAAGAAAGTTGTCTGTTAGGAACAAAGGTTAGTTCAGAACAAAAAGACAAATTAAGAGGGCAATAAAGGTGATAAATTATGGGAAATTTAATTCAATTAAGAAAAAAACTAAGTACACCTACTATTTTTTTAAAATGGCTCTCAACTGGTTCATCCTTATCTGCCTAATTTTGTCAAAAGAGTGCTTCCTAATGAAAATTATTTCAACATTAATTTCCTGTGTGGTTTTTTGTAGTATATTTGGTAAACTCATTTATAAGGGCATTCTTGTTATTCAAGAACACCATCACATGTAAAATACAAACTCTCATTTTATAAAATAAAAAAAAAGCGTAAGAAGTAGAATGCTATGGAGTTATAAGGCCCCCCTCCTTCCCCCCCATATTTAAATAGTTTCATTCTATGCATTTATTTTCTCAATAGTTTCAGATGTGATTCCTTGAAAGTAATACTGACTGAAAGCAAAGCCATTTCAAAACCAAATATTTTGTTTAAGATATCAGTCATTGTAAATAATACAAACCTCTGTTAGTTTTTGGAGGCATTTGCACTTTACTCAAAACAAGTGCCATTACTAAATTAGTTAGATTGAGCAGTCAACCTATTAACCCTGTGAACACTTGTTGGAAAGCCAGGCTGGAGCTTTTCCAACACATTCCTTGTGTTTAATGAACACAGGGCCTTGACTGTCATTTGGGTATGTGGTCCCACCATAATCAGTAAGCAACCCAGAGAATCACTATTCATCAATATGGACATGGGTGTACTGTTTGTTCCTAAATAAAGAAGATTCATAAATGTCAAGGGGAGAAAAAGACTCTGTAAATATGAAATGAAATAATACATTCATAAGAACCAACATTTTCTAAATAGAAACAATTTTATTGAATTCAGCAGAATTGTTGTCCCAAAATGCCACTATTCAGAGCTACATGGGAATTTTGTCTGTAGAATTCTTATTAATTTCTATGTGAAAATTTCTGATGATTATTACTGTTTCCCCTTTGTTCAAATATTTCACCTATTTTTTTTAAACGGATGCCTTAGTCATCCTTAAATGTATTTCTCTGGCATGGTTGTAACTATTAGCCCTTGTTCAGCAAATGTTTAAGATAGTTACAGACAACACAGATGGTAAGAAGCCATGATAGGCATGGGACAACAGCCTCCCTGCTCTAGCTGATTAGATATTTGAGAGATCTCAAAGTGTGTTGTGTAAGGCAATGCCAAGACAGCAAGGCTATGGTTCAGACTATGACAGCTGTAGCAACTATACAACTGTTACACCAACTTCCTTGAAGTCTCTTTATGTCATTCTTGTACCTGCTAAACTGCAGAGGTCCACTGGTTACAGCTCCACAATTCTAGGAAAGTGTCATAGTAAAGAATGGTTAGAGAGGTAAAAAATAGGAGAAGTACAGACTATCTTTGCAACTAAGATCCAAATTAAAGTTCTTTTATTTTACTTTTAACTGAAAAAAACTCCCCCACAACAAAACAATGTATGGTTAAATATTATTTTAAAATGCTACCTATGTCTTGCTATTTAGAAGCTGAAATGTGCTCTCACACATATATATGCATGTATAAGGATATATGCCTGTTTAAAAGGAAAGAAATTCAGTCACATTGCTGTGCAGCTTCTATATTATTCAATTAGACCCAGGTTGTTAGAGTGATCTTTTCCTTTATGAATCTGAAAGTTAAAAGCCCACGCTAAGTTAAGCATGTGAACTGAGTTTCTACTTACCTCCTTTTGTTTTGATAATCAGACTCATAATTTGTCTCCATGGTCACTGGTCTTTTCTGGAGGATGGCTGCTGCCTTCTGCCTTCATCTGTCTCCAAGACTAGAAGAATCTCTCAGCAGGTGCTCAAACTTCTGTATGAAATAGAGAGGCAAGTACAAGACAAGTAACTTTGAGTGCACTTACATTTTAGATGACTAAAATGAGTGAGATGGATCCCACCCATCTAGGTTCATTATCTCTGCAAAGACACTTAGGGTTGTACAGTAAATGCAGACTACAACAAGTATTATCCTTGTAAGGTCCCAGAACTTCAAAACACAGCCTTGTGAAGTTATTTTACTGAATTATTTGTCTAAACTGGGTGTGAATTTTATTTGACTGAGGTTTGAATAATGTCTTCAGCATTTGGCTGGCATTTTCAATAAACACACACGTAAATTTTTAAAAACTTCAGAAGCTCATCTCTTCTGCTAAAAACTGGTTCAGTCTTCAGCATCTTCTTGTGAAGCAAAGGAATTTATTTTAAAGCATACATTCATCTGAGAGAAAAGACAATGAGAATAAATGCAATTGTCTTGTTTCAGAGTTTGAACCCTTATTTTTAAATTGGTAATTAGCTTTTTTTTTGATAGCAAGAATGTTACATTTCTGAAACAGAAATTATTATGAAACAGCATAATTTTCTTTATTTAAAAGTTTCAATCTATATTTGATATGATTATAGTAAAGCACAGTCTGTACCAAAATTGCCACCTGTGCAGAAAAGACTTATTATGAAAAGGATGTGAAAAAAAGCAATATGTATGGCTATTAATTTCATATTGCAGTCACCAGTGCTTCTTGGATATTAGGGTGTAAATAAATTAGGTATGGTCATTCACTTCATATGTTCACATTTTTGGGAAGAGATGAGATATTTAAAAGCTCAGTTCTGTCTATTCAGCAACTGATGTCAAGACCTTTCTAAATTAAAGACTTCTATTGATGTACAGTCTTTTTCCTCATTTTATTTCTCCACAAAAGAAAGAACCTTACAGTGATTGATTTTTTTGCGCATGACTAAAAAATCTTAGCTTGAAAACTTGGGGATATAATGAGTGACATTTATGTAAAACCTGCCTCTATTCCAAAACAGTAAAAGCTTTTCTGGCTTTTCTGGCTTTTCACCTCCAACCTGGAACAAAGGCAAAGTAGAGACAAGTTTGAATAAATGGCATTTCTCAAACTTTTTCTTCACTAGAACAAACTGCCTATGTCCACCTGGCAGCCCTTAGGAACAGCAGTCCTGGTAGAGCAAACATATAGGAGATGGTCCTGCACTAAGCCTTTTGAACATGACAACTTGCATTCACTTCTTAAAAAAGATAAGCACTTGACCTCATCCATAGCAAATCATGGCAGCAGAGCCATGTGTTTTCATTCACTTTCCCTCCAACAAACTTCTCAGAGCTTCTTTTTGTTTTTATGTTTATTTTATTTATATTCTTCTACAACCAGTGGATAAGATGGTATAATTCCCACTCAAGTATTGTGCATAAGAATTATGTGAAATAAACTTTTCTTGAGGCCCAGGAGGCTTTTTCTCCTGCTGTACCCTACCTGACAAGCAACTGCTCTCTGGCTTCTAATTTTGAGCATTTATTAGAAATGCTTTTACATCAGCTGGCAAGGTGACAATAGAACAGTCTTATCTACAATAGAAGGAAATGTTCTCTTCAAAAGTATTATGTGAAAACAAAAGGGAAATTGCATTAAAATAAAGCACTTAAAAATATGCTACAAGGTCCTTGATGTGTCTTTCCATCATCTCAAGATTATATGAGATAATTACCAAAACCACAAAATAATATATTCCTAGGCCGAACACTAGAACTTCTTTAGACTTGTCTGATGTATTTATGTATGTTTCATAATTCTTTTCCTGTCTGTTGCATGAGTTCATCTGCATTGGTTTTCACACTGATGCTGAAAACATCTGCTTTGGTTATTCCAATTACACCTCCCTGCCTAAACTGGTGGGCACCAATGCATAAACCAAATACACAAATACAGGACAATTCTCTTTTGAATCTTATTATTGCTTTTTATAAAAAGATTAAATTCATTTTCAGAGACAACATGCTATTACAGTAAAGCGTCATCTCATGGTGCAGATGAAGGGGACAACCACAGTCATTCTTTGACAGTGAGCTCCCTTCTGATAGGGGCAATACTATGGTTTCCCCAACTTCAGACAGTCAGAAATCATGGGTTAAGTCCATTCTCAACATAACCAAATTAATAATTAAAAAATCCCAAGAGCATATTTTTTTTGTTTTTCCTCTTGAGTTTTGAGGCTGCAGGTGTGCTCATAGCATATTTTCAAAGTATTTTCTTCAGGCAGGAATACTTTTTTTTTTTTAGTTTTTAAAAAACTGGAATTATGTTTTTGCTCATCTACAAGAGCTGACATCTCAGAAAATGTCTTAAAGGAATGAAGGCCTTAGAAACACTATGGAGCTGGGAACACATACATATATTAGAAAACCATGAAAGATGTAAAGTGTTATTTCTATACTACAAAATAAAACCATTTCACCAAGAAAATTGTGCAAAATTTAAATAAGGAAAAGTAGATATTGCTAGCTGATCTTTAAGAGGAATTGTACAAACATTCAAAGCACCAATGTTTGACTTTTCAATTTAATAAAAGCAGTAAGAAATATGTTTTTCATTTCACTGCTTCTCGCTATTCATACAGGCTAATTCTCACTCTACCAGTGGCTTGTTTCTTCAATTACAGGATGTACCTTCATTACACTTGATATATTATATTAAACAGTAAGTGTCTTATGCTAATATACAGAAACTTGTGGTTGCCAGGCATCGTCCTTAAAGGAAAAAAACTTTTAATTAAACAGTTGTCTTCAATATGAATAGTTGTCATAAGCTACTGCCATTACCCAAGGGGTAATGTTTCCAAAGCTCATTATGAAATTATTCAATAAGAACTCCCACACCAGCGTTTACTGAGTAGTACATGGAATACATAAATACCGAGTCAAATTGCCAAGTAGACAGTTCTGTAATGTGGCCCCAAAGAAATTAATTGTACAACAGAACCAAAGAAACACTGGACAGTTTCTATAGTTTCCCACTGAATTCTGTGCAGAAATGAGACAACAATATTTATCATTTGTATCATTTGCTCCTATCACTCTAATATTCATCTTTTGCCCTCTAATACTTATCCCAGTATTAGATTATTAAATTCCAACTACTTTTATTTATTACTAATGCTATAATTTTTTCCAGAATACAGTAACAAGGATAATTATTTGATATTGATAAGGAAAATTTACTTATTAACAGATCATAAAAGAAATCAATCTTTGCCCAGAACTTTTAATAAATGGATAGGTGTTCTTTATCCTCTTTTAAATTTGTGTTTCTTTAAGACTTTCCTGCTTGTTTGTCATCATAACAGGTTTGTCAGCCACATATATTCCTGAACTTCTAATAAATTTTGATTAGTCTGACTTCAGACTAATTCGATGCTGAGGTGGAACTTTCATAAAGAATTCCTAAGTACATAATTCAAATCTGGTTAGGTAGAGGAGTATGTGTCCTAATGAAAGTAAAATTGCCATATGAACTTCTATCTGATTGGGTACCAAAGAATTAAACCAAGAGAGGGCCCTTAGAAGTCACCTGATGCATGGAAGATTCAGTAAAATTTGTCTCCTTGAAATCAGATTGAACTAAGGATGATAATAATGCGCACTTTTGGCAGCCTTTGACTGAAGCTCAGATGGTGAACTATCTTACTTCATCCTCCTGGATGATATGACACAGTTAAGAAACAGCAGCCTGCTTCCTTCTCAGACTACACCATTTCTGCAGGGGAAGCCATGTTGCTCATCCCATACTAACCCTTGGTCAGCCAAGCATGTACAGCAAACCCCAAAGGTTCACTTTGGGTTAGTTGGAACACTTTGTAGGAGTTTGTAAGGAACTGGTAGAGAGAAGTTCGGATGGAGAAGCCTCCAGGTGCTCAGAGTTCCACCGGCAGTAGCTAGAACATCCTTGCAAACAGGGAACAGGAAAGTCTGTTTTTCTTAGAAGCACTTAGGCCTTTTGTACCTAGCTTATAAGAAACATGGTGATGAGGAAATTTAGTGTACAACAAGACAAACGAGTGTGTTTAGCAGCAAAACAAATCTGCACTTCAGAGTCTAAGTGTCAGAGTCATATGATAGGAAATGAGATAATTAAGAGAAGTTGAGCCCAAACCGGGGGACAGTGGAAAAACTGTTTGAATTCTGTCACCTCAAACTGAAATGGTGTTTGTGGTGATTGCTTTTCAGAAAGCAAAGAGCAATCTATGTGATTGTGTTGAGAAACCTGTTACTGTAAGTATTTTTCAAGCATTAAAAATTTCCTAATTTTTGGCAAGACTATGTCAAGGGATTTGCGCTTCCAGGCTTTGGGGGAATCTTGATCTGAGAAACAATTTTAAAACTTGATTATTATCTACAAATAAGTATTATGAGTAAAACATTCAGAGAAAATGACAGAATAAAAGTGGAAACTCACATTTCTCCATTGAGGAAAAGAGTGAAAAAGTTTTAAATAGTTGTTTCATGAAGAATGCATTGAAAGAATAAGGGATGAAAGGTAAAAAAGTGGGTTTGAATGATCAGAAGTTTTTTGAGAAGAACCAACCATGCTATAGCAAGCATTAAAAAACATAAATCAGTAAGCTCAGATATATCTGCAGTTTTGAAAGATAAGTTTGGGAACTACTTACCTGAAAAAATAACTTATGGTAATTTGATAAAATTTGTGTAAGTACAAAAGGAATTATAAGGGGGACAAAAAAGTAGGTTGAGATTCCAGATAATTCACAGATATCATTAGACTTCAAATTCATTAGCAGTGGTGCTTATATCTCACCAAGTATGGTCATTTGTCCTTAGGAATTTGCAACAATAGTAATATACCAGATTTTAAAAGTATTTCTGCTTTCAATGGAATCTTTTACATGACCAGCAAGAGAGATGAAAACAAGTTCCTGGCTTGGAATCACATCTCTTATTAAGCATATTATTTTGTATGCATTATTCATACATAGATAAACATTTTAAGAGTTTAACTAGCCTTTATGTTTTCAAATACTAACAGAAAAAAGTCACTTGACATTTTTACTTTTGGAGGATGAGGTTGTAAGGTAACCTTTGTATTTGATTTTTTTTCCTTTTGCAAAGTAGAAGGATCTGGAAACTTCCACAGTTCTACAGTTTATGGGTTTGTAAAATAGCGGTTTCCAGTGGCCTTGTTCATCCCACTTGATTCACCCAATAATATATATTTTTTGTTTCTCCACAAATTAAATCAGAATTTGTAATTTTATTTCTGAATTAGCCTCCCACAGAGAGCCTTATTATAAAAAACTCATTTTAACAATTTAATCTATAAACTAGTAGACAGTACTTTGTGTTTCTGTAAATTAACATTTAAAGGAAATTTAAAAGCATTATACGTACACCATGCTGACTGATACATTTTTGCATATTTGCCATGGCAGTATATTAAGCATGTAATAATGTATGTAGGAAATAGTAATATTAGCAGAAGACCTGAATATGAGTTTTGGAGAACTAAGACTGAAGAGAAAGAAGTAGCATTTTTGCGAAAAGAACAGGATTGTGCTGATGCGTTAGTGTACGTGGAAATGTATTCTAATGAATATCAGGATTTCAAATAAAAACTGCTGCCAGAAGTGTTAGAAGACTTTCCTATTGTGGCACACTGTGCTTATCCTGCAGGCAATTCTGAGTGATGTGGCAGATATTGGGCTTTATTTATAGATAGACAGGCAGACTAATGTGTCTTTATTTTAAGCAATTATTTAAGACTAGCAATTATTAAAATTGTTACTGTTTTTTTTCTCTCTCTCAGCATATTCCTAGCTGTCAGGGAGCAGCTGGGCAGAAGAGGGCTGTTCTGGGGCTGGGGGCTGGCAGGGCAGGCAGTGCCACGCTGCCACCAGCCAGGGTTGCAGCCCTGCATCACCTGCTCACGGGGAGCAGGGTAGGAATGGTGGCAGTGGCTGGGGACAGCCCGGCTGAGATCCTTGTGGCTCTCCTTGTGGCTGCTTGGAGGCACCACCTCAGAGCATGAGCAATCAACCTTCTTGGCACTGGAGGAGACTTCAGAGCCTGTTGATGTGCTCAGAATCCTGACATAGGCAATCTCTTTCTCTTGTCTTTTCTCATCTCACTATTTGAGTTGTCACAATGCAGTTTTCTTTCTCTTAGGTATAACTTTATCCTGATGGACCTTTGGTTTTGGCTTAGAGAAAAATGTGTATTTTATGAATGGTTTCTTTACTTGTCAATACTGTGTTCCTCAGAGATTTCCACCCTCTGTACTGGCAACCTTGGGGTAAAAAATTTGCTTTGGAATATTCTTCTTCTAAAATGCTTCTTCTAAACATGAGTATCAGCTATTTTTGTTTCATTATACTGTTGTGAACAAACAAAAAAAGCTTGTGACTGTGCCTGAGACCTGAGTTATTTGAAGTCAGAGGGATTTCTGATCCTAATAATTCCTTTTTTTGAATTCTGTGATTTTTTTGAGCATGTAATTGCTTGAAATAGGATAGATAAGGATGGAACTAATTTATGGCTTTTGGATACTCATATGCCCACATCTGTTAAGAACAGAAACCTAGGTATTACTTGCTAGTTCATTAATCTGTCAATCCTAAATGGTTATATTTAAAGCAGGGATTACACAATGCCACTTTGACAATATTAAGCTTTTTTTTTCTTCTGAACAAAATTATCATCAGTCTTTATCATCAGAAAGCCTGTATGTCTAAGTATTTTCACCTGAAATTGTTCATGCCATTTGGACAGGAATGTTCCAAACAACTAAAAATTAATTGAGTGATATCTTTCGACATTCTTACAAAGTACGTATTTTTCTAATGTCTGTAATTTTAGCTCTTATACTGCCGTCATTGAAGGTAAATTTATTAATGTCTGAGTAATTTTTTCAAGTGTTTATTTAACACAACACAAGCAGTTTAGATTCATGTTTCTGGCTTATGATGGTAACTCATTTCTAAAGGCTTTCTAAAATACAATACGTAATGGAGTCCAAAGAGAGCAGCATAAAAATCAATTGGTCCAAACACACACAAATCCCATAAAAATATAATTATTTTCAGGTAAATATGTCTCTGAATTCACCAAGTTTGAATTTTTCTTTCTTATGTAAGTTGTAGCAATAAAAACTAGGAAATGGTTAGTTTTTCACTAACTTGAAGTCATCATTCATCTGTAAATCTGACAGTCCACTGGAAGGGGGGTTTGGTGTGGAACATTTAATGGCAACCATATCACTGCTTGTGATATTAAAAGTTCTTTTAAAGTCATTAAAGTCTTTTCCTGATGGCAGTCTAATATGCTTCCCCTCTGCTCTCTAGGAATAGTTGGTCTTCATTTTAGACCATTTTGTTCAATTATGCTGCGTAGAAAGTAGGACAGCAGACAATAGAAGCATTTTTCTTTTAGGACAGTTCTGTCAGTATATTTTGTAGACATCAGTGGCTAAGGGACCTGAAGTTACTTCTGTTACACAATCTGAACCTCAATTTCCTAATTTCCCCATCCAGTGCTTTTTATTTTCTCTTTATTTAATACTCAGAAATCACATGAATGTCCTGTGTCTGTGTAAAAGGTTCACACTCTTAGTTAAATGGACTGCTTCTTAAAGTACAATAATTGTGAAATCACATCACTCTACCTCCAAATAATTTAAAAAGCCACAAGCTAAGCAGAAAAAGAAATGTTATTTTAACTAGACATACATGATAATTAAGAACTTTTACATGCTGAAGTTTAGAGAAAATATCTCCATGTCCTATCCCTCTGAACAGGAGCAGTTACCGGGACAGATTTTTGAAAACTTTACCCAGAAAGAACATTGTACTAGGTAGAAAAATGTTAATATCTGTCTCCATTTCCTGCCCAGGTATTAAGAGTTATTATATGGAGACTTCAATGGCATATTGCCAAGAAATACTGAAAATCCAATCTCAAAATGTACAAAATTATAAACACAATTCATGCCAAATTAGTTATGCAAGTAGCTGTCTGGCTAAATTTCATGTAACCTAAACTGATTCTGTCCCAAGTTGCCTTCCAAATGGATATGATCTAGGGTGCAAACTTCATCTTCTGCTCATGATAGATGGCAGTCATTTACCTATTACTTTTATTACTGTTAATTAAATCTTCTGAAGTTTATGCCTTAAAATATCCTTGTTCTTGCTTTTAGATCTGTAATACTTCAACTCAAGGTTAAAAGGAAAAAGTGAATTTTCTGTTCCACTCTAATTCTAACAACAGTTTTCCAGATTGACGGAGATATTGATTTTCCTATAGTCATTTGAAGGTAGCATAAGTAAGTAAGTAAGTAAGTAAGTAAATAAATAAATAAATAAACATATATATATGTATATACACATGTATGCATATATCCGCACACTAGAATACATTCATTTGTCTATCAACATACACATATAGAGATGGGAAGATTTTTCAAAGCAAAGAGCCTGGCTTTGTACTCACTTTCTACAAGATCAATAAAACTTCTGAAATCCAATTTTTTTGCATTTGAAAAATCTTCTCCATACAGATTATTTTGAGTGGTAATATTCAATAGATTAACCCTGTAGCCTCATTGATAGAAAGAAAAAGGACTTAACTTCTACTTTGGCACTTATGTTAAAAAACTCCTTCACCTTATTGGAAAAGAAACATTTTGCATTTGCTGTATTTTATCTTTCCTGTAGGTAACAATAATGTCTGTATCCCTGAAGGTCAAGTTATTTAGATTCCCATAAATTTTCCCTAAGAAAGAAAAATAAGGAAAAGGTTGTAACAAACCCAGAATTCTTGAGATAGTTTTTTCAATAAACTTTGGGGAATTGCACACTAGTATTCCCCTCAGAGAAAGTCCAAGGAAAAAACATGTAGGGAAATGCTGACAGCGTCTTAAGGAGGTAATATTAAGCATAATTCTCAGCTGTATTTTAGGAACAGGATTGTGGGGTTGAAGATGGGTATTTTCTAGATCTTGGGAGGGCATGATTGGGAGTCCAGAAGACAGAGAAAACAGATCCACCTTACTCTTTTAAAGAATGAACTGGGAAGAATTATACAGACAGCTAAACTGTAATTCATGGAAAGTGCTGTAGCAAATAATTAAGTAAACTGTATATAAATTAATAGAATGTGTAAACAGACAGAATTTAAAAGGAAGATGGGTAACTTCCAACATGCATTTGTCAAAAAATGTTACTCTCACTGTTTTAATAAAGAGAGGTACTAGTTTTGACTTACTGCAATCAGTTCCTGCAAAAATATCCCTTGCAGTGTCCAGAAAAACACTATAAATGTCTGCCATTGGACAACATGGCATAATAATATGAAATACATTAATAGTGACAATGTATTTATACACAAGAATTAATGGTTTCTTAATTTTCTAATATTTACTGATCTACTTCCCAATACTATCAGCAAGCCTGAAAATATAGAGCATCTTTTTCATTATGTAAATCAATAGATGGGAGGAAATAGGACTTCTTTTTTTCCCCCAATAATATATGCTCCCAAATACATTGACAAAATCAAAGAGAGAAAGCTTATTGGACTAATTTATTTGAGAAAGAAATAACTGTTCTCAGGGTTGTTTCCCACAGTTTATGGGAAAAAACACTTGGAGCAGATAAATGTGTAGACCTTTGAATGCAAGAAAATCATATGCATGGAAATTCCTTGCCTTTTAGTGCAAGAAGTTAAGCATTTTGACTGTACTCCACTGAAAGAAAACTGGAAGGGACACACACTTATATAGTAAACCAGAACAATTGAAAAGAAATAATATATATAGTGTAATAAAAGCTTGGTTTTACTGCCAAGATGTAAGTGTTCATGCCAAAAATGTTCCAGAGCACAGCTGCCAAAAAAAAAAAAAAAAAGCTGAGAGCATTATGAAACACACTAAATCTATACATAGAGGGGGCTCAGAGAAGAAAAAAAAAAGTATATTTATTCTTAGGATTCAAGTATATCAAATCATTATGGTTATTTTTTGCACAATAAGCAAGGCTCTGAGCACGCTGGCAAGCATTCAAGAAAGCATCATGTTGCTTAAAAAGTAATGTTGGTCTTTAAATTCAGGAGAAAGGCTCAAAAACCCCGATATTTGAGTGTTTGAGAAAAGCTAAAAATCCAAAATTACACAAAAAGTTCCATGTGGTGTTGGACACGGCTTAATAACACTCCCGACAATGCTAAGCTACCTCAGGTCCTCATGAAGGTGACCTCAAATCCACAGAGCAGGCATCCTGGGATCTGTCTTGAAAGGGATGAAAGTGGGTTGCCATTGCTGCTACGTGGCTTTAAAATAAGAATCTCCACAAGGAAGCCAGAAGCTCCTAGGAACTACTCCTAGTCTGCTATTTCCAAAATAGTACCATAACCAACAGATTATGGGGGCTTTCCTCTTGCAGTTAGTCCTTTGACGGGTCAGAAAATCAGGCCTGAGAGATCCATGTGAGGATCTGGAAACCAAAGGCCACTGACAAGGTGTAATGATGGGAGATGGAGCTGCCATCTCCTGAGAAGAGACTAAAGGGATGAGATCTCTTTCTGGGTAGAGATGTCTGAGGGATGACAGACTGAGGTTTAAAATTCCTGAAGTCAGTGAGTAAGGTGAAGACAGAACTGTTATTTACCAACTCTCACACTACTGGAGCCAGAGAGCATTCAATGGCACTGGTACGACATGAGCTTAAAATAGATAGAAGTACTTCTTTACACAGTAGGAATCAAACTTTTAGTACTCACTGCCACATGAATCTATGGAAAAGGATTTCAGACACGTTCTCCTCCTTATTCTTTCTTGTGGTCTGGTGAAAGTGTCTCAGGGCTTAGATTGCTTGTGATGCAGGAGCTGACCTGTGTCTGATTGCTACACAGCATCTTCAGCTCTTACCTTGGCATTAGGAATTCAGCAACTAGCAGTGTGCTCATGACTTTGGAGCCCTACAACATTACTTGCCACAGTGTCTCACAGGTTTTGTTCAGTATCTGCCCTTTTGCCTATGAAGATAGATAAGCAGGCACATTAATTTCTCTTCCAAGTTTAATTTATGCAGCATTTTCAAGCTTCCCTGTGAAGCAGGGATCAAATATGGTTACGACACATGCAAAAGAGCAGTCTCCATGGCTGTTACATGTCATGAACATGTGTGATAGGTTACTTAATACAGGTGTCAGGAGAGAGAAGTAACTAGAAAAAGTGATTTGCAAGCTTGTAATTTTAGAAATAGTACCCTCAGATTATGACAAGACTGAATGGGGACTCCTACCATTAATAAAGAATAAACATCTGAGTTTAATGCTTGCTGCTTTTGATTGCATGGGAATTTTATGGCTAACTTTCTTAAAAATTTTTGTCTTTTAAAAAAAACATTTTTATTTTTAATTTTTTTTTTTTTTTTTTTTTTTTTTTTTTGCTTGTAAGCAGGTGAGGAAAAGGAGGAAAAGTGAAATCTCTACTGATTTTTGTTTTTTCATCATTGCTGATCCTAAACATACAAATATGTGACATAGAAGACCAAAGCTGAAGAAACTCTTGTTTTAACAGGACAATTTTCCTTACATTTTTTCTCAATTAATTATCATTCTCACAATTTCAGTTATGATTTTGAACTGTTGTTTTGATCAAGAATTTTGAAATTCAGGTCAATAATAAAAACATCACAATAAAAGCAATTATGATGGTAGTGTCACCACATCTTAAATTCCAATTTTAATTTTAGCCAGTACTTTGATAAAAAATACATTGATAGAGAAAGGGAAGAGAGAGGACTCAGATATTTTGTAGAGTAAAGAGATAATTAAATAACAATGAAAATAATTTGATTAAAACCAGTATTTTTTTTTTTTCTGCACAGCTCTGGTTAGTAAATCATTGCTGGCTCACTTCATTTCCAGCTGCTAGATTTCACTAAAAGAAGCTAAAAATAAATTCAATACTTTCCTAAAATGACTTTCCAAAGTAAGGAAGTGCTGCAGTTGCCATAGGGATGTTATAACATCACAAATGGGAAGCAGTTCACATGGTGGTAAATAAGCACACTGGTGGGTAAGTTGTCCATTTGAGCATATCTCACAGAAGAAATTACTCAGACAGTAGTTTTAGAGGAAGGAGGTTTTTTCCTTTAAAAAAAAAAACCAAACAGAAATATCACCATTGATTTAGTCTGTGGCAGTGCAAATCCCTGAATGTAGGAATTCACAGGTTGTAGGCATCAATGAAATTGCAAGACAGTGCCTGTGCTAAGTGCTGTAGCACCTAAGCTGCAGGACCTACATCTTCCCTTGAAAAGAGAGGAAAATGTTGAAAATTTATTTAAATTCTGTGAAAACAAAAACATCATCAAGTTCTTGCATTTACCATTTATTCAGTGAGCCTGGAGCTGTCCAGCTTGTCCTTATTTCGCCTTCTCTTTTGTAATGCATGATGTGACTGAATTCTGGTAGTGCATTTACTGCCTTACACTATCCATTTATTCTGAAAGTCAATACAAACAAACACAAAGATGCCTAACAAACAAATGGACTTCCTTTCCAAGGTTTCTTCATAATGTTCTACAACATAAAATTTCAAAGGTCAGATGATAAAAATAAACAGTGACTTCATTGAAGTTGATACTACTGTCCTGATTTACAGCAAGTAGTAATCTAGCCCCAGCAACTCAAGCTTTTCATTCTGTCTTCAACCCAGAATAGAAAGCAAATGGCTGGATAATAAATACCATGGAAACAAGAGAAAACCCACACAAATCCTATAAAGAATCAATTTAGGAAAAAAAAAAAGAAAACCCAGATTGTCTGTAGATAAAATAAAATTTACTGCAGCAAATAAATGTAAAATTTTGTGATAGTTTCTACCTTTCATATTTTTTTTTTCTTTCTGCATGTGCCTTTAGTATATCTGAAGTATTTTTCTATTAAGACTCACGTCTTTACCAGTCTTACCAAGGCATTATCAACTTGCTCTTCAGAGCCAGGATTCAAAGACGTCCCTTTCCCAGTCAGCTCTTCCTCATTTGCTGGATTGGCTTCTCACAACACTGCTGTGCCTCAGGTTGCTTTCAATCCATACTCATTTGTTTTCTCAGGTAAATCACTGAAGTGCAGGTGTTACCCTAAGATGTGCCCTGTTCACTTTTCAGAATATGTATAACTATGTGGTGAGTAGTGGAGCCAAGGCTGGTCAAAGTTGTGGACCAGTAAACATTCCCTCTCTTTACCCATCCCTGTCTGGGCTTTAAGATACACTACACTGCATTTATGGCATTTTACAATATTAGGCAATTAGAGGGTAAGTACTTGAACAGAACATCAGCAGCCCAAAGAAGTGCTTTACGAGAAGCTCATATCAGGTTTCATATTAACACTGGTGTCAGGGGAGAATTAGGTTTGAAAAATCATCCACCATCTTCCCTGATATATCTCTATAAAACCAATATTATTTGGGGCCATGTGGCTGGTTAAACGCAGCAGGGGGAAACACACCCTCTAGAATTTGAATCTCAGTACAAAATGTAACCATACTAATACGAAGATGGGAGCTTTTTCCTCAGGCTTTCAGTGTCCACTGTTCAGAGTGTATTGGTTAGGAGAGAGCAAGTCTCAGCGAGTGAACCTCCAAATGGTAGTTGGTCATTATTATCAGAGCTGCTGGAACCTCACAGACTAGTCTGGATTTGGAGTGCAATAACAAGTTATCTCTCCAGCTCTATATAAAGAAGATTTGTGTACTGCACTAGGCACCTGAATTGCCTTTATAGTCAACAGGAGAAGTAACTTTAGATAGAATGAATTAATCTCATTATTTTAGACACACTCAAGCATGTAATAAATAAGGTGAACTGTGATCTCTGTATGCCTATTTATGTCTTTTGGCTATAATGGAAACCTAGAATGAACAGCTCAGATGGGTATATTTAAATCACAGGTGTTCAGATTTGGGCAGACACATATCTCCTTGGCTGCTCATTCTGTCCTTGTAAGCAGTTGAGAATCACTCTGAGCCCTGCTGGCCTGCAGATACCATGCTCCTTTCTGTAAGACAATGCCAAGAGCTGCCCTAGAAGGATCTCAGAGTAGTTTTGCAGACAACCACTGATGGTAAAGGCATATATGGAAGGTGGGTAAAAAGTACAGTATCACCCAGCATGTGTAGTGGATAAAGAGAAAAAGCTGGTGTTCGGCTCTGGGAGTGCCATCAGCACTGCCTCTCATGCTGCTCCAGGCTCTGGTGTGCAGACATTGCAGTGACAATGCAGGAAAGAGGCAGACTCACAGGTGTGGGCATCCCTTCATCAGAGTCTAGTGCCCTGTGTGTTGCCTTTTGCTCTCTTTCTTATGCCTCTGCAGATGTCCTTCTCTCTCCCCCTTCTCTCACCCACTGAGAGACATCACATCTCTTGCTAGCACTGTGGCTCTCCTGAGAGGTGCCAGTATGATTCTCAATGAATACTTTAGCATTTTATATATATTGGAATAGCATGAATAGAAGAACTCAAGAACATTTTCCTCTGGAACAACCCATGATGTAGTTCTATCAGGCACTGAAGGTGGAATTTGAAGAAAAAAGTGAATTGCATATTTGTCTCCCACCCCCTCTATTCTAAGCAGTGAGCTACTGCTCAAAAGCATTAGTCCTCCTTTCTTCCCATACTTTATTTTGTGCTTCATGTTTCATTTCATCCCAAGTGGCTGAAAATGAAATGTGATGGAAATGGCAGGAACAGTTGGCTTCAATATTTCTGAACTATTTATTTCAACCCAATATGAAATCTATTCAAAAAGGACTATGTAAGTTTTCCTTTTGGTTAAAATGATAAGAAGATACTGACCTAAATGTACAGTGATTATTGGTTGCCTAGAAGTGAGGGCTTCAATGTAAAATGTACTTGAACAAAATCCAGCTGCTCTGTCCCTCTAACTGTGTGGTATGATGGACAAAAGAGAAATAAAATCCAATATTTAAATTGAAGGTAAAAGTAATTTTTTTGGGGCACTGAAGAAGACCCCAGAGTAGACAGAAAAGTAGAACAAACTCTTGTACAGATGTTAAGGTTTTGAAAAGTCAGAAAATATAGTGTAGTAAGTTGTCCAAAAAGTCTCATGAAAATATGTGAAGCTCTTTCTGAGGCTGGATCCATTGTACAATATTTGTAAATAACAGCAATCTGAAAGAGAAAGTGTGTTCAGCTGCAATATTTATTAAATTTTTGTGCATATATACAAAGAGATCTTATATATTTATAGCTATACATATAGTTGGTTATATGGAGAATTTTGTACGACTAATGACCGGGAAATTCTGTTTCACGTCATGCACGTATGACATAAACACATATATAAATGAGTATCTGTATCCATATCAAAAGTCTATTTTCCAGTTTAGACTAAATACTCTAAATAACACCTGAAAGCACATACAAGCAGTACAGACTGATTATAAATATGTTACTATTGTATGGCTTTGTACCACTTCAGAGAATTGGCTGTCAAAATTTTCCCAATCTGAAATAATATTAGTAGGATCCCATGTTTTCATAAAGACCTTTGCCCATCCTCTTGCAGTTTTTTCTTCTCTCTCTCTGTCTCTTGTGCAATAGTTCTTCAAATGAATTAAATATTAAATCCTTGCCATAGTATATATGGAAGCTGACAGATTAACTGAGCCAGCAGTACTTGCCAGATATACTTTATGGTGGCTTTCCTACATAGGATACTCTGTGCTGGCAGGCACACCATGCCAGCTTCTGACAGCATAGGCTGTGCCAGCTTCTGCAGCTTCTGGCTGGGCCAGTTCTGGAGTTATAGAAAGTAAAGCCAGAGATGACATTGCAAGTCAAAGACAAAGACAAGAGCAGCTGTTTCTGAGCCACCCCTGAAAGATGACCATCTTATTGCTTCCTGAAACCCAAGTCACAGTAATTTCATGGTCCCAGGGCAAATTATTCTAGTAAATAACTGCTAGACAGTTATACATCTTTTTTATAATGTGTAAGATAGATCTTTGCTACAGTTTTGCTTATTATCCCTAGTTCTTCTCTGAGAGAACAAAGAGTGCAGTTTATGTTCTTTTTCTTTGACAGTTATATTTAAAATATGTGAAGACCATTGGCCTGTCTTTCCTCCCACAACTCAGTCATCTCTATTATAAGCAAAAATAACATAATTTCCCTGATCCTTTTGTATAGGTCTTATTATTTAACTTGCAGTTAATTCCAGTTGCACACCTCTGGACTTTTTATGAGAGTCAAAGTTAAGACAACTTTTAAACAATACAAACTAATGACTTCTATAATCACTGAATCTAAAATATAAGTGTGAAGATGAACTGTTATTTCTTTCCAGAGATGTAAAATTGCCTTTTCTTTCATACTTTTCTTTTACATTTTTTACAGTGGATTTCTGTAGTACTGGACATTGTGCTACACTATAAAAGAAAATTTTACTCATCTCTGCTTTAAACTACAGACAGAGTAATTCTTGATTGGTTGCTCTTTTGGCTTGTACAGAGACTTAGACAAACACCTGTAGGTCACATTTTAGTATCCTTATGGAGGAAATTGAGGAAATAACCTGCATATTTGTCTCTGGCACATATAACAAAGCATGTCCCTATAGAACTTTCTTTCCACATTGTTAAAATGTATTTGCTTGTTTATGCCATATTTAAATTATTTGCCAAGGCCAACCACCATATGCCATGACAACTGACACAAATCACAGTATTTTTTAATGATGCTCTTTTCTGGTGAAATGTATGTCAATCAGTAGCATAGTAGATAATATTGAATGATGCTTTGTAGTGCTTTTCACTCCATGCATTGACTCATTAGCAAACACGGAGTTTTATACTTCATGAAAAATACATTCTAAACAACCGGCTTAGTTGAGAAAAATCCATAGGGGACAAATTTGTTCAAACTGTTGGTACAATTAAAAATTTGATAAACGTTTTTCAGACTTCCACTGTCTATTACATTTTTATGTAACTATTCCCAAATTATTTACAACTTTGAACATACAAAATACTAGTGATGGTGTTAACATTGCTTGTCTTAGCCTTGAGTTACATTAGACTAAAGAAACAATGTTCTATCAAAAATCATTTCTGAGAGGAGTATCCCATGCACAGTTTAAAGAAAACTGAAGGCCTGACACACAGAAAAAAAACACTGGCCACAGATTCCTTTCATTGGAGGTGTCTCTAACCTTCTCTGGGAGGTAAACAAATGCCCATACCCAGCCAAAGCTCTTATTGATATGTCAACCATATTAAAAACCAAACCATGTGTTTCAGCAGAGCATCATGCCATATTCAAAGGAAATGTCACTGACAGGATTTTACCTCCTTAACATAAGGGCCTCCAGAGCTCCTCTTGGACAATGCAGTTTGGTATCTCTCTCTGCATGATGGTCAGGACAGCTAGGTACATCCAATTTGAAGAGAGTGTAAATGATTCCCCACAAAATACAAAGAGGAAGAAGGGTCTTTGGGGACCAGAGAAAACCCAGCATACAAAACATGTTACATTCTCCCTTCCTGTCAACATACCCTCACTTCAAAACCAGCAGAGATTTTTTTTCTCAGTAGCAGTATGGACCCATATCAGGACTTTAAGGCATTTCCTTTTAATTGCCCATGACTTTATTATGCTGTGAGTTTTTATAGATATCCATCTTTTACATATAGTTTTACTGCTTTGTGGTCTAAACAAGCTTCAGAAGAGTTAACTGCTGTCTCATTCACACCTTTTTTTATACTTCTTTCCATCCCAGCGGCACAATTTACTTCAGAAGCTGTGAACCTACAGGAATTCCCTGATATATTTGAGTTAATTCATTTTCTATAGCTTAGAGTGATTAAATAAATCCCTAAATCATCTCCAGACATTGTGACACTGATGATTAAGCATATGTGGTCAGCTCCATCCATTTCATAGCCACGTACAATAGAAGTGTGACTTCTTGCCTCGCCCTCAAAAGATGTTCATCTTCTGGACCTCAAGGCAAGAGACTATTAGCACAATGCTGCCAATGCTCAGCCTTCTGAGCAGCCTGTTTGACCTTTAGTGGCATCTAGTGGCAAATGAGTTTGTAGGGAAAAATCTCCACAATTAAATGACAATTAAATCAGTGAAAATTGATTTCATCTTCATATGTGAGAGTGGGAAGAAAGGAGCTTGCAGTGCATCAGCACAGTGAGGACACATTGCTGGCTGCCAGCCTGCCTTACCACTCTAAACCAGTTGCTAGGCATTATAAGCCATGTGACCAAATTAGTTTCAGTGCTAATTTACAGAGCTTCTGATAAGACTTTCTAATTATGGTTTGGAACAAGGACTGCAGGTAGTTAAGAAGTTAGCATTAGCCACCTTTTGAAAATCAATGTGCTATTTTTGCTACTTTGTTGATCATAATTTATTTCTTCCATGAAGCCATGTGAGACATTCTTTTCTACCTCAATGTGGGTGCTCTTACTATTATCCTTAGAAACAGCACAACAGATTTTCATATTGCCTTGGCAGAAGAGCTGAGCCTCTGTTCCTAAGTGAGATACACTAGTGTTCTGATTTTACAAGATGCCACAATACTTTCTTCTTCTGTCTAATATTAAAAAATATATGGAGCAATATGTGGGATAGTGGCAACCCACAGTTCAGAGTCAAAAGATGTTTGTCTCATAAATATATGGTTCCATATTCAGGCAACATACTGATAAAAGTTGATAGATCTAGTTCTGCTGGAATAACAGTCTTCAAAATTTAAACTGATGTGTTTTTAGTGCATTAGTTTTCCAGAAAAGTCAGCTGCATGGAAACAGACACAATTGAATAAGCATTGTAGGCGAAACAGTCGGCCTAAATTTTTTTTTAGCTTTTTAAATAAACCCAAATGTTAAAAAGTCAAGAAAAAATATATCTACTAAAATTTCTGTAGAAAGTATCTCCACAGGTGCAAAATGTCATGCATGAATTAATGTATGCTGTTGTTACTGTACATTGCTGTTAATGCAAACTATTGTTATTTTGTAGCTCCATAAGGGGTGAGAAAACGGCTGTGAGTATAGCATTTAAAATCCTTACTATTTTCTGAAGTAAATCAGTATTTATATTATGTACCTCCTTATATTCGTGCAGCAAAAAAAAAAGCTCTGATGAAAAGTTTAGTATTGCTCATCATTTGGGCTGATGGAAAAGATATTGTTTGAGAATGCTTTTTAGTAAAATATTTTCAACTAAATTCTTCCCTTTACTGAGATACTGTCACATTAGTTCAACTTTACATGGAAGCCTGGTGGGAAATGCAAAAGAAGATATTTGGCCATTGTACAAGTGCAAAATAATATCTAGTCAGACCTCTTAGCACAACTATGATTACAAGAATACTGTAATATGCCATTCTGGGAGTTGCTGATAAAGTCCTTGTTTCTGTGTTCCAGAAACCTCCTGTTTCCTGGGAACTGCCACTTCCTAAAGGTGCTATAGAGCAGTATGTCACAATCTCTTAGATCAGCTTTTTGAAACAAGAAATGGGTGTTATATTGACACAGAACATGTCAATGACTCACAATTCACTTTTTAAGAAAGAAACAAGAAAACTTTCCCCAGTGGATTAATGAATAATATACAATTATTCAAAAAGTCCTTCTTACTTCCTTTGCTGAGGGTTATACTGATATTTTGGCAGCTAATAAAATGCAGAAGGCCAGAAAATATATTTGGGACAGTTGAGTGTGTTTGTCTGCCAAATTAAATAATAGACCAGAGACACTGGAACGGGACTAGAGAATGTACAAGATAAGTGAAAGCAGTGCCAGCTGAGAGGTCTAATGGTCTTACTGGAAAGTGGCTTGAACAGCTTGCAGCTGAGATGAGACAAAAAGTACATGTGGATAGAGAATTCCATCTGTCCCTGAATACATTTTTCCATTTAGCGTTTAGGAAAGATGCAGAAATCATTTGGGTTCTTTGATTTGCATTGTGAAAGGAAAAATGGTTATGTTCTCCTGACACTGCACTGTGACTTTAGCTTTATCTTTGTTCAAGGGAAAACCTTCTGCTCAAAGAAGGATTAAAGCACAATGTTATAAGTCAAGGTTCAAACAGCTTTCTATTAATAAAATGGGATTAACAGTCAGTGGATAGCTGATTCTAGCAGCAAAGACACTGCATCTAGATAAAACTGACTTGACATATAAAAGAAATGCTTTCTACAGTTTAAGACTTTTGACTGTATACCTACAAAGTCCCAGGAAAATGTCTCCTCTGGAGGAGGTGAGTTCAGAGGAAGAAACCCCAGCTGGAGCTCCCAGCATCCTGAAGGCATGAAATTGCTTTAAAGTGGAGGTAGAGTTTCTAGTTATCTTCTAGCATGCAATAAACTGGCAGCCGCCATCTGACAGCTGATAAACCAGTTTATAATTTCCAGTGCCATGGTGGTCTTTAGAAAGCTAATAGCTTCTGTCTAAGAGATGACTGGCTGAACAATTTGGTTTTGATTCAAGTAAACAGTTGGCAGGTTTAGGAATACTGCTTAAACTGAGGTGGATTTTGTTCTTAAAAGCTTATGTTTGTCAAGCATGGCACCACAGCAGTCTAAGTGTACAGTATGCTTCTCTCCCTTCAAATCCAGAAATAGATGAGATTGAAGGACAAGTCCTACCAAAGCTGAAATGATTTTTTTAAATTTACTGAGTATCACAAGTGTGAGCCACATAAATTAAAACATAGCAATATCATATTATAGCAACACAAAAAAATTTTGGTGATTGCCAAACAGTTTCATTTATATCCAACATAGTACATTCAAGTAAAATATCTAAATTGGACAGACTTTATATTTAATATAATATTTGGGCCTGAAAATAATGGACTAAATTATTATTAAGGCAAACATAAAAGTCATGATCAGATTTACCTGATGATATTTTAGGAAAGATTATATAGGAACATGAGTATAGGGAAAAAATTCTAAGTGTTAGTTGACAATGGCATATGCTGCAGTGGGAATAGGAAACAAAGAAGGAGCAATCCAAAAGAGCAAGCAATCTAAAGGTTATTTCTGTCCTGACAGGCTCTACTGTTCTAATCCTGAGTCACAAAGAGAAAAAAATAAAGTGCATTGATTTCAAAATAATTCCCCCCCCAAAGAATGTAACTACATAATGAGAAAAAAAAAAGCAAAACAGGGATTAAATTTATATATACTAGTAAAGAAGACTGAAGCATAAAACAAATTATGAACATTCTTTATTGTTGTTAACTGATAGGAACAGCAAAAAGGAAGTTATTCCTCTAGGATAGTGAAGATCATTTAAGACAAAGAGAGGAAATAAAAGGTAAGTACAGATAGTGTTGTGTAGGTAAGAGTGAATGTAAGCAGCTTGAATGTGAAATCAATGGACAATAGACCTGATCAAGATTCAAACTGGAAATGGTACTGTATTGCATGCAAAATATCAGTTAAGATGGAGAAGCTGCAAAAAGCAGTCAAAGAAAGGTTACAGTTACTAACTGAAAGAAACACTCAGGGAGACAAGATATTTTTTATTTTTCAAAACTCAGTTTGATAGCATCTACAGGCTGTACTCTGTGTGCTGAGCACTCTTACCAGAGGCAGCCAAGAACATTAGGGAACAGTTGTTGCTACTCTTTCACTTGCAGAGAAACCAGCCCTTATCAACCACTTAATTGGTGAGACTTAGTAATGATTCAGAGTCTCTGAAAAATACTTAAAACAAATATTATATTTATTAAAGTCTTCCGATAAATAAGACACAACAGCCTAATTACAGAAGGGCTATTGCCAAAACTAGATCAGATTAGCCTTGACTTTATCTAGATGAATCTTGAAAGTCCCCAAAAGGTTTTCAAGAAACCACAAGGGATGGAGATCTCACAACCTCTGTGATTGCCAGTGTTACCTTGTGCTCCCAGGACAGATGTTTTCTAATGTCCAGTTTGAGTCCCAGTTTTCCCCTTTCAGAAATGCCTATAAATACTCATAATTCAAAACAAAAGTTTAAAAGGCCCTTTATTAAAGACATTTTCAATGACACAGGACAAGTTTCATGCTACACTTCCCATAGACTCTTTTTACTGCTAGAGAAGCAGCAAGAGCACTAAACCAGTCAACAGCCTGAAGGGGGAATCATACAAACTTGCCTAAGTATTGACACTATTTACCATTGCCTATGGTACGACAAAAATGGCACATGATTCCTGCAATCACACTTTCCCCCATGGTGCTGAGCAGAGCTTTAACCCAAGAACAGAAAGGTGAAAAGCTTCTCTCTGTATCCAGGAGCAGAGGTCTGAGGTTATACCTTACCCCAGGTTCATGCTGCAGGCTGCCTCTGTTATGAATGAGGTTTTCCTCATTTGAGCTGGGGAACTGAAAGCAGCTGGATAAAATGCTTGCCTTATGTGATGTTGGCTAAAGATGCTGGCATTCCTTATCCATGCAAGTTTCCTCTGCCCTTTGAGGAGTGCTTTTTGAGTGCTATGAGGCTGGTAGTGTATCCTCCTACTGTCACACTCCAAGTTGTTCTTCAACCCAGTCTGCTCCCTTCCCAACTAAACAGATTTTCCTGTTTGGACAAAATGTGTAATAGCACATATGTTGGATGCCTGTGCTGCTTCTCACTTGCAATGGGAGCAAATTTGTCAATGATAATATTTTGTTTCTCTCTGCTGGTTGAAACAGGAATGTAATTTTCTCCATATATCTGGGTGAGAAATAGGTGACAAATAGGCTGTTAGTCATTTAGCATGAGTTTAGTTCTTTAGCATAGATCTTTCAGGTTTAGAATGCCAATCCCTTAATTACTTATCTTCATGGGTTTAGTTTTGCCTTTAAGGAAATGAGCACTCTAACTCTGTGGTGGAAGCATTCAAGCAAGTCTGAATAAGCCCTTATATTTCCCTCCTGAACTGGATGACCATAGCATTGGAACTACACTTGTGGTTTATTTCTAATTTGTATTCTCTTGTTAATGTATATTTTAAAGTATAGAAGTAACTTTAAAAAGAGTAATTCTGCCCTAGCATAACCATCTGCAGCAAAAGAGTAAGAGCTTGGCAACACTGACTGGTTCATAGAAGTTCTTACTAGACATAAATAATCCCATGTTCTGGCAAAGAAAATCCTCACAGTGTGATCTTTAGTTAGAGGAAAGAAAACTTATGTCAGTTGGCACATCTAGCAGCATAATGTAGTTATTATTTTAAAAGTGACCAAGTAAAAGTGGCACCTTGTTAAATAATGTAACAACTCTCTGTGCATGTTCTATGGCAGATTGGCTTACACTGTTTAAAACAAAAATAAACTTTTATTGCCTCTACTCCTGTTAACACTGCTGAGCCAACACATCCACACACAGCAGCAAGAGGCCAGAGGCAAATACTGAAGTGTTTTAGTAGGACCAAGGTGGACTTTAAATATGTAAGTCATTAATATAGATTTAAAAAATGGGGCTACTGTAGACCTAAATGTCCAACAGAATCATCTTTCTAACGTAAATCTGGATCCCAGGGATTTTGCAGAACAAGCCTGGTATTTCAAGACTTCTTGTGATAGTGGCAGCATTGATGCTTCCCACTGTCAGCTGCATGACCAGAGGTGCCAATCATGCTCTGCTCTTGTGGGTACAGTTGAGATTTATGGACATGAAGCCATCTGGTCAGAGATGCTCTGCACTTCTTCACAGTGAACCCTTTGCTTCAGAGATACTGATAGGTGGGTTAGAGACAAATACTGCATAGTGGCTGCTTCTAGACCAGTGAAGTAGTTGTGCACGGGACTGCTGTCTGACACAGAGGTCACGGAGAGCAGTGTGCCTTATCCCTGCTCTAACTCTATTCCCCCCAGCTCACAGTGCCTACATGAGGGCAAGTTCAAACCTCAAGCCATAGAAATGTAGCCTCCAATTCTTGATTTCAGGGTTGCCTATGCATTTCACTTTAATAGTTCCTCTAAAAATAAAGAAACAGGCTGTAGCCATAGTCTAGGATGGGTTCACAAATCTTTTTACTACAGCTAAACCCACTGGCTATTGAGCAGTTTTTTTCAGGCACAGGGTGTAAAGAAAGCTTACAATACCCCCATCCTTGGGCAGAGCATATGACTGTAGATGTGCTTGGAAACAACCACTGGTTAGGGACTGATGGAGAAGGATGGTCCATATTTAGCTGCTTAGGTGGCCAGCTGTGTAGTGACTGTGATGTTTCTGTTGATGCCCACAGTCAGGGGTTTAATCAGCTGGGGAGCATTGACATTGAAATCTGACCTGACTATACCTATGGGAAGGGGAACTGATGGTGCAACTTGTGAAGACAGATGTCTGATTGTATTTGAGTTTAATGGATCTGGGTTTTATCCATATTTCTTTTAGTTAAGCCACGCACAAAACTATTTCCTTCCTAAAATCAATTGTTCACTTTTGTCATGGAAGACATTTAAATTTACGATGGGAAGACCTTTGCTAGACTTGACCATCTGCACAGAGATTAGCAAAATATTCTTTTTTTCTTAAATTTGCATTTGAATGAAAATGTGCCTGATCTACAGCTTCTGATAGCCTGTTGTCTCCAAGACTTAGAATTTGTTTCCCTTCAGTAACAAAGTAATGCAGCCAAACTTATAATTTCATTTACCTACCATTTTAAAGTTTTCCACCCTCCTGCATCACAAATATTTCACAGAATTTTTAGTACCTGATGTCTTTCAAACTTCCAGTCTTGCTTTACTAGAAATCTGAAATTCCTATATTTTTCAATTATTTGTCCCAGCCATTAATGACTTTATAAATTGATATTAACAAATAAATTGAATGAAAAATAAATATTTTGATTTTTTTGGTAATTACATCATTTGTGTGCTCTTATTGTTCATATTTTATCTTTTCTACCCATAAATTGTATTCTCAATTATTCTGTTTGAATGCAGTGTGAAACCAATGTTTAAATGGAGAAAGTATTGATAAAGGAAAACTTAACATTATTTAATATTGCAACCAAAAATGTACAGACAAAATTGCAAAATCCTGTCTTTGTCTAATAATAATAATAAAAAAAGGACATATTGCTACTGTAGCAATAATCAACAGTATCCACCTTCTAGGGGACTTACTGTAAACCGTCTTTGATATGCTTTTAGGATGTTTCCAAGCATTTTCAAAATAGCCTTTCCAATAGATTTTTGGCCATTTAAGTTCTAATACCTGTTTCCAACTTCAAAAAGCTTTGGATTTTTTTAGTTGCCTGGAAGAAAGCTGCTATGATTTGATTCACTGAAATCATCCTTGCAGGTAATTTTGATTATAAAAAATGTGCAGTATGTAATTTATTTTTAAGTGCTTTTCAAGGTCTACTGTGGTGACTCAGAGATAATGGTCAGTTGTATGTAATGACATTTAAAGCAGTTTTTAGAGGACGGGTAAACTTTAAATATAACTATTACAAGTTATATTCTGGATGTTTTTCTTACTTAAATGGTTAGAATAAACAACTACTTTGAGATAGCTAGAGTTAGGTATGAAAAATCCTACCCTTGATGTCCAGGGGAGGATCACCCAGCATAGACTAGAAGAGTTCTACAGACACATTCATGGAAGGTCATGTGTGGAAACATATGTGCTCTCCTGTAAATGTGTGAGAATGAACATGGGAATGAAAAGTTAAAGAAGTGCCAGTTGATAAATAATCTACCAGGGGACTGAAGTAGATTTCTTCTGTGTCTGAAGAATGCTTGTCCTACTGAATCAAAAATGACACTTGTTGTTAGCTTAACTGGAACCAGGTTTTATCAGAACAATCAAAATGACGATTCTAAGCTGGAGAAGTATAAATCTGGTTCTTGCCAGTGTCCAGCTTCCTTTGACAGAAGAGGAAGGTCAGCATTTCTAAAAATCAGCCATGAGTGATAACCCCATTTAAGTCTGCAAGGCTCAATTTGAAAGTGTGTCTGCAATAACTAAAAGTAGTAAAAATAAGATTTTTCTATTTTTCAAACAAGTGCTTGCAAACCATTTCTATCTGGTTTTTCACTGCCTTTGTGGCCATGGGTGGAATTTTGTGTTGCAGCATTTCCAGGGCTCAGAGGAGCTGTGGGAATCATGAAAAGACTGCAGCTGTAGACATACTGTCTGCCTTCCCAGTTCATGTCATTCATTAGTGGAGATTCAGTGCAGGTGCATTAGCAGGTGCATTAGTGCCTAGCATTGCCAATAACATTTAGGTCAGGACTCAGATGCTGTATGAAGAGATGGAATTTTTTAATTTTACCATTAAATATCTATAGTTATCAGTCCTGAATCTCTGCCTTCTCTTGCATCTTGATTGCAAGATGATTTCTTTGACTCCCTGTGTGATTTTTTGACTATGGTATAAAACCTATTAGATGAGGTAAGGTAAAATTCTCCAAATCTTTAGAAATACTATGCCATGTTTTTTATATTTATGATGTGTTGCAAGACAAATCTGCAAAACCAAAATTTTTTACAGATCTAATTCTGTCCTAATTCTGTCTTCAGAACTCCTATTACTTGACAATGAGAGTTTTGGAATGTGGATTAATGGCTAGAGCTGACTCCTATCCCTTGACAGCAACAACCTTCTTACAACAGCAGAGTCTTTCCTTTCAACAAATCCTTGAATTCAACACAGTTACTTAAAACTTGAGATTAGAAAGAACTGTATATAGGGCTACTTTCTAAAGGAATTTCTGAAGTTAAGAAATTGCCAATAAACCCAGATTTGATCTTAAGTTAGCTCTTGGCAGTACCCTTCTAAGGGCTGACAGTTTTCTGCAGGGTGGTCCTGTTATTATTTGTATATCTGTTCTCTAGCTCAGTAGTCATAAAGGTGAGACCTGTGGCTCTATCAAGAGCATACTGCCAAATGCTCTTGATTCCTAATATGGTGATTTATTCTTATTAAGTCCTGTTGGGGAGAACTTACAGGTTTGGATGGACCTTGAATGTAGCATGGGTCCCAGGGAAAAAAACAAACAGCTTTCTTTCACCATGCTTATAACAAGTCAGGGAGATTCTTCCTGTTTTTATGTATGACCTGAGGGCACTGACAGCTTCAAAAGAGCCAGCATAGAGAAATTAACCCACTGTCCCTTCTCTGTAAAAATGAACAAAGCAGCTATTTTAGAAAAGAGGATAAGGAAGGAAAATTTAGTGTGATATTTTCCTCCTGGTACAAACTGTTCTATGAGTTTTGTAGAGGCAGCCTATTCATCACTGTATTTATCAGCATCCGTGAACCGTTCTTATGCATGTTTTAATTTTGAAATAAAAATACTTCCAGTCTTTTAACTTGATGACTCATGATTTCATTTAGTTCACTTCAGTTATGGTATTATAAGCAACAATGACAAATTGTTCAATGTTTACCTTTTTTGTCATGTTTCTATGTTTCTTTCAGTTAATACAGGTTAAGTGAGCTTAGGCTCTGTTTGTGTAGAAAGAAGCCTCTCCAATTTCGACCCTTGCTGTTGCCTTTTGTGTCATTTATTGTCTTCTTCAGCTGTGCATTTTTTGAGGTGGAATGACCAGTACAAGGCATGAAAATTAAAAGGTGTTTTCATCAGGATTTTGTACATTAATGTGGCAGTTTTCTGTTTAATTTTCTAATATCTTTCTACAAATTCCTGGCATTCAATTTTCCTTTTGATTAACCATTGCTATGAAAATTTCAAAACCTGATGGTAGAAATTAATTCAGTTCATCATTTGTGTGTATAGTTGAGGGGTTTTTTACCATATGAATTATGCAAATTAATGTCAATGAGTTTTATTTTCCATTTTATTAATCTGATGCTTGATATTACAAAATATTTGTGTTTTATTTTCAGAACACCATGGTCAATTTTAATTTTTATCACTGAGGCCATTTTTGTATCATTTGCATATATTTGTGTAATATTTCGGTCTCTTTTGCAGACTGTTTAAAAATATGCTTTGTCCCTAAGACAGTTCCATATGGGACTACTCTAAGAATTTTCTCTAGTTTTATTATTGGAAAATGAGACTTTATTGCTGTAATTTGTTACTTACTTTTCCACCAAGTACTGATCCACAGGACAACTCACTACTTTTCAACATGAGAGCTCAGTTTCTTTGAAAAACATTGCAACAGTTTTTGAGAATCCAAAATGAGTTATTTGGGAAACGAGCTTTCCACGTGATTACAGATTCCTTGGAAGAACTCACACCTTTCAAATCTGGGAGGCATAAGTTTGCTCTTCAGAGATTAAATCTCCTCAATTATATTATGTTTATTTGTTTGATTATTAATATAATTTCTACAAACACACCTGGACTGAAAGTCATGCTCCTCAGTTTATGATCCTATTTATTTGAAGTCTTATTTTTTATCTTTTCCATTTTTAAAATCATGTTATCATTGTTCCCTTCCCTTTGACAGTAGATGGTATAAGAGTGAGAAAGCAATTGTAACACAAGTAACTCAGCAATTTTATATCTGGGCTTCTTTGGACTCCTTAGGTGAGTGTCATCTGGTTTTACCAATTTGTTTTAATACATATTGCAAACCAATTCTGAAATTCTCTAATCAGTGCCAGTCTTTCAGAGCAGGTGAGGTAAACCAGGTGTGCTGACTCCAGATGGTTCCCTTTATGACTATATTTGTATCCCAGGAAAGGTTTGTCTCCCATCTAAATCCATGTGGGAGAACAAACCTGAAGTTGCATGATTCTGCCTCTAATACCTGAGAAATGCAACTCAGCCTATGGTTGTGAAAATCAGGTTAGCATTTCACATGCACCAGTAAAACACCATCCACATCACGTGTCTGAAATAAAGGATTCGCTGAAATAGATCAATCCCATTTTATTTAGAATTATTAAGAAAGCAGAACACTGTGATAAAATGCTGTAATGCTAGAGTGTAGTAACTTTAATAAACGTTTTAAAATGCAGTCTAAAAATGGGTTGAAAGGAAGAAGTCCAAGATTTTTAGCTTTCTTTATAGTACATAGAAGAAATCTGAAAGATTATATGTGGAAAAAGGGAACTAATTCTGTTGTTACATATTAACAAAACAGATTTAGGGAAGGTGGGGGACAACAAGAAGTGCTTGGCTTTTCTATAACGAAAAATTCTTATTTGTTTCTGCATATTTCTTTTTGCAGAGTTTCCAAAAATAGTACATCTACGACAGACAGACAGGTAATTTTCCTTTGCATTGATGAATATAACTTTGAATATTTCCTTTAGCCCACATGCACATATACATATTTGGGAAAAAAAGGATGTGTGAATGTTTCTATTGACATCCTTGTCCTCTCTCTTTTGGCTTTAATCAGCAGAGATGTGGATTTCACTAAAAAGGCTGTTAATGAATCTTTCTGGCATGACATTGCTGATATTGTTATGATTTAACAATGGGAGAGAATGAAAGTCTTTAGAGGGAGAAGCAAAAGCTCTTTCATGAAGTCTTTAGTATAAAGAAAAAAAGATTACCTGTTGGAAGAAAAGAAAATTGGGTTACGTGCTCTTTAATTATAAATATGCGACAAGTTCAAATAGCCATTCGAAAATAATCTTCAAACGAATTTAATGGTAGTGTGCTTTAACTTTTAATTCCTAGTTTAACAAAGCCTCTCAGTTATGAATTCGTAAAAAAATTTTAACAGAGCCACAAGCAATTAACTACTGTTGAAAATAACCATTATCTTCAGAAAGTTCTTTGCTCTTTAGCTACAAGAGGGGATTTGCTTTTCCTTAAGGAACAACATAACAAGTAATGTTCACTTAGAAACAAATCAAACCCACTCCTAACTGTGTTTATGCAGGACTAGTGTCTCCATTACACAAGATAACTTGTATTGTTTTATCTTTATTTTTCTATTCATGTTTTACATTTTTTTCCTCAGGACTAGGATTATGGCCATGCTTGAGAAAAAAAATCATGGAGACTTTAGACATTTTTTTTGTTTCCCTGCGTTGGTTCTAATATTGGAGACATGAATAGCCACAGAGAAACTCTGGTGTTTTGAATGGAAATTTGATACAATTTGAAATGTAAATAAGTACAGGGATAGGCATAATGTCTGATTGTTGAAACTACATAGTCACAGGTTCTTCTAGAAGGTAAGCAGCATTCCAAAATATTTCAAAATCAGGCATTTAAAGTCAATGCAGTTATGACCTTATTAGCTAATGACTTTTGCAGTTAGTAATGTCTCTTGGTTGCCATAAAATCTTACCAACATTTTCCCCTTCAGAATTAGCTCTTCATATGCAGAGGAAATATTTCTAAGAAATCAGTAGCTGGTAAAAATATGAATGTGGTCACAGATAGCACCATTTTTCCAATTCCAAAGTAATACCAGTACACTGACTGTAGTTTAAGGTCAGCATAGAGCATAGATACATTTGTAATCTACTAATCCTAGTAGTTCTATCTCTAAAACATCTCTTTAACAGTGCTTTAATAAGGCTTTGCATAAGTTTACAGCCTTCATTTAAGTATCACATTAAAGGGCAGAAGTCATGACTTGGGTAGTTCTGCTTCATCAGGTACTGTGTTTCCTTACATGTTTATTGGTGCACAAATAAACACTTTAGGATAAGTATTAATCAAATGGGACTTCTTAACCCCCTCTCATCGTCTCCCTTGTCTCACATTTGTTGCCCTTAATCTTTTCTCAGACCTTCTTTGCCAAACAATGTATAAATCTGAGCCTCTGCCTGTTGCTTTGTAACTATTGAGTTGAGCTGATCAACAAGAAGTGCTTACAGCCAATGTGAAATGTATCAAAAAGGCACTTTCAGGTTGATCCCAGAAGATGCAGTCTCTTGGCTAATCTTTTCATTTCCAACCCTTCCCTTCATATAGATAAATTTTTATAGATGCATTCATCACAGTCAACAAGATTTTTGGGACAATGTTGATTCCTAAAAGCCTAGCAATAAGCATGCCTTAGTGTTTTTTCTCAAGTTTTTCTGTCACCTACACATGTCCGCATTGCATCTGGGGCCATGCATCCCTGTACAGGGACCTTTGTGGTTTCTATTTCTTGATCCTCTGTCATAGACTTGTCAGGATAAGAATATATCATTCAGGGTTAAGGCTTTGCTTTTTGAGTACTTTATAGAGGAAATCACTGCTTAGCTGTGATTCTTTTCTGAAGTGCTGTGGTCCCTTGGGTCCATGGCACATGTTAGCCCATAATGAGCAACATCATGTACAAGGTACATGTGCAATGCTTGAGGCCATTCTGAGAAAGAATATCTTTTTCAGGGCCAAAATAAGAAGGAAAACTGTTACTATGAAATCCAGTGTGAGGTGAATCCTGCAGTTTCAGGAATGCATTATTTCAGTTGCCTCTCTTAGGTTACTGGAGGCTCAAACATGTTCTACAGCCCAGTTAAGGGATTCATCCACCTTTCCTACTTCCACTTGTAATCAGGCTTCCTCAAAATCAATTCACAAGTGCTTTTCTTCTTACTTGATACAAATAGTGTTCTTTTGAGGAGGCCAGGGACACCCTCTTAGATCCCTAAGCATTGCTGGATGAATACACTTGAAGGGTGGCAAATTTCTAGGCAAAAAGAGATGTTTCTCATTGCAGGTAAATGCCTCCATCAGGTGACCAATCCTGTCAAGCAAGTGAAGACTTGATATGGTACAATGTGTCTGAGTGGCAATATTCTGTTCTTGTGACAGAAGTAATAAAAAAACCAGAGACTGTGGTTGAGTCATCTTTCTAAAATTTTGGTGTGGGGTACTCCTTTCTCCCTGCATAGGAAAGGGAGTGTGCTGCTGCTGAGGTGTCTCCCTGTGAACTGCAGGCTTGGTGGGACAGAGGAGGCTGGGGGAGCCTGTGCCTGTCAGCCAGCACTCAGAATAGCACTCTGCAGCACGACTTGGGGGCAGGGGCAAGCTGGAAGGGTGTTGTGCTTTGGTTGTAGTGGCACATGAAAGGATGTTCTCACCAAAGGCGTGAGTTTGTATCTCATGGGTCATTCGGGTAAGAAAATCCTATGACGCTTCCTGGATTTATCAGGTGGCCTTCTCTGTGACATTCATTCCGTGGTCTTCAGGAATTTGGCTTTGAGGGGAGAGCTGAAAGCATTTGTGTAGGACTGTGTGAATACATCTACTGAGCCTCTTACATTTATTCAGCATATCCACTGATTTCAAGCAGTTATATTACTGTGCATAGCTCAAAGTGTTTATGGCACCCATTAATTTTTTATAATGTAATAACTCATATCCCACAGTCAGTGACCTACCTGTCACAGCTTCCAGTACAGCTGTATGTGTGCTCACTCTGGGTGAATGACCTCTTAGAGAAAGAAAAAAGTAGATTCACGAATGAATTTTCTCCCTTTACTTTAGAGTTTCTTAGCTGTTTCCTTATGTCCTCTGATCTTCCTCAAATTCACTACATAAACTTTTGCGTTCTCAAGCAGGGCTTGTTTTTTCATTATGACAACATTTCTTCAACCAGCAATATTTATTATTTATTTGAGAATGGAATATACACCTTCTGCATAGAAAGATTCCTGGACTGATATATCAGCTTGTTGCACCAGTGTAAATCAGAAGTGTCTTCACTGAAATTGATGCAGTTGCAAAATTATAAAAATGGCATAAATGAAATGTCTCCAAGACCTAGTACAGTGATTCCTTGAGTCATTGGTTTCTCAGTTTAAACTTGTACCAATCAACTCAATGAGAAGTGGGAGAAAGAGAGAATCATACACACCTAAGTTTAGTAAGCATGTGATATATTACTGTAAATGTTATCAAATTCTATTACTCTGGGGCTTTTAATTTTTCTTGTGTTTCTTTGGACAAAGAAATTACTAGCTTTTGTCAGGTAAATGCTAAGCACATGTCCAAATATTAAAAAGCAAAAAGAAAATGCTTCCTGCTTTTCAGGTCCACCAAATATGATAATTCATGTTCCTCCTTTTCTTTATAACCCAAATTTCATGTAATCATTTTATAATCTGCCATCTTTTTTTTTTATTTTACTGTGTTAGTTTTTGTAATAAAATCTGAATCCTAAAAATATTAGTTTCCAGTTAAACTTTCCATACCACAAGCTTGCTAAATTCCTCTTAAACCTGTCAATTGACTAATGCTTTTTTTTTTGTGCTTGAAAGAGTAAAAATTATTAGTTCTGTATCATCTAATCTGCCTACCTATTCTCTGTCTGCATAAACATTTAAATGTATAGATAAATACTTAGTGTATCTAAAAAAAGAGAAGCGACATAACAGTAATCCCTAAATCAGCTTTACATGCTGCCTTAAAACAGTGGAATACTCTGCATCATTTAAATAGTAAACTCCAAAATCTAAGTTCATTGCTCCACTCTCAGGGAAGGGGAAGCCCCACTGAATTATACTCCAAGTGGTGGGCTAGTGCAGCCATGTGTTGCTCTGGACAAGCAAAACCAGCCAGGAATACCAGTCTTTTAGAGTGTGACTAACCCACTTTCCACATCAGTGACACCAAAGCAGTTTATCTGTTTTCTTGGAAACATGCCTGTGCTTCTGTCCCCTTCCTTCTTGAAATGTACTGCACACAGAGCAGCTGCCAAGCCAGATGAATCGCACACTAGGGGGAATTGCTGAAAATAAGCAGCATGCAGATTGAAAATAGGACTTGGGAATAATTGCAGGAGAGGAACACAAGCATGATTTTCACCATTCTGGTTTCCTCAGCCAATTTCCAAATGCTTCATGTTCTGTGGAACGTATTCTAGAAAAGAGTTGTAGTGGTTTGAGCCGTATCAAAAACTCATTGCTGTCAATGGCTTTTAACACCAAATGTTTGGATCAGACCCTCAGTCCCCAGCATCCTGCATCCAAGGCCTCACGTGTTGGTGAAAAACCTAAAAGAGTGCATTCCAGCGAAACATGGCGTTTGATGCCTATGCCAAAAACTGAAGTCAAGTCCTGCCCAGCTCAGATGCTACCAGAGAGTAGGGGCATGTCCATGACTGCCCAAACATGTTCCACCTCCCATGTCCCTGGGTAGCTCAGCAGCTGTTTCACAAGCCACCATACAGCATATCCAGCACACAACAGACTCTGGAAAAAAATTACACAGTTGACTTTCTTAGTTGACAGCTAGATAAATGACTTCTCCTGGAAATACAACCTGAGCTCTCATCTAGAAGTAGGAAAAGGCTTATTTCATGCTCTTGTCTGCTCAACAGGATGCACACCTGTATTTTCTAGTGTTTCTCAACCATTATAGACACTTTAATGCACTATTGGAAAAAGAAGGAACATTTTCAGTTCTTCCTGTTGAAGCATTCTTACTGTGAAAAAGAATATAAGATTTATTGTACAATGAAAGCAAGACACAACACAAAGCCAGACTGCTTTTTCTGTATTTTACCATAGAGGCAATTATATAGATTTCTTGTCCTGGACAGAGGCTTTATAAAGATTTAAGGAACAATCACTGTGTAAAGACTGGAAAAGGATTAGGATTCAGATATCCTTTTGCCAGTGTCTTTGTCATTAAGCTATGAACCGAAGACAAATTTTTCTGCTTAATTTTTTTTTCTAATACTCCAAACCAATTGATCCTCATATTGTTATTACTCTACAGCTTGGTTTCATCATAACATTCTCCAGATTTTTTCTATTTCTCCCTAAATGTCCTTCCAGATAAACCCAGGCACTCTTATAGGGGGCTACATTAAAATGTCTTTGTGTGCTTTTGTCCTCCAAAAATTAAGTTTTGTTATGGGTGTTCCAGCAATTACATAGTGATATAAAATGAAACAGCAGCAAAAATTAAACTTGTCCTTCTATTGTCCTTATTGGGGTGTGCTTAAAAGTGCTAGGAGAAAGCTTGCTAAGCCATTTCTTTCTTGAAACACAGAGGGAGAAGGCCCAGCCACACCTTATACCTCAAGATTTCATGGAAATCAATAGTGAAGAAGAACTAAAAATCTATCAGGCGGGCACTTCTGGGATTAGACAATAAGTAAACTGGTGTATATGGAGTCCTCTTTTGGGACCACAGAAAAATTTAGGAATATTATCTTGGTGAATTTAGTCTTCAGTACTTCAAGACAGGCTGCTAGATACTCTTCGGTTAGTCAGAGATTCCTGAAAACTTGAATAACCAAAGATCTTTTCTCCTAGTCACCACTGAGATTACTTTATTTTTTGGCACTAACACAGCTACTATAAGAACTGGCCTGTTCTATTGCAGGACTGTTTATATTGCAAAGGGAGCTAGGTCTGATCCTCCAGTTACAGACTGTGCTCCACACTCTCAAGTGTTTTCGTTGTTCAAACACATGTATTGCATGTATATTTGGCTTTAACACTATAGTCCTTATTCAAGCAAAACCACCCACTATGGTCAAAAATAGTAGTGTAATTTGGCATCCGGTTACAATTTATTCTCAAGTGGTATTGTTCTCTTACCGCCAGTGTAGCCTCTTGCTTGAATCATTATTGTTCTTCTCTCAGATTTCTCCAGCTTTAATAATTAAATCTACTAATTATTTTTTCTTTCTCCTTCTATATGAGAGAAAATAAAACTTGACAAAACTTCAAAATGATGTGACAGAATTTATCCAATATATTATTGTATTTCTTGCATATGTGAAGAAGACTGCAATGGATTCCATACTTCCTCTTTTTTCCTCTCCTTAATACAGTCTTAACAAGTTAAATACTTCTGGGAATCTGTGGTAAATACCACTCCAGTGTGGTATTTGAAAAAAATCCCACATATATGTAAAATTTTTTTCATCTATAGATAAATATGCATTTATTTTCAAGGAAGATGACTTTTATTACATGGAAAGACAGTAAACACAAAGTAAAATATTAGAAAGAGATTTTGTTTCCCTTCTGTTGGAGATCTCCCAGTGTGAAAATGTTTCTAAAATCTTGCATGGAGAGATTTTGTATTTCAAATATTTTTTGAGAAAAAATAGCATCACAGTCTTAGATCCTAGAATTTTCTAAGGCTTCATTATTTGGGAAGAAACATGTTTTTTTAGTGTGTATGTACACATATATGCAGTCATACGTGTACATGCCAACAGTTTTAGAGTGCCATCTGCTGTCATATGAGAATAAACAGTGTTGATTCTGTTAAGTTTTTAGGATCATTGAAGTTATTGAGCCTTTGAATGGTTTTCTGATTAAGTTACGCTACCAGAAAAACACATTTTTAAATTGCAGGAGGTACAAACGTGTTTTTCCCAACGTTTGGGTGTATAGAATCATAGTGTCATTGGGTGAGACTTTGAGGATCATATCATCCCCAAAGGTAGGGACACATTTCACTAGACCAGATTGCTCAAATCCCCATCCAATCTGACTTCTTGAGCTTGGAGAAGGGGATCCTTGAATATTAACCAGTTTTCTTGTGCCTCTCTTCCCTATGGGAAGTTGCAAGGCCCTCTCTCCAGTCATAGGAGCCACCCCACCACAATTCTGTGATAAGATTGTAGCCCTGATAGTTTGTGTAAACCTCTTACTCTTCTTGGTTATTGCACATTTCATATATGTTTGATAGGGCATTTAACTTGGACTCTTACAAGTCAATTTACTGGCTGAAGTGGCAGAAATTTCATTGTGCTTCTCTTTAGGTGTTCTCCTGATGACCTGCAATCCCTCTCCAGGTTCTGGGCATCTCTTGCTGGCCCTGGCATCAAACTGGTAGGGGTGAGATGGATTAAAGTTCACTTCACTCAGCAAATTTAGTTTAAAGCCCTCTTCCCCAGCTTAGTAAGGTTATGACCAAAGATGTTTTTCCAGATGGACACACACATATGGACCCTTCAGTACTGCATTCTGCTTGAATTCATGTGATTGCTGAGTCTTCCTGACTCCTATTGCACCCATCTGTGCAATCTCTTTATTCTTTTGGCAATAAATGAAAAATTATTTTTGTGGAAGGCTTGTGTAAAATATTGTGGATTTTCTTGAAATGTTAGCCTATCAAGACCAAGAGGTTATTTTCTTGTTGATCTAGAAATAAGCTGCACAGAGTCGAGGCAAATATGAACAGCAGCAAAGGTGTTCACAAGCAATATTTAATCTCCTTGAGACTGAAAATCTAAACAACTTCTTCAGGAGAAAAGTCTGCTTTAAGAATTAAAGCCATAGAAAGATTAAGGCAAAAAATAAACGTTGTCACTTGTCACAGCTTCCTCAGAGATGCAAATCCAACCCCCCAGCCATATGGCATTTCATTCAAGAATGAAAACTTGCTCAAATGTTGCATCTTTTAAGAGTGTTCAGTACTTCCCTCTGGTGGTCTGTCCCATAAAAGACTTCTCAGAAAAGAAATAGCTTAAACCATTCTCTTTGAACTTAGGACAGTTTGTGAAGATGTAGATGCACAGAAGTTTTTATCAGTTTTCAGGCAGGATCTGAAGTGGCTTTGACTAGGAGGTGGTCAGAAACATTTTAAAATTACAGAATGTTTTCTAACATGATCTAGGTTTCCAGTTTGGCTTAGGTTGTATTTGAAAAATAGTACTTGGTGGGAATTAATCTCTTTTGTGTCAGCCTTCAGAGTTTTCTTATACAAAAATAATTTCTAGTAGAATATAGATGAGACTAATCTTGTCACATAAACCTGACAAAAATGTTTATTTTGAAGGTCACTGCTGAGGCGGATGTCTGAAATGGATTTCAAATTCCTGTATTTCACTAGGTATATATTTTGGCAGAAAAATATGGGATGAGGTACTCAAATATCTTGCCTAAGATCCCGTGTTAAAAGATTGACTGTTCTGTTGGCTTCACACACAATCAGAATCTGAGAAAGAGAAAAGATACAGTATTACCACCAGAAATCTGATAAGAACTTTCACTTTAAGTAATAATATCCTTGAATGAAAAGAAAATGTTAAAAGTTTGGATTTATTGGTCTGTGTGAAAGAGGAATCATAATTTTAAAATATCCGTTTAAGAAGAAAAGCAACAGCAAACAGAAAAGCATCTCATTTTCAGCTTTTTATCTAGTCTTCCTAAATCCCTGAGAAATCAGCAACATGACTCCACAGGCAGGTAGAAATTCAGTAGCTGAAGGAATATGGCATTCTGACACACTATTCAGGCTGTCTGGGAACCAGACAATTTGTCTTAAGTAGTTAATTCTTTAGATAAGGTTGAGAGAATCAATATAGAATAATGGAGTATCTTAGTCTGATATAACTGGCCTTTCAGTCTATCTTAAGAGTTTGCATGGTCAGAATGACTTCCATGGGGAGCTCAAAGCTGTTCCCAAATGCTCTTGAATGAAGTCTTGTAATGCACCATTTACGTTGGGCAAGAAACAAACATGAGAATTGATGGAAATTTTTCCTTTTACTGGAGATTATCCAAACTAACATTGCTGAGCACTCCCTCCACTTCAAGTGGAAATAACATAAATTTTACACATATTGTCTAGGAGAGAGAACCTGTTCTTAGTCTTGTTCTTTCAAAAATATGGATATATTCTGGCAAGAAAGATAGAAGCAAAGGAGAAAAGGTAGATCCTGGTATTATAAATAACTCTTACTTATTCTTAAAAATTGCTTAAACAAGAGCCAGACTCAGCTTCCACAATAATTAAATAGATTAAGTTTCTTTTCAGAATTGTGCATTACCCATGGGCCTGCAAATTTGGCAAGAGTTTTACACGTCTGGTTTTATTCATAACATTTTTAAAAAATATGAGTGACTATTATAAGAATAAATAATGCTTACTTTAAAAATGTGCTGTAAATAAAATAGTTGAGGACAGAAGCAACTCGTATCCCAAATTACCACTGAAAATAGGAAAATTAAAAGAAAAACTTCAGAATTTAAAGCCTTCAAATGCTGTTAAGGTTCCAAGTACTATTCTGTGAATATATGCCATGACTTAATATATATTCAATATGTGCTGTTTTTCTTGACCTTAAACAAAATAAATCACTATATGTCCTCTTTATATATGTAATATTTTCTTTTTTACTGTATATGTGTTTGTTTGCTACACACCTTTACCAAGGAGTTTGGATCAAGGAATTCCATTTTTTTGCTTGTAAGCACCAAATGTAATTTATAAGATCTACAAAGTGACAGTGAGGTGTCAAACTGAAATGAGTGTCTGTGCAAGACCTTTCTATAATTTTCTGGAAGTGTCAAATATCAAGGTCAGATCTGATTACATCAAAAATACAATGAGAGGTAAACAACCTTTGGGACTCTTTCCTCAGCACCATGGAACTGGGCCTTTCACTATAGTTCATAAATCAGAAGAAAAATCACAGTGTTTCCCACTCCAATGTGAGAGCACCTGCTTATTCCTTCTAGCCTTTATGATTATGCTATTATTACAGACGTTATTTTCATTCAGTTACTGTGGTGCATTAGGGCCTTCAAAACAAAGGGATTCACTTTTGAATAAAGCAGATCATTATGTCTTCTGTAACTACTAGAGTTTTTAAAAAAGCTAGCAATGGCAATCCCTAAGTTTTTTGCTAAGTATTTATTTAGCTCTTGAAGATCAATGTTATTCTTAAACATTTTACTCCTTTCATTATGACTGGAAAAGCTTCTAACAAGACATGGTCATTGACACCAGAGTAGAATGAATTTTGATAGCATTCCCAGCCATAGTATTCACAATGCAAGTATTATGCTACTTAGGATTATGTGGTCTTGCAATAATAAATATCCTCGTGCAGTTTGGATTCTTATTTAAAGAATAAATTCTTATTCAGCTTTTCCAGCAATGGAGAATAGTGTTGGAGTTACATTATCAAACACAAAAGCCATATAAAGGGAAAAAGAAATCTATTTTAAGAAACTGAATGTATTTTAAAAAACTGATAGATACGGAAGATAAAAATAAAGGAATACAGCTCCTCTACCATTTTAGAAGGTTTGAGACTAGAGTTTTAGGGGAATACATAATTTTTTTGAGCAGTTACCTTAATCTTAGGCCTTTGGTCTCCTATTTCAAAAGAGGGAAAGAGAGGTGGAACGTATCAGACCATGGCAGTTCACTCCGATTCCTACAGCAGGGTGTGAAGAATTGCTAGGTGGAGAAGCCTGCCTTTCTCCTCTGACTACAGGTTGCCTTGAGCCATCAGTTTACACTTGATTCCTGACATTTAGAGAGCTAAAATTAGGCAAGATAAATTCCACCTTATGTTAAATACTTTTTCATGATGACAGAAACACGAAAAAGACTGTGAGGTGGAAGAAAATGGGATTATCTGCATTGTTTACGCCAGGGCTGCACTGAAGGACCTTTGGTCCTCAGCTGGGCTTCGAGTATGCAATGCAGAATGTAAACACAGAACAAGAGAGCACAGCTTGCCCTAGAGAGTTTATTTATTCCTGTCAAAGATACTAATAGTTCTACCAGAGCAGGAGTACCTTCCCATGCTGGTCTGCTACAAAAATATGATTTCAGTCATGACTCGGTAATGAAATTCATAACACAAGTACATAGTACATTAGAATTGAAATAAATGTGAATACATTGTATTGATATCTTCTCTAATTCTTAAGGGTGGCTTAATTATTAAGCTTCCCATAATAAAAAGTCTAGTTTCCATCACAAGCTGAAAATATTTAACAAATGGAATATTTTGAGAATTCTAAAGCATTTTTAAGCATCTGGAGATAAGGGTTTCTCTGTAGGTGCGGGGGGACTTTAGTGCCAAACTTTCTCATTAGAGTGTGTGGAAGCATCATTTTCTAAGAGATTTAGTTTAAAGATCCATGGCTAAAATCCGATAAAATCTTAGGAATTTCAGGGTACATATCCCAGACCCACAATCCATCCAGTATGACTTGTTTTCTTTATCCTTCAGGATGTAATCATATAACTCCAGTGCAGAGGCTCACAGAGGAAACAGGTCATAGCAGTGGGCAAAATCTCTGTTAAATTGGGTGTTTTTTCTAATAGGACAAGCCATATAATTTTTCTTGGCCAACTTGATTTTGTCATTTCTGTGTGACACACACGAAATATAGGTATATCAAATCCTGTTTAATATCCCATACAAAATGGTGGCCCTGCTAGATACATGCTAATTTATGATTGGCATGGCAAACTTTACCAGAAAGATTCTATAAATTCTTCTAAATTGGGGACTGAGGTGCACCGTATTAACTAGTCTTTAAAATGCCAATGACCTCTACAGGAACTAAAACCATACAAGTTGCAGCATTAAGAAACAAGCAGCAGGTATTCCAAAATACATAACAGGTTGAAATGCAAAATTTATTTATCACTGGTTTGCTTTTTAACAAGCTTTTTCCCAGCATCAAATTGTTAAACATATCTGAGTGTTGGAGTTGATGACTATTAATTAATTCATTCATTTTCACCAAAAAAATGCTGCAAGTTCTTTGTTTGTGAGGCATACACTGCGAAGTCCAGTGGATGAAATATAGCTAGATATATGCTAAAATCTAAGGTAAAAATTTAGAGAGTAATATATAACAATAACTGTAATGATTAAGAGATAATGGAATTTGAAAGCAATTAACTTATTGCAATATTTTAGCTGATACAGTAGTGTCATAACTAAAATTTGAGAACTTCCATCAGACTTCGCTAGACACCTCAAGAGATAGATAAACCCCTTATTAACAGGGTTTAGATAGTTATAGCAGAAAATTAAAAGCTGATGATTCATTTTGCTATTACAGAAGAAATAACATTACATTGAATTTATAAATTATTCTTTTTGTCATGGAATGCATAATGAATCACAATTTTGTTCATCACTTGCCTATTATTAATTTAACAGGCATAGAGATTCTAATTTTTATTAATAGAAGTCTTCCTTTTCAGGTTTAGCATAGTGATCAAGAGGAATGTAATGTTGGGGTTACAAAGGAGCAAAGAAAATAAATCTCTTCAAATTTCAGTTCTCCTGCTTTACATAGCAGTCTGTTTAACAGAGAAAATGTCTGTATTCCTCACAAAAGAATACACACATTATGGAAAAGTGTTGTACATTGTTTTAATGAAGCCACAGACTACAACACATGGATTGTGAAGGGACTTTTTTTGGATACAGATGCTTACCCAATTGCAGAAACATGCAGGGAAAATATACATTTTGCCCTTCCTCGAGCTAAGATCCAAACAGTTGTAAGGGTAATGAAATTACATCCGTGATTCCACAGAAAATATTTATTTATATATGTTTATATATAAAATATCAACTCTCTTCCATCAAATAACTGTCCTGACTCCTGAAGCAACATTCAACATTTCTTCCTTTGGAGAAAACAGTAGAAAAGTTAATAAAAACAGAAGTTAATTTTCTAAACATTCTTGAAGATATCAGTGATATATATTAATATATATTAAGGCTCACTTGAAATATCTCTTTTTCAAGATAAGGCATCTATTATTTATGTGGCATTTCTCAAAATGAAAGCGGTGCAAGTCTCAGGAGTTTCAGAGGAATTCTGCATGGCACAGATATAGCAGATAGAGTGGGTTTGTGTTGAGTATGAGTTTGGACAAATCAGCAAGAGAAGAGCTTCTGGTTTTGTCTGTGTTGCACCCCCAAAGCTTTCCTTTGGCTTTCAAAGTGAATCCTTGGAGTGTCTGACTCCAGGAGTGCTCTCCAGGACATCCGGAGCGCAATGTGGCTGGAGGAGGCTGGCAGAGAAGAGCTGCTCTCTCAGGCCCATCAGAATATCCTTAGGCAGCCTGTGAATCACTCTGATATGGAACATGCCAAGTGCCCAGCAATCCTCAGCTCAGCTCTCACTCGGGAAAGAGAAAAGGGAGGTCCTGCACCTACAGCATCCCATTAAATGGCTCTCCTTAAGGAATACCTGTGATCCATTCAGCAAATCTGTATATTTTTGGTCTCTTCTCACCACAAATGAATCTGTAGACTCAGGTGATAGTCTCACATCGTAGTTGCAGAATGGTTTGGGTTGGAAGGGATCTTAAAGATGCTCTAGTTCCAACCCTCTGCCCTGGGCAAGGGCACTTTCTACTAGACCAGACTCAGAGCCCCATTAAAACTGGTCTTTAACACTTCCTGGGCTGGGCATCCAGCTGCTCTAGACAACCTGTTCCAGTGTCTCACCAACCTTACAGTAAAGAATGTTTTCCTAATACCTAATCTAAATCTACCCTCTTTCCATTTAAAGATATAGTATGTGATATAGACCAGGTCAGTAGATTATTAAGAGTGAAAAACACATGAGACCACCATCCTGAGGCACTGCAAATATGATCTTTCTGTAAACAGTGCAAGCACCAGCTTCTCATCCAATATCTAGGCCTCCCCCAACCATCTACCCATCCCCAGGGCTGGAAAATGACCACTTCTCAGCCTGGAAAGAGCAAATCTCCATCTGGGCCCAGCCATGATTAGCATATCCAGTAAAGCAAAGACAAATTGTCCCTTCGAGGCAATCTTTTTCTGGGGTAGGTACTAAATATTTGATTCCTCTATTGCTCTTGACACACAAGCAGGTCAGATATTCCCCACAGCTTGTACAGCAATGGGGTCCTTCACAAAATAGGCCTTGTTCTTTTTTCTTGCATGGGGCTCTCTAGGACCTTTATTTTCCCACTATCTTCCAGCCTCATTTATGATATTGTGTGACACATACTAACCAGTGCAGTGAGGGCATTATAGGGTAGGATGATGGCACATTTTGGAATAAGATGGTATTTAATGTCACAGGCAATACAGAGTGGGTGAATACTAAGAGTGTCTTGCTAGACATGCTGTGAGGACCTGTGATATGTCTTGATGAGAAAACCTTGTGCAGTTGGGTTATGTCTGAGCTACCTCACAGATGCCCAGGGAATTTGGTGCATTGACCAAATGAAGTGCTCTTGCTGGCATGGTTTTTTTTGAGTATTTGGAAACTGTAGTGGCCTCCAAGCTTTCCCTCAGTTGCCTCAGGACTCCTGTCCCTTATCATTTCAGTCTCAGAGATGCTCTAAGCCTTCTAGCCCATCCTTTTTTTCCTTTCATCACTGAGCTCTTCCCATCTCAAAGCCTTCCTTGTCTTCTTTCCATTTTCCAAACTCTTCCTGGCCCAGGCTCATGCTCCCTGACACTTCCCTGCCACAGGCACAGCTTTTGGCATCGAGGTTCCTGGGCTCCTCTTCTGCATTTCCTGCACCCTGTGGGGGCAGCTGCTGCCACAACAAGGCACCACTGTTGCAGGCATCTGCTGGTACCTTTCAACTCAGTTCCAGTCATGTTCCCCAGCAGCAGTTGAGCATCTCATTCTGGCAGGGATTTAAAAATACTGATAAGAGGCATTTATAAAACATTGCCCTAGATGCATTTCAGAGGAAATGCTCAATAAAAAGGGGAATAAGAAAGCCCTCCCCAAAGGAGCACTCTCTCCTCCACCAGCCACAGAGATTTTCTGGGAGGATCTTTGAAGGTTTATTTAGTTTTCTCTCTTAAAAGGATTGGCAAATGTTTTTAGGAGCCTTTGGCTTTGTCTCAAAACCTTACTAAAGCATTAAGGAGAATTACATAATTTAAAGGCAGCAAAGGCCAAGTAGGTCATCCAGTGTAACTTCTCAGCAGTGCAATCCAGCATTGTTCAACATATTAGTAGTGCCTTTGTCCAGTCTAGATCTCATTTACAAAGGATAAGGCTTCTGACAATTTGCATGTTTTGATCTTTAGAAGTTTACAACATAAGAAGTGTGATACATGTGACTTTCTTACAGATAAAGAAACTTAACTTTTATACCATACTGATTTCACTTATGTCAAAAGTCTCAAAGTCAAAACATTCTTTTATATCTCAGCAGCAACCTACAAAATGTGGAAAAGAGATACTCAGTGATTCTCTCTTTTCTGCTCATTCACAGGAAAAAAGAGCTCTGACTAAGCAAGACCTCTCTCTTTCTATAATTGTCAGTGCACCTCACCTGTTTTCAACCCTTATATCTCCTCTTCTGGATGAGTGTGTCTTTTTTTTTTTTTTTCTCCCTTCTCTCATTTCTCTTTTCACTTTTGACCTTTTGAGTTATTCCCCAATACCTTTTCTCAGAGGCTTTGGGGGATACTTCAGAGTGTTTGGCAAAGCTGTAGGATGCCTGAAATTCACAGTAAGTCTTTCTGATTTACTACAGTGTGTTGAGAAATTGCTGTTCCAGTGAAACACACAGGGATTTCTCTGTGGTTTAAATGACACCTAGTTTCTGCTGTTTTTCAGCTTCACCTTTCAATTCCAAAAATATTTAGAAATCACTAATTCTGATAAGAGTGATTTGTTGCCTAATTTTGGAGCAACAGATAAGAAGCTTGACTTTACCGCTTGTGTTAAGCAGGATTTTGTTGTAGCAGGCAACAGGTCTGCAAATTTTCATGCTTAGTTGGGCAGGTAAGAAATATCACATTGATTTGAGCAGGACTACATGGAGGCACAAATTCATTGTGGATGAATTTGTGATGATGTTGTTACCACATGACAAAATGGAACCACTAGGCTTGTGTTAGTGCTAATAAGTAACTTCACAGGATTTGAATTTTGTGCAAAACTTGTATTAAGGCCATTCATAGACTTGTAGAATCCTAGAATATTCTGAGTTGGAATGGGACTAACAAGGATCATCAAAGTTCGACCTCTGGTCCTGCACAGGGCAGCCCAAGAGTTACACCATGTGTCTGAACAATGTTCAAATGCTCCTTGAACTCTGTCAGGTTGGTGCTGTGACCACTTCCCTGGGGAGCCTGTTCCAGTGCCCAGGCACCCTCTGGGTATGGAACCTTTTCCTGGTATAAAAAGTAACCTCCCCTGACTCAGTTTCATGCTGTTTCCTTGAGTCTTGTCAATGGGTGACCACAGAGAGAAGATTGTTACCTGCCCTTCTACTTCCTCTCTTGAGAACCTTGCAGATTGCAATGAGGTACCTGAGTCTCTTCTTCTCCAGGCTGAACAGACAAAGTGACATCAGCCACTCCCTGTATGTCTTCCCCTCAAGATTCTTCACCATATTTGTAGCCCTCCTTTGGATACTTCTAATAGCTTTATGTTTTATACTGTGGCACCCAAAGCTGTCCCCAGCACTCGAGGTGAGGCTGCCTCAGTGCAGAGCAGAGGGGACAATCCTCTCCCTTGCCCAGCAGGTGATGCTGTGCCTGATGCCTCCAGGACAGGATTGGCCCTCCTGGCTGCCAGGGCACTGCTGGCTCATGTTCATCTTGCCATGGATCAGGATGCCCAGGTCCCTTTCCCTGGCCCTGCTTTCCAGCCTCTCATTCCTCTCAGTCTGTCCATTCATCCAGGGATGCCCCATCCCAGGTGCAGAATCTGTCACCAGCAGTACTGTACTAAAACTGGAACTGAAATAAGAAGATATCATAAATATTTATGGTCTCAAGTGCTCGGGGTGTCATTTGAATTGTCAAGTCTTTTTATATGGAATATTATCCACATCTTTCACCTGTTGTTGAAGGACATTTCTTTGCCAATATATTTTTGGAGCAAAAACATTTCTTGTTATGATAGTAAATTAAATTTCAAGACTTAAAATTTCATTTGTGGGGAAGTATTTACAGAGAATTTAAGTTAAAATGAACAAGACATGGCCTCTGCTTGAATGTGAAAGTGGATATGGTATTATCTGTCATACGATAGGCTGGGACTTGTCGTCAGAATTCTTTCTATCTCTGCATCCTAGATGTATTTGAATAAATCTGGGTAAAATGTTCCCTATTATGTAATGAGTATTCTGTCTGGTCGGCCCAGAAGAAACACATACAAGTTTTGCCTCATTGTAATTTTATGGGCTCAGTTTTTAAGAGGCACTGCTTTTTTTCCCATTGGGCTGAAATATTCATAAGTGAAAAACCCAAATTTGCAAAACTTGCACAAATCAAACAAAGTGGAAACCTAGTAAAAGTTTCAAGCTATAAACTATTAACCAAGGCGAAAATTGGACATTATATTGCTATGAAAATAATGATTTTGAGTCACCTTAATTGACTTAAGCCTCCTGGAATAAAATACTGAATTTCCAATCTATAATATTCTTTTTAGTAATCTGAAAGCTAAACAAGATCATTGTGATTAATGGCTATCATAATTAATGTAGAACAAATCAATGAAGACTTTTGATTTTTTTAGTAAAATGATGAAGATAAGAAGTATCTTCTGTGGTGTACTTTGTGTCTAAAAAAGATTAGTATTTTATTACATACCATTAAATGATGTGAAACTACTATTCTTCATTTGTTTTGAAAAGAAGTATGTTGTAGCTTACTGTTTATTAGGTAGTAAAAACTCATTAAATTAGATATATTTATACAGGAAGTGTGTAGTATATGTCCTTAAAGAGAAATTAAATTTTTGGACATGGAACACTTACAATGAGGTGTAGTCTGACAGTCTGAATTGCAAAAACAAATCTTGTTAAATAAATAATTATTTCATATTTTATTTTGAAAACAGGGCTTTCAAAATTAAAATAGGGAATTGTATCTTAAAAAAATACAGCAAGCCATTATCCAGTATCAACAGATACATATTGATTTTTATAGTCAAACCCTCTTTTTGGAGCAATATGTGAATGCATGTGCCGAAGGACATTTATCTTTACTCCTGAGAATATAAATGTTTGAGATACAGTAAGAATGACAGAAAATAAATAATGGGGGCTTGAGACTTTACAGTAAAATCATCTCTCATATTTTTTTATTTTGTTGTGATACCAAATATTAAATATTACAAATTCTTTTTGTTTATATAAAACATAACTTACTTCAAGTTAGTGGCACTTGAAACATTTGACTTTCAAATGCAGTAAATGGCAATAACTGGGACTGAAAATGTTTGTTCCAAAGTTTTGTTTCAGGCTAAACCAGTATTTTTTTCTGGTGCATTTTTGTTGGATTTTGAGGGTTTCTTGGTTTTTATGTAGCTCCATCTTAATTGGTTATGAAATGGATGATTTTTAAATTGTTCCCAAACTGCATACACTTTGACAGAATCATGGGGAAATTATGTTATATTTTGATGTATATTTATTTAAATCCTCCTAAATATTTTTCCTTTTATGGAAAGGATTTAGAAGATGTTTTCTACAAAAGTGACAGGTCTATAATGAATTCTGAATTCTGTATGTTTCTTAATTCAATTAATGCCTGAATATTCTCTGTTTTAATACAACAGGAATTTCATTTCTCATATGGCAGACAGTACCGTTGCGTCTCCCCCGGCTTGCTCCCCTCTCACTGCCCATAAATTTCACTCCAAAATTCTTTTTGCTATGAACTGGAAAATTCTAAGGCTTCCTTAACAGGATGGCTTTTGGGCAGCTTTATGAATGAAAGCTACCATATAGATACAGAGAACCTGACACAGATTTTTGCTGTTAATTTAAAGAATCAGAAAATACATACATCAATTTAAAAAAAAAAAAAAAAGGGTGAGGCAGCTGAAACTGCCAAGATTCAGGGGGAAACCAGTTCTTTAGACTGACTGTCTGACTTTAACAGAAATGTCAATATTCAGGTTGTATATCTTGTAACCTAATCCCAGTGTGCTTGCTCCCATGTCTGTTTCATCTAGATTCCCCATGTCCCAACACCTGAAAATAGAAACAACTTTATGTGACACATCCTTCCACTGTTTGCTGCTAAGAGAATAGACATCAGTGAAAGATATCAAAAACATAATACAAATCAACAGTTTGCAGAAAGAGAGGAGATCAATCCATTAGGCGGAAAAATTCACTTGTGTGCCTTCAGCCTGAGAGATCATGCATGGCTGTGGAAAAATCCTGTCCTCAGAACTCCATTCACCATGACAGATGTGTATTTTTTCATTTGCTCTGTCTCCTTTCTTATGCTTATTTAATAATGCAGGGCATGCCAGGCTGATTCTATCAGAACAGGTCTCACATTGCTGTCTTGAGGAGAAAAGGGAACTGGACCTGGTGGGGAAGCTGTGGGCTTCGTTCTAGACTCCATTCTGGGCATTAGTGTGTCTCTGTGGCTGACGTGTAGGCTCAGCTCTTCGTGTCTAATTCCTAATGAAACTTTGAAACTCTGGGATAGGTTAAATTTTGGAAAGGTCTTCAGTTTTGATTAGTTGAACAATTTTCTGAGTGAGCAAACTTCCTGGGCCTTTTTCTGAAGAGTCTGCTGAAGCAAAATACTTGAGCTCCACTTAGAAGAAGTGGGGCACAAGTTTAGTTTCCTCCTTATGGGGTTATAGAAACAAGGAATTTTTATTTTCACAAGTCCTTCTTGCTGCACTGGGAAAAACTATTAATGTCTTAGGCGATAACCTTCAATCTTTCCCTTTTTTACCTACAAAAGATCTGCTGTGCATTAATTTAAAAAATAGATGTAATTTACCCACCTCAGCCACTTTTGTTTTCTGCACCAACTAAACAGAGCAGTTTACTTCATCCTGATTCAATCTATTTTTTTGCCCACTGGGACCACAAGTAATAAAAAGCAACCTTATTTAAAGATCACTGCAGCCGGCTTGTGATAGCTGTTCAATACTTTCAGTGTTGTAGTAGTCTTCCTTTGATGGTCATGCAGGTTCCCACTAGGTTTGATAACATTAAAGATCTGAGAAAAGCCATTTTCCTTCCTAATAGGAGAATCAATTGGACTGAACACATAGGTTCAGGCTGATAGAATTAAATTATGTGTACTGAGGAGATGGAATTCTTGCATTTATTTTAGCCTCTAAAGAAACAAATGTTAACTAGCAGTGATATTCAAGCCAGACCAGACAAAAGCATAAACCTAGATAAGATGATTCTTCTTTTTTAATTTTTGGTGGTGGTGGGTTTCTTTTCTATTTTTTTTTGTTTTTTGTTTGTTTGTTTGTTTTTTGGGGGGTTTTGTTTGTTTTTTGTTTTTTGGGTTTTTTTGTTTGTTTTTTGTTTTTTGGGGTTTTTGTTTGTTTGTTTTTGTTTTGGTGGGCAGAAGAACAATATTGCAAGCTACTTTCTTTGATTTATTGTCTTCTGAGACAAAAGAAATCTGAAACCTTAAAGTAGGCTTAGAGGATTAGAACTCAGGCTGAAAAGGACCATTTATTTGTTTCATACTCCTACAATGTCCATTGGCATATGGAACTAATTTCAAGGTTCTTCATTTCCCCAGACACAGGATCAAGAAAGGCTGCATGTGAGTGTAAGATGAAATTGACTTCATTGACCTCAGAAGTGTAATCTCCGAAGTCCAGCTCCTTGTGATAAAATAATTATTGATGCCAGACATTTTTGTCCTCTTTGGCAGTCCCCTTTCCAGCACACACAATAATTTGGTGTTTTTATACGTATGGAGATTTGGAGGCATTTAACTACTAATTTTTCTAATAAACCTAAAAGAAACCTTCTTTTTTCATCATTAAATACTTAGAATTCCTATAAACAACACATGAAGGATATTTAAGTATTTTTTACTACATTTCTCATCTGTAAATATATAGAACAGCAGTCACAGTTTTACAACTTTGTTCCATACCACATCAATGTCAGAATGTTTGTTCCTCCACTAACAGGAACAAATATCTTCAAAGTTTAATTTTAGATAACAGCATCAATAACCATGCAGCCTTTGTTTACTGAAAAGTTGCAAAGTTTTTTCCATTAATGGTAAAAAAATGTGGTTATCCCACTTTGCTATTTGCAGTGACCATGTGTTTTAGATAATTTGTATCACTTTACAGACAGCAGAATTTCTTTTCCAGGAATTCTGCTCTTTAGTCTTTGAAGACAGTGACAGCATTGCCAGTGATTTTACTGAAATTAGAATGAAAATGTTCAACCTCCATATAATCTGTTTTAAATAGATTTATTTTGTTTGTATTTGATTCTGTTGCCTGTGCTTTCTAATGATTGTTTTCTGGACTCTGAAGATCAGTCTTTCAGGAAACTATTTAATAGGCCACTGGATTCCAGATTCTTTTAATGGTACTTTTTTTCCTGTGAAAGGAGTATTCTATAGAAAAATTGCGTAGGTGACATAATAATAGTTGTAGAAGTAAAGATTCAGCTAATGCAGAGTATGCCCCAACCCAGTTAGAAAGGAGATGGAGCTGTTATTCTGAACTGTTCCCACACCAACCATGATGCTTGCTATACAGGCTACATGCAAGGATTTTATATCTGAAGGAAATCAGATTATATTTTTGCCAGTTAAATGTAGAATACTGACAAATTAACCTCTTATCCATCCTCTCCCCAGAATAGGAATAGCTGTATTCAGTTAGATTCTCCTCATTTCACTAGTTTTGAATGTGAAAGTCATTTATTCATCAGCTAAACAAAAAAATGGTCACGATTTTATCATTGCTAATTGATTATCAGTGTAAAATCACATAAACATTGAAACAAAACAACAAGGCTCCTAGGTGCAACATATCTCTGAATCTTAGCTTATTTTGGGAATTCTGTAGAAACAGGTTCACAGCTCTGAGTAATGTCTCCTGATTTCTGTGGTGCTTCTCAACCTGTGCTGTGTGCACTATTGAAACTGCCCACACAAACATACAGAGAACTTTCCAGGACCTTCAGGTCAAGGCTGATCCATTTCCCTGGAGTGTTACAAGAAGTTTTTCTTCTCTGAGGGGACATAAATTTTCAAAGGATCTGAGAATGAGGGGCCATCATTTATAGCAGTGGCAGAAAAAGCAGCTTAGAAGACACAGTATATATTTTAAGGACTACAGAGATTATGCAGTTTGACTTTGAGAAATTGAAGGCCCACAGCCTCAGGGAAGGAATGATTTGCTCATTGTGCAGCAACATGTTTTTAGGTACAATGTGACATTAGCAAGTCTGCCTAAAAAAAAATCAAAATGTGGTATTAAAGAGAACCAATTTATCTCTCATAAATCAAACGGCAGAGGTAACAACATGGCAAATAACAAATAACAATCTCATTAATCCCAAATTAAACTGCAGCTAAGTATTTTCTTTAGATTTGCTAGGATTTATATCTTTGTTTCTATGGCAAACAGGGTAAATGGAATAAAGTTACTAAGCAATGCCTTGCATGATGATCATTTCTCATACACTAACTCGCTCACAAGGTGCATTTAACTCACTAACTTTGGCGTGTGTTGCAGAGAATAAGAGCACAACGTTCTTGCGCTTCATCATAAACTACAGACTGGCCTTTAAATCCCAGGGTGCCTTCCAGATCCCTTTCCATAGACAGGAGCTACATTTGCCATCCAACTCCAACCTAGGTGCTCATTGCAAATAAATTTATCAGCATTAATATTGTCAACTATCAGGGGCAAACAAGTTTTGCCTTTTTTTAAAATCTTGCAGCCTGAGAGATAAAATGCCCTAAAAGATCCAATAATTTTTAAAAAAGATCTTACAGACTTGTTTATAGACAATAAGATTAAACATAATTTCTCCAGTTAATACAAATGATTAGCATTCGCTAATCATAGTTTATTATATTTGATAAACTCTTGAAAGAAAATGAGTGTTCTTTGGACTCAGTAATTTAAAAGAAGCTGCTGCAAATCATAAAAATAGTGGTAAGACAAAGGAAATAATGAATTCGGCATTCTGTTCATGATTTTGCAACAGATTAGAGAATAAAACTAGCTTTAGAAGCAGTAATATTTACAGCAATAATAATAATAATGGCTAAAACCCCCTAAAAGAAAAAATCCCCAATGAAACACTAAAGTGGAAATGCTTAACATAGCATGGATTTCTTTGATGCATATTTCAAGCTGGAGAGTTGGTGAGTAATTCAGGTCATTCTGGTAAAACAGAAAACCCAAGAAGCTTTTACTACAGTTGTTCAACCACTGTAAACCAATGGGAAACAGCTGAATGTATTTAAAACAAAAGCAGCTCAAAATAGTATCTGTGCTTGAATCACTACACCAAAAAATCAGGAAAAAAGGTATTCTTAAAGAGGGCTAGCACCTGACAAGGCAATACAGGGCTATGATAAGAACATAACTACTTACTATTATTCTTGTCATGAAATAGCATTTGCATTCAGACAATTTATGTTTTGTCTTAAAAACATGGTAAGCAAGATAAAATATATGTTTGAACTACTTGTCTGATTCTGAGGAAATTATTCCCAAGCGTTATCTAATATTTTGTCTCAGATTTTTTGTTACTATTTCCTTCTAGATTTATCTAGTCTACATGTTATCAGAAGCTCCAGAATGCATTCAGTATATATATATATATATATATATATATATATAAAATAAACCTGAGGATATTCACAGAAAATTTCTTACATTTTTCCCTGTTTCCTTCCCTTGCAGCTAAAGGCTGAAGAATGATAATAAATCCAATTCTTTAGCTGTAGGAAAATGGAAGTTAGACTAGATCAGCCTAGAAATACTGCTTTTCACTTCATTTCACTCTCATTCAGTAATCATCAGTAGCAAGCAGCACAGGACTGTAAATTTAATTTGCTTTAGAAACTTAGAATAAGAGTAATTTTATTCCCCCTGGGTATAAATAAATGAAGGAAAGCACAGAACACATGAATTCGACTGGTCACAGAACATTCATTACATTTATTCATCAGTTTCTAGCAAATACTTATTTGACTCAGAAGTTTGGAGCATCCAAAGCAGCCAAGAACAATGAAATGTGCAAAGAAAAGTAGTCTTCTGGCTCAGAGGTGGGAAGCAGATTGTCTCTATTTTGCTTTCATCAAGACTGAGAAAAGCCATTAAACATTTCTGGTCCTTACGTGAGAAATATTTTAGCAGATCTAGAAAGGGATGCAGAACAACAGAGTGCAAATATTTGACATAAGTTATGGAAATATTGAATAAGAAGGATGATTAAGAGAGAGAATATAAAAAGAAAGAATGAAAACAAATTGAACTGTAAAGAAAATATAAAAAATACGCTATCAATTGTGATGCGTGTCACAACCTTGTGAGATAAATGATACAAATCTTCTTTACAAAATAAGATGATAAATAGAAGTATAATAAATAACCAAGCATTTGTAAACATTGCAAACATGCAGTAAAAGCAGCTCAGTGTAAATTAAGGACAAGGCCTGAGCTGTCAGCAGTTATATAAGTGTAAAATCAGCACAAGTGAGGTCAGAGCAGGGTCTGGGAATGTTAATGTATTTGAACTGGAATGTTAATGCATCTGAACAGGAGTGCCAGGTACAACTTTACAATGCAGTGTCTGGAATTAATATTCAGTACTCTTCCCCTCTAATAGACTTTGGTACTGTGGGAAATACAAGAAGCACAAAAGAGGAAATCTCATTTGCCTGCCAAAACCACAATCAGCAAAGCAAACTATGAGCTGATAAACAGCTGGTTTTTATTCTGGCGTAATAGGAACAGAAAGAGAAATATGAAGATTGGAAGGCTGCAAATGAGGTTGTTTCCCTTCCTGTTCAGTGCCCTAATGTCCCAAGGAACAAACAGCCCCTGAGTTTTGGGTGTTCTCCTCTGGCATTGACTTTTGCTGTTTTGAAGGCCTCCAGCACTCATATCTCACAAGTGAATGCTGACGTGAGTCATCTATATAGCAAGAAACTTGTCATTCATAAATGAAGAACAAGCATTTTAAAGAAAGATTGCTGCTGAAGTCACACAGCCAGTAGGAGAACAAAAGTAACTAAACTTCCCCCACTCCAAAGACAACAGCCTAACAGCAGATGATGAAAAGTTTTTATTTGAGAGGAGCACAAAATAAAGAGAATGAGAAAAAAAGGGTTAGGCTGTATCATTTAGGAAGGGCATGATTCAGTGAGGGAGTCAGGCCATCATAGGCTGAAGTAAGATCACAGTGGACTTGTCTGGTCATCTTGTTTGACTATTTTTTTGGGCCTGAAGCATTTTGCAGGGTATATTATGAATTATAATTACAGATATTTGTTTCACAGCACCTTAGCTTTCGAAATTTCACAGTTCTGTGCAAAGACACCATTCTGAAGAAACTTTTATTTTGCCACCAACTTAGCAAACGTGAAGATTATTAAAAGTAAATCAAAACCATACACACACACACAAAAAGTGACCCTTTTTCCATTCCTTTAAAAGATGCTGCTGAAGTGATTGTGAGTAGTTGCTGAGTCCACTTTTTTGGCTACATACAATTCTCATAAAGCAGCAAGAAGTGCCAAATTAAAGGAAAGCAAACACTGTTGGGATGCCATGCATTCAGACCTACCTTTGACCTTGCCTTTACTAATATGAGACAAACCATTCCTCTAACCTGGAGGACCTTGGAGGCCTTGAAATTAATCAGGTCCCTGCCTCCAGATATTTAACTCAAGTAGCTCTCTTAGTTAGGGCAATGGAAGTCAGATGCTTCTTTGACCATGCTGGGGAGAAAGGACTGTTCTGGCACAGCTCCAGCCAAACAATTGTCTTCAAGCTCAGCAAAACTCCTCCTAGCACAGAGAAGAGGCAAAGACACAAAATACTCCTCCCTAAGCCATCATCAACTTATTCTTATCTGCTCCTTAATGAATCCCAGCTGAAGGGCTGTTAAGCAGAGGAAGACTCTTTCTTTTGGGCTGAGGACGCTCGACCTCCCCTGTTGCAGAGAAGGACATTTATCTGCTTCCATAGCTGGCCAGCTGTGAGGTTTATGGTTGTTCTGCCCACACGGCTGTGTTCTTCCCCAGCTGGGAGCAGCAGCAGCCATGCTCACGGCTTTTCTGGAGATGGAGTCAGAGAATCGCTGGGTTCCATCCTCAAAAGGGGTAAACACCACTGCAGTCTCTACCATTGTAAATCCTGCTGCTGAGCTGTGGCACGGCCTCTCCCAGCTGGGGATGCCTCTCCTGCTGATGGGGGTTACCTCAGACCACAGATATGTACTTTCCTGAAGGATTTATTCTTCCCATAACTAAAAGCCTCAGTTCTGTGGTTTTTGTTTGTTGTTTGTTTTATCCTGGGCACTGTACACTCACATCCCTCCTGAGAGGGCAATTGTGGTTATGCACTTCCAGCTGTAAAGGTGTTTTCAGAGCAGCTGATGAATTGTCTTGTTCCTCAGTGGAACAATTATGCCCATATTTAGGTAATAAACCGTGTTAAATTCTAAAATTTCAGAATTACAGACAAAGAAAAGCAACATTATCACCGGAAAGAGGCAAAATGAGGCATAAAGATATCAGTGGGGAGAGCTGCAACCTTCACCATCTAAGAAATCCAGGTTTTTGTGGAAGTGCAGTAGAAACAGGTAAAGAAGCAATACCAAACAGTGTGGAAATTATCATCATATTTTTGGTTTTTCTGAAGAAGGTGCTTTGGAGAAGACAAGGCTAAGAAAGTCTCTTCAGAAAATACAGGGGAAGTGGGTATAAGATGTAGAGAGCATGGCATCATAAGCAGGTTATTTTAAATTATTTTAGTGCTTGAAAAGCCAAACTGAACCACATTTTCTGGTTCTGCATGCAAGAAAAATGTCCCATTGGAGGGGAATATGTGCACAGATCATCTGGCAGGTGGAGAGAGTTAAATTATCCTGATATGACAACCTTTACAGTGGGGCTACACCTTGTGAAAACAGAAGCAAGAGTTCATTTTCTGTCTTAAAGGAGGATATTAAATAGTCCTATGCCATTTAGTATGATTTGCTCTTTTGATCTGTGTATGGTTTTGTCTATCTTGTGTTAATTTACTTAAGTGTTTGCAAGGAGGGGCCAAGGGGAAAAGCTTCCATTAGAGCCACAGAACTGCTGAGTTGTCTGATAGTAATTCTATTTCAAATTCATTTATTTAAGTACAGAGGAGGTGGGGTTGAGGAGTGACTTTTTCTTTCTTTGATATGGATAGGATAAATAGTCAAATGGAAATATGTACACTGATGACTGGAATTGCTAAAAGCTCATCCCCCAACAAAGTTGACCCAGTGTAAGGTTACAGGGGTTTGTGATTGACCTGGCACACTCATTCCTGCTTAGACCAAAACCAGGCAAATTGACAGGTGTACATGCAAGGACAAAATAAGAAAAAGCCAAAGTGAAAGCTTCACCTGCATTTTTATTTCACTGTGTCTAAGGGCTCCCAAGGGGATGATTTACTGTAGACAGTATTTCATTCCCCAGGATTATTTTCTGTCCTCCTTGCAGATGCTGAAGAGCTGACAGCTGTGATGCTGGTTAGTAAGAAGCACTTACACCGTGCACTGACCTTGTACCAAAGTGATCAACAGACTTTTTACTTGAGCAATAGTCTCCTGGGGACACGTTTCAGTCACCATTAACCTAAGCTGTGTTCAAATCATTCACATGGAGATAAAAAGCTTCGTATCTTGCTACCAATTATTCAAGTCACCTACTCCTCCATTTTATTGAATAAAGTAGAACTGACTGGATATGAGTTGTGGTTATTGGAAATTTGTGTTTTGGTGAGGTTTTTTTGGCTTTCTGACCCCTTTCATTGAAGGAGGAAAAAGAAGAGGAAGAAATGCCAAAAGTTTGATGTCTGCCTCTCTGGGCAGATTGGTTATAAAGTGTCTGCATCTCTCCACATTATTCCTTGTAACAAGGAATATTAATCAGTCGTTTCTGCCTGGGGTTTCTCTACTTAGTAAAAGCAACAGAGATAAAGAACCCTAAAGTCTGAAGGAAAAGATTTTATTTAAGGTGTACAGCTATATTAGAACATGGTGAGTATCCTACTACAGGCCAGCATTTTAAATCAAATAATTGCTGGAAAATGCAAAAGAATTCATCATAAGAAATTCTACTAACTTTAAATTTTCTATCAGGGTGTAATATATAATAAGTTATAATTTTTTTTCCAAATATACTGTTTTTTAAGTGATAGCCTGGCTTGAAAAAAAAAATCTTCTTTTGCACTTAGTTGCTGAAAGTTGAAGAATTTTTAAATTTTAACTGATTTAGGATTTTAAATGAAATTGGATTTTTTTTCTGACTACTACACCAGTAAATGGAAATTAATGTTTACATGCATTACCTTCAAATAGTGGAAATTCTGTAAATATTTAACTTAAAATTTTTAAAACCACTTATTTATAATTAGTTTACTTTGATAAAACTTAAACACATAATAACCTGAGTAAAAGATAAAGTCAGTGTTAAAAGATGATTAAATTAAATAAATGAAAACACTAACTGAAGAGGTAGCAGCCTCTCTTAAAACATTTATCCAGCTATAGATAAGAATTATAATCTCATTCAGATTATTCAGAAAATACCAGTTTATACTTCACATATTAATTTTTATGGACTTCTAGGTTATAAGGCCCTTTATGTCCTTCAGGAGCAGCACCCATTAATCTCGTATGCCATCAGGTTTGTCTTGAAGACTTTGAAGTTATTTTCCACATATGGCTGTGTGGAAGGTCAGGATGTTCCCAGCTTTACTTAACTACAACCAGATTCAGACGACTCTTTTCTGAACCATCTCATTTTTATGTTGTCTGTCGTTTTGCATCACTCCCAAAACAATATTAAATGAAAACTGCAATGCTGTTGGTAATTTGAATTACATATTAAATTAAAATGCAACAATAACACAGTTCCTTCCCATATTGTTCCTCACAATAGCCATAGACTATTTTATAATTCAATCAATATTGCTATGTGTCATAAGTGGAAATTACTTCAAATTTTAACACAAAAATATGTACTGCTTTTGGAAATTTACATATAAAACAGTTTTGATTCAAACAGCTTTTAATGAGAGATAAATAAATCAGATATGAACAAATCTGAGGTACTTTAAGATAGGTGCTTAACCAGAGGACCCAGCAGAGTTTGAAGAGAGGTTACAGAAGTGGTGGGTCCATATTAATCCTTGTCAATGGATACAGACCTCAGCCCTCATCCATGCCATCCCATTTTAAGTGGGGAAAGTCTCTCTGAAAAAATCATGTTATCATTGGAGTTAGTGGAAAAAATTCTAACATTTCATCTGCCACAGCTTTTCACCTCTGTTCTTACATAATACAAGAGCCTTATATTTGGCTATATTAAAATTCATATATGATGAACTAATGAAATCTAAATGCCAGATTGTTAAAAGTGGTTCATGTTGCTCCTTTGGTTCAGATTTGCTTTTTTGTCTCCATGTCTCCCCAGCTCCTTTTTGTCTTTCCCTCCTTCTAAATAAAATACATAGGTACTAGTCAGAAGTTGGGGAAAATAATTTTTTTAAATTCCTCCCTTCCCATACAAAATCATCACAGGCACTTCAGCTCTTACAGGGTGGTTAAGTTTACAATCAGCCATTTATTTGCTCCAGATCTTTTACATTGTTCTTTTAGAAGGTGCTCACAGTATGCTTCTCTGACTGTTTAGAACTTCACTGCTAAAACAAGTTTTTTCTGTCCAGCATCTCCAATATCAGCAGCAGTTATCCCTAATGACTTTACATGACTTATAGTTTCTGTCAAATTTATTTTTCCATGGTCTAATAAATCTTTCCTCCGAATTCAAGGCTTGTACTATCTATTCCAAATGAAATATTTTATCCTGAAGCTTTTTTTGTTCTATTTTTTCCTTTAACTTTTTATATTTAATTTCATTCACAAATTTATTTCATATGAATTGTAACAGTAAATATCCAAAGCCTTCACATGCTATCTTTGCACCTCAGCGTCTCACAAATATGTTATAGTTTACCTAACCCACGTACAAATTATTTGCAAGAGTTATTCATTCACTGCATAAAAGTAGGGTGAAATAAAGAAGACTTGAACAGCACCTTTCAGCATTATGGAATGATTTAAGACAAAAAAAATGGGGACTGTCATATCAGCTGAGTCCATGGAGGAATGTGGAAAGGCAAAATGCTGTTAACCAAGTTTTGATTCGGGATAGAGACTTATATGCATTTTAGTATTTTCTCACAGGGATATAAAATAGCAGTGACTCATAACTCTTCCAAAGCTACATAAGACCTTTTCCTTCCAGACTTACTGCACCAACCACATGCTAATAATATTTACTGAGGAAAATTTCTAAATACTATATTGTGCATGAAGGTAATGCAATGTAGTGGATTTAAAGTATTGTAGCCTCTGTATATAAAAAATGTTGTCATGCAGAAAACAATATTTTTAATAAATTCTTTACAAATGTCTTGGATTAAGGGAGGAAGCTTTAGCAGAGACATCTTTAGCCCTTAGAAGAAAGCAAGGAAATTGAATCTCTGAAAAAAGGCATGCATCCGAAATTGACTTGTGCCTTCTGGAAAACTTCTTTGGCTTAGAGGGAAGTGAAGTTCAATGCACAGACAGTCCCCAGAGAAAGACAGAAACAACTCTGGGACAAGTCGTGGCTGCTGGATGCAGAGACAGCTGCAGGTATCATAGGAAAGCAGGAGAATAAATGAAAGACAGGGCAGGAAGGTGCCAACAAGACACCCCTAAACTCACACCAACAAGCCCTTGTTCATGGGAAGTGGACCCTGGCTGGCATGGCACCCAGGGTTTCCTTCTGCCTCTACCAAGGCTATGTTCCTTCATTCAGTCAGGTGCCAAATACATCCCTGAAACCCAACCTGTCAAATCCACCTTATGACCTGTCTGTAAATCATCTTAAAGCTCTACCCATCGGAGCCCTTCCATCGTCTTTGCACATGTAGTCTGTCTGTGAGCACAGTCTAAACTGAAACTTAAGGGGATGACAAACTAAAACAGCCCATGTGTGTTCAGGAAATGCTGAACTTTGGAGCATGAAAATGGAAGCCCTCAGTCTCCCATCTACATCAGCTCCACCATCTGTGACAGATCATTCACACACAGGCTCACAGCAACACTGTGGCAGAGGAGACAATGTTTTATGTATTTATTTTTAATAAAATATCCACCAAGCTGTGCAAAACATTGCACCCAAACCTGCTGAAATTATGATAATTAAACTCTGATCATGTTATCAAAACTTCGACCATCTTGTTTGAACTGGAAAGCCAGTGAATCTCCTTCATCTGGAGACACAATAGAGGGATGTGCCAGACAGCTGCTGTGCTCCTGGAGGCTACAAGGGGTTTTTTTCCTCAGTATTTAAGACATATTAAGCTTAAGAGAAAAAATATCATCACCCCAAATACACAGGTTCTCAAAGTTTCAGGTGCCTGCAAGTACATTTTTCATAGGCTTTTGCTTTCATCACCCCTTATATCTGTCTCCATTGGGTACACAGTAACCTCTCTCCCTCAAAATGCAGTGTACAATACTTCCCTCAGCACTTTCACACAGCTGCCATTCCTTTAAATCAACCTGTCAGAGAAGCATTTCCTCATTGCCTCTCCAAATGCAGGCTCCTCTCTCCCTTCTCACTAAATCATCTTGGCTTAATGCCCAGAATGGGCAGTGTTCAGTTCTGGACAAATGACAATTTTTCTTTACAGATGAAAATGTGTCTGTGTTTAGCATTTTCTTTCCCAACCACACAAAATTAGGAACAAGAGTTTTATACACTTGTAGAAGTTTTTTCTGTTTCCCAGTATTGCCAAGTCCTAAAGGGTTTCTGGTTATCAGATTTCAAAATTTTATCTTCTTTCTGAACAAGAGAGTAAATTATTTTGTAAGTTGGTTTGCATTTATTAAATTTAAATTGTCTTTCATTCTGAGACACGTGCTGTCAAAGAGACGGAACAAGAATGAATAAGAGTGGAGTAAGGAGAGAATAGGAACCATCTGAAACGAAGTTTCAGTAAGATGGAAAAAAAAGGCATGGGAAATGTTGCATGGAAAAGTGCAAAAGCATAGAGAGCTAGAAAATGGTGTTCTGGCTGGGAGGAGGAAGCTGTAACATTAGACTTAAGGAGAGAAAGGCTTAGAGTATGTAGGGCAGTAATAAAAGAAAAAAATGGAATATTAAGGTTCTAGGATGCATTATTCTGAGCTTTGTGTCTATGAGTCTTTTTTGAGGTTGCAAATAAAAAACAACTAAAGAAGTTTAGATTTGCTTAGCTGCTTCTCGACCATCCCCTCTTAAAATCATACGTTGATATGAAGGAGTGTCCTTGTAGTGGGAATTACCACCTGATACCTTTAAGAAACTCCTAGATTTTACTCCAATATTTATACTTCTAATGTTTTTTGATGCTGTCTCCAGTATATTCTCTTCCTTTCCCTGCAAATCTATCTATAAAGGGACTTTTTGTCATTGCTGTTACTGAACTAGACGTGAGCTTTAGCTCCCTCTCAGCATCACCGGCTTCAGTCAGATGTGGGATCTTCTGTATTTATCACTTTCTGGCCATAAGGTGTCAGAAAAAGCCCTGGTCATTGTCTCGATGTTCATGAAGAATATGCAGTGACACATTTGACAACATCTCCCACTTATGATTCCTGCTGGGGTGGTTTTAGAAGAACTGGTCTTCACCCAGAACAGTGTTTGGGTTACTGCCTGCAAGAACCACCTCATGCCTGGGGAATCTGTCGATAAAACATCATCCAAGAAGACTCCAAGGCATGGATGGCTGCTTCCTTCTCCATTCGCCCATCCATAGACAGCAAATGGCCCAGCCTGCCAAGTGCTCACAGACTCCCTCACATGACCAGGGAATTCTCTCTTGTGCCAGTTAGGAACTCCTTTCATTCGCTGCAACAAGTGCTTACACGAACCCAGTCATCTACTGCAAATAACAACATCGGCAAACACTTGGCTTTACTTTCTTCCGGGTGTTCTTCCTGGTTACCAGCATACAAACAGCATGCAGAGCCCTCACTTTCCTCTAGATCTTACACTTAATGAAATACACAAAAATATTACATAAAGCACTACAAAAACTTAATGCTAAGATGCAGCACTGCCTGCTGGTGACAGTGCTGTCTCTTTAAGCATGGTGAGGCATCTGTATGGATACTTACTGAATTACATTAAATCAACTAAAGGTTGCCAGAAGAAACACTAAAGGAATAACATTGCAATGCACTTTTGCCAGCTAGGCTTGTTAATCAATTTTGTATGTGCGCAGCAAAATGTTTAGAAGATCTATACTGTAATTCTGTCAGCAGCCAATGTCTTGGACTTCTGATCTTCAATGAGGAGTCATATGAAGAGTGAAAAGTTCCAAAATACCGAAGTGAATGCAATATAAACAAATCTGATTTAAAAGTCTTTAATATCATCTCCAAATTTATATCTGTTATACAATAAACCATGGCAAAAGTGTTTATGTGACCACTCTAGGGATCACCCTGGCAAATAAGATGAGAGAAAGCCCCAGCAATGGGGGATTTTCCTTATCTTTTACTTTAAAATTAAAATCTTAATTTTGCACCACCTTGCAGATCATAATTTCTCATCAAAAATAAGGTGCTTAATTTTCTCATTTTTAACTTGTAAATTTATTTGCTGCTTATAACTATTAAGCACATTGAGTCCCAGGTCATGTAATATTCAAAAAAGAAAGCAGTGTTAATGAAATTTATCAAGGACTTGGAATAAGCATTCACTATGGACTTTAAGTTATGAAGAGAATAAGAAGGATGAGTTCTCCAACAGAGTTCTCTGTCTCTGTGGTCTTTGCAGCATCAGGCTTCTAAAATTAACTCCTAAGGATTCAGTCAAAAACATACATGAATGTATTTAAAAAGCTGGACTGGCAAAAAGTAGATGAAATATTATCATCTGACTGTTACAATCTGTATTCCACAGGTATTGTATGCACAGATATATGCTTCCCACATTTTTATTACAAGCTAAATAATAAGTTTGGATCCAAACGTTACCCCAACAAATTATTCTAGACTATGAGGTTTTGTAATCAAGGAACGTTCTATGGCAGGTCAAGGAAAAACATCATGCAAGTAAATATTTTTATTGAAGTTAACAGCAAAATTTGAATTAATTTTCAAAGCATTACATTTCACTTTTGTGGCTTTGCTGAAAAACACAGAAAAATGGAGGTAGAAAAGGAAGTGATCATTTTATGAACAGCAGAATACAGAAAAGAAAGAGGAGAGGAGAGGAGAGGAGAGGAGAGGAGAGGAGAGGAGAGGAGAGAAAAAAAAAAAGACAAGACAAGACAAGGCAAGTCAAGGCAAGACAAGACAAGACAGAAAAGAAAAGAAAGAAAAAAGAAAAGAAAAGAGAAAAGAAAAGAAAAGAAAAGAAAAGAAAAGAAAAGAAAAGAAAAGAAAAGAAAAGTAAAAAGAAAAGAAAAGTAAAAAGAAAAGAAAAGAAAATTTCTTTAATTCTATTCTATTTTGGAGGCAGAAAGGTCAGGAAAGCAATAAAGAGGAAATATATTTGTATTCTACCTCCCAGCAAAATTTTCTTTGAACAGACATTATTAAAGAGAAATAAGAGATTAGAGGAAGAAATTGAATTTAGATCAGAGGCAATTGTGTAGATATCATGTTCACTGAAATGGTTGCTGAGGAGCAACTGGGGCACAGCACCATGTCCTTCAAGGGCAGGACAGTCAAAGCAGCAGCAGGGAAGCAAGCTCACCCAAAGAGACTATTTTGACCAGGAAGGATAAGTACTTTTCCTGTCTTTATTAGACTACGGCTGCTGGAGAATTGACTGCGTTGAGAGTTTAAAAAAAAATCACATAGAGCTTTATGCTTTGAACACAGTAATGTTACAGAGTCTGCCTTTTTAATCTGTGAATGAGTTAATGTATAAAGAACACCAATTCCCAGGAAAGTTTTAAGGCCACCACTAGACCGTATGTACAAGTTTTTATTCTCAGAAAACCTTAAAGCAATTATATCATACTGTACTGAAGGGAAGCCAGAGTATGATTTTGTATAAAACACTTCATGACTGTTTCTTGATGTTTAGGCTCAATTCATCATTAATAAATGGATTTCTAGTTCCAGGAGTCAAACACTTTTAACAGTTCTGCTTGTTTTTCAGATGTTTTCTGTAGCATGATTAAAACTTGTTTTGCTGTCACTTGCCCCTAAATACCTTACTAGAAAACAGTTAAGAGATATTTTATACAAGCCTTATGAATAGAATAGAAATGATGGTACAATTCTATTGCAATGAAGCAGTAAGGTGAAATAAAAAACTTAAGCTTCCACCATGTTTTTCTTGAACAACATTAAACTAAGGTACTATTATTGTTTTGTTGTTATGTAATTCATTCATTACTAGATACTAAAAAAAATCAGCAAATCAGAAAAGAAGACATTTAAATATAAGTGCTTTGGGTGCATCTACTTCTCAGGCACAAAAATTAAATTTAGACATATAAAAATACACTCCAAATGTAAAAACAAAGTACTATGCCTCATAACAGGCAATCTTTCTGTGCTTGAATATTTGATGGAAAGTTTGCTTGAGCTAGAAATTGCTATTTCCTCATATGCCCACTGTCTTGAATTTCCTACTTATAAGGAACACACATGCAGAAAAAGGTAGCTTTTTAAAACATCCCCAGTTAAGAAGTGGTCCTATGGTCCCATCCCTCTTTTCTGCCTTTACCCTGTGTTTGACAAATGCAAGAGCAGAAGCATCTCACGAAGAAAGAAATGCATTAGATTTTCCATGAACATTTGCTCTCATGAGGCTGCAGACACAGAAAGCTGCACATACAGTCTGGTTGTCCAGAAGATCTGACAACAGGACCTCTGAGATGATAGAAATATAGTGTAACTTTGTGGTGAGGATAGCCTCCATCACGGGAGCAAACTACTGCACAGATGATAAAGTGGCAAACTCATAAAAATTAATTTCAGCTTCTAACACCTGTATGCCATCATGAACCTTAAGTATATATTATCAAGAAAGGTCAGAATATGCATGCCTTCTCTCATAATGTGGATTTAATCCTAACTGACTCCAAACACACCTCTGGCATTGAAGATTTGAGTTGAAATTAAGGCGCAAAATTCCTAAATCATAGATACAAATTGACACTTTGTGGCAAGAGCAAGTGAGACAGCAGCCTCCTAAAGGCTCTGTTCCCACTTCAGCATTAACTCTACCAGCACAAGTTATGCCTTTTATACATTCAGGTTTTTTCACCTGAGCAGCTCACCATGTTCCAGGGCTCCTTGCATTGCTGTCAACTGAAAAGAGAAGTCTATTGAAATGGTTCATGCCTTAAACATTGCTGGGAAGGAGTTTTGCCCTTTATAGCAAAAACTGTACAAAGGAGCTAAAACCACTGAAGCCCACCTCTCCTTAAAGATGCCTCACTGGAACTTTGGACTGTGAGTTAAGCCACCTAAGGGAATTCAAGATAAGACACCATTGCTCAATCATCTCAGATCTAGGGAGAAGTAAACAAGGCTGAGGGAAAAGAATGTATCTGCAAGAAAGCAAAATCCAGCAGAAAATCATCCCTGGCAGGGTTTTGGGTGCGACAGACCACAGCCCACAAAGCCCAGGTTGGCACAGACTCCCCTCCCCCACAACGAAGAGGGGAGGAGGAGAGTTTTGGCATGGCATAACCTTTGATCAGAGGTGGTGAACACTCACCCTTTGTTACAAAAACTGTCTCAGCTATGGAACCCCCAACCCCAGGAAGGCCACATCCATGGGACAGCCACATGAAAGGCAGCCGAGGATGTGACACAATCCATCAAAGACCCTGAAGTTCTCCCCCGACTCACTCCTGAGACCTTGCACCAAGGACTGCATGCGATGCAAAGGGATGCAACAGATCCAGAGTCTGTTGCAAGAGCCCGTGTAAAAATTGCCCCCATCAGGAGGGGTAAGTGAGCATTCCCACCTGTCCTGAACATATATTAACCTATATATGTTTTTTGAGGGGACCATCACCACTAAGAAGACCAGATGGAGAGAATCAATGGAGCATTGTTGAGATCCATGGTGTGGCAATATTTGCTTTAATCTGTCTCTGTCACCATCTTTCTGTCCCCCCACCTCTTTTCTATTCATTTCTCTTTATCTCTCTCTCTCTCATTTTTACTGTTAAATAAAATCCATACTATTGACTTTGGCATATGATCTTGTTTGCACCTTAATCCAGGCAGAGGTATTTCTAATAACTCTAAAAACTGGACTGTAATGCAGGATAGGTGCAGCCTGTGTAACCCCACCTGTGTTTTAGTTGAAGCCCTGAAGTCCCAGACCTGCATCCATCCTCACGGAGCCAGCAGAGATTTCTCTTCATCCCAGCTGGGTCTGTTTGCTTGGGCTCAGCATCCTCAGCATGGCTTCAGAGCTTCTACACCAGAATTTAGCCAGGCTTGCAGCACTGGTTCATCCAAACATGTAACTACTACTTGATAATCCAGTGCAGACCTCACAGTGATCCACTGGCGGCTTTTCTTGTGACAGCCTTGCAGTGCATGGGCCAGCCTCAGAAACAGCAGAATACAAAATCTGTTTTTATATTAGCAAAGAAGATGATGATAAAGCATCAATTCCTTCTGAAAAGCCAATCTGACTGCTTGCTTTTTGGAGAAGAAGATTTTGTTTTGTGTAATCTTTGGCAGGAAGAAGAGGGAACAAGGGGAAAAAGGGCTGGAGTTCCTTCAGACTCAATGAAAAGTGATTGGCTTTGGTTTGCTGACAGCTGCTATCTGCTGGCAGACAGGGCTTACACAGGTTTGCTTCAGTTTTTTGCAAAGCAAATACAAACAATTTGGAGAGGTTGACATGAGTGAACTGAATGTGTTTTCTCCTGTTCGTATACTGAATTTTATTTGGCTTTGGAATGAGGGAAGAAGGAACTGAACATAATAGATGAGGAACAGTGAGAAGACGCAAAGTTGCCTGCTTGAAGAACTACAGAAAAATAAAATCCTAAAAAAACTTCCATCTGCCTGTCACACACAAAGATTACTGCTGACAAATTGGAGTGGAAAGAAGCAGACTAATTATAGCATGAAGCTTAACATTACATTTACTTTTTTGGTCAATGACAAAACCAGAAAGACGGGTAGAATAATGAAGCATAATAAAGAGAACTACACTATGTTTTTATTATATCTAGAAAATAATTGTGTTCACTCCTCCAGTTCTCCAAGTTCAGTTTGCCCACTTTTAGCACATATTGATTTATTACATATTGTGAATACGGAACAGCTGGATGTTGTTCCACAAGATTTTTTCTTTTTTTGAGGAAGCTCTGCTGTTATAAAGCCTCCTACAGCTAATGTTTCCTGTGTTGGACCTTCATTGCCTGGTTTAAGTTCAGCCTTGGGGTTAAAACACATGGAGGTGAGGAGAAGCATGTTGGATCCAGGCATTTCTGTGAGCAAGTTCCCAGGGGAATTCTGTTGCTAAGGGAATTTGGAGAGGCAAGAACCAGCACTGATGATCTGCATCTGTAGTCAGACAGTGGATATCACAGGAGCAAAGTGAAACACATGCTTGGAAAATTCTTTGGCAACCAGCCATATTCAGGGAATAAAGAGTGATTTATATTTGGGATTTCATTGTGGAAAAAAACCCCACTATTTTCTTTCCAGGAAAACAGGGTTTTTTTCCTACCAAAGAAGCAAATATCTCTCACAAAAAAGAAACACTGTATTGGAGAGTGTTACATTTTTATTTTAGGTGTTGTTCATCTATATTATCCATGTCTGTGGAGGCCAGTGGGGCTGTTAACCAGGATTCTGAAAGGGCCTACAGGTAACACAGTCCCTAGGGCTGTGTTAATCTCCACAGTCAGGGTCATCCTAAGTTCCTCCCCAAGACACCCTGAGCCCTTATATACATTTATTTTAATTCCACTCTCCCAGCTGGCCCCTTGGCCTTCCCGCCCCTTTTGTCCTTCTATGGAATTTCTCCAGAATGTTCTCCCCAGTTCGATGCCCCATTGGCCCCTTCTCCTTGGTCCCTCCTCCTGCCCCTCCTCATTGGTTCCCCGACCCATCCATCAGCATTGTCCCGCCCCCGCCCCCCCCCTATTGGTTGTTGTAACCCCCCCCCCCCCCCCCTTCGGTACTTAAGGGTCGGGTTCCGCCTTTTTGAGGTCCTTGTCGTTGGACCCTCCAGGCTATGAAATAGTCCGGACCCTAGAACCTGCACAGAGCCCCCTGTGTGCTCCTTGTGCCGCTATGATTGCTTCTCCCCCGTGCTGTGTGTGCTGGGCACTGTGAGTGTGAGCTCCTGCATCGTCCTGCTGCCCCAGCCTGTGGAGACGCTCTCGCAAGGTCGCAGCTCTGCCCAGCCAGACACCACTAGGGCTCAGCAATGCATGTCCTTGAAATTGCTAATAAAACTGGTAACCCTAAACCGATGTGGATTACAGTACCCTTGTGCCTTATGAGCTCTTAAATTACCTTACCAGAATATTATTAGGATTGTGTCTTGTAATCCACTGCAAATGGAATTGCTATTCCACATTTAAAGGGTCATTTGTATGTGTTCTCTTTTGGTCTTTGTCTTTCCTTGCCTCTTCAGATGAGTTTTTCTTCCAGCTTAACTTGGAAATTTTCAAGCTTCTAGGCATATTTTTCTTTTTTTTTTTCCAAAATTCCACATTTGATTTCCTGAAATATATTTTTTCTATTACAATATTTCCCTGAAATATAGTTATTTATTTATTTATTTTAAAAAGACCCATAGAGACTTGTCAATAATAAAAAATAAAAAAAGGATTTGTATTATTGAATGTAACTTACACTTTAGGTATATGGTAGGTTTGATTGCCTAAAGAAAGCACAGGGTCTATGAAGTTATTTGTAAGTGCTGCCAACTCTGAACTTGTAAAGTCAATAAATTTGATACTGTTACAGACAAAGATTACCTTTAAAATTTCTGTCCTTCCAGAAGAAGATAGTGGAAGACTTATTTCTTCATGAAGGTATATCTAATTGCCTAACATGTTTAGCTTTATTTGCCTGCAATCTAAATTACAATGACTGTTCATTTGTTGCATTTAAATATGAAGATCGTGCTTACCATACCTTACCAGGAGGAAGAAAACTCTCTGTGAAGAAAAGAACTCAACCCAGTGTTTCAACACTTTTCCAGCTTCCTACCATTATGAAAAGATAATCTCTGCTTATTTTTTCAGCAAATGTCAACTATGTCATCTCTGTTTGTAGATGAATGGATTCCAGTCTTGAGATGTTTATTCTAAGCCTCCGTCGGTGGATGATTTTATCCTTAGGTAGTCTGGTGCAAAGACATGGTGTTCCCTTTATAAATCTGAACGAAGTGATGAAGAAAAAATTGTAAAGGATTGAAAGTGGATTGCAGTTTTGGGACCTATCTAAGCTGGCTTTTGTGGATTTGTGAAACTTGATTATATCCCATTGTGGTAAAAGTGAGGTGCATGATGTAATGTATAAATATATCTTCTATTAACTCCAAATGGCTGAAAGAAGTGAAGAGTGGAACTAGAGAGTTGAGCAGTGAGACACAAAAATATGTGGTGAATTATTTTACAAAAAATGTACTTACAAATTTTTAAACATTGTAAAAAGTGCAAATGAATAAAAGTTGTTTAATATAAGCAAGTATAAATACATGCCTCTAGAAAAAATCTGTTCAATGATGAAGAACTAAGGAAAATTAACAGAATGAGAGTGTGAAAATAACATGTTCAAGTCAGATTAATAAGGATCACTTCAATATGTCCACACACAAAGGCATATAATACAAAATTGATGAACAATATTAAAATGAGGAGCAAATGGGACCTAACCCTAAAGGAGGGGGGTCTCATGCAATTCTTTCATTTTAGTCTTTATTCTCTCTGTTAATTGTTGTGGATCAAAGAACAGACTCCTTTAACTCCTCCCTACATCAGTTTTCACAAATTATATAAAGCAGTAAAAGTGAAGGCTTGTTCACCTATGTTCTTGCTCACTCCTTTACCCAAACACAAACTGAAGCATCTTTGCATGTGTGCAACCTCACAGGTAACATTTTGTCTCCATTTGAGATCATTACCAAAACACTGATTTTTCAATTGATTCTGTCTTCTGCAGTCCATAAACAGAATGACAGATAGCACCACCATTTGCATCTCTTTTTGGTTTCTCTTTTTTTCATATCATTTAGCACTTTACAAAATCTTAAGCTTTACAGTTAGGTGAAAATGGAAGATAAAGCCCTGCTGCTTTGCCCGTGCCACATCTCTGGAGAATGCTTTCTGTTGTTACCGTTTTGGATGGTCAGGTACTTCTGCAATGACAAGGCCATTGCTAGGGTGAGGCAGGGAACTTAGCAGAAAAGGCAACTTCTGCTCTGAAAACAAACCATTCATCCCCTGTGAACACAAATCCAGGAAATTTGTCTCCCAAGGGCTGGCTAATTTTATCTACATCCTTGAGACAGAAGCACTCCATTTTGCCTGCCCTCCTAAAACGCCTCGAGCAGGCTTTGCCTCTGGCTGTTGTTCTGTGCCCAGAGTCACTAGAGTTTAGACAGCAGTTACTGTTCAGTTCAAAACCTCTTGAATTTAATAGAAATGAAGGCTTTTCCCAAACTTTCCTAAAACTTTGGTTTTAGTGTGTTATTCTAAGTATGTGACAGGAATATATGTTCAATCTGCTATTATTAGACTAAACTGCAAAATCATGGATTACAATACAATTACATGAATTAGCAATTTTGTCATTGAAAATTAGTGTCACTCTTGCTAACACTTGCAAATTATTCAAAATTTCAAGACACTATGTGTCCTTCCTCAAGAAGATGTGGAGTTGCATAATTAAACTCATATATACATATGAGTTATATATAAAGATACAAAAGTAAATGTAATTTACCATACTACTTGAACAAATGCACTCTCCTCCTTTCTAAGACATAATAAGTAACATTCAAATAATTTTTCTGTGAAGGCATCTATTTCAAAATAAATGTTGATTTGAAAAAAGTGAAGCCTTTCTTAATAAAAGCTTGGTTCTGAGCATATATTTCTTTTTGATTTTCCATTAAGAATTTCACATCCTAAAATTTAAGACACTTTGGAGTAGAAGTAACATACAGACATTGGGACCAGAGCAAAAGTGAGGCCAGAGAGATTCTGGAAAGTTCCTTCAAGGTAAGAAAACATCTCAGGGTTCCTTCAAGGTAAGAAAACATCTCAGAGAGGAGGAGCTCTTCAAGGCAGAGGTTGAAGTTCACCCTGGAGAGGAAAACATCTGGAAAGATGGACTGTGTGGGATATTCCCTGGGCACCAATATGTTTGAAGCATATCCCTTGGTGCTTATAAAAAAAAGAATATTTAATCCAGAATACTTGAAAACAAGGGAAGCATTATGGAAAGATAATAAGCAGAAACAGTCCAGTAAAATAAGCTAAAAATTATAAGGAGAGGTATGAAACTGGGAAGGAGATAAATGATTACAATACTCTGACTGGTGCCAGTGATTCTATCCTTACACGTAAGTCAAGACCTGTCGAAGTTTGAAGTCAGATGGCAGAGCTTTGATGTTTATTTAATATTAACACTGTTACTGTAAATTAACAAAAACATGCCAAACCACTTACGACAGTTTTGATTCCCCTTATTTGTACAAAAAGTGATTTTTCTAAGCTAATCCCAAGAATCTGTATCTTTGCTTGATGATGTAACATACAGTTTACTTGTCTCAGCCATGGTTTGTACTGCCTATGTGTCCTGTAGCAGGAGTGCTTCTACTGAAGCAGTTTTTCCTGTTGAAACTTGTTTTGTTTTGTATTAAAAGATCATTTCCCAAATAAATAACAAGCTTGAATTTTCAGCTAAAAAAAGAGCTGTACTTCAATGCTTAATTTAGATGAAAAGAAAGAAAAAAAAAAAAACAACAGTGTGATTTGATGGACCTAAAGTGGGGGTTTACTTTACTTACCATGCTTATGAAAAACTGGAGAAGAATTCCCTTTATTTCATATCAAAATATCTGTCAAGGTTCATTTGATATGAAGGTGCAGTATTTAAACCACTGCTTTGTTCAGTGCTAGACCAAAACTCTTCACAGGGCTTTTTTACCCCAAACACAAACACATCTTAAATGTGAAAGGGCTTATGGATCATTATGACCGTTGTGTCTAACCTGCCTCTTTGAGTGTTTTTAATCAGAACTAGGTTCAGGAATGCCTGCTGCTGCCTGGGATGGAATCTGGCTCACCATTGCAGAGCTGCCATTGTGGCACAGAAGACTGGCCTTCAAAAGAACACAATTTAAAGCTTGTTTCTCTATTTTAAAGCCAAAGAATAATGATTTCTACATATTTAAACACTTATCCATAATTGTCGATTTAATAAAAAAGATTTATTCTCCCACAAAATATTTTTTGCTTATTTTACCATCACACAGTTAAAACAGCACGAACACCAAGAATCAGGCCTGTCTGAGATACATGTGCTTTCCCAGCTGGGCAGGTGCACTAAAACACAGCCCTATAGACCTGTGTCTCTGCCTTATACCTCAACCCTTTTAAAATCTGTTTTACCTGTGACTTGTTTCTGCTGGAGTAGCCCTAAATGGTTCATTCTCTCTCAAGAAGTGTAGCAGTATGGATCCATTCTCAGCATTAAGAGGTTATTGGAGAGGTGTCAGACACCACACATAATCTGGATGCAATGGCATTTTAATGAAAGCAGCAGAGATCTGTTTGTCTACCTGTGACATGAACTAGAGTAAACAAGTGAGTTATCTGACTAATTTTGAACAGTCACTCTAATGGAAATGTGAGAAGCAATCAATGAAATACCAGACATTTCTACTCAAGACCTCTACAGTTCTTTTCCCAATTAATAAAAAATACTCAAATTAACACTGTGTATTCTGCCTTGAAAAATTTCAGTAAATACTGAATTTCAGTAAATTCTCACATATAGACCCCCTGAGTCTGTACTGAAATAACCCAAGGGTCTCAAGTACAAAGACAAAAAATATAGAGAAATGTCACTATGTTAGTGTAAAGGAGAAAATCAGCCCATTTGGACTGACAGAACCCAAACCGACCTGAACTCTGCCTGTATCTGCCTGTATGCCCTGAGCACTCCTTTCTATCTCCCTCTCTGCAGCTGATCCCATATATATTTTGTCGCTTTCTGCTATAAAACCATTTAAGTTCATCTCATGGCTAGACCACTCCTCAGGGAAGGGGCTGGATTGCTGACGGATCTGCTCCAGTGGCTTTTCTGATGGCCAGCACACAGGACATAGTGGCTTCTCCTCTGTGACCCCTCAGTCTTCCCAGAAGCAGAGCAGAGCCTTACACATGCTTTCAGGCTTTTCATGAGAAAGCCTATGAGAATGACCCACGGAGTGTTTAGCTTACAGGAGCCTCCATTCACCATTGACTCACAGTTGCCTGAAAAAAGTCACAACAGTTAACGAATGTGTGGTGCATGCAGGGAAATCACACAGTTTCTTGCAGTGAAATAAAAGCTGTAAAAGCTTAATTTCCTTTTGGAAGCAGACACCAAGGGTCAGTGAATATTTATAACTAAGGAGCAAATAATCTTCTTGTCACCTTTCACATCTGCCATTTACGAGGAATGATCGCCTAGGAGATTTCAGTTAATGGCAACAAAATCACCTTGCACATTACAATTTTCTCTAGGCATCACATGTATGAAGAACAGTGAGACCTGCTACAGTAATTCAGGAAAAACACGAGATAATAGAAACTAAAACCTGCCATATGAAATCTATGTTATTAACAATGTTTTTAATTAATCTAAAGGTACACAATTCTGGATACACCATAGAGTTGTACCAAATCAGAGTACATTTGGTTCCATATGCAATTTTTAATGTTTTTATTAATTTGTGCCTCTCATGACACCTTCTGCTTTTTACTTTTGAATTATATATTTATACATGTAAAGACAGAGAAATGGTTTTCCTTTTTCTATAGTTCTGTGCAATTTAAGCCTGATGGATATTCGGAGGTGGCTTTCCAAAATATCTCTATTAAATGGCCTATTGATCCCTACAGTTGTGAATACCCACAGAACATTCATTTAGCAGGAATGCAATTTAGTTAGAAAAATTTAAATGGTATAAGTGATCCATCTGGAAATTACTGTCTTCTTGCCAAAACACCATTTGGGATACGTTCTATCCAGTCTGGCCCAAGTCACTGACACTATAAAAACAGTCTAGGGAGTTTATTCATTTTAAGATGTTCTATATTATGCCACCAAATTAGTCACAGTATCATTCATCTCCAAACACATAATTGGGAGCCATGAAATGTAACTGTGCCATTGACCAGCTGGGGAGCTGAGGAATCTTTGCACAGAGTGAGAATAGCTATAATCCAGCATTCAAGGCAGTCTGCCTGTCTCCCATCGAGGACCAACACCTGGGTTTTCTGAACCTCAAGTGTGCCAGCTGCCCCTGATAATCTCTGCTTGTTCTTGAGTTTGTATATGTTTAATGTGCATAAAATGTTTGCAGGATGCTACAATACAGGGTAGTAGCACTGCTATAATAAATATTGCTGTTACAAACACCTGTGAAGTCTAGTTTTGCTTACTCCTTAAGTCAGCTTTTGATTTTGTTGCAATGTGTCACGAAGTACATGAAAATTTAGATACAAGCACAGTGTACCTCTTTGAAGTCAACATTTAAAAGTTTAATTACTGCAAGCTGAATGATTTGCCTCATGAGAGTCACAGTGCAAATCTAAGCCAGTTTGTCAGGCTACTTTACAAGGGCTTGATGGCCAACTAGAAATCTGGGAACTCCCAGTCAGTCGTTCATGAAGTCTTTTAAACAGTTTCTCAGAAGTGCTCAGAAGCTGCCTGGAAAGACAATGTACTTCCATTAACATACCCATCATGAAAGACAAAACCTTTTGTTAAAACTCTGTGTTACTAGTATTTTTGGAATAGTGCTGGCCCTGTCTCCAAACTTCATGCTAGGAGCACAACTGGCTGGAGGCAATCTTTCTTATGCACGGAACTAGAAAGTTAGGGGGAACAGCAGTTTCAAAGGGTGTATTCCTTCCAAGAGACATTAGACTTTCCTTAGAAACAACACAGGGGAAAATCTTAAGTTGCTGGGGGAAAAACATTCAGGGATAGATTCAAGGAACCAATAGTCACATGCAGAAGTCCCTAAGCTGGAGCTGTAACGTTTTTGCAGTAATTGTACAGTCATGCTGAACGTGACAGTCACAGGTGGGTGATTCCTGCTTGCCACTGACCAGCAGCTCCAACAGCCAGGAATATGCAAAGGGGCATGAATTAAAGCAAGAGGTGTCTCTTGTACATGAAGCTGGAATTAGTGCTGTAGCCAGAAATTGTACAAAGCACTGGAGTTAGAAAGAGAGCTGAAGTGACTTTTAAGGTTGCTGAGACACTACAATCCTCACTTCACTTTGTGATTAGACACAGGTTTTGCGTTATCTCATGAGCTGTAATAACATTTTGTGGTGCAATCAGGCAGAGGAAAAAAAGCAGTGCACTCCCAATTACCTGCAGGAGCTCTTTATGCTCATTCTATTTTAACACAGCGGGTTGCTGCTTCAGTCTTGCATTCGTATTCTAAGCTGCTGACAAACCAAAAATTTGAGATGTGTTTGAGAAGGAAAGTTTCTGTGTTGAAAGTACTGTTTATTTCAAAGTTAAAATTGAAACCAAGCTTGGAAACATTCTGAGAGTTGTAGGTAGTACTGTAAATGATTCTGCAAAATTGCCATAATTTCCCTTCCCAGGTGCTCCTTTTTACTGTATGATACATAGCTATAAGGCATCTACAACTGTAAAAGGTAAAACTCTTTGGTATATTCTGAAGAGATCAAAGTTATAGAGAATCTTTGGTACTTTTGAAAGACTTTATGGCCATGAGAATAAACCATCTTAAAGCAATTTCTCTGCAAAAACATGTACACAGTTAACCTCTGTTCAGGTTAGTTCATAGTCCATGCAAATAGTAACATAGACACATTAATCTCACAAAACATAAATTCTTTTGCACATGTTCAGGAAAATTAAGCTAGCTAGTAGGCTGGAGAGTGTTGGGGAGGACTTGGGTGAATAACAAAGAAGTTTCCTCTCTTGCTTCAAAAATAGAGAATGAAAGGATCAAAAGACTGACAGGAAGTGGGCAAGCATTTGGGCTGTGATTGGTAATGCTATTGTTTCAAAATACCTATGTGGCCGGAGGTTTGGGCCGGACAGCTGACCACAGGGATGGCCGGCAGCTCAGCAGCTTGTTCTGAAAGTTTCCTTTATGTTAAGTCAACTTCAGCTGAGGACTTCTTTTCCCCTTGCCACGAGCCTGGCTTTCCTGGCATGGTGGCCACTGTCCCAAAAGCTGGAGAGCTGCTGAGAGAGAGATTGTTCCTTTGCCCGGAGCCCAAATCAGACACGACACGCCATGGTCTGCTCTGCTTGGGTTCAGGGGCGAAAGGACCCCGGAAAGCCCAGATTTCAGACTTTTATTCTGAGGGTTACAACTTATCTCATAATGGTACAGGGGAGGAACAGTGAAGAGTCAGAGGGTCAGGGTCTAATTGGGAAGGAGTAAGGGAGGAGAGAGGGAGACACAAGACACCATTGTTAACTGAAGGACAGGAGGGGGGAGTTCGACCCCTTTTCCAAGGCCAAACCTAACTCTACCTTAGAGGGGCCTCACTCTCTAGGCCCCCAGAAATTCCTCAGGGGATATGTAACTCTCTGGGCTTGAACCACCTCTATATACCTACACCTTTTTTTTTTTTTGTTTTTTTAAACAGGAGCACACCTCTCCTTTCTTGTGCAGTGGCCTACTAAAATTCTTTGGGTTGGGTTTTGCATATGAACTTGCCCAACAGAACACTGTCTTTTGTCACTGAAGTGAATGGCAAAACTGCAGAAATTACTTGAAAGGACCAAGATAAATCACGGAAAATAAATCAAAGTAAAATTTACTTCCAATATGATATTTTTATAGCATTTAAGCATGATTTTACTTAATAATTCTGTTTCTTTTTTTTAGTGCACATTCAGTCAATATACTTATATCATCATATTATACATTACGAATTATTATCAGTTACATGTATGAATTACAAGTGTAAACTTCCGTCAGCTACTTGGGGTTTATCTAAACTTTCCTGAACACAAGGGTATCCACAGTGCTTTCTTTTAATAAAATATGAAGAAAAATACATGAGTGAGAGAAAAAAGTTAATGCTTTTTTTCATTAAGGAATACAATATCATAGAATTTTTGGAAGAAAAACCTTTAAGAACATCAAGTCTGAGCACTAAGCAAGCACTGAAAAGTCCACCACTGAACCATGCTGTAAATGCATCTACACATCTTTCAAATACCTCCAGGGAGGTGACTCAAACACTTTCCTGCAGTGATATTATTTGGCCATTCATCATGTTTCTATTGTTTTTTTTTCAGATTACTTCCTCTTCGTGACCCTATTTGCAGAAATTAACACTGTGATTTTTGCTAGGCCTAAAAGTTGGTCAGGTGAGAACATTCCAGGGAAAAAGGGAGAAATACACATTTCCTTACCTTTGGGTAAGGAAATTGTACCAAATACCACAACTGTTTAGAACCATTATGACCAGTAGTTAGCAAGATTACACAAAATGTTAGTGGGACGAAATATATATTCTTAGCAATTCTTAATAAAGCTTGAATCGCTATATTCATTGAGAATCACAAATAAAGGTCATCTATAAAATCGACATGTTTTTTATTCAGAAAATATATTTAAAATGCTTTAAATCTAATTTAAACTAATGGAAGATATGCACTGCCCAGTTGGGACTTCCAACTCTTCTGGGTTTTAAGGGTCTGGCTGAATCTCTTTCTGAAATGAAATGCCTTATTCAAGCACTCTTTAAAAAAAATAAGATAAAGTAAAAATGTAGTATGATTGACAGACTTCTTCCACCAAGAATTTAGCTACATAAAACAAATGAAAGAGGAGTTTGATTCAGGTTTAAAACATTGATTCAGCAATACAAATATTTAACTTTCATGCTCTTACTGCTGAACAGACATTGCAACTTTGTGATATGGATTTACCAGCTCAGGTTTCTAATGCAAAGCATGAGTATGATTAATGTCTAAACAGAGAAAATCAAAGACCCAAAGAAAGGAAGAGCTGAGGTTTGAGAAGACTCAAGAGAGTGAGAAGGGAATTCTTCCTCCTTGACTTGGTTTGGATGCTCTCTGTCTGCATGAGACACTCACAATCAATATGTGCCCTATTGCTCGTGTTCATGAAAGCACCACAAGACTCTGACACCTGCACAGAAAAGGGATTAATGGCTGCGGGTGGGGTTTATCTTTCTTTTTACCTGGTTTAAAATATTTCATATTTAGTGGGAGAAGCCAATTTTAAGGATGTTCTTCAGCAAATAAGCTATGTTTTGATTCAGGACTGGGAATGTTTTTTCTGTAACTCTGGTGACTGATCCCAGATTTAAGCATTTCCTCTGTGGCAAGGAGAAGGTGTTTAAATGGATGCACGGTCATAGGGATGTATTACATGTGAAATCAATTTATTTTGGGACCAATAGATTGAAAGGAAGCATAATTCAGTTTCACAGTTACTTCTTTACGATATTTTTCTTTAAAGTTATTAGGCAAAGAAGACCAGATGCCTTGGCTTCAACAAGGCAAGAATTATTTAAGACCCTGTTTTAATGTTTCAACAATTTTTACTGCAATGCTAAAAAGATTTTTTTCTGGTATTTTTTTCTACTACTAAGCAACTTGCACCCTGAAGTACCATCTGCTGAGAAATGTTGAATGCCTTTTCTATTTTCAATGCTTAAACGTACTTATATAAAGGAAAAAAAATCATGGTGTGTTTTTGCCTGTGTGTTAGAATGTATGTTGAAAACTGCATGAGAGAAAGGAGTCATGCTGTGGTATGCTGTAGGAAGTAAATAATGGCAAATACTCCATGACAAATTCTAGGCTTGACTGGAACAATTGCAATAGTAAAATGTATCGACGCAGAATAATTTATTTGACATCTGATGGATTTTTATGTTTTTTGATAAATATCACTTAAAGATTACTTTAAGAGACACTGAACTCTTTGGAGGAGAACAAAAATATTAGAAAGCGCATTATTGGTAAATGTTATTCAGTCTATCTACCAATTATATTTGTGAATGAATTACTGGTACTAACTAATGAATACATTCAATAAATGAAATCTCAAGATGGGACGATGACCCTTTCTCAGCTAAGCCACAATTTCACATTTCCTTTTTTGAGGAATTTTTCTATGTTTCCTCACTTGTTCAAAACCCCAAGGTTCTAAAATTTGATTCTTTGCATTACTGCTTGACAACATTAGTGATATCACAAATGCTTAAAACTTCAAAATATTTTTTTCTAGATTTCATCAGTCGCAAACAAGTAATAACAGCACATCTATCCATCTGGCCTAGTAAGAAATTAAAAATTCTACAGTATTATGCAGAGATAGAATATGATTACTCATAGAATCTGAGAATCTCTTCATACAAAGAAACAGTAAAGCAAGAACAATATTATCACTACTAACAATTTATTTCATGGCACCTGGCAAATACTTTTGTTCAAAATTTTCGATTTTGATGATTAAACGTGTAAATTAAAGTATTAAAAAAAAGACACTGAGCACATGTAACATTTAACATTTTCTGAATTAGCAGAATTTTTTTCTGCTTATCTGATTTGAGTCTACTGATGAAATTCATTTAACGTATTAAAAAAAAAATCAAAAAAGTCTTGTCCCAATCTTTTTACCACTGTTTTTTATGTAAGTGTATCTCTGCAGCAACACACTGTACCTTTCTAATCTGAATGAATTTGGCTTTTAAGTACCAGTAAAAGTTAACAAAAAAACCATTTTAAAATATATATACACAAAATTATGTCTGTACCCACAATGATCTTATAAGAAATGATAAAATATCAGACCCAGTTTTGCTTAAGCTTTCCCAAAAGACAAAACCAATCAAGATATTAATTTTAGGAAGTACCCATCAGTGTTAATGTACTTAGAGTCAAAGTGGATAAATTAGCCAGGAAAGGTTTCCATCATAGGTTAGCTACACGTTTTATACAAGAACACTATAGACCTGAAAATTACTTTGAATAGTGTCCCTACAATGACAAATATCAATTGAACTAATATTAAAACATAAAATAAAGTGAGAAATTTTAATATAAACTGGAAAGTTCATATTTCCTGTTTTCCTGTTGCATGCTATTATTCTTGCTGATTTATTTTAGTCTATAATAGGGCTTTAACTAGTGGTTACAAAATGGCTCAAAAGGGATAAACACTATTGTTACAATTGCCAATTGTGCTGGTTAATTTTTTTTTATTTTTTTTTAATGTATTTGTGAAACACACAGAGGCAATTTCCTCATTCCCTGATAAGCAGGACTGCTGGGAAGCAGTGGATTTTGATTAAGTGCATGTGTAGGTTTGTAAGTATTACCCTTTCAATCCTTTCTATACTAACCAGTTGAGTTGGAAGTGTTCTATTACTAGAATAATTTGGAATGTCTGGTAACACTTAGCATTTCCAAAAATTGCAGTTGAATTTACTGCCCCCATTAAGAAGGCAAAGCTGTAACATTTTAATAACCCAGGCTTAAATTCAAATTATTTTTGTGCCATTTGCTCTCCAGTAATGCAGAGCTAGGATAGACCTTTTAATCCTGTTTGGATGCAATTAATCCCTATTTTTTTTTGCTTGGGAAGTGCCAGGCACTGCTTGGCTCTCAGGCTGTGCCAGCTGCAGGGAGATGGACACCTGGGACTGAATGCAGTTGCCAGTGCCTCAAGCAGACCATGAGGTAAAAAGAGCTGCTGTGGAGAGAAGAGACAGGGACAGCAGAAGCCTTGGAGACACATTTCAGAGACGCTCAGCAGCACATCCAGGTCGACTGCCTTCCTGTCTCCTGTAGCCTCCTCTAAAGGACTGCTCTACTCAAAACCAATACACAGTGGTTCCCCCACCACACCTCCCACTACTCAGCCAAATCTGAAATCAAACACAAGCTGACTCAAACTGTGTTTAGCTATTCCTGAATAATGTATTTATTTAGCAGCTTCTCAGCCTGAGGATGGTGAAGGTCAAAGCGTGGTACAAGCTCTCTTTAAAGGACAGTTTATCTATCTTTTGTCTTGAGCAGTTTTCAGCAACAGGTTTTGGTTTTTGTTTTTTTTTTTTCTTTTTCAGTGAGTGTCTGCAAAAATTACAATGGTAAATACAGAAAAGTTCATTTTCCAAAACAGAGTCCTTAATTTCCTGCATGGGGGTCAGTTTATCTTGAAATGCATGAATATAATCTGTGCAATGTTTATTTTAACCTGTCTAACAAATCATCAATCTTTTTCTCTTTTGAAAGAATCAAGATGGTCTGAAGTCTTCTCTTTTTTACTTGGTTTTGTGTTTTACTTGGGATTGAACTGTTTAATTATCCCTAATTATATGATGAAATACTTAGAAAATAAAAGGCACACAGAAAAAATAGTTTGAAAAGAACAAAAATAGCCCTACAGTTAATTATGTTAAAAATACCAAACACTTCTCAGCATTCCGTTAACATCTTAATAAGGGGGAAATAACCCTCATCTGTCTCAAAAAAAACCCCAAAGGTTGCTTTAAAAAAATGCCAAACAATAGCCTGGTTTATAAATTTTGCACCCTGGAAGACATGGATAATTTCTCCTCATTAAAATCCTACGAACTGGATACCTAAGAGTTACCAATTGTGAAGAGAACTGCAAGGCTCTATGCTGTTGTTACTCAGCTAATGTCCTGGAGGAAGATTAATTAGACCGCAGACCTTATATTAATAGGACTCATTAGAGCAATAGATCTGTAAGGGAAGGGAATGCAGGTTGGACAGCTATGATTTGTGGGGTGATTTCTCCCACATGGCATAGAAATTGCTCTCAGCCTGCATTCATTTTCTGAGTTTAGTTTCTTCTTATTTCTGTGATGAGGTTGTGTACTGGGCCAGGCAGGTAAGAAGGATGAGCCCAGACCTGATCCCTCTTTTGACTGTGGAGGGTTGGTAGCTATGCTCTTGGCAGCAGTGATAGGAAAATCGTTCTGGGCTCTTGCAGGGAGTGACAGAACAACGAGAAAAGCAGTGCAGCCACACTGGTCTAGCAAACAGCAATACCTGCACAAGGGATGGTACAGATTATAAGCTGTTTTTATTCAGATATTGCAGTGCTGACATATTAGTCTTTTATTTCAGAGTCCTTCAAAAGGTTAACATTTCTCCTAATTCTTAAAATAGTATTAAAAACTACAGTTATTTCACTGTTCTGCCAATGATATTTAGCTAAGAAAAAGATGCTAGAGATTCAGATGGGAAAAAGTAGAAAAACTCCATGTTGAAAATTTTAATGATTTACAGAAGCTCCACAGAGAAAAATAAATTTTGTACACCAAAACCAACTACCATTGGTTCATATATGTGTGTATATACATATGTGTGTGTGTGTGTCTGTGTGTGTACTGACAAAAGCTAATTAACAGTTCTATATATTCTTATATCTCAAGAAGAAAAATTACTGGAATGACTTCTTTCTTCCACTAATATAATCTGTAATTATAGGTCAGAGGAACAGATTTGCCTGTTTTAAGCTGTAGCTGTTCTTCCATACTTTGGATAAAAATTAAAACAAATATTACTTCCAGAGCATATTGATTTATGAATATCTAAGAGCAAAAAACCAAACACAAAAGCAAGGAAAAAAAATAAAAGACACCAAGCTGCAATCTTTATTCCTTTAGGTAGTTAAATGATCTCTTGGCAGTCTAATCATGTGACTGAGCAAGACTGATAGAGGGAAAGTGCACATCACTGTGGACTTTATGTATGCTTTAACATACCAGTAGACTTTCTTAGGGATTTAATGCTGCAACTTCAACAATTCATCTGAATACTGCTTCCTCAACACTTTTCTATTTCACTTCTTGAAAAGTATGCTGCAAACGTGATCTATTAGGTGGTACTTGACTGAAGTGTTACAAGTTCAACATCGTAGTAGCTGCTCTGCTGTGTGCTGATGGATGAAACAGAGAGATGTGCTCTACTGTCAAGTTGCCATGACTTTGGATTACCAAATGAAAATAAGTTTCAGACCTATTTGTAGAAGGTCTCTGCAGCACAGAAGAACATCTGCTGATGATTTATATTTTTATCATGCTTTGAGCACCAAAGAAAAATACCAGTGACATTTTAAAAAGATTTGGAGATTGTGATATAATAAATCTATGCCCTGTAGGATTGCCTTCCTCAGATTTCTGAGGCTCACATACAAAACAGTGCATCCTACAGACAATCGAGACAGTGGTGACTGTATGCTACAGCCCCTAAAACTTAGCAGTTAATGTACCACTCTGTGCAAGATGTTACAATTATTCTCTATACTATGTAATTAAAAATGACATCTACTAGCATTTTACTTTTGACCACTGTAGCCATAAAAAGAGCATTCTTTTAATAAAAAAAAACCAGTCTAAAAGTACATTATGAATAATACTCATCTATTAGCATCCAATAATTAACACTTTGGTCTGTCTGCATATCTTTACAAGGACATTTTTGGCCCCCCAGCTTTTTCTGAGAGAATCATAGCTACCATTTAGACAAGAAACAAACTAGGGCTTTATTACTTTACTTTTCCAAACAGATTACATGTTGGTAAATTGCAGCATATGGGAATATTTTTTGAAAGACACAAAGAGAGGCAGACTTCATATTTTGATGAAATGAACTACCTAGATTTCCAAATGAAAGGCTTGTTTTATGCTGAAGCCTATTGCTTGTTTAACTGCTTATATATGTTTCCAGCATTTGAAATTATACAATATACAGCTATAGCCAAACCATAAGATGCACAAATTAAACTAGTAAATATCATGCTGAATTCAGAATGACAGTCACAGACATTTATAATCTCCAGCAGCAAGTTTCTCAGGCTGCCAAATGCTTTTATTTTAAAATAAATGTCAAGGATTTATCTATATTTGTTCTTGAACACACTGCAGGAGTGCAATGCATTCTTTATTTGCAAGCTGTAGGAAATTCTTCTGAGTAAATACATAAACTGGCACAGTTTATCTTAATGGAAAACCTATTGTTTTAATTACTAGGGGGTGGTGTACCCTTTTGCTTTGGATTTTTTGAATTAGTAATTAATGACTTCATCACAAATAAATCCCCATTTATTTCTTTCATTTCAGGGAATTAAAATGAAGATAAATCATTTTAGAGAATGTTCAGTATTACCCCAGGGTTATCAGAAGGACAAACAGTACCATATGGGAGTGAGGGGGCAGGATGCAGGTTTAGGAACAACTGAAGCCAGGGAAAATTCAAATGCAAAATAACATACACAAACAATTCTGATTATTGGTATTAAGAACTGTTTATCTTGCAAACTCTGCTGCCAAGAAGTAGAAGTCATCTTCACCAATAAACTAGATGTAAAACCTGATCACTGGAAGAAAAAAGAAGAAAAAGAATCCCACAGCACAAGAGTAAAAGAAACCTGGTTAGGAGACATGTCAGACCCCAGATATTGTCATAAAGAACTGACACCGAAACTTCTTCTGTGGGCTCAGTTTTAGAGCCCTTCCTTTGCCATTGCACGCCCCTACTCCAAGTAACATCAGAGCATTCTCCAACAGGAAATATTTTCCCTTTATTTGATGCTGATGTAACTGGTCCTTGGACTGACTCAAATCATCACAGCTCTTTGGACTCAAATTTATTTTGGGTAGCTGGCACTTACTTGGATTTGCTTCCTCTAGAGGGATGGGAAAGACAATTCCAGTTTAGCAAATCCACTGTATTCCCATTAAAAACTACCCAAGCTTTAAATGTAAATAGAAAGTTTCACCAAGGAAATAAATACATTCTGGCTTGTAAACTGGAAAGCACATATACGAAAGAGCAGCATTTAAGTAAAAGGGAAAGTAAAACAAACAAAAAAAAACAGCAGAAAGGAAAAAAAAGATCTCAAAATCTATCCAAAATCAACGTATTCTTCCAGCTGCTGCTCAAGGTCTTGATGAAGTTTTTTTCTCAAGCAAGTACTTAAGGAAACAATTCAAAAATATTCTGCCTTTGCAGTAGTTGGTGTTAAGATTTTATGATGTATGGACCACCATGAATTTTTCAGCAGATAAGCAGCTTTTCTGAAGCAAATTGAAAAGGGCTGTGTTTTTAGTTACTTTTGTAGTCCCATTAGGAATAGTTCACGCAAATTATTCATTAAAGTATTGTCTTTTAAAATGGACTCCTGCCTTGGGTTTTCAGTTCCTTATTTGAACCTGAGAGTTTGCTTGCAGCTACTAGAGTGCAGAAATTTCTTAGTGTTTTAAAACTTTTCTGTTGTGGGTGAATTTAGGTTTTATCTTTTGTTTTGTACTTTTATACACACATGCACATTTATATTTACAATACCACCTTGTGCTTCACTGCTGCTTTTTTTGGGTATCCTATTTTTAATAGTCACCCTAGAATCTTTGAAATACTGACCTTTTTACATGTTTTAACCTTTTTCATCTTCAAAAGTCAGTTGAGATTCAGCTCTTTATTTAATGCTTAGATTCTTTTTTAAACCACTGTCATTTATTTCTTTTAAGTTTGGAGGGATGTTTTTTAATTTTTGTCTTTTTTTTTTCTAGCTTTCTCTTTTAGAAGACTACACAGAACTTATTCCTATATGCTACTGGTTTTAGGAAGTTCCAAGCGACATTACATTACATGTAAATAAAGGTTTTACTCTTATCCCTTGTAGTGAAGGTGGCAATTTTCCACCAACAGAATGTAATGCCAGACTTACATTTTAGGCACTTCCCCCCTTTTCTTGAGCCATACAATGATTTGAAACTTTGTTCTGCTTCTTCTCCAACAGTGATATGGAAACCTAAACCCAAACTGCAGCTTGTAGTTCCAAGGTGGATATTTTAATCCGAAAGATGATAGAGAGTACTACATCTGTTGAAAACTTTTAATTCAAAGAGAAGGAATAACACTCTGGTATTTTAAGCAGAAATCACCATATATAAAGATGTGCCTGAAAGCAGGAATAGAAGTCAGAAAACCAGACAAACATTCCTGCAGAGAGAATATGAGAAAGAACTTCTTTCTGTCCCTGAGAGCCTAATTTTCAAGTTAGTATAGTACGAGCTATGTCTGTATTTATGTATCTTCTTGTCTGTGCCCTTAATTTGTCATGACTCCAGCACTAAATTATGGAAGATGAGTATCTTCCACACAGGCAAGAAATGCAGACAGAGTACAGAGAAGGAAGGATTTTAGAAATGGCTGTGATAGAATAACAAGTCACTGAGCTCACTTTTTACCGTTATAAGCAGGAAACAAGAATTTGTGCTGCCCTAACTAGGTATGAGTGCAGTATGTGTATCTTATTTTATAAGATTGCTTGTGAAACATTTTGCTTTCACTACTGATGTGTGTCAGGTACAGTGTCCGAAGTGCTTCTGCAACATGAACCCCAAAATTTGAGCTTTATGAGTCTGTGCTCTGAGTTTTGTGGCAAAACTATGCTTCAGTAAAATCAACCAGTTAGACTACAAAGGCTGTCTTCACACACTACTTTGGTACTGCAGTAATTTTTGCCTGGTTCAGAGACTGTTTTTCCTCTAATGGACTTTTGGATGCACTGCATTAATTCACATCTCCCTTGCAATGATGCCTAATTCCCAAAATTATATGTAAGGACAAATATAGAATGCATTGGTTGTTCATCCTCTGTCTGTGTATTTTTTTGGCCTTGCCTCCAAAATCAGATGCTCTAAATTTACATGGACAGCCTGGCTTGAGTCATCAAGGAGCATGGGGTGAGGCAAACCACAGTTCTGAAAGCATCAATAATATGATATACCATACCAGCCATATTTGCATTATTTTTGAAGAAAGAAAAATCATTATTAGATCAACTGCAATATCCTCTAATTACCAACAGTGCAAGTTTGATGAGGATACGCTGTGAATTAAACAGTCATGCCTGCTGGTCAGGAAATATGGCCATTTGCTATTTTTATAGGAAACTTTCCTGATACCATACTTCTGTGATTTTAAAAAAATATTTTACAAAGAATATAAAAGAAAAAATGTATTCAGGTTACACACAATTAAGTTATATATTTTACATGGTTGAAAACATCTAGATGAGGAAAAAGCGTGTGAATTTTTTTCTATGGGCATATTCATGGGATTTTTTACTTGAGTACCTACTTAATCAAAGACAAATTAGACCCTGTATGATCCTAATTACAGGGCTACTATAGCTACCAAAGTGTCTAAATTCAAACATCTTGAATTAATCAATCTTTATACATTACATATTTGAACAGCTTTCCTTAACATGACTGTGTTTTTAAATGAAATGAATCAGCTGCTGCAACGCACTGCTCAGGGTCAGTCTAGAGAATAAAAGGGTAGAATGACACCTCCCAGACACTGAGTCATGCTGGCTCTTGAGTGGTTTGCTATGTGGTGTTTCCAAATGAATCCTGAGGACATTGTGACTCCCCACAAGTACTCCTGCGTATGGACTGAGACAAGCACTTGAATTTTTAACAATTGCAAGGATATTCAGCAAGGCAGCTCCTGCCCTCAGAACACAAGGATGGCTCGCAACCCATCACATTAGGTGCAGCTGCTTTTTCTAATGTCCTCATTTTGCATTTAGAAACCAAAAAGGAAGACTGGGTATGATTTATTTTCCTTTTTTTTTTTTTCTCGAAGTACAAAATAATTTCGATATTTATCCTTAAAAAGGGCACACTTTGAAATTAATCTACATCCAGAATCTTTCTTCCAAGTAAATGAAAAACTGAGCTAAGACAAAGAACAGTACATCCAACTCATATCAAATGGAGATGGAACTTTTTAGTAATCAGAAGTGTCATCAAATACGCACACCTTTTCTCTATTATGCTCTCCTAGTAGAATTGCCTTGAATAGTCATGTATTATACATACAGTATTTGTGAAGAAAAAAAAGATATTTCTGTGTATCTGAAATCAAAGTGCACGTCTATACAGCATGATTTGGTCTACTAAACTGAAACAAGGTGAAACAGGACTCTTCAGTTTGTAGACCTGAAAAACAGTGAAAAAATGGACCTGTTTACACCCAGTAACTCAATGACTGTGATGTCACATCTCTACTGTGAAGTTGGAGGGATGTCAGGGGCTGATGCCCCTTCCTTGAGGCCTGTCCACACTGGAAATAACTACCCAGACTCAAGATGCTGTTGAGCTCTGTGCACTGCACTGGGGCATTGACTACTGCTTGGGTGTGCACCATTGTGTCTGTGCAGCCCCTGGGTCCTGGGGCACCATAAACACCACTTTTTGTAAAAGATTACATAGAACAAAAGTATGCAGCATCAACTCACAACATTCCTGCAGTTTAAAGGAACAGTATAATCATACCTTTCAGTTTTTTTGTTTTTTGTTTTGTTGGTTTTACATTTTTTTTCTCTTGCAAATATAATGCAAAAATTCAAAGGAGATATCATTTGGTTATTGTCAGTTGTGACTACTGGGCTGAGATGTGGCAGAGATCAGAAGTCTGTCTGTCTGTCCATTTAAGCCTATGAAAATATTACAGTTGTCTCAAATGGAAGGAAGGTTTCTCCTCCTTCATCCCACTGACATGACGAGGAAAACCCGGATCATTGCTAGTATTTCAGTTTTAGAGCTCATCTAATTTATAACAAAGTAATAATTGCATGTAAATAACCAAGCTGCCAGAATCCTTTAGGAAGGAATGCATTTTCATCTTTTGGTCTTGCATAAAAGCATGTTTTTCAACCTCTGTTTCTCAAATTCTGTACATCAGATCCTGGAATGGAAGCTGTCAGCTTGATTCTGCAAAAGATGTTAGCACAAGAAAGAAAAGTCCTGCTATTTTTCTTTTTGCTCTTCATTGTTTTGAGAGGAGATGCACACATGCTCTGCTTCTATGTGTTTTTACTTGCCAACTCAGCAGCAGAAATATGGGTTGACAAGAATGTACTGGGCTACTTGGATCACTGATATAGACTGAAATGTGTTTCTTGTTTTCTCAAGTTTAAATATTTTGTGGTAGTCAATCCTGTTTTTCTCAGGTGCCAGTAACCCATTGCTTCCTCACTTTTGGGTGCAAAGTCAACAGGGCCAGGGAACTGTTTAGAGCAGACAGAGCTGGGCTGATGAGCAAAATCAGAAAGTCAAGATATGGACTTAAAAATCTGCATAACAGTACAGCCTGCAGTACATAAATTAATTACCTGACAGATACGTTTATTTTTCTTTTTGAAAGAATTTCTTAGAGCATTTCTTAATGCCCCAGAATACCTTCACTCTAGTCCATTAACAGGACTGAAAGACCAACAATGAACAATTTCTTTTTATTCTTTTTCCATGTTGGAAAATTTCAGTCACACTCCCTTAATAATTTGAGAAGCTGGGTTAAATAAGGGATCTGACATTATTCACGAAATTGCGGTGATGAAAGGGACAGCCTGATCAAAGGAGTAAGGAGAATGAATATCAGGAAATGAAAAACCCACTGTAGAGGATAAACTGAAAAGGTTTGCTACTATGAAGAAATTCTATTTATTTTCTTCTAATTCTGCTTATTCAGAACTTGCATCTATTGATAATTCAGACTGTCAGACATTTCATTTTGTTTTGCATTTCTTTGGAGCTTTAAAATGTAAAAGACCACAAAATTTTCTAGGTTGCTTTCAAAAGCCTCAATAAATCCTCTTGCAATTCCCTGAGAATATGACAAGGAAAAATATTTGTGTACATTTGGTTTCTGTTCTGACTTAATAACAAATGACACGATTAATGATAATTGATAACATTTAGCTGTCTGATCCACTAGCCACCAAATCCTTAACTAGCTAGTAACCATTGGGATATATGGATCAAAAAAGCCTCATATTTCAGTTTATCGAACAAAAATGTCACAGAAGACAATCCCCAGGCTATTTATAGAACAGATATTTCACAATAAGATTTATATTAGTGACTGTTTTCCTGTGAGAATTATCAGGAGAAGCTGAGAGAAGCTACTCTGTACCAGTAAAGAGATGCTGGGGACAAAACTAGGGAATTTGCAGGGATGCACAGTGCAGTCACAGGCACCCTGGCATAGCTGCTTATGGCCCAGGTACATCAGTGTTTGCATGCTCAGGAAAATAGCTTAGTCCTGATTACCGAACTGTATCAAAAACTGAAGTCAGCATCAACTGTTTTTGTGTAGGTGAAGAGTAGAGAGAAGAATATGCTATTCCAAAGGTTTTAATTTACATCTAATTACAAGTCTGAGAGACAGCAGACCAAATAAAAGGAAGGCAAAGTGTGAGAAGACTGGCATAAACTGCTTTAAATTACACTTCTCCACTGCATGAGTAGAGACTACTTGAGCTGTGTGAGCTGCTTTCAGCCCAAAGTCAGGTTTAACCCCTAAACCACTATCAGAGCACCACTGGAAGTCTGCTGGAAAGGATACCTAGAAGAAGCTGGTGAAGGATCTATAGAAAAAGTTGTATGAGGAGTGGCTGAGGGAGCTGGGGTTATTTAACTTGATAAAAAGGAGGCTCAGGGGAAACCTTATCACCCTCTACAACCATCTGAAAGGAGATCGTAGCTAGCTGGGACTTGGTCTCTTTTCCCAGGTAGCAAGTGATAGGATGAAGGGAAACAATCTCAAAAGGTTCCGGTGGAGGTTTAGGTATATACATTAAGAAAAAATTCTTCATCAAAAAGGGTTGTAAAGCAGTGGAACAGGCTGCCAAGGGAAATGGTGGAGTCACCAGCCCTAGAGATATTTAGATGATATGCTCATTTGACACATAGGAACATGGGTCGGTGGTGGACATGGCAGTACTTGGTAAATGGCTGGACTTGATGACCTTAAGGTCCTTTCCCAATGTAAACAATTCTCGGAGACTGAATACGCATTTTCCTTCTCAGCTTTTTATCCTGTGGCTTTTGAATGCCTGGCTTTTTTCCTGAGTTTGCACTGGTGACCAGCGCATGCAGCTGTCTGCGCAGGCAGGTTGGGGCTGCCCTGCACAAGTTCTTTTCCATAGCAGACCATCAGTAGGACTCCTGCCAGCAATGTGCTAGCATTACACCTGGATCAATCTTTTCTTGCTAGTGTAGGGGTGTAAATGGCAGCACATTGGTGAAAGTACCTGCAGTTTGCTCTAGACAAATGAGGAAACTAAAGGCTGCACATAACTCTGAGTGGCAGACCTTGGTATGCGCTGCAGAAATTGAAACAAGTGCATTTTCAAAGGACCTGATTGTGTGTGACAACAGCAAGGGGAAGGACACACAAGTTTGCTCATCTGTGTCCAAACTCACAGCAAGGCATATATGGGCTGCTGAGAACTCAGCTAGCTGAGACTGTCCAAAGAGCGTATCAGTGTTATTTCTGGTGTTCTCGGATCAGAATTTGACACAAACTGACAAGCACTGTGTTTGCCTGTAAGGGTTCATATCTCCAGTGATTTTAGTCACTCCAGTGATTTTTAAGTGAACTCTTCTTCCTCTATTTGCATCACTGTCTTCTGTTTTACTTAGAGAGCATTGGGACACAAATTAAAGAGATGGGTTTATTAGTGATACTTACCACTACTGCTTCTGTAGGAAACTTTTACTAGCAGAATGTGAAAAGTGACATGTTGCTCTCAGAATATCAGATGATGCAACCATTAATTGGCCTCTTGATGAAGACAGCTAATGTGTTCATAATTTTGGGAACCACAACAGGTGCCTCTGGCAGTAACACTGTGGTGTAGGTGTGCTGTACAGTGGTCCCCACAGCCCTGACCTGGCACACACTCCAGCCAACTCTGTGAAGGTAAAATCAGAGTGTGTACTATCCACTGGCACACACTGCTTTCCTCTGAAAAAGGGGAAAAAAAAGGGTAGAGGTTGGAGGAAAGAAAGCAGTAGTGCTGTCTGGACTGAAGAGACATCTGGACTGTGGGGGAAAGTACAGCAATGCACAGCTACCCCAGCTTGGAGCCAAAGCTGGAAGTTACCTGTCCATAAGGTGTGATGCACACCTCAGCTACTTCAGCAGAACAAAATAGGGAACGCTGCAAGTTGCAGTGACTGCAGCAAGAAATCTGAACTAAAAAGTTTCTAAGAAACCTCATTCATCAGTCAATAGAAGACAAATGAAAATGAATATATTAATTTTTCTGGGATCAGCTTCTTCTTACACAGTATTATCAGACCTTCCACTGAAATACTTTATATCAGTGACCAAGAATTAAATAACAAATCCTATCCTTAACTTAGTAAAACAATTTTAAGAAGTCATTCACTGTTCTGTGGGTCTGGAGATCACCCCATCATTTGATATCTCTGAATTTAAAAAAAATAAGGAGTCCATATATGGTGAATTTAGATCAGATGAAGAGAGGATCAGATGCAGATTACTGTCAGAGGAAGACTTACAGGGCTGGCCTACTACCAGCTCTTTCTAAAGAAGGTTTTGGTGTTGTACAAGGCCCTGCCTATGGTCCACATTTGTGTGCTGTTTCTTCATGGTTCACAGAGAAGGACACTATTTCACAGTTACCATCCTCAATTCAGTCAGTGCTGCTTCTAGGGAAGAGATTTTCATGACTGAAACAGTGACTGCTCAGAGTCTGTAGATCAGGTGGCTCAAAAAGGAATCAAGAATAACCCATTAAAATGCAAGACTGAAATCTGCATTTATCTCAGAAAAGATGAGAAGAGAGCTGCCCAAAACTCCTGCATAGAACTTGGCAGAATAAAAGGTGTTGAGTTGTCAAGTAGGTACAAAATTCAAATTCATGAGATTATGGGAAAATTTTAATTTGTCTTCTTTTCTCTCTTCACTTCTATAACAAATTAGAAAGAAAGAAAGTGTGAATTACCTAGGAAGATACTATATTTTGAACAGTGATATCCTAAGAGGTAATGAGCACAGATGAGAAAACCAAGTTCAAAGACATCTCTCATCCTCATCTGACAATATGTTTAAACATTTGTTGGCCATGATCAAATGCAACCTTTTTAATTTTCACAGATTTTATTGGCTGGCTGAATTTCACAGAACTTAACACTGGAAATTTTTATGTGGAAAAGCAGGTATCTTAATGAGACAGGTAAAGATACTTGCACATGATTTTCTGGGGTTTGGCATGTACAAAGGCACTCATAGATTTCACAATACAGTGGCTAGAACAGCCTTCTCAAATTTCTGTCCCATTTCTGGTTGTTGTGGAAAATTAGAGAAAACAACAGCAAAGACCCCCTAAAGTGGGAGGGGAAAATTAAAAAGCTTGCTTAGTCACTAAATGATAAATCTTATACATGTTCAACCCTAATAAATGCAATGAGGCTGCAGCAGTCTAATTCATCAGACTAAAGAAAGTGGCCACAATGCAAATGAATAGTAAAACTCCAGTTCATCTCCCACTCTTTGAGGAGAAAAGTGGTTTCAGTCACCCAGCAAAGTGTTCATGGTTTGCTTTGACTGCCATTTTGTCTCTAACTCTTGGACTATTACTCTAATGTAATAACCTGACATCAAACTGTTTTGAGGATTCAGCTCCAGATCCTGTCCTGGCAGACTTCAGGTAGAATTGTCCCAGGCTCCAGTTTATCTGAAATCTAAAGTTAATTTTTTATCATTCATTCCCCAATTTGAAACAGTTTTTATAACTATTGTCTTCTGTGATTGACTTATTTGTCACTGCTGAAATTATTGCTCTTTGAAACTGAATGATCATTTACTCTCCTCATTCCTGTGTAATTCAGTGTGTGAGCTGGGACTTCATCTAAATATGTCAGTTCAATAATATTTGCATTACCATGACATTTAAAATTTGCTTTTTCCTTGTCTCATAACAGAAGTCTTTAGTATGCACACAGAAAAGTAGGCATGCATTTCACATTAGAATAATAAAGTTGTTTTTATTTATTGTGAATTGTTGAACAAAGATAGAAAATCACATATGAAATAAAATTAATTTATGTATATAAATCTCAACACAAAACCTTATGAGAAAATTTGAGTTATTCAATGAAAGTCAGAAAAAAATTATTACATTGTTTTCCATTACTACAGAAACACATGTAGTTCACCACAGGAATGAAAGATGATGTCCTTTCTTGGAGACTTCACTCTAATATCCAGGGATTTGATCTATTGAAACAAGGTATTTTGCAGTTCTTTAAATAGGCTCAGGTTTTTATAAGTCCTTCTAGCAATATTATCTAAAAGCAAAACAAAATATTAAGACTATTAGTATGTTTGCATTCTTTTTTTATCTACTGCAAACAAGGGAAATTATCTTTTTAACCTGAAAGGGGAAAATAGTGAAATTAATAATGCATAACATGCCATAAAACCCAAATATTACAGGGACTGCTCTTTTCGTAAACTTGGCTTCCAGTACTTGTAAGTGTTATCAGTAACATCACATACTTTTTTCACATGGATGTAAGAGCTGACATTATTATTTTAAGCACTCCTTAAAATTGCTTCCTTATTCCATTTTATTGTTAGTGTAGGCAAATAAACAACAATAGGAGACAATAATCTACTAGCAGCTCCTGCAGCCACAGGATATCATGACTTTTTTCAAGTCATCCAAGATCTCCTGCGCCACTTCTGACCACTTTTGGCTCCCCACATGTCTGAAATGATAATTGCATCTCAGGTGTGACGTCTCTCCATCTCTGGGGAATCCTTTACTGAATTCTCTTAAAATGTTATTCTTTAAGTCTGCAGTGTTACTCCGCCCTCATGTCTTTTTCTTCTGTTGTCCTCTTTCACGTGATCTATTCTTCCTAATTTTGGTACGTACTTATGTTTACCTCATTTACCATCTGTTTTGTTTTTCACATTCAGGATAAACTGAGCATTTTGAGTGCTGCTGTATCTGCTGAGATTCAGGTTCTAAGCACGGGCTTCCCATTGCCCCACTGCTTGACTCAAGTCTTTTCAAGAGATGAAATTTTAGGCATGGCCACCCTGTTGGATAAATTCCTCCTGATTTTAAAGAGTTCCTCCACAGGCTGTGAGAACCAAGCATCTGGCAACTGCAACAAACACGAACCACAGAAGTAATGGAAACATTTAATTTTCCTTCTTTGACCTCCTTGTGTGCCAGTGGCACGGTCAGTTGGATATACAGGATTCCTGGTGGTGAACAAAAGCAGTGTATTATTATGAAGGGATAGGAGTTCTGCCTTGCAGCAGAGCCCTGCCTGAATAGAAGCCTGAATCCAGCACAAGTCTGGCAAGAACTGCCAGATCAGTTCACAGTACTGCCCTTCCTCCTGCTATGTGATCTGGACATCCAGGGAAGTGAATTTCTCTCAGTACCAAGGACTAATTCAAGACTTACCAAAGAAAGAGGTCTCATTAAAAATCTATTTAGAGATGGTGAGTAAGACTTAAATGTTTTGCAGACCTTTTATTGGCCTTTCATGGGGCCACAAACTTCCCAGGGTCACGAACTTCACCCTGAAGTGATGGTTTGGTGATGCATTATGTCTGACTTTAGAACTCCTTGCATCAGATAAAAAAAATCTGACTTGAAATATTGAACTACCATCTTACTGTGACAGTTCAAATGCAATAAAAAATGTTAATGTTCTGTCAGGATTTCTGTGAGATCAGACACATCTGTCCCTAACGTCCTAACTTGAGCATTTTTTTGTGTAAAGAAAGTATTTAAAACTTGAAAGTTAAGAGAATTTAATGTGCCACCACTCTGCAGAACCTTAATCTATGTATTAAACTGATCTGTTGACGTTTTCCTGCAGATAATACAAAACTCAATTTAAACCCAAACTTTGCCAGGGTTCATTCACAGCTGAGTTCTACATTAAAACTTTCCTCTTGTCTCTAGCATTTGTACATATTTCTTTCATGGCATTATTTGCAAAATAAGGCCGAATAAAGCATTGTGCAACAGATCAAGTTATTTTATTGACCTAAGTCGAATAAGGTTTGCTTTTTTAAAGGTGGGCATCACATATTTTTGTCCTCAAACACTAAAAAAGGTTTCTCAATATTTATTCACTTGCTTGTTTTTGTTTTCTGAAACCTCAATGGATGTATATATTGTGTAGAAATTTGGCCTTCTGTAAGAAAGAAGAAACATTTGTGTACTAGTATTTTCTTCAACAGAGTATTTGGCTTTCAAATTTCATTATACTGTTTATGCAAACAGACAAAAATTTTAAAGGGTATCAGATCCCTGATCAGCATCCCATCAGAGTCATACAGAAACTTCCTTGAGGCTCTGATCTGCTTTTGTATCAACTCCCACTAGTATTAGAAATTAAACCAAATAACTATTCTGAGCAGTATTCATGAGAAAATCATGATTTATTGTCATAGAAATCATAAGTAGAAGAGAACTCAGCTAGACTATTTCTTTACTGCCCAATTTGTATTTTGTAAGTTCTGGTGTTAGATATCTATATTTGCAGAAGTATCCTTTTGGCATTCAGGACAGGTCATAGAGGTGTTTAACTCATTAGGATATCGCAGATTAAAATGAAGTTGGATCACCTTATTTCAGAGCATACTGCACATTTGTTTTCATCTGATGACTGTCCACTACTCCGTTTGGTATGACTGACTGGCATTTCATCAGGAAAGATTAAAGACTTCTCTGGATTTATTAGACACAGGCTTGCATTTCATTGCCAAAACCATTGATAGTTATACAAACACTAACATGATTCATGGTTGCTGAAATGTAATTTATACACATCTTTCATTTACTCTTACTCTGCAGCACCACTCATGTTCAAGAAACTGTCATCACATGAATGCTAAAGAGTGAAGGTTTTCCAAAACTGCTGCTCAAGCATCCAACTCATGATCAAAGAGCAAAGTTGAGGGGAAAATATCATGGCAAAAGAAGACAAAAAATTCCTCAAACCAAAAACATAAACCATGGATTTCAGGTCAAAGTAAAAGAACTGCTTTAGTAATTTCGAAGCATTGTGTTTTGATTCAAACTTTTAACTCTAAGCACAAATTACGTTAAATTTCTTTAAAGTGTCATTTTCATGAAATAAATTAACTCTCTGTTTAGAGAGATCAAGATAAGCTAATCTGAACTTTCCTCAAATATTTTTTTTTAGTATTTAGGACTGAAAAAATTGGTCCTTTTCTTAAAAAATCTTTTGGTTGTTTTATGTAGAATGCTTTTTTGCTGTGATAAAAATTCCAGATTCTTTACATGTAGAAACATCAAGTTAAATACTGGGGTATCCAACATGTGCAAAAACTAGCCTATGCATTGTGAATCTAATGAAAAGCAAGTGAATTTGAAGCACCTTCTGTTTAAAACCTCAGGTCTTTTAGGATAGAGCAACAGGAGAATACTGATAGAGAGGGGAGCTATTGAGAAAGCAGTTGGCATATTGCTGTTACACAAATACACCTGGAACAAAGCTCTTTTTTTCTCCCACTTCTCCCTCTTCTGGAGAGTTTCTTCATCACTGTAATATAAATGATGACACTTTAAATGTCTTGTCACCCTTGTCTGAGAGACCCTCTGGCTACACCTCTGTTATCTTCCCAGAGTAGATCTGAGGCTGGAATGATGGATAACCATTAGTGATGGATCACTTGATGATTCATGATTTTCACTATTGACATTAAAGTGGATCACTCTAAATGGATTTACCACTGATCAGCTTTTACACACAGGGTTGGAGCTGAAGCAATATGGAATCTATAAATGGCATTACAGGTGAGGTGTTAACTGCATTCGACACGATTCCTGGCCTGGAGACGTTCCAGCACTTTTTTAATTGGGCTTGCCCCAGTGTGCGTACATGCAAATACAGGTGATCTGCCATCTCAGGATTTGCTCATCATAAGCCAAAATGGTGAGATGCATAAATCCACAGAGATCGTGATTTGTAACATGAATGTCCACTGAACCCTGAACCACTCACATGAGAAAATGCTATAGGAATTTTTTTTCTCCCCCAATAATGATGAAGCATATTAAATTTACTTGTCATGATTATGAAAGACTTCCAGTATTGCACTAAATCAATATGGTCTTTTTGTCACCAAATCTCGAAATACAGACAAATGGCATTTGACACTGATTAATTCCTGTTTTAATAACCATGAAATGAATTGTTGATAGAAGTGAAAAATATCACATCCAACAGTGAAAGCAAAAGTAGCAGGACATTTCTAATTTTCCAGTGTTGAACTTTGAGCCAAGAAATTATCTATCTCTCTGAAACAGTTTACTGTACACATGACAGAAGTAATGCATCTTCCATTCTAACTGGAGTCTCAAAGGCTTGGGAGTATTAGTGTATTTATAGAATTAATTGACAGGAGATGAATTGCTACCATTAACAACATGACTGACTAAGACTGACTATCTGACAAAAATCATTGTCATTCTTCTTTTTCAATCTAAAACTTATTCTTTTCTCTTGAGTGGAGCTGAATTCACCCTATTTGACTGAATATTAAATAAGTGACAGAAATTAAACTGCATGTAATCTTTAGGGCTTATATTAGTGAATAATGAAAGTGTATATCATCTACAGTGAAGACAGAAGAATTATGTCAGTTCTAGACTTTCATAGAAAAAAACCCCAAAATACCAGAAAAGGGCATCAGAATACCCCACTTACCTCAGGACATATTGGATGTCACAAATCTAATGAAAATGTTAATGCAATTTAGAGCTGCAGTACCTTCTGACTGCTTTGGTTATTAATGATTTCGCTGCAGTTAATGAAATGCTTGGTTTTGAGTCAGACTTTATGTTGTCAGCTCCATTTCATTCACCCAGTTTTCCAGGGTGTGTTAACTGCCCATGACATTCTTTATTTTTTCGTTCGGGGATTTTTTTCCCCCTTTAACCACACTGGATATAGTATAAGGTATGCCTTGTTTTATTCCAGAAGTAGAGACTTATTAGTAATGGATAAAGCTGTCACCTCAGTACTTGTTTAATGCATACCACAGCCCTGCAGGTTCCTCCTTGGAACTTAAATACAGTAGTTTAAACCAGTCAAATCTGGTTTTGTGTTGCCTTTCATCTACTTCACTCTAGTTCCTTCCAAAGTGGACAAGATAAATAAATTGAGGAAGTAGCAGCAGACTTTGAGTGTAGTACAAGAGCCTCAAGTTCAGAATGAGAAGTGAAATATCCCTGGGTGGCCTTTCAGCTCCTTAAGGTGCATTTCAGTCATGCCTCAAAACAGCTGCAAGGCTAGACATATTGATGTAAAACTTGCAAGTTTTATGCATGGTTATAAAATATTTATAGGCTTTCCAGATCACATTATCATCAAAATATCCACAACACAGGCAATGTCTGCTCTCCTTCCACAAAGCACAGCCCAGCAGAGACAGCAGACTTTGATACAGCATTCTTGGTGATCAGTGATTACTCTGGCTGTTTTCCACAGACCCTGCTCTGCAGAAGTCCTTTGCATTGGCCAGAGGCAGCTTAGAGCAGATTTCATCCCTTATCCTCCTTTTAACTTCTGTCAGAGCAGATACCATCATTTTACCCTACACTTACTGCAGCTCACTCCTGACCTTTCTAACCAAGTGGCACTTCTTTAATAGCAAAATAATGTTCACTAGCCCTGAAACTGAATGGTGGAACATAGTTCAATTCAGGCTGGTTAGACTTCCCTCTTCCAGCAAATAGATTGGCTTCATCCATACCCTTTGGTGGCCCTCCCAATGTCTCTCTGATCATGCCCCTAAACTGGGAGTATGATATTTGACTCAAGCCAAGTATCCTGCAAATATTTAAATGCTGAAGTTCATCATAAAGTAGTGCTTGAGCCTGAGCCTAGTGAGCTTCTTTGTGAAGATACAGCCAGTAATTGCACAAGGAAAAAAATCAATTTCCTAGTTAAAAGAGAAATCAGAACAACTGAATCCCCCTTGCAAATACCTATGATACCTTACTCATGAGAAAAAAGATTAGCCTCTGCAGTGATGTTTGCTTTTTTAGAATTGTCGTTTTAGAACACAGGAGGAACTGCAGGGTATTACTGATACATTAAATAGAGCAGAAACACTCAAAACCAAAGAATCCCTCATTGTAATGGTACACAGATATCTAATCATGAAGAAACTGCACATGAAATAAACCCAGTTAGCACATTAAAGTGAGAGAGATAGCAAAGACACTCTGATTTGTTTTATAAAGAAAATGCTCTAAGTGTATAGGGTCTTTGATGCATAAGGTCCATACAAGAGGGGCTTCTAGTATAACACTATTTTGGTGGTGCCAAATATATCAACCATTCCATTAGAACACCAAAAATCTTTCACTACAAGCACTAATCTTTGTAAATATATGCTGTTTGGAATTTGTCATAAGTTGCTAATTAATGGGTAGGAATGCCAAGCTATTTGTTTTGACTAACACTAGAGTAAGTCATACTTTTTTTATTCTGGGTGAATATTTAGTAATAAAGTTACCTCTTTTTGTTTGCCCAACCTCTGTTTCATTCTGCAGCATGGTGAATATTTCCCAATCAATAGCTCAAAACACATAACTAGGGTTATTTATGATAGTTCAAACTTGTATTAGAAGGAGAAGGACAATGAATTTTCAAGGCACATGTTCAGCCAGGCTTAGTGCAATAAGAGCTTACATGAAGTCTTTCAGAACTCCCTTCACTAAAATAGATTTATGGATAATGCATAAAAATGTATTAGACTTTCCAGTGCAGAGAATTAGTGATCTTTATGGCTGCATAATTTCTACTCTAGGTCACAATAAAATTGCCTTGACATTTACTTTCAGCTTGTGAGAAGAAGAAAAGTACTTGTCTGTCATTCTCCTGCCCATCTGAATATCACAGCTTTCAAGACCTTCATCAAGACAACTCAATTTTCCCTGTCAGATAAATTTACTTGCAGTATGATATTACGGATCCTTAATTAAAACCCTTGATGAAAACTTACTTGAAGTCTTTAGTTATATGCTCCTGGATATGTGTGTATATAGGAAATAAACACCTCCTTAAACAACATACGTTTTCTTCTATAATTCTCAATATTTTAAGGTAAAGGACATGCTTAGAGAAAATAATTTCCAAAGGAAAAAGAAAATCCCACAAAATCTTTTCAAGAGTTTATATTATGGTCTCCCACTTCCCTTCATATCTCATTACAAAAGCAAGGAGACTGAATAGGTTTTGGGAAATCAAATGGAGACACTGATCTTATATCATATTATGATGTTGAATAGATAAATAAACTTAGCCACTTCACTTTGTCATTTGGTAATTCTGTTTTTTCTCCTGCCATGTCTGTGTAGATTGTCCTGTCAGTCAAATGGAATTCCCTAGCTACCAGTCTTTTTCTAGGTAGATTAATACAAGATATTGCACTCCACTGTAGCACGTTAAGGATGTTTGCATCTCCTGAACTAGCTCACTATCTGTATTTTTTTTTTTTTGCTCTTCAAAAGGCATGCATAATTGGATTTTGTCTCCTGTCTCCTGCAGTCCTGAGCACAGGTTGGCACTCCTGCAAAATGAATAATCTGTGAGAAACAAAGATCCTCCAAATGTCATACATTCAATTATTTCAGTATTATGCGGTATTATCTAGCAGACGCTGTATGATCTTCAGCCACCCTGGAAACTGCTTTTATCTCAATTTTCCACTACATTATTTATTTAAAGAGATTTCTGTGGTGCTCATTTTTCAAGTACTAAACATTCTAAGTCCTGTTAGAAATGTCTGACTAGGTCTAGATCTTATTTTCACTCCAACCAGAGGATATGTTGCCTATATTTTAGAGAATTACAGGTTATGCAGCATCTCTGAATTGCAGATCTCTTTCAAAGCTCTTGATGATTAGCGTATTCTCTATAGTACACAAGAAGTTATCTAGAGAAGCATGTATCAAGGTTAAATATACTTGATCTCATACTTCCACAAGTGCATTACTGTTTCTCACATGGCTTCAGCCAAACTGAATATTTACTAACTCCATAGAAATTAAATTAAAAATTTGGACAAAAAAGTGTAGAGATAAATATTTTAAAAAAAAACCCTAAGATTTTCTGATTTATCTTAATCATTAAAGCATATGAATAATCAAGGTTTACATACAGCAAATTTTACCTTATCGGCATGAAGGAAGTTTATCACAAGCACAAACCATCTTTATGTGGGCTTGTAGGCTTGAATTGACTCCAGTGCTTATGAATGATGTCTGAATTATCATGCCAAAGAAACAAAAGTGTAAAAATAAAAGTAAAATAACTTCTTTCAAAATTGCACAAGATTTTTATTATAGGAGATTAACATTAGTATGGAACTGGGAAGTAGATATTTGCTTTAATGATTGTAGTGCATTGGCCTTGGCTGCATGCCAGGAGTCCACCAAGCTGCTCTATCACTCCCTTCCTTGTCAGGGTGGGTAGAGGGTGAAAAGAAGATGGCAAAAACCCTTGGGGGTCAAGGAAAAGGGCAATTTAATAAAACAAAAGCAAAGTCATGACACAGAAGCAAAGGAAAACAAAATGCTTATTCTCTACTTCCAATCATCAGGTAATGTCAAGCCACTTTCTAGAAGCAGAGCTGCAGTATGTGTAGCAGCCACTCCAGAAAACAAATACCCTAATAATTAATGCCAGCCCACATCCCACTCCCCCCTCCCATTTCCCTTAGATTTCATTGCTGAGCAGATGTCATAAAGTGTGGAATATCCTTTTCTTCAGCTTCAGTCAGCTGTCCTGGCTGAGACCCCTCCCAAGAGCTGTCCCACCCTCAGCGTGCTGGTGAAGGGGAATGTTGGAGAGACAGCCTTGGTGCTGGGCCAGCACTGCTCAGCATAGCCAAACACTCAGTTGTGTTATCAACACCTTTCCAGCACCAACAGGCCAAAGCTGTGAATGAGAATGAAATTGAGTAAAAATTGAAGATTTGGCATATGTTAACTGATTTATGGAACTGGAACTCCAGATTTCTGAGCAAAAATTTATTTAAGTCTGACTATCATAGGAAAATGAACCACATTCATTGTTACACAGAAGAATATCTGTACTTACTCGTTTATCATTCAGTTGAAAGTCTAGGTGGCTAGGCCAGTATAAATGTAGCCTTAATTAATGTAATTACATAAACTAAAATAAAAAAGGTACATTAATACTTAATGGATTAGCAAAATAAATAATTTTTTTAAGTTTCCTGGCAAGTGGAAGAAAAGTGCAGTAATCAAAGTAGAGTAGTGTCCTAGACCCAGTCAAATGTTCTCATCACTGGGCTACAGGGGCAGACCTCATCTAGTTCAATTTTTTTCCCCAGAATATTGAATTTTGCTGGGTTAATAAGCAGAAATGAATTTTTCAGTAAAAGTATTGAACTATGTCCAAACTACACCATCTCCTTTGAACTGACTCTCCCTTTTGATCCTGTGCTATGTTAGTTAGTGCACTCTTCCCAAAAGTTCTTGATGTAAATTTCTGTATTAATGAAGCATATGGATTCAGGTTTAGCACTTTGATATGACAATACTGTAGCGCCAATATATGCTACTATTGACCTCCTGCTTCAAGCCAGGTCTTTGAATGAAAGAGGCTGAGATTGTCCATTTCTGTGCAGAAATGAGGTGGGTGAGATGTATTTTAAAATATCTACTAAATCAGGGGTTGGTGATTTTGTTGCAAGTCTGCATATAATTGATCTACAATAGAATTTAGGTTGAGAAATGAGTCAACAACCTCTCAAAATGGATTATTTGTTAAGATTTAGACTCCTAAATTTTTGTATCTAGAAAATATTATGATCCAAAATGTTGAAGGCAGCAGTGCACAAAGGTCTCAACTATCTGTAGCCTTCTGAGCTTTTCAGGATCACAGTAGATTTTTTCATTGCATAAAAGATTTTTAGTATTTACCACAGATTCTTTGAATCTATGCTTCCTCTGTGCTGTGCTGAATTTGAGGTAAAGTTTCCCACCTTCAAAGAGCTGATCTGAGATTGAATGTCACTGTTATGAAGCTATTTTCTTCTGCCTGTCAAGTAAGACCAGTGACGAATAAGTTTATGTCCAAGAGTTTTAACACAAGTATCTTGTAACTTGTAAAATTTCTAGCTTTCAAAATTATTAAAAAAAATCATCAGACTAAAGTAATTATTCTGGATTTATGTGGTCACAAATACTAATAAGAATGTAGGTAAACCATCATCTTACCATATGCAGTAGGGATGGATCCAGGAAATATTTTGTAGCATATTTAAATCATGGAAGTGTATGCATGTTAAATCATTGGTTTGTGTTGTATTTGTGATTAAGCAGAAGTTTAAGACTTTAGTAATGCTGAAACTACATTATTTAAATCCACCTTCTTAATTTTCCTGGGCATGATTTCCCTGTTCCTGCACTCATGAGTGATACAATAGAGACGTGTTGAATATACTTAGTAGAGCCAAAATCTCCAGTATTAGTAAGTGAAATGCAGTGGTCAAAGGCAGTCAAACCATGCATTCTAAACAGGTAATTTATTAAAATGTGAGTAAGGTATGCCCTTTGTATTATTAACAGTAAGCTACTATGTATGTCCTGTATTCACATGACACGCATAGTAGCGTTTTGTTATTATTAATTAGAAATTTCTAACATCTTGATATGATTATTGTTCACAGAATTTAAAAAAATATGTCTCTAGTATTTTTTGCATGCTGTAAGATTTATATATTTTTTATAATTAATTTAAAAGAATTACATAAGTTTTCCTTTTTTTATTCAGTATCTCCTTATTCTATCTGGCAAAACATGCCTAGTCTTCAAAATGCGTCCTTTAACTTGTTTAGCAGTTCAGCCCTAACCCACAGCTAGTATTTTTGTTCATCACCTTTTATCCAGTTGATAGGATTGGTAGTTAATTGAAGCAGGAATACTCTAGAGTATATGGGTGGAACTGGATGACAGACTTGGCTCTAGGCACTGCGGTTAAATATAGTAAAATTGCCCTTCTGTCACTTCTTAGTTTCCCTATGTTGATATTGTACAAATGACAAATAAACCCTATTGATAAAGCAGGACCAATTTAAAGAGTGAAACCTACTCCTGGTGAGAGATAGCCTTTCCTTTGCAACAGAAGTATGAAATGTATCTAGGACTGTGTGTCCCCCATGGTTTCTTGTGTTTGTTTGGGTTTATCGGTGGGGGATCTTTTGCTTCTTTTTTGTTGGGGTTTTTTGTTCATTTTTTTTTGTTTGTTTTTGTTTTTTGTGGTGGTTTTTTTTTTTTTTTTGCAGCTTCATAACTTCCATTTTCTTCATTCCATTTTTGGAGTGTGTGTGAAGGGCCCATCTAAAGAACAATAAAATCCATCCCAGGCTACTCTTCTGGAAAGATTTGGGCTAACTCAGCTGTGGCATATGGCACTGTGGAGGACTAAGAAGGAGGGAGAGGACCTAAATGTACCGAAAGTATTAGGAGACTTGAAGAGAATCTCAAGTATTATAAATTCAGGGTACTGGGAAGTGGTAATCTTCATACCCCAACTGAATTCTTCAGAAATAAATCAGAGACACGACTTGTAATAGTTAAAGGAGACTAGCAGGAGAAGACATTAATATTGCGCTTGTATTAATGGCCACCATGAAAACTTGATAGCCTCCATTCCCAGATGACAAGGGAACATTATTTTCAATGTTCTGTGCAGGATAAAAACTTTTAAACCTTAGCCCACTAAAGCTATATTAAGATTTATTATAGGAAAGTCATTTAAGTCATTTCGAAAATGTTCCAGGGGTTTAGATTAATAACCATTTCATTACTTACTACCTTTTTAAACTAGGATTTAACATACTGGTCCATTTCAGCACCAAGTGAGGTTGAGACTTTGCCAATTCGTTTTTTGTTCTTGCTGAGGCTTATATAAGCATGAATGGGTTTTCTTGGTTTTATATCAGGTGGTTTCATCTCCTAAACCATCTACTTGCAATCTTACACCTTTTTCATTAAAATTCAGAGCTGCCTCTTACTTTGTACCAGCTTGATACAAGTGTCCTGATGATGAAACTGTGCATGAGTGAGTTCTAATTTTTCATTTAAAGTAAATTTTTATCCTAACCTGTGTCACCTTGGCCAAAGGGATGTTTTAGCCAATTTTATAGTTAGTATTTAATTATTTATTTTTTTTTTTTTTTTAATTTTTTTATTCTGACACCAGAAAATGGAGTTATTTTTTGTATGAGTAGATGTACCTAAATGCTTTCATAAGACTTTTTGACTTAGGTGGTGTATGTATATGTATGTCTGATTAAATTTAAGTGTTGGCTTACAGCTAGATCAAAAGAAAAAACCCCAACATTTGTGTTACAGGATTGAGAGGAGGTCAATACATTACCATTTTATTTATTTTCACTTTATTGCTTTGCTTTAAATATTATTCACTATTATGCATGGAGTTGTGTTAACTTGTTGGACCAACATATTTAATGACCATACACTGAAATACAGGAATATTTTCTCCCCTGCCTGCAGCTCATTGGTTAACTTCCAGATTAACGTTAAATTATTTTTAGACCCAGTGTTTTAAGATGCTCTCCGTAACATAATTTAAATCAAATCAGAGCTGTCTTTGATGGTGTCATAGGACATCTTCAGATAGCACAAGAGAATATAATACTTTTTTTCCCCATAGCTTTTAAAGCCTTTCAGTATATTTCTCCCAATCATTTTGGCACTGTATTAAAATCAAACTCAATCAAACTTTAGCATCATTTGAATGACAGAAAAATGGACTGGATGGTTCTACCCTATGTGCATAATAATAATACTAGTTATGAGACTGTCAGAAATATGAACACACCAAAAATTAGAAAACGACCGAGATGGTGTAGGTGAATGAAGGTCAGCTATGGAACATTGGAGCCACTGGCTTAAATGCATATATTTTGTGATTTGAGAAAATCCTGCACATCTGCTGTTTCAATTTGACCTTTCGTCATGCTCTGTCAACAAATATCAGTAAATCAAAAGGCACAGCTGCCCTGAAAGTGTGTTACAAGGCATTTTCGTTATGAAGCTTTTTGTCAAAATTGTTTTAAAAGTAAGGTTTGCTTACTTATTCTTTCGTGCTTTTGTTTTGTTTTGTTTGTTTGTTTGCTTTGTTTTGTTTTAAATTACAGGACATTATTAAATGAGTCTTAGATTTTTAGCTCTTAAATAGCATTAGAACTACTACTGCAGATATCACTGGTCTTTCACACTAGAACTTATGTCTCAAGTAAAATATATGCATGTGGTTTTTTTTTTTTTTTCCCAAGATATATACCAGGTTAGATGAAGGATTTTTCTCAGCCATCCAACTCAAACAGCTAGAAGTGTTTTCCATGATGTTCTGTATAATTAATTATTACTGTCCGGAGTGTTCAGTTTATAAATTTTAGCAAATTGTGAATTAAATACTATCCAGTTTTACTGACTACACAAGATGGATGAAAAGTATTATTTTTCACTTCTAAATCTCTTTAGTTACTACAATTCAGCTTTTCCATTTTCTATTGCTTTAGAATTAGCATTTATTCAAAGCTCAGTTGACTGATATTTTGCTTCATAATTAGAAAAGACTTAAAAGTAATCATCCTGTTATATTTTACTGGTAACAAGGGGGAACAATGTATATAAACTTTATAACTGAGGAGCAGTATACAAGTTCAAATTAATTTAGATGATTTTTCTTAATGAAGATGAAAAAAATTAGTGCCTTTACAATGTCCATAGGGATTTGATTTCTGGAAAGGTTTAATTTGTAGAGTATATAATTTCAGAAGTGAATGCGTAAAGATGCAAAAGTAGTGCACAATGAGTCAAATTTAATAATGACACCATCAGTAGAGATATAGTGAGTTTCTCAATCTTAATTTTGCTTTTTAGAGGCATAAAGAATTATGCTTCTCCCATCTCCTTTTTCAATTGCTAGTAAATTTTCTGTATTAGCAATTTAAAGTAAGTAAAATTCAGGATTCTTTCAGTGATAAAAAGTTCATTAAGATTTACTTTATCTGAATGACCATTTTGCATACTTTAATTTAATCCACGCTCCTCAGCTATATCCAGTTCATCTGCTTGCTTGTTCAAATCAAGTATCAGAATGCATGATTAACTGAAGTCAATCCTTGACCTCCTATATGAATCTCCCAAAATGAAAATCTAAGCCTGTATATTGCCTTTGAACTTTTATGATGCCACCTAGCTTATTTCAGGATTGAAATTACAGGGCTTAATGTATTCAAAGCTAATTATAAAGTCATTCTGAGACAGAACAGAGACAACCAAACCAGATGGAATCCATTACCAATCCTACTCCTGAGACTGTCTGGCATTATTAAAATGTATAATATTTCCATGTAGTGGTCTCTGTTTTAATCAGTTTCTGTCTAGGTACCAACACTAGAGCCACTTCTATGAGCTCTTTGTGGAGATTATCTCTTCTCATTGCAAAAATAAGTCTTGTCATACTGTCTCTTTCATCTGAATTAAATGGATAGTCCAAAATGAATTTGAAGATAGTAGGGTGCTTAAAGAGGTACGAAACTTCATAAAAAATAATTCTGGATTTTTTGAAGTGAAAAGAAATATGATAAGTATGTTTTACAGCTGATAGAAAAGACAATAGTACTTTGGATGAATCAAGAAAGAAATTATTATCCATTTGGAAGCCCGAAGGAAAAATTTGAAATAAAAAAACATTTCTTATTATCATGCTTCCCCTCCCCCTAGTTCTTTCATTTTACAGAAGACAAAGACTAGGGAAAAAAAAAACAGTAAATGCCAGTAAATATATTTTGAACTTCTCATAAGTTTCAAAATTCATTTCAGCAGACTGAAAGGTATTTCACCACTACTTATTCAGACAGAAGTGTTCTTAACCATCCGCACTCCAAACTAGTGCACAGACATTATCAAGTTGTGAGCACAACGTAACACACTTCACCTCCCATCAAGGATAGTTAGCTGAATATTGCTCTAAGCACTGCTAAATCACTTCCAGTGCAGAACTGGCTTGGTCTACAGGTTCTAGGGCTCATGGAGGGGTCTGTGCCCTTGCAAAATCCTTCATTAATGAAATAGCAAAGAAATAGGACTAGATACCTGTATGAAAGAGAAATTTCATCAGTATGAAATAACTTCTATTAGTTTGAAAAATTATCAACATCAGATATGAAACTAAGCATAAAATTGCACATTTAATTATCTTAGTACGAAATACAGCCAAAATATTTACAGGGATATTGATTATTCTCATTTATTGTTTTAAGTTTCACAGCTGAAGAACAGGCTCATGGGATTGAAGATATGGAAAATGAGATTTATAATTTATAAATTAAGATAATGATGTCTTAAATTTCCTGTTCAACACCATGTGACTCCCCACTGTACATCACTCACACTTGTGCAATTCTCCTGGTTCCTGCTGTCAGCTTATTGGAAAAAGTCAGAAGACTTTCAGGTTGCTTATTTTGATCTATAGTCCATTTTATCTAAAATTCATACTTTCCAAATTAGATCATTAGTTAAAGAAATTGAGAAGCAATTTACCCAATACAGTAAAATAAAGCAGTAAATTCTTAGCATCTGCTAAAAAAAGTTACTGTTAAAAGGGCATAAATGGCACTAGAGGTTGATCCCATTTAAACAGAGAGTAGGAAGTTAGTCCCTTTTCTTGAAGAATTGGTTACAGTGGACTCAAGATTCTGGAGGCTCATTCAACTGTTAAGTTTTTACTTCTAGGCAAATCTCACCATGTGGATCTAGAATAGAAAAATCTGCCTCCTGCTCTGCTTTGCAGTGCCTGCCCTCAGGAAAGGATTTAGAGTTCTGAACAAGTGAGTGGAAATTCTCCCTCTGATTTCTGAGCTCAAGCTTTCTATTTAGATGTCATCTGGTATTTCCTGCAAGCCAGCCTGAAGCAGTACTTTCTCCAGCTCCTGAGCTGCAATGCAGTATCTTCTAGCCTTTGTGTGGGAAGAAAACGTACTTCCTTTAAAAGTTGTAATCCAAGGTGCAACTTCAAATCTGGCTGACTTCCTGTGGGATCACTTCAGCACAAAAACCCCTCACCTGAAAAAGCAAGGGGAAAAAGTCCCAACCCTAAAATTTGTCTTCATGGAGGAAATTTTCAAACAGAGTAGGTTTTTTTCCAAATTACATCTAGGAAAGTATGTTATAGGTGCTCCTAAAAAGACTGCAACAGCACCCAGCTTGAGTGGCTTTGTTTCATCACCTCTCCAAAGACTTAGCTCTTCATTCGTCCAAGAGGGGGATGTGTAATACCACCCAAGAACCACATACTCCTGAGTTTCAGGTTACTTTAAAGTTCTGCAGGTGAGACGACTTACCAGCTCAAGGTGTGTCTCCACCCACTGAGCACAGCAGGATCTAGATGAACTAGTTCAATCTAGAAGCTTCACAGCAAACTTAGGAAAGACGAATCCCAACTTGAGTGCACTGAGGCATACCTAGAAAGTTCTCCTAATCTAATGCTGAATGTGCTAACACTGAGAATGAGGGAAAAAAATCTTTTAGCAATAGGTATGAATTGAGCTATGCTCCATAAATCCTAGAATTATTCTTACAAATATGAAAGCTTTCTGTGTTTTAGCAATAAAAAAATAATTTTTCAGCTAGAATGGCATGAAAACCAGCTGGTTTCTCTAGTAACACATTATTGGATTTCTTATTTATGAACTTTAAAATGAATGTATGCAATAAAGCAGACCAACTCAGCAGAGTTCAGTATGAGGCCCACGAAAAACAGATCCCTTGCCCTTCTTTTCAAGCAGATGGAAGACAGGTAGCACTAAAAATAATACTAATAGGGAAAACTAACAGATTAATGTGGTAAAAATTCCTGCACTTGCAGCACTAATGTGCTTCTTGGCAGAGATGCAAGAAATGCCTGAAGCCTACTTTCATTTTCCCAGAGCACAACTGATTTAACGCTGTCATGTTGCTCAGGGTAACAGACTCCCACCTAGGAGTCCTCCCACGTCACAAGATCAATGGGACCCTGGAAGTTACAGCAGAAAAAAATTATAATGTGCACCAAATTGTTGGAGCTGATAAAGAAAACACATTTGCCCTTCATGTATTTTTAAAGAGGTTCTTTTTCATTATGACTTGTAAATGGCTCCTCTGTGAACTGCACAGATAAAATTAAAAGCGGCTTTCTTCCCCCCAGCTTTTGGAAATCTGCATGTCTCCTGTCCCAGGGATGCTAACATTTCAGGATTATAGATTAAGTTAGTCCACTTCCCTGCTTTGAGTTAAGGTCAAATATAACTGAGCAGCCCAATGTTAATCATATGGTAATCATAAAAACATTCAACATCTTCCCAAGCTTGATCTCATTTAACAATCCTTAGAGTAAGAAATGTTTTCTAATTTTTATCTTATTAACTACTGAAGCAAATTTGAACTAGTTTTGGTTTGTTTTTTTTTCATACCATTGTGTTCTGATACTGTGGAATGTTACTGTTTTCTTGGTTATCATTTCACATATTTGAACTTTTTTATGGTCCTTGCTCTGCTTTCCCTCCTGTTTTTATCCTACCTTTCCCTCTGCAGCCTTAAAAATCTCATTCCCTGATTCAGATAATTTCCAAATTTCCTTTCTTACTAATTTTCCCTGAATTTGCATTAAGTCATCAAAAAGTCTTTGAAATTGTTCTTATATACCCGAAAGAACTTGGAACAGAATAATTGTCTTAACAGCAACCCAATGACATCTGGCTTTAATGGAAAAAGCAACTGAGTTAGAAAGACATTTCCAGACTTGGTTCTTCTCCACTTCAAGATTTCGTAACATTCTGTTCAGCCAGTTAATTCTCAGTTTCTGGTAATGCACTTGATTTTCTTTCCTGAATGTGAGATCTCCCTGAAAATAAGAAAAATCACCTTACACGTATCACCCTTTCTCCATTTTACCCACAGCATTTGAATTCAAATCTGATCCTCCAGAGATTTTTAAGCCTTTCACAGATAAATATTATACAGAGATTTTATAAGCATGGGCCATATTTTATCGTACAAACATCCCACTAGGTCTGTCCTTCTGATTTGAAAACCAATCATTGATAACTACACTAACAATGTTGGTTTCCAGCTATATGTGCACTGAACTATTAGCAATTTGTTCTTTTCTGTTTTTCCAGACTTGCTCACTGCAACACTGGAAAGAACTTTGTCCAGAGGGCTGCTGGGATCAAGACGCTGCAATCATCCCTCTGGGATTCACAGACCAGTAATCTCATCAAGGGATTACACTGATCTGACATTAGCTGCTCTTGACGAATTCGTACTGGTGGATTGTTATTGCCTCTTAGGTGAGTAACCCTGTATCACTGCCCTGGTGGTATCCGGCTGGGCAGGGCAGGGCTGCCTTCCCAGAGCCCGGGGCAGCAGGACAATGCAGGAGCTCACACTCACACTCACAGTGCCCAGCACACACACAGCACGGGGGAGAAGCAATCCCAGCGGCACAAGGAGCACACAGGGGGCTCTGTGCAGGTTCCAGGCCCGGTTCATTCCGTACCCTGGAGGGTCCAGGGACAAAGACCCCAAAAAGGAGAACCCGGCCCTTAAGTACCGAAGGGGGCGGGGTTTACACCAACCAATAGGGAGAGGGCTGGGGCGGGACAATGCTGATGGATGGGCTGGGGAACCAATGAGGAGGGGCAGGAGGAGGGACCAAGGAGAAGGGGCCAATGGGGCATCGAACTGGGGAGAACATTCTGGAGAAATTGCATAGAAGGACAAAAGGGCGGGAAGGCCAAGGGGCCAGCTGGGAGAATGGAATTAAAATAAATGTATATAAGGCCTGGGGGAGTCTTGGGGAAGAACTTTGGATGACCCTGACTGCAGAGGATAACACAGCCCTAGGGGCTGTGTTACCAGTAGGCCCTTTCAGAATTCTGGTCAGCAGCCCCACTGGCCTCCACAACCATGTTTCTGCATAATTTCAGGAGCCAAAATTAAGTGAACTGTTCTGTAAATCCATCACTGTTGTTTTCCCCATTACAATAAGTTTAATCTAACCTGAGAATATGTTTTATCTCTACATCAGAAATGTACAGATGTGCTAAGTACCAGATGTACCTGATGTACTGGTATTAACAATAACAGAGTCAGGTCAAAATTAAACATTTCTTTCTGGAGTGTTAAAGTAGAAAAAAGCCATTGATGAAATTCTTTATATTTTCAGTTTTAGTCAAATAAATATTGGGCTTTTTTTAAAAAAATTATATGTTTATTAAAACATTTCAGTATAACTTTTATGTTACCAGCTGAAATACTTTCTGCAGGTTAGCCTTTAGGATTTTTTTCCACACCTTCCCCATTTTCTGTATTAATTCATTTTCTATGATTCTCTTTTATTCATTTTCAGGTAATGAGGTAACTATAATATCTTAATACCCTACTGAAGAAATGTAGGAAATTGGTATATTAGGCAGTCTCTTTATTTAACCAATTCCAAAATTATTTCTATTTATTAAAAGAAAAATAGTTCTCCAAATTAGTGTGAAAATAACCTTCCACTGTAAGGCTGAAATGCAAAGACAAAGGGAGAAGGGCCAGTTAATTTTAAATGCTGACGGGAAAAAAAAATGCAGCAATTTAATCATGTGAGTAATATATTCTGACTAAATATAAAAAAAATTGTTTTAATGTCAGAAATCAGTTGAATTAATCTCAAAACTATTGTAATTTCTGAATTAAAACACTTAAGCCTACCAAAACATGATGTTGGCATGAAAAAAAAAACCCAAGATGGAAAATAACTTTTTTTCGTATTCTTTGAGCTTGGCTTGAAAACCTAACCACTGCCATGCAAACAAGGGAGCATATAAAAACAAATCGTGATAAAGAGCAAATTTCTCTTAACTGTTTACAGAAAGAGTGCTCTAAGGCATCTACTGTGAAGCAGTTTAAATTAGTGTTGCTTTCTTTAACTTCCTAATGTTTGTTCCTGTAATCTTAATAATTAAGCATGATCTTATATATACATACATGAGCAACAGGGTATGGAATGACAGTGCATCTAAAACTAGGCTCTTGCTAACAGCTAAAATGTGATGCGTCACATCATTATTAATAATTTATATATTTAATATAAAATAAAATTAATTTCCAACAAACTTTAAGTTTCCAGGCTGAAATTTTCCAAGACAGCAATCGGAATCAAGCTCAATTTTTAAAGACATGTTCCTCTAGAACAGGAAATATTAGAAACTAAACAGGAAAGAGGAAAGAGGAGGTACAGATCAAATAATATGTACCCCCTCTAACAAAAAATTTCATTATACGTTAAGATACCCACATACTTTTAAAGGTAGAAATGAGGCACCCTTAGAGTTACAGACACACTTAGTTAATGGTAAGAAAATGTATCCAAATATATAATTTGTTAAAAAAAAAATCTCTGTTCAGAGTCAGCCATGTGGCTATCTCTATGTACCAGCTTCTTACACTCTGTGTTGAATCGTTACTGATGCAGGTCTTTAATGAATGGAAAGAGTAAACTTAATATTTTCTTCAGTCACTTCCTTCATGACTCTGCTTGGAGGAGGACATGAATGTGGATACGGGATACGGGAATTTTGCCCTGTGATTCTTTGATAACCACAGACAATATCACATTTGTTGTTCATGCACATACAAATATCCCACAACGAGACAATGGGATGAACAATACAGGACAGGGAAAATGATTGAGGAAGTCCCCTAGAAACGTACAGAATCACAGGTACGTCAGTATTAAAAATTTCTACAGTCTGATAAGGGGAATATTTTAACACTTTTAGTTTATCTTGATCTGTGCCACAGTTTTACATTGGGTTGCTATGTTCATTTGGCTAACAGCTTCCTAGACAACATGATAAGCAAGTAAATTTTGCTTACTAAACCCTTTCATTCTGGCACAGAAGGGGATCATCAACAAGCTTTGCTCTATTTAGTCATAAGAGAAGTATAATATCTAGTAAAAAAAAATCAGAACTCATGACAATTTTATGTATTTGAGTACAATTGTAGTTTTAGATTTTTTTTTCTAACATCAATTGCAATAGTCTGAAGAGAAACAGACATGTAATGTAAAATTACACTGGTGCATTTGTATGTTAGAGGAAGCCTTACAAGAGTGAATGTCCCCAGGAAGATTATTATGTTGGCTTCTAAAAATTAACATGATTTATGTGCTAATCCTAAACCTGTATTTTCTGAAGGAAATGCAGTTAATTTAATTTTTCGTAGTTGTATGAGGTGAATCTTTGTCCCTGTTAACTGTAATGTATATATTTTCTTTTGCATTAAGTCAATTGAGAAAGTATTTAATAAGGGATAACTTTCATTTCTCACCTCCATGTACATATGTATCCACATCATATGTACAAAGACACATGTGCACATATATATACATTTCTGAGTTGAGAGCACATGTCTTTAAAACATTTTTTTTGTTAAGTCTACCGAGTGAATTTGAGAATGTAACTTCAGTTCTCGTCTAAACTATTTTGTTTACTACCATGGAGTGTTTCAAAGTGCACCCATCTACAAGAAATTCTAAACAACTCTTCAGTCAGACATAATGGTACCATTTCCTGAGTTCCTGTGGCTGTTTCTGTATTGTGCTCAGCTATTCTGAATAATGAAAGGAGTAAGACACATTGGCACTCAGCAACAGCCAAGGGAAGAAAGGTTTGGGGAAAAAAAAAAAATTTGAGCAGATTTCATCCACAAATAAGCCTGGTAGGAGAAACAGAAAATGGAAAACTGGTAGGAGAAACAGAAAATGGGAAACTGCTTCTGCAAAGGTAACCTGACCACAAGGGAAGACAGTAGTCCAGTTCCCTATTCTTGCTGTAACCAAAGAGAATTCTAAATTGATTGAGCTTTCAGATGTGTTCAGGTAAAGGCCATTGTTAATTCTGTGATAATTTCTTCTTGGTTTTTGTGGTCTACTGTGACATGCAGTGTTAATTATTTCTTGAAGTGTGAAGTTTTCCTGAGAATAAGGTTTATGCACACCAGAAAAATAGGCACCTGCTGCTCCCATAAAATCCTGCAGTTATTTGTCAACTGTTTCTGCAAATCCATTATTAACACAACAGAAAGCACAACTGACAGAACAAAACAGCAGTCTAAAAAGAAAAACAAAGGTACCATTTTGGCAGTCCAACAGCATTCATTTGTTTTCCATTTATCATCAACGTAGCATGACTCCAAGTGTTTGGCTAAAGAAGCAAACCCAGACTGAGTCATAATATAAAATCTATTCCTATATATGTTTAGGAGTACATATTCCTCTTTCCCTCCTCCATCATCATCAGCAGCAGCTTCTGCTCTTTATGAGATCACATAACTTACCTATTTTTATTACCTCTCTCACAATTGCCAAAAGTTTATCTCCAAACTGCTTTGACAATGTGGTGAAAGGACGGATTAAGTCTGTGGCAGTTTCATACTGCAGACAAAAGTCCTCTAGTTCAGAAGGATGAGATTATCAACATTAGGAAGCAAATGTGACTAAGGGGATTGGTGTATATTTCCTTAGAGTACTTATTTCAGCATGACTAGCCTACAGTGAAAGTGAGATTGATATTTACTTATATAATTTTCATATGCTTCTAGTTTAGAATGATACTTCAAATCAGAGATGAAAATTTGGAATATCTACTGGAGATTTTACAACCTGATACTGTGTGTGCACTTAGTACATTGAATTCAAGCTGTACAACATTCTATGATTTTATTGTTATGTTACATAGGAAGGGATTTAATTAAAAATCCCTTAATTAAGGTCTACCATGTTTGCACCTTGTGGTACCATTCTTTTTTGCCCTTCCTTTTTAGTATGTGCTATCTGGAGATCTCTGCCATTTGACATGATACCTTTGTGTGTTATATCTCCTGTTCGCTACCAACATAGAGAGTTTTCTGAATTCTGGTCTTGACTTTTCTTTAGTTTTTCTCCTTTTTATTTTAGGGGACTTCTTAAAGATCTTTTTTACTTCCCTTGTATCTTCTACAGCTGGTTCACAGGCCACTGTCCTTGAACCAATTCTTGTCTCACATAATTTCATGTTAATATCTCAAAATGAGAACTATCCATGAAATCAACTAGTAGCTGAATTGTGTCCAAACCCATCTTGGCTGCCTTCTGGAAGTATTTTGTATAAATTTGCTGTCAGCTGAAGCTTTACTTGGCTAAAATCTCTCTTAATCTCTCCCACATGAATCTTTCTTTCCTAACTTTCTCAACTGTGATGTCATCTTTCTGCTGGCATTTAAAACTCTCTCTGTCTCAGAGAGCTTTCTAGATTTTCATGACCAGGATATGTTTATTTAATCTTCTGTAAAACCTCTCACTCCTCTCTAGCCAGACACTTTTTGCTCTAAGTCTCTGATGGTACAGCTGTCCTTTCTGGACCCAGAAATGCCTTATTCCCCTCCTCACCTCATGTTCAGAATAATGTTTTCATGTTTTCATACCCAAACCTGGAATAAATAATTTAGTAGAACTAGGAGAGATCCTTCTAGTTAATAATTTCAATGTTTTCTTTGAGAATCATGAGTGAAATAAATAATGATAGAATGAATTTCCTGAAATAATTTTGTATGTTTTCTATCGTATTTCAGTGAACCTCATCTGTGAATAATGCTGTTCATATGATTCTCCCAGCCCTCCTCACCAATACACACCAGTCTTCTTCATTTGCAATTTCACCTGGAGAAATTGGACGAGGTCTTCTTTTCCTTAGAGCCATTAAACTGTCTTTAATTAATATCTGCCAAGGTCATTAATGAATTTTCAACATACAGTGACTCATGTTATAAAACAAACTAAAAAAGACTGAAATAGGCCAAGGTAAAAGAAACCTAGCAAGCAAACACCAGAAGTGCATGAGAGATGTTGAAAGCTTCCTGTCATGGAAAAACATTATGGGAATTTTAACCCAAGACATTTACTAAAGTTATCAATAAAAAAAAGGAGAACAAAAGCAAGAAATTGACTTGAAATATTCCTTCAGGCTATAGCTATATCTTAAATATTGTAGAGCATGTATTTCTGTCGTGATTTACACCCAGCTGGCAACTAAGTACCATGGAAGAATTCACTCACATCCCCTCACCCCTGATGGGATATGGAGAGAAGAACTGGAAAAAGGTAAACTTCTGGACTGGAATGCAAGCAGCAATGAACCATACACTTGCTCACCACCCACTAACTGCAGCCAGTAGCCAAGCAGTGATCATCAGCTCCCCCAGTTTACACACTGACCACAGCACTGTGTGCTATGGAATATCCCTCCAGCTGGTTCAGGCCAGCTGCCCTGGCCATGCCCCCTCCCAGCTTCTTGTGCACCTACTCACTGGCAGAGCATGGGAAACTGAAAACTGCTTGGACTTGGGATAAGCACTGCTTAGCAATAACTAAAACATCAGAGCATTGTCATTAGAAGATTTTGAAGGTAATGTTCCTGCTCTGGCTAACAGATAATAACAGAAACACAAATGGAAATGTTCCCTCTTTCACTCAGGATCTTCCTGGTCTGTTTCAGCAAAAATCAGGAGCTGGCAAGAAAGTCTGTGTTTTCTGATGTAATGCTATGAGCCAGAAAAGAACATTTAAGTAAGTGACCATACATCTTTTAGTCCAATTACTTGCCACATTACTGAGGGGATGACTGACTCAGTCATTCTATCAATACTTTCTGGATGAACGCCAATCAATGTAATTGTTGAATGAACTTTGCTTTCAGCAAAAAGTTCACCTTGAAGAAACCTTATTCTTTCCACAATACAAATTGCAAGGTTCTCTTTTTGCTCTGTCTTAAGAATGTGCTAAGTAGCATTCTGAAAACAAAAGCTAAGTTTTAGCCTTCTGTTTTATATTCTGTTTGCTGAAATGGGATATCCCCTCAGGCCTCTTTACAAACCAATTGAGAAGGAGATACCCCTAAGGGAAAAAGAACTTCTACTGAACTTCAACTGTAGCTACATACAGCTTAAATATTACTAGATATGACTTCACCTGGTTTTCCCACTAATGTTCAGTCATTCCTCTCTGCTTGGAAAGGCTCCAAAATCTGTTTTAAAGCAGTTAATGCTAAGAGGCCAGGGACAGCCATAACCAGCTTCTAGAATTTCTCCTCTAGGCTCCAGAGCCCATTATGGAAACATACTTTCAGGGCTTCACTGAATGCTCTTCTAGTTTCTCATCAGAAGATTTCAGTGCCCTATGAGAGACTCTGAAATGAACTCTGAAGTCTGAACAAAGAACAGATTCCTCAATTCTGATTTGAGGAAGGAGTCATCAGTTAACTGAGACTACTTTATGTGTGAAGACTGATAATGTAACCTGCTAAGAGAGGCTTTCTTGTGATGTCCTTCACCATAACCTGACCTGATGTGATAGTCCTGTAGCACTAATGAGAAAAAATCACTTGCTCCATCATTGTTTCAGTTGTACTTCATAGAAACCTTACACTTGATAAACTTCCTTTTAAAATGAAATATATCTTTATGCAGTTCATATTTGTGTTAAACATTAAATAAAATTACATATTTAATTCCAGTATTTGCCTAAATCTATACCTATTTAGAATTTCTCCTTGCAAGGAGAAGACAACAAAAGTAGAAGGAAGTTAGCAATGTTTCTGCTAGCATTTTTTTCACTCCGAGGAAACGGTGCAGAAGTAAACTCTTCTATTACAATTTAAATAATCTGTTTTTTGCAGTAAGATATTGACATGTCTTAGCAATTTTGATGCTCTGTTATTTCACTGTCCCTTCATTAACTAATAGACAATTCACTTTACAGGGCACAAGCAGAGTGAAATTCTCCTTGTTTTGATTTTTACTACAGTATGGAAGCTTAATCTAACATGATTTAGTACATCACCAAAGAAAAGGATTTCAAAGCACTAGTTTCTTGTGAAATCTGATCAGATATTTACAGGTTGTCACTGACAATTATGGCAATTACTAGTTTAGGACAAGGCTGATAAACAAATTCTTGCACAAAGTCATAAGAAAAGTCTCCATGATCTGACTCAAGGCCACATAACTAGGGAGATCAGCCTCAAAGTCTTATTTTAGGGTGACCAATAAAAAGAAACTTAAAAATGCAGGTCAACAATCTGGAGCATTTTGAAAAGTAAGGTCAAAATGGAAACATTTTCTTCAAGTTTATTAAAAATAAATAAATGTTGCAGATGGTCATTAGGATTTATTTAAAATTAGCAGAGAATTTAATGAGACACACAGGAAAAGTATTAAATAAATAATCTTAACATTCAGAAGCATTTAAAATTATTCCCTCTGACTTTTCCCAGGTATGTAATTTCAGAAAACTAGGGTCCCTCAGGAAACACTTCACATTTTCATTTATTCTGTAAATAAATATGCAGTTTTTCCATTCCCTCTGTGCCCATTCTGTAGTTTATTTTAGCCACTTAGGACATACAGTCATTTGGATGCTTAAAACTTTGAAACTACATTGTGAAGATAAAGCATAAAAATGACAGCTCCACCTGAATAAAGATACAAAGCCTAGGCCATAGGACTTGTCTCATCATAGATGTATTACAGAGAAATTCTCTGAATGTTCCACATTACTAATCTGTGCTTCCTAGCTAACACTGCCCTTAATGGATTGCAAAGTAAGGCAAATTGTTGCCTTTCAGGTAAAGAAACCAAACAGCTCTCAGAGATGATATTTAAAGGTGGTTTTAAACCAGATGTCACTGTAAGAACAAACAATACCTTTTTTTCTTATACTCGGTTTACTTTTTCTATAATGTTAAGTAAGGCAGATTAAAAATGCTCTATATTTTTTCCCAAAGTGGAAAACACAGTTTTTTCTTTTTCTTCATGTTTTGGTTTTGGTTGTTTTTTGGTGGTTTTATTGTTTAGTTTTGGGATTTTTTTTTCTTTTTTCTTTTTTCTTTTTTATTTTTTTTTTTTTCTGAATGATGCTTATGTACTGCTGTTCTTGTGGGATGGGAAGTAACACCATTTTGCCATGGAATGTATAAAAGAAAACAATAATATAGATATCGATTGTTTCCAGTTTGCAGGCAGAACATGTGAAGATACAGGTGTTGTCCTGACCACCAGCACTCAAAGGACTTGAGATCAATTTGTCTGTCTTTCCAGTTACTGTTTTTATGGAATAGTGATATAAAGACACCAAAATTCAATGGTTTGTTTTTAAATACAGTTCACTTCAGCCACAAGAAGATTTGACAATTTAATATTATCTGCTTTTTATGTGCAGCTTTCTTGTGGACTTCAAGATTTTAGATACATTTCTAGAAAAAATTGCAGTGTTGGGTTTTGTTCTGTTTTTGTTTTCTCAAAGGTTTGGTAGATTAGAGCTTGTGTTAGATTGTATGTGCTGGTAGAAGCACATGATCAGTGAAATCTCTCCCATTCACACAGGTACAAATTTGGTCTGGCTGACTGAAAAGGAGAACTCTACTTTAGAACTATGGAAGAAAATACAGTAAGGATGATACCACTGCACATCTTCAGAAGTTTCAGGGAAGCATTAGGATTTAGGACCTGTGCAGATATCAGGGAAAGTAAAATTGTCTAATATCAATATTTAAATCATAGGAAATACTTTAAGATTGAGAAAAGAAAATTCTCCCCTTAACTGTGGAGGTCCTGCTATACAGCAAGTTCTCGCACCAGCAGAAATTCTCCTAGTCTTCAACAGGAGATAAAAAAATAAATCAGATAAAAACCCCTGGACTCTTCAAAGAAAGAATGAAACAACACCAGCATCCTGAAGCCAGATGTGTTGAGTAAAAATTAAGTAATTAAAAATTAATAGCTAGTTTGGTTTGGGTTTTTTTGCTATTTTCCATATATATAAATTGGCTTTCCTGACTAAATTTAATTCAGGTTACCTGGAGCACCATCTTGGGTCACAGCTACATCTTCAGCCTTTGTAAATGAGATGAACCATTTTTAAAATAGCCTTATGTTTGTTTCTATTCTTTTTCTTCTCCCTGTTGCAGCTTTTTCATCCTGTCAGCCCCTTATCATTTGTGTTTAACCATGCCAGTGAAGTGAAGACTTCGGCCAAATCCAAAGCTCCTTCAGTATTCCTTGCTAGAAGCCTGGGATTAGTCTGTGCACCCTCAGAGGTTGCATGTTAACATCGGACATGTAAAAAGACAGATCTTCCATATTTCTGACTGGTTAACAAGATGTTTGTGTGCAGTGCATGAAACCAGCAAATATGCAACCACTTTGGACTAGAGTGAGTCTGCCATGACTGAATCTCTGCTCTAGGGCTAATGATGTTGAACTAGTCTGATCTCTGACTAAATCAGACATGGTACCCAAGTGCATCCAGCCCAGTTTGCAAAACAAGCATGTCCATCACTTCAGCTCCACACAGTGGAGTTGGTGCGGTCTCTGATTCCCAGGTATAGCTAGCCCCCATTGGGCCTATTAGGACCACTGCCATTATACATACTGAGCTGCCTGGACTCTGTAAAACCATAATGATGGTCAAAGAAGCCTTACAGAGGTAAATTATACCTTAGAAAATGTGCAGGGATGGAGACTGCCTTGGAAACCTTTCCACCTTGTTGGTAAGCATTTTCAGCTATGAATTTACTCTGCATTTTTGATCTATGGCCAATTTTCTTCAGCTCTTTATTCATCTCCTGTGGAGCACACAGCTGAATATATATTTTTTCAAAGCCATGCCTTGACTAGAGCTGCTGCCATTACACAGTGGAACTCCTTCCAAATCACAGACAAAACTACAAGCAGCCCTGAGGAACAGGCGGTTGTGTCTCAAGGGAAATTAAAAAATCCCCAAGCCTTTTACTACCTATATTTAACCTATTTTATATGAGGATTTTATACCATTAAGCATAGGTGAAATAGTGCTGCCAATATTTCAGACCCTTAGGCTTCCATCAGAAACAAGCTGCTGCAAAAAGTATATTTAAACTGTATTTAGATCATTATATCAGTATCCCAGAACTGACTGCCAGTTAAAGTCTGAGATTTTCTCCTGAAGAGGGGACCCCTCTATAGTTCATTAGCTTCTTTTCTTTATCGTATTGCAATAGATGAAAAAAATATGCAAAAGGGCTATTAAGTAATTCTATGTTTCATGGAATGGATTGCATAATATTAGGCTGCTGGTGCACAAAGGTTGTAAAATATATACATTTAATAGGCATTGAAAAGAAATTCCAATTATATTGCTCAGCAAGAAGAAAGTCTTATATTTCAGAAGAGTTTTTTACCTGTGGATGACCTAGTTTATTAAGTGAGAAAAAAGCATTTCCAAGAATTACCTGACCTTTTTGAATCCCATGTTGGCAAAAAACATTATGCTGGAGCCTTATGTACTTATTGACCCAAAAGGCATACCCACCATAGCTGATACCAGTAGAAAGCAGGTGGCAATTTGAAATTCATCCTGTTCCTTTCTGCCACCCCTGAAAACAGACCCTCTTCAAAAGGCATCATGCTGGGAGGTGTGCAGAGGAATTTCCGTGGCTGATTTTCTACCTGCAAGCTATCTCTGTTTATGAGCTCATAAAAGAATGGGGACACATGTCCAGTGCCTTGTGCTTGCTATTGCTGCCACCTTAGTGAGGCAAGGAGAAATGTATGTAACATCACACAGATTATAAAAGTTCATATGCTGACTTTGCTTTTGTAGCACTTCCTAAAATATGGAGCTGCTTCCTGCTAGCAATGATAATTTGGTGCCAATTTTGGTAATTAGGTAATTTTTAAATGCCTTAAAAAAAAGCATTCAGTAGTGTACATTAAGCTCCCATGTGGACAACGTCATTAATGCTTTGACTTTTTCCTCCTGAGGAAGCACTAGGATGGGGTAGCAAAATTAAGAATTAGTCATGTTTCTAGGAAGTTAGAGTTTTATACAAGCAGCATAATCTGCTCTGAATATGGCTGCAGTATTTAATTGCAAGGTTTGCAAAAAGAAAAGTTCTGAATGAAGAGTAATAAGAATTTTAAAGAAAAACAATATTCTACACTTTGTTTTAAATGTCTAGATTATTTAATCGACAAAGAAAGGCTATTTGTTAGACGTAATATAACATTATTGACATTAAAAACTGATTCTACATAAAATTACATTTTATTACATGCCATTAATTCTTCTCTCAGCCATGAACTTTTCTTCTTTCTTAATCATAATTTTCACAAGTAGATTGTAAGAGAAGAATAAGTCCCTATAATTTAGACAAATAGCAATCAATTGACTAGAGAACTATCACCCGAATGACAATTGTAGATATATTAATTTAAAAATCTCCAATAAGTAAGCCTGAATATAAACCTTATAACTGACCTTTGAATTCAGGACCTACATATCATCTTCTTTTAAGTAGGTGGAACTGCAATACTCTGTTCTAAACTTATACATATAGGTTTGGAGACTAAACTCATTGCAGTGTTCATCCCAGAAACACTTAAATATAGGTTGAGCTTGCAAACTGGGGCCCTGGTCAGGGCTGGTTTTACTTGTGCCACTTGCTGTGTGTGACTGTAAGATGGGTCAACCTGGGCTGATGTCCTGGTTTAGGGCAAATACCTAGGAGGAAACCTCTGGGAGGTCT
>JAHLSL010000009.1:4146907-4196054 GCA_025920805.1 Petroica traversi | reverse complement strand
AGGGGACGATTGGGGATACAAACAGGCCATATGGCTAACCCAGGACAGCTGAGCTGGGACATCAGACTCCCTAGCCATTTCTGAGTAGCAAAGGAAGAATAGGCTTGCTTTGGACGTTGGTTCACTTGTCCTCATCTAAGAGAGGACTCAAGCACTAGGCAATTAGAAGAAAGATTCTTCATGAAATCTTTATTGATTACAGAATATAGTTGCACATACAATCCAAATTCATCTCAATATCCTAAAATCCTATGGCACACATTTTCCAGAAAATCCTTCTTTGGGCCCCTAGTTTACAGTAGATTTTTTCCCAATTTTTTTTTTTTTTGCAGTTCGTATTAAATTCTATTTGAAATGTTCCGCAGGTGCAAAATTTCCCTATGCCCGATGTCAATAATTTTTAAACATTCACCCCTAGTTGTATCTATACCTCCATAGTCTAAACTCTAATTTACAGTTTTCAGTTTAAAGAATCATATCTTTGTTTTAATGCATAATTGATGTTTGAGGGCTCTGCAAGCTTCAAGGATTTGTGGCATCTAGATAAAAAATCATTTCATATGTACGGGAAGCAAGCTGAATTATCTTTTTTGTTGGCTTTTTATCACTTGTATTGATATCAAATAGACAGAGATGTAAAGGCAGCCTCTATTTCGTCTCTGTGTACTAAACATAAAAAGAAGAAGAAGGCTTTTAAAATTCAGAGCAATTCTGTCAAAAGATTGCTATATGCAGGTACTTATTCCACTTCACTTCTCATTTACATATGAAATCTTGTCTGACAGGTCTCTGAGCCCAGAGTAAATTAGAAAAGTTAAACACTCTTTATCCATTATTTATGTGCTGCATAGTCTAAAACTACTTAGTTTTCTTCATATATATTGTGCTAAGGTATAAAATTAGTATAAAAACTAGATATAGCATGGGTTTGGTTTTTTTTTTTTTATTTGCTAGAAATAAGAGCCTAAAAGCATTAGTAACAGTTTTCTTCATAATTAACAACTGGCATTTTGAAGTATCAAGATATAAGCTGCAAAGGAGAGCTTTCAAACCTACACTAAAGAGGAAAGAGAAATTATCACCTTTGTTAATGAACTCAGTTCTGTAATGGATTGGCTAGAGGTAATTGATATGAAGTAACCAGAAAATCTGGCAAAAATTGAAAGGGGAATATCTTCAAGCTGATGTGAAATGACCACAGAGAACAGATGACAGAGAATAAGTCAAACAGTAAGTAAGCAGCAGGATCTGTAAAACTACCACTAGATTTCCTGCTGAACAAAGTGGCACTGAAGAATTGTTGTATGACTTCTACAGTATAAAGGTGGATTCTTGATAGCACAAGGCAACATCTCCTCTTAATCCATTGAAAAATCAAAGAAGACTGAAATTCATATATTTCAGTTTTAGATATTGTGTTTCTAATTAGACATTTGCTATATTGACTTCAAAAAGAAGATTCTTTTTGAAGTAGTAGACTACTTTTTGGTATTATTTTCAACAGTATACCCTCTCTCCAACACCTAATTTTGCTGAAGTAGGTAGAATTTTCACATAGTCCGAACTGCCATCAGCAAGATAATCATAGATATCATTATGTATACACTTGTTTTGAAGAATCTGCATTACCTTCTCAGATGTATTTCTACTTGCAAATCCTTTACCTGAAGAGAATTTTTAAAGAAACTCCTACTTCCCCCCTGCCCAGAACCATTTATTAATTGAATCCTCTCATTCTTTATTCACAGAATCATAGAATCATAGGATGGTTTGGACTGCAAGGGAACTTTAAAGGTCCTCTATGATGACCCTGCAAGGAGAAGGAACATCTTCAACTACACCAGGTTGCTCAGAGCCCAGTCCACCCTTATCTTGAAAGTTTCCAGGGATGGGTTATCAATTGCTTCTTAGAGCTGTGGAGGCCAGTGGGGCTGCTGACCAGGATTCTGAAAGGGCCTACTGGTAACACAGTCCCTAGGGCTATCTTATCCTCAACAGTCAGGGTCATCCAAAGTTCTTCCCCAAGACACACCAAGGCCTTATATACATTTGTTTTAATTCCACTTGCCTTCCTGCCCCTTTTGTCCTTATGTGGAATTTCTCCAGAATGTTCTCCCCAGTTCGATGCCCCATTGGCCCCTTTTCCTTGGTCCCTCCTCCTGCCCCTCCTCATTGGTTTTCTGACCCATCCATCAGCATTGTCCCGCCCCAGCCCTCTCCCTATTGGTTGTTGTAAACCCCGCCCCCTTCAGAACTTAAGGGTCAGGTTCCGGGTGTTTGGGGTCTTTGTCCCTGGGCCCTCCTGGGAACGGAATGAACCGGGCCTGGAACCTGCACAGAGCCCCCTGTGTGCTCCTTGTGCCGCTGGGATTGCTTCTGCCCCGTGCCCGTGTGTCTGCTGGGCACTGTGACGTCCTGCTGCCCCAGGCTGTGCAGATGCTCTTGGAAGGTCGCAGCCCTGCCCAGCCGGACTCCACCAGGGCAATTGATATAGGGCAACCTATGCCAATGTTTCATCATCCCCACTGCAAAAAAATTTCTTCTTTATATCTAGTCTGAATTTATGCTCTTTTAGCTTAAACCTTAACACTTAATCCTTGTCCTCAAACCCCACGAAAAAGCCTGTCCTTTTTTTAAGTTTCCTTTAAGTATTGAAGGATAATAAGCTCTCCCTTGAGCCTTCTTTCCTTCAGGGGGAATAAATTCAGCTCTTTCTGTCTTTACTCCTAGGACAGGTGCTCCATCCAGATGGCCATTTTTATGACCCTCCTCTGGATTCACTTCAACAAGTTCATGTCTTTCTTGTGCTGGGTCCCCAAAGTCGGATGCAAAATTTCAGTGGAGTCAAGGGGTGGAATCACCTCCCTGAATCTTATGGCAATGTCCCCATTTGATACAGCCCAGGATCCTCAGCTCTGCCAGTGCTACTCTTTGTATGATCATACAGTAAAATGGACCACGGAAATTGTCCATTTTAGAATAAAACTAATACTCAAAATCTGACTCTTATACTTAAAATGGACCCTTAAAGACAATTTTGAGATGAATAACTGAACTAGCAAAGTAAGGAGGGGAGTGAGAAGCAGAAAAAAAAAGATCATGAGGAGGATGGGATGGTGATTTTTTGGTAGGGTGACCTGAAGACTGTTCAAGTGCTCTCCCAGAAAGTCAGAAGTGTTAATTAGCCTGAAAGGATTTAAATCCCAGCTCCCAATTCCTGTACTATCATCCTAATTACCTGCATAAAATGTATTAGGGAGGACTGTGGTATATAATGAAGAAAATTCAGAAGCTTGCAGGGCTATTGAGAAAGCAAGGAGTCAAAACTCCGAAACCCAGTGACTCAAGCACTTTTCTGTAGGAAGGGTGTCCACCTTTCAAGGATTTCAAATACATTTCACTGTAAACAGTACTGGACAGAAGTAATTACTGGTGTTGATGGGCTAAAAGGTGTTTGATCTGTGAAATTCAATGACATATTTGTCTTATTGCCATTTAAACTATTTAGGCATCGAGTAATGGTAGGATTTAAAAATCACCCTTATGTTCAGCATTTCCTCTAGGCCAAGTTTGATAGCTCTCAGTCTGACACACTGCTGTGGTCCTCTGACAAGTCCCATGTGCTTCCCCAGCTTAGGAGGAGAGCTGAGATTTACCACTGACTGCAGATTCTAGTCTCAGTGGGTATGCTTCTAGATAAGGCATTGTAATTCTGAGCAACACAGTACATAAATCACCTTGTGGAAGTACCTAAATGCTCGTGGGGTTTAGAAGCTGCAAAAATGAGAAATTGGATAATCAGATTTCTGCTCTCTATTGCTTCTCATATGTTGCCTGAGTTCTCTCTTCAGGTAAAAATAACTGATAAAACAAAAATTTTATATATTCTGTTTAAGTGAAATGTTTAAAAGGCTTCTTTTTCTGAAAAATAAATATAAAGGACAAATGCTTGATGTGAGGATAAATTCTTGACTTTCTGAGGTTGGAAAAATCCCTATGTCTGAGTCATGTTTCTGGTAGAAGTTTGCTACAACCTGGTAAACTTTAAGCATGCAAACAGAGTGGAATTTTCCATAAACTGGTGCCACCATAGTATGCACTGCACAAAGTCCAGTTTATAAACATTTATAAACCCACAAAAACTGGAAGTCGGTAATATTTGGCAAAGTAGAAAACTAGATTTTTAGTCATGGGTTATCTTCTGAGATTAGTCTTTTAACTCTGTGTGAGCTGACTCATAGGTTGAAAAGAAAGTAGAACTTTATTATCAGCAGTGATATAGGAAGAATATCAGACAAATAATGGAAATTTCATACATACAGCGCATGTCCCGGTACGTATAGATATCATAGTGATGACAAACAGCGAGGTAGTAAATATTTTTCCTTTATTGTTTAGGTCTCTATGAGATTCATATATGTGTTTTCAGAATGGTGGTAAACCTGAATTGGGTCATTTATCCCAGGCACACTTGTACATAGGCACGTCTCACTAGTAGGGAAAAAGATTGCAAAGGGTTACTACTTCCCCAGCCTGCTCCTCCAAGGCAGTGACACCTGTCACAGCATTAATTGTGCCTGTGGGTGTTTGAGCTGGAGAAGGAAAGAAAGCTTCACCCCTCTCATGAACAGCCTCCAGAAGTCAAGTGGTCCTGCATGTTGAGAGCTGAATGTGAGACTGGTGTTTGAGACCAGCAGCTGGATAATGAAACACAAATGATAAGAGCCTACAGAAGTAACCCATCTATGCATTTAATGCACTCTCAGGTCGTGAGTTATCCAGCACAACATCAGAGATACAGGAGTTTAAACTTGGTGAGGTCAAGAGCACTATAGACATTTCAGTATCTATTCCTAACAGTTTCAAATGCAAAACCAAAACTATATTTAATTTGTAGGTGAGTGGGACATGATATTAGTCGGATAGAACCACAACTAAGTTAGTAGCAGTTTAAAAACAGACTCTGAATGAACTGTCTGAAACTTAGCAAGTGTTTGAGACACTGCCTTAATTGTGCTGTTTCTCTCATTTTTACTTTCAAAGTAATTAATAAACAAAACAGATAGATAAGGTCCCTCTACTAAGATGAGTGCGTCTGTTACTCGAGGACAAAACTCTTCTCTGCTGTTCTGAAATTAGAATCAACAGGAGCTTAAAGTCACGCATATGTATGAGCAGTATGCTGATTTGAAATAATAATGAGAATTCCATCATTTAAGCTCTGCATGTTTTTAAATATAACTTTAGATGTAACTTCCAGTAGCAAATTACTTCTCAATGTTCAGTGACACACAGAAGAGTAACCAAAAATAGAATAAATGTACTTGTGATTTGCATAAAAATCAAACTAAGAAAGAATGTGCTATGGTTAGAAAGATAAAAACGACAATCCAATGAGAGCAGTGGGAAATAATGTCATTCTTTTGTGAAGAATTTCCAGTTTGAGACACTGGATATTTTAAAGAAATGCTAAATGAACTACTGAATAATTTTATATCTGTATAGTTCAAAAACTGGCGAAATATTGCTGTTTGAGGTCTAAACCTAACAAGCATCAAGAAGGCCTTGCTAAATTAAGTATTAACAAAGAGCAGCCAAGGGATTACTTTGAAAAGGAACAGGAGTAAATTAGTCATTCCAAACAATCTGCATCTTAAGGGAAATGGAAAATAAACTCATACAAACCCCTGGCAGTGTTGTTTTTAAAAATTATGACAACCAAGGTGATATGGGAATATGGCAGACAGAAAAATGTGGTATTGAATGTGTCCCCAGGATTTTTAGCAAAAACTTCTGTCTCTTGATCTCCTAATTTAAACCCTAGTTCTTCCACTAATGTCTATAATGTTCTCATCTGTAACATTATATATTATATAACAAAGTATCATCTACCTACAACCAATTAATATAAAGTATGTCATCCCCGTATGACATACTTTATACTAAGGATAAATTTGATGCTTTGATCTATGACTTTTTAAATTTCATTTTAATACTAATTTTTGGTGTTGAGTTATAAACTCTTTGTCTTGTTTCTTTGACAGTTTAACAGCACACAGCATGTATTACTCATTACTACCTGTTGCTTATTCAGTAACATGATAACTTATAGCATAGGAGAAATTCAAAGCTGTAGGCACCCAGGGCTCAGTTCTGAAAGACACAGAATAGTCTGGCTCTTGTCCAGTAAAGCACTGAAGCACATATTTATGGTTTGGGTAATTGATTTTTTTGTCAAGAGGTGCATAAAAATAAAGCACATGACTAAGGCTTTTGCTGAAGGAACTCCAGAGTACTTAAGACCACCTATTTCTGATGAGGCCATATGTTTGCTGGCAAAGTTGATTGCAGAAACAGACCTGCTTCTAATACCAGTTTTTGCTTTAATTTTATTCTATCATGAGTGTGAAAGCTTCTTCATAGCTGTTTTGAAGAATGCTGTCTGTGGCATAGCACCAGTGTACCCTTTCCTTACTCTCAGGATGTTGATATTCATGTGAACCCTCATATAGCTATGCCTTCTACCACCATTCCTTCTCTTTTCCCAGTCTCTCCTCCTCTTTCCTCCAAAGCTATTATTAATGTAAAAAAATCCTCTGTATTCCAGTGAAGCTACTATTCACTGAGCAAAGAAAATGATTTACTACTTTAATTTTAAATGCTGTGTCTGAATGTTTTCACAGAAGGGAAACTGAAATGAGGTAGTGTGTACCTAATAAAGTTTCTTTAAACTGAGAATCACAAAGAGATTTAAAGAAAAAACCCATGCCCACAACTCTAGTAGAATACTTGCACTTTACAACTTAATGAACTTTTTTTGAAGATAGTTTTCTATTAGGAACAGGTAAAGGGAAAAAATATATATCCCAAGCAGGCTGAACATGTTTGTAGAACAACTCGTCTTACAAAAGCATGTTCTCCTCTTCTTAGGTGACTAAAAGAAAACAAGAAAAATAAGAATCTTTTCAATTAAGAAACATCACCTCCATTCTGTTCTCTTCTGATACAGATTTACTTCATGATGTCCCTAGCCTGTTGTGGTCTAGATGATACCAACAGAGGCTATTAGATATCCAAAATATCTTGATAAAAAGTTTTTGCCTTCCCATGCATGAACATATTTTCTTCAGAAAGAAGAACAAAATGGAAGGGATTAGTAACTGTGTGCTGCAATGGCAAGGAAGCACAGGGGCACTTATCAAAAATTTTTGCTGTCCATCTTGGGCCTTGCCGCAGGAAATCTCACTCAACCCAGTGACTTTTGAAGAGAATGCTCCAGCTGGCCATAGAGAAAGCCTTCTGAGAAGTGGCTTGTGCCTTTCATGCAGCTGTCAGGTATAAGTAGGCTGTCAGGTGTAAGTAATAGGAAGGGCAGCCACCATATTTCCATGGGGTCTTCCCAATATTAAAGAGCCTGAGTGGCACAGAGATGCTATTCAGTACAAGCAGATTCCTTTATGTGGCATTTGCCTATTTTCCTCATGTCTCACGCCAAAATTTCCTCCTCTGTGAAGGATAATGGGAAGGATTGTCACCAGGCAGAATGAGGAATAAATAGGTGTAGGGTGCACTGGTAAGAATGGCAGAGAAAGGCTGTGCGTAATTTTCTCTGGAGACTGAAACAATTTCCAATCATCCTGAAGTATGTGCCTGAAGACCTTAGAGAGGATGCAAATTTTCTCCTCTGAGCTCAAAATGCAACCCAGAAGCATCTTGCCCAACTTTACTCCTCATTCTCACAAAGAATTAATCAGTCATGGTGTCATGGGAGTGTTGCATGTGAAGGGCTCATCAAATTCTTTTATTTGGGATCTGAACTCCTTTCCTTTTTAGAAATTATAATTAGAGTGCCTGAAATCAGATATTGTCAAGTACCACAAAAACTATGCACTTTAACTTTTATACATTTTTTAACCCCCCTCTTTTCTTTCTCTTTTAATTTTCTTCTTGCACTCTTACCTCTTTATGGTAGGAGCACCACATTCTGGCACCAGCCAAAGGAGTAACCCAGTCTGTGTTTGGATCTGCCTTCAGTGGAACTGCACCTTGCTAAATCAAACACTAGAGCTGAAGCATCCCAGGTTTAGAACACTAGAACACTCATCATCTTTGACTCTGACATGTAAAAGCATTTAAACATATGTGTGATCCTCAGCTTTTACTTCCCCTGGTCTGAATGAGACACTAAGGTACAAATGTGGTAAAAAGCATTCATGATTAAGCATGCACATCACTGTCTTCTGTGCAAAAGGAACAAATGCCTTCTCTTAAACTATTTATATAACAGGCCCCAATCCTGTAGGTTTGCAGCCTGTGCTCTGGCTTTCAGTTGTATTCGTTTCCCTATCCAAATGCCTTTCAAATTCAGCTCTGCTCTCTGGGCTAGATTGAACACTCGTAGGAATACGGTAATTAAACACAATTACAAAGATGTGCACAGTCCATGCTGAACAACCACAGGCTGCTTTCCAAGAACCTTTTTTTACTTTCCTCATCATCTGTAATTTTCCTGGCTTCTTATTTATGCTCCTCAGCTATCAAACCAGTTTTGTGCAACCCCAGGAAATTCTTTGTAATTTTGTCGCTGTTGCAGACTCCCACTACACTTCTCTGATGAGTAAAAAAAATACAAACCAAGCAAGGTGAAAAGATCCAGCAATCTGTGGAACCCCAGCTTCCACTGGCTTTGCCAGCTTTTACACACGACAGAGCTTAAAAAAAAGCCTAAGAAGCAAAAAAAAAAAAAGAGATTTGATGGAATCGCTCCTTCTCTGTTCTGAAGTTTGTCATGCATGTGTGGGTGTTAATCTTAAGAAATAAAGGCCACATTTGGCCTGTCAACGCTGGCAGATGTTGGCCTCTAGATCACCTATGTTTCAAAAATCATAGACCTTAATATTTTCTAAAAGATTTTGTGAAATATGTCTTTGTTCTTTATATAGAAAGTAATTGCCAAACCTGAAAGTCAGTTGAACAGATATGGGGAGGTTTTTTACAAAAATTATGCTATTTTCATGTCAAATCTTTTAGTGCCATCTGGTAGAATGGCTTTCAAAATGCAAATACTTTGAGATCTTATGCTATCTCCTACTACAGGTAGCTCTTTTTACCTGTTGTCAAGTGGCATCAAGTTTTGGATCTCTTATCAGCCATTCAAACATAAGATAAATGAAACAAACACTACATGGTATGTACCAAATGTAAGTATAGAATGGTGCAAAGCTTGTGTATCCCTTCAGAACCCTGAAATATTTATTGGAAAAAGCAGTCATGGTGAAAAACTTCCACTGCTATTTGTTCAATTTACAGATTAGTTTGTGGCTAGAAAGCAGCAGTCTTTATAGCCATACTGGACTTTAGGTCCTCAACTGTTATGAAGTTTGGATTATTCATCCCAGATAAGAATGAAGTTCTGAGGCATGTTTTCTAAGTCTTCAAATGAGGGATCTCGTTATCTGGGGAGTGATTTTATTATAGAATAATTAAAATATATAATAATACATATTGTAATAACTATACTGTATATAGGCTATATTATTCCCATCATATATTTAAGATAAGGCAGTATGAGAAGTAATCTAGTTTTCTCGCACTCCAAAAAGTAACCATTGGATAGACAGACCTCTCCAAAGAGAAATTCAGGACATTCTGCTGAGTTTCTGCACTGAAGCATTCTCTCAATGAGCTCTTTTCCCTGCACCAGTTTTACAGGCAGCTCAGACAAACAGAGGAAACAGCAAAATAAAATGCATGAAATTATGTGATGAAACCATCCCCTGCCAGTCCTAATTCTAATGCATCAAGGCTCAGGAGAATGCTGCACATTTCAGTGGTATAAGGGAGAAAATAGGAATAAATGTTCAAATGTTTTTTTGATGAGCATTTTGAAATGCTCATCAAAAAAACAAAAAAAAAAAAAAGAAAAAAAAGAAAAAAAAGAAAAAAAAGAGAAGGGACTGAAAAGGGAAGAAAAACACCAATTGTTTCTTCCTTCTATTAATGGGAACTTTGAAATATTTTGTTTGGCTGAGATTCAAAAATATTATTTTTTGGGGTTGCTTCTCATGGGCTCATTGTCAACTGTGGTGGGGTTTTGTACTTTTTTTTGGTGTTGTTTCTGTTTAGGCCTTTTTTTTTTCTGTTTTAATTATAGTGTCATCCTAATTCAACTGCATAAATCCCACTGTTAACTAGATCTCAGGACCTCACACTCAGATTTGCTCCAGTGAGGCCCAGAATGGGAAAAGTAAGTAATAACAGATCATGGCTGCAGAGCATAGCAGTGTTTGGGACAGGCTGTCACCCGCTGATCACTGACTGGTGTCCAAGTCTAGAAGCACAGATGTGCATACCAAACATGGTGAGAGAAATCAGAACCAGAAGAGAAAGGAAAAATGAAACAAAAATAAAACACACCAACAATAAAAAGAAAGAAAACATACTACATATCCTCATGGGGAATCAGAAATTCCTGTGCTTCTAAGATTACATTAGATTATTGCTTTTTCTGCTTTCTAGAAGTTTTAATAGTTGCCCTTGTCATTTCATGCTGTATTGGAGAGTGCATGGCTGCATAATTTGAATACTTGTGCCAGACTTTATACAGGAGTGCACTGTGAATACTTTTCATAAGCCAAGCATCCTGTGCAATGGCAACGGCTTCTGAAAACTAAATTTAAGTTGCCTCTTGACATTTGTGAATGTGTTGATAGAGACTGTGTGCTAACAGGTAATGCTGAGCAGTAGCATTTTTGGAAAATGAAAATTGATCTGGAGCTACAGGGAAAGAAACCAAATCTATTTACTTATAGGTCTCACTTGGTTATGACAAGATATTTAAATCAAAAGTCTGAAGAGAAATTTCCAGAAAGAATCCCCAGCAAAAACAAGCACTGAGGTGTTGCCTCTGGCTTTGATTCACTAAGAACTTTATCTCTTCTGCTCACATCATATGCTTCCAGCAAAAGCTTTACTGAAACCATCAAGATTTTCTTGGTAGGAGTAAGAGCACTCTTTACTTCAGCTCTTTTTGTAGACACCCAGATGGACCATTATTTCCTTAGTCTTCAGTTGTCATTGATTAGTCTACCAAAACTTCTGCCTGTGAAAGCAATCTCTAATACATGGTCTTATACATACTTTGATTTAATCTAAACCTATAACTAGTCCTATTGACTTCAGTGAAATTACCCACCTAATGTTGTGTGTGTCCCTATAATGAGGAACTATGTGGAGGAAATTTAAAAAAAATTGGTGAATTAAATTTTCTTTCTATGTGGTCAGAACCACTGCAATGAAAAGAAAAAGTGGTTTTTTGCAGAGATTATTAGCATAAACATAGCAATCCTACTGAAATGCAGCAACAGGTAATGTCAGACTTCCAAAAATAAAAAAGCCAAAAATAAATTACTTGCTAAAGTCGCTGTACCACATCTTTACATCAAAAAGAGATTCTTCTCTAAGGCCTGCTCTCAGAGAAGGTATTAAGAAGCAGCAAGACCTTAGATCATTAAAGATAGTCATTATATTGATAAATACACCTGAGTTCACAAAGTGTTTGTATTTAAATTACTTTGCTTTGCTAAAAGATATTATATGTCCCGGTCAAAATCATGTTTTTTCCAAAGTTTTTTTGTTGTAGAGGTTATTTTTCCCTCTTCAGTAAAAAAAATCCCAAACCACAAGGTTTCCTTGAATACTTAACACTGAAAATTACCTGAACATTTAATATTAAATGCAGGGAGAACATTTCATTTACTTAAACAGACACTGAAATAGCGAATGCCATAAAATTGCAAAAGCAAATAGATATATAAATATCATTTGAGGTCACCTCAACATTATAATACTTCCCAAATGTATAAAGTTGCTCTTAGGCAATAAATCAGAGTACAAAAAAAGGAAATTTAGTATGAAGCTGTCCTAGGCAAAATAATTTTTGTATCTGCGCAACAAACTCAAATACACTAATATGGAAATCAAAGTATTTTTTGTTAAGAATGCCAATGCAAATGCCATAATGATTTTTCAAGTTTCTAAAAAAATTACTACTTCAGCTTTTTTTTCCAACTTTGAATAAAAGCAATAAAATTTCATTCATAGCAGGAATAAAAAAAATTCTAAAAACTACTAAAAATTATAACAGACTCTGCAGTGATGGTAGTACATGATAACACAGCTAAATAGATAAAAGGTAACACAGCTAAACAATAACACTCTTTTGGAATATGAAATCAAAGTATTGAATAAGAATCCTATCTCCTTTGTTCAGCCTTCAGTCATCTATTCACAAACTATGAGTTGTCTAAAAACAAGCCATCCTTGAGAATTTAGAATACTTCACCACTGCAATTATTACAACTTTTTATTTATTTGGAAAAATAATCTAAAAATTAGATTATTTGTTCATTATTTATTGTTAAAGCAATAAATAACGAACAAATAAATATAATTGTAATGAAACAGTACATGAAGACAAGTGACTAAACTGTTATTTATGCCTAAAAATTGGGTAGGGAGAAAAGACAAAATAACCCTAGTTTAAGCTTTGGGGGGGGGGGGGTGTTTATTGGTTTGTTTTGTATTTTTATTTTTAAAACTTAAAATAAGGGTAACCTTTCTGCTCTTTGTTTCTCCTGTTCTACTTCATTCCATGGATGTTTGTGCGTTATCACCTTTAAAAGCGGGATATCAAACTTTAATTTTCTCCTTCAAATAAGAATAATACATATTTGTACATTGTTTACAGGGGAATCAACAGGTGCTGCCTGTCGACAAGATGTTGCCCTGTGCTCTCTTCCCCCTGTGTGAGGCTGAAGCTCCTCCAGGTTACCATTCTCTGCTAAAACTGCTACATGTCTGTCTGTCTGTATGAGTTTTGTTTAAAATATCAATTCTCTAAGCAGTAACTTAGTAAAGACCTGTCTTCTGCACAAAAATTCTTGCTTCAGGGCATCAGCATTCTGTCTCAATACACATGCTTTATCTTACAGGATTCTAAAATGAAAAAGGAATGAGTAGATTTCAGTCTTTCTTATTTGAAATATGATATAATGTACAATAGAGTAAATAAACCTTTTGATTATGCTCTATTTTCTGCCAAATTTAATATTTTATAACACTTCATAAATTATTACTCCAATGTAATGGAGCCTTGAATCCATTATTCTCACATTTCTCTATGCTTTCTGGGCCAATAACCAGAATAAACCTTGTGCTGAATCATTCAAGTGCTGAACAGGTACTGTCAGGAGCTTTCATGATGGGACTTAAGGTCAGCCAAAGCTTTGAGCTGAAACTTCATATTTTGTTTTTGGAGTCAGTGCTCTAAAGAACTGAAACTAATACATTTTCACCAGTCCTGCTTTCCTCCAGTCTTGCTTTCCAAGCCATTGACTTTCCAGCAGTTTTCATCCGAATCAGACTGTACACAGCTCATTTGGGTTCCTTTACAGTATTTCCTTCTTTCATCTGAAGATTTAAGTCTCTGGTCTTTTTGCTCTTCCTGCCAGGCTTGTTTCATGCTTTCTGTCTCATTCAGACAAGGCAAATGGACTGACTTCTGCTCTGCCGTCAGTCTCTGGACTTTAAATACTTATATACTCTATTCAGGATATGGGCTTTTAACTAACAAGTGAAACAATTATACCATCCATCCATCTGAAGTAAATCTTACCTTTTTTTCTATGCAGATCTGATACAGGCAAATTTTCACATAGAAAATTCAGCCTTCTGCTCCAAGTCCAATCTCATAAATCTGGTCTGCCCTTCTATAGACCTATGCCAAGTTTTCAAAGTCACATACAGTCCAGTCTCTTAGGAAGAGCGATAATTAATCTGAGAAAACAACGAAGCAGGAACAAAACAGAAAAATTTGAAATCAGCCACTTGTACAATAATAAAGGCTTTCAATATCCAGTGAAATTGATTAGCAAAAGATTATTCCAATGAAACAAACATTACTAATGTTTGTCTCTTGGAAAAGTAACTCTACTTCTTTAGCCACATTGTAATACTTTTCAGATCAATATGAGCTTGTCTTGTTGCGGTACTTACCACTGCAATTACATGTGCTTTTTGTACAATTTTTTTCACAGTAAGTTTTTTTAGCATAACTAAGGTAAAGCAGAAACTTTTACCTAGTTACAGTTGAGAAAAAAAAAATGTTGGCCATACCAGCAGCAGGAGCAAAGGTGGCGGGAATGTAGTTTATTGTTAACCAACTTATTTAAACTAGTGAGGTCCATGACATGCCTGAGGAAATTTTTCTTAAACTAACACTTTCTTTACTTGCAAAATGGAAATTAAGGATTTGCATCAGTAGTTATATTTTAATAAATTTTTACATGGAAATATACATGAAAAATACTTTAAATTTATAGCAACTATCTATCTCAGTGACATACCTTCTTCCTCACTCTGTTAATGAGAAAACAGAGGTTTATTCTATACAAGGCAGAAAGAATGAAAACACTCTACAACAGCTTAAAATGGCATCAAGCTATTCTTGGCAGAGCTAGTGATTCTGAGAAAAAAAACCACAAACTAACGGCTTTTCTTCTATTAAATTCAAACAGTGCTCTTCATTGTAAAGAAAGAAAGCAAAAGGTTCAAGCAATAAAGGTTTACTGCCATGAAAAGTTACACAGTGTACTGTTTCCTCTGTGACAGGAAAAAAGCACCAGTATATCAGGCCACAGTGTATAGCTGGCTGAGACACTGGTGAGTCACAGCACAAGGGTTTTGTCAGAACAGAAACTGCACAACAAAATTGTGCAATTAGTCAAGATGCACACAGAAACCTGCATATTTTTCATAAGAATAAACATCATTGAATCTTCAGTCAAGATAAGCAAATAGGGAAAATATTTCTGGCAGTCTTCAGATGACATTTTAAATGAATACTCTGGTTATGTCACACTGAGGTGTTTTTTTTTCTGTCACCAAGCTTTCTGTGACAAACAGACAATGAAAGTGAAGTTCTAATCACAACAGTTTTTCCTAAGTGAACCAAAGTGTTTAGCACATATGAATATTGAGGTAAGACATTGCATTTATTCAAGCATTGCAGGAAAACTGTGCTGTAGATATTTTCTAAGCAACCAACAGACAGCTGTAAATAAGCACAACAAATGAGCAGTGTAAGAGATGTACAAGTTTATTTATAAATAGTTTAAATACTGCTAAATTCAAAGCATTATCTATAAGCAAATAAAGGAGCTGAAGTAATTATACAGAATCCCCTTGTAAAGTTGTAAATGTTCAAGATGAAGAAGGAAACAACTGGGTATGTCACTGTTGCCATTTTTCCTGATTCCAGAATCTTACAGAAAATATCAAACTAACTGAGCTATTTTAGAAGTTCTTTTACACTAGGTTCACAATAGATTTTCAAAAACTCAAAAGCTTATTTGAAGCAATTTTCACATTTCATATTTCAGAAACAAGAAACTCACCAAGTTGCAATGAAGACTTTACAGAGATATTTAGCTTAGAACTTACTGGTAATCTCTTTAAATAAACAGCAATGTTAATAGTTGCAGCTGAACAAAACTTTCATAATGGCATTCTCAACTTTGTTCTAGATCTCTAGAGAGAATAAAATTGATGTGATTCAGACTGGGATAGCATCATCAGCTGCCCTGTATCGCTTCATTTGTAAATGAAGATCCTCCAGCAGGACCTCATTCCTTAGCATATACATCACTGACCTCTGTATGGTCCCAAATCCAAGGATTTGAGTTTTCAGAGTACCATAGCAACAAAGCTTTCCAACCTCCTTCTTCTAGCACATCTACTGGGATTTAACCTCTCTTCCTATATTTTTAACCAGCTATTACAAAACTAAAATAAAAAAGCTTTTTTCTACATCCATTCTAAGAAGTGGATACATAAAAATACCTGCAATTTTTTTCCCCCTGACTTATTGATGAGATACATGAGATTCATGTTTATAGAGAAAATTTGGGCATCTGGAAAGTGTTTTTTGTGATAAGAGTGGAGTGACATTAAACAACATGAAAGAAAAAGGATGAACACAATACCCCCATTATAATGTTCATATTTATTTGAGCAGCAAAATAAGTCTTGTCTTTACATTTTTATTTGTTGACATGTAGGCTTGTGCTAAAAGAGTAGAGAATAATAACATAAATAAAATAAAATAAGAGAAACCAGAACGAAATTGACTTGTAGCCTCCATTATTCTGAACTTGCATATATGTCCCTTTCTCTGCTTAAACTGTTTTAGATTTAAACATTTGAGGAGAGTATTTATGTCTTCTAAACATTTGCAGCAAACAGGAAAGAGAAACATAAATCTTTGAATGGTTCTGTGGATACTGTCTCAAAAGAATCAATAATGCAGGCATTTTATTTGAACATTTCTACAAATGTAGAACCTGCAAATGTTTTGCAGTTTTTCTGCAAAACTGTCTTACCTTGATTGTTACGTAGACTACTTTCTTACACAAATCTGTTTCCTATCACATGAATGGGACAAGATACATGATTTGATAAAGTAATAAGGCAAAACTGTAAAAAACCTAATAGAAATCTCTTTTATAAGTCAAAAAATTCTCCAGTGTATGTCACAATTCAAAAAGGGACAAATAGAAATCTGGATAATTTGTCTGAAGCCTCATGAACAATAGACTAAACAACTTCAATGTCAAGCCTAACCTGTCTTGCTTTTAAAAAAACATATAGACAGTGAGATAAATGGACCATAAATAATGTTTTCTTCAGACTTTTATTATCTTGAAAATTACAGTGAAAAATATTTCATTTTGTAGTCCTTCTAATATTGACCAAATAAACAAGAGGCTGGATTCTCTTAACAGAAGCAGAATTGATTAGTTCTTAAGGATATTTTCAGCTGTGAAATGTTAACCACACATGTTAACCCCAAATCTCGTATTTCTTAGCCAACAGATGAATACATTTCTGGACAAGTCTTTCTCAGTCTTGCTCAACATTCCCAGGGATATTAGAGACTGGAGCTCACATTTCATTACCTGCCTTAAAATGGTCCTGAAAACTAAAGTAGGATCCATGCAAGGAGGAAGAGCTCTGACAGAGCACAGCAAGACCAAATAAACTTTTGTTTTAAAAGGGGGAAGGCTGAGCTGGGTCACTTCAGAGGGGAATGATGTCCCTTGGAATGGACCTACTTATTAAATAAAGACCACATCCTACTGTGGGAATGTGGAGAGGTAAAAAGAACCACACCATAATTTCACAAGTCCACCCATACACAGATTCTGGGACATATGTCTTGTGCTTGCATTCTCCCATACAATATTTATTACCTACCATCTCCCATTTTAAAAAGCTTACATATTTTAATTCTTTATTAAATGAGGTACAGTCTCTCTTGGTATAGGCTTTTAACCACTAAAAAGGATGCCTTTAGTAAAAACTAATGCAGGTGAGTGTATATGCCAATACTGGTTTTAGAAAGAAATGTGAATCATATTTGATTTTAAATTAAAAAAAAAATATTTAAACAAGCAAGAATACAATTATGACAACTTCCAATTTGCTGTGATTAGCAATGGTCCTGTTCATCTGAAAAAGGGTGAGGGCTTCTAAATGACTACAAGTTACCATGGCTCTGGCTTTATATTCCAGTTGAGATAGCATTTCCAGAAGGGAATGTTGTCTCCTGCCATGCTGGAATCATTTTCCATCGGCAGTTTCATAGAGATAAGAGTGACACCTAGTGAATCATTAATGCTTCCAACATTTTTTCTGGGGATGAAAAAGGTGGGGAAGGAAACCTTATTAATCTCTCAACTAATGCTTAGATAATCCTGTTAGAGATCTGATGAAATTTCAGCCTTAAATAGTTTAACAGTATTACATTACAAGATTAAATATTAAAGAATTATATTAAGTATGCCTGGTGTGCCTAATTTTTTTAATTTTGATAATGCATCTGCTAATAAAATACAAGGCTTCTCCAAGAAAATAGAAACTCTTCATTCCTTTTCAATACCATAAGTGTGTAAAGAAAGTGCAAGACCCAAATTCTTTTCTTTTTCACATTATTTTCATCTTATTCAACAATTAAAAACAAATCCCTAGGATCTTACTAAATATTTAGGTTATCTTTACTTTCATGAAACTATAATCAACACATTCTAAACATGGAAGACATTGAAGGGGTTATTTACGTCCATCCTAGTTTGGGTAATTTAGAAATTATTCTTTGATAAGGCTGACTGAAAAGTGACCACAGTTCTTCCTCCATTTTAACAGACTTTATACATTGTTTCATGAGTCTAGAAGTGCTATAATGTTTAAATGAACATAAAGTTACTTTGCTATTAGTCCTACATCATCAAAAAGTGTTGGCAGTGAAATACATTTAATGTAATCCAGTTTTTTTTACCTCTTTGCTGTTCAAAGAAAACAAGGAAGCCAAAATCTATACGCAGGCCAGAATGGTGACCTGTAGTTTCCATATTTACTGATTTTTAGCACTGAAAGATGGATGGATTTTATTGCAAGAATATATCTCTTTTTCCAAGGCAATAAAGTTGTCTAACAAGTCACAACAGAGCACAGCATAACTTTATTAATTCATGTTATAAGGAAAGTAAATTTTCCAACTTTTTAAATCACGTTTTAGTGGTAGTTCTGTGAAGAATGTTACTTGAAAAATAGTACTTATCAGAATAAAATGCTACAGTCTTCCAGCAGTCTAGGTGTTCAGCTTATGATGATGTTGTAATTGCATGTCAAATTCAGCAAAAGCAGTAGATTTCCACAGTGTGCCAGATACCAGCAGGTCAGGGCACTACATCTATTGTAAAGCAGAACTTGCAATCAGAAGGTGGTTTTGTGACACAAATTAAAAATTAGCTATCAGTACAGACTGATGTTTATTATTTATATCAGATAAAATCTGCGATTCAGTTTTATTATAACTCATTATATGCTGATTTGGATAACCTCTAGGTGGAATTTTCAAGATCCATTGGAATAAAAATGATGGTTAGATTTGTGTGAACTTTAGTAAAAGCAAAGCAGGAAGCTTTTCCAGGAAACAATTTTTAGGATGCTGCATGTCGAGCCTAGTTGCATGTCCAGGCAACCTTAGATAACAGTGATAGCTCTCCTTTTGTCCCTTTTTGTGTGTGTGGGCTGGGGATAGCAGTGTTTCACTACATTTTTTCCACCTCAAATAACTCCATCTTCAGAGTAGCAAAATAAGAGGTTACAAAACCTCTTACCCCTCAAATAGTCAAGGCTTTTGATTCTGTCCAGCATCAGTGAGGACTTCTTAATGTCAGGACTTTAAAATTGTAGTTAGTTTCCAAAATACCCTATGTTGTATATCTAGGTTTCCTAGATCTGGAGCTGGTCTTGAGTCTTTCCATGTGTCTGCTGATTTATATAAATGTTATATCATAACATAGCCTCCAGCACATTCAACACTCACTGCTTACAAAAAAACCCACGATGTTACCGAAGGGGAAAAAAAGAGATTGACAGTAAAATTATAAATAAGTGTGTTGTTCAAAGGTATCACCTTTGGCCTTCATCACCTGGTAAAAACACCAGTTCAACTCAGTCAGAAACTGGAAAAAAAGTACCCAGAAGAAATTTCTTAAGATGGTCTTAATGTTGAAACCTTCAAAAACTTGTGAAATATTATCACACAACTGATACATATTCTTTTCAAAAGAACAGGTACTCGACACCCCAAAAAATACCAAATATAATTGTGTTTCAACAGGTAATCACTGACTTTTAAACACTGATATTCAGCTAATTCTTCACTTTTTGTTTTTGTGATGATACATTTATTGAAGCGTCCACAAACTAGATCTCATTAAAATTTTGACATGTAGTTTTTAGACTCCACTGTGCCTTGCTTTCAAGAACATGACCCACAGCAGGACCAAAACCCCACATGGTAATTGTTTGTAGACATTTCTGCCTTCAGCCAAGCTCTGAGCTCTGCAGAGCATGTAACCTTTGACATAGCATTGTGCAAGCCCTGCTAACCTGCTTCTTCACCAGCCCTGCTTCCTCCCTCAGCATGAGGGACTGGAGCATTTGAATTGTCCATGAGGTCTCTTGCATGTTGCAGGTGTGGGAAGTGTTTGGCCCCTTATGCTGGAATAGTCCCACTCATGATAGTTATGATACAATATAAGCTACTCCTGAAATCCTGCACCACTCCAATACTTGGGTAAGACAGAGGTCAACACTTCCACGCTCTGCAATTTTAGAACCCAAAATCTGTTCTTGAAGGTAGAGGCAACTGTTATGTGAAATACCAAGCAGTATTCACTGTTTTCTTTTTTGAAAGTTAGTTCTATATTCATAAATTCCATTGCATCTGTTATTTTTCTAGTCTTCTAGGTATTCTTTCTACATAATAATCTGACAGAAGTGGTTCTTCCCTTGTGATTCTTGTCATCTGAAGTATCTGATTTCTTCTAAAAGTTTTGCAAATAGAAATTAACCTATTCAAGTATGCTTAAATACAAATGAGGAAAGATAAACAAAATTTAAATTTTAATTTTATGAGGACTTACTATATCTCTCATTAAAGTAATTTCAACATTTATTTATTCATATTCCCAGAATTCTTATAAGCTAGAAAAGTATTATAATCCGTTTTATAGATGAAGTGTTTTGCTGCTGTCAAATAAGATAACTTCTCACCCAAAAAGTTTTACAGATTTATGAATACAATCTGGACATCTTGCCTTGCAGCCAGGGTTTTCCTAGTTTGTTTTTTTGTTTTTGTTTTTTTTTTTTTTTAAAGGCAAATCTAGAAAGAATATATATGAATGCCTGGCAATATTTCCTCAGCTGCATTGCATATTGCTGAATAACAAAGTAAATCAGAGGATAAAAGTCTATGAAACTACAGGGGAGGTCCAAATGATCTCTCATTGTTTCTGTCTTCATTTAGAAGAATTAGGAACATATCTGCAGAAATCACCACATCTTGTTGGGGACCTTTTGTCCATGCTGTATTTGTTTCAGGATGCTTTGCTTTGAACTGTCTCCAGCCTGGTCCCATGCACTGAGTGTTCGCAGCAGCTGGTGTGCTTTAGATGTAATTTGGGAATGCACCTTCTGGCTTGTCTTACCCAAATGAAATTCAGTTTGTCTGCTCTGAGTCATCCATGCAATAAGAACCAAAGCCCAGCAAATGGGAACAGCCAGGATATTTGCTTTAGTGTGCTCCAGATTCTAGCAAAAAATGCTGAAGAGGACACATTCTTTTTGCTTGTTGTGCCAGTTGGGCACTATAGAGTCCTTTATAGCTGCCTGACCTTGGAATGGCAGGAGACTTTGAGAAGTCCCTGTCTGCTCTCCACTAGCTAGAAGAAAGACAGCTCCAGGATTTTGTGCACCAAATTGTGTAACTCTGCACTGGTATTTCTGAGCTCTGCAGGACCTGCATTCCAATTCTCCTTTCCACAGCAAGAGAGCCATCAACTTGGCCTTCAGACTATGTCCAGAGGGAGTTATATAGGCAGTTAATAAATTCTACCAAAATAATGCAACCAAATCAGCTAAATATTTAATTAATATTTAATTAAAAAAACTACACAACCAAAAATACAAAATAACCCCCAACCACATAAAAAAAACTTTCAAGAAATATAGATTGGGGAAATATTTGCTGATTCTCCTGACTCCATCTGATCAATCTGAGTCACACTGTGCAATGTGAAATGACTTTTATTACGACAACCTCTCTTATCCCACACATCACAGAGAAAAGAATGCAGGAATTCAGGATTCAGGGTACCTCACAGCAAGCCAAGCAAAAAAAGAAAAAAAAAAAAAAAAAAGAAAGAATTTAATCAATAGAAGCAGAATTAAAAACAAAAAAAACACAAAACCCCCAACAACAAACATTAAAAATTAAAATTACATTATATTAAAAAAAAACCCCAGAGTGTTAACACAAGTTATATACAGAAAAAGGAAATATTTCTGAAAAGGTACAAATGAGAAGTCTATGAAGACACAGCGAAGCACTGCTCTGAGTGGAGCATGGACAGTAACATCTAGGAGGTCTATGCACACACTTAGAAGACAAACAAAATACTTCTTCTTTGGCCCAATGATTAAGGAACTGAGGGATCTGTGGAATTTAATGCTGCACATGGAAAACCTCCTAGGAATGCATATGGGCATACAGTATGAATGGAGTATAAGGAGTGTGGAATTTTGCCATATTTGCTCCTCCACCCAGTCTCATACCAAGACTGCTATGATGAAAGGAGAAAGGGGGTATTTTTTGTGACCATGTGAAAGAGAATTAGAGAGCGACATATTCATTTAGTACTTTCATTTCTCCTAGAACAAATAAGAGATTAGTAACACAGACATTTTTTTTGCAGCAAAAAGAAAAGAGATCTCCCACATTTTAAATTTTTTCTCTTTGCATAGACTCTTTGCTGCTTCATCACTGTTTAAGAAGGCTAAGAAACTATAAACTAGGTAAGAACCTAGAATTCAACTCTTGGTACTTTTCCTTTTGTTCATCTGGTATGAAATTGCATAAGGAATAGGATGCTATTCTTACACAGATCTTGGGTGCGGGCTCTTCACTCTATCAACTAATGGTAATGGGTTACATTATTTAATTTGTACTGGGCAGTGGAATCCCTCTGAAGCCCTTTAGAAAAAGTAAAGACAAAGTGAAGCCCGGTAAAATAATGATCTAATCAAACTGAATAGAAAAAAATAACAACAAAGTATGTAGTATAACAAAATAAATCAATAACTTCAATGTTGGTCCTACAGTATTAACCCTTGTCTATAGAGACTGAGTTAGGTGCTAACTGAGAAAGCCCGTTCTCTTAGTTTTGACAGGAAATTGTCCAACTTGGACTCCATGTAGAGAAAGCTCTGCTCTTTGGGGGTAGGCTTGGGAAGTGGTAAAAGAAAACTGATCTATTTTATCACTATTTATATAGCTCTTTAAATTTACTTGGGACTGTACAGTATGCTGTTATGACAGCCTCTGGCCAGGAAATCTTACAGTTAAACAGCATGAGCCTGAAACAATATGTTCAATTATGCAAATAAACACAGAGTGGCTCAAAGGGCCAGATGGTGTGAATCAGGCAAGGCTTATACACTTAAGTGGTACTCAGGCAATTTACAGAAGTTAGGAATCTTCCCCAAGATGGGTTCAGATGGAAGGCTTTGCAGAACATCTGCATTTACAGCTGTTTTGTGAGAAAGGGATGAGAAGTCACTGTGAGAATGCTGTCCAGGCACCCAAGGGAGAACAAAAGAAATCATTAAAGGCAGAGGAAACAGAGTTCACATAGTGGAGAGGAGAAGTTCATGTAGTGTGATTAGGCATGCAGTTACAGTGACATTTAGTAACTTTAGATGAGCTAATACATCACAGATTTCTTGACAAGTGGTAGTCTACTTCAGATTTTTTCAGAAGGAAAAAATTTAAATTTTCTATTTTCTACAGTAGATTTTGTTTGGTTTTGTTTTCCTGGAATGTAAACAAACTTTTATCTTCAAATGTTTGACAGCTGACATTCTGCAGGGAAAATTAATAATAAAAGGGGCAAGCAACCAGACCTTTTTAAGAATTAAAACCAACACTCCTTGGACATGTGGATGCTCTTTCTTTCTCCCTGCTATGCACTAATGCCAGGAAGCTCCCCAGTAGTTCACACAGGCACCCCCTGGGTGTGGGCCCCTCATTTCCTCACCTGCACTGTCGGTCATCTGGCTGGAATCGTTCCAGCTTGTGGTGTCTGGAAGGAACGAAGGCCTGGCTGGCCCAGACAGGTTGAAATGGTGGTGGGGCCACTTCTGGCAGCACCAAGCTTTGATCACTGCTGTGGCCACCACAAGATCTCTCTCCACTGCCAAAAAAATTCCAGCCTTCCTTTACATTCCTTTTCAAGCTGACTTTCTTTTGTTCCCAAAGCCTCTTGGTAATTTCCTAGTTGCTTTTCACTCTGTTTTGTGATTATTTTGTTCTACAGAGTAACCTGTTTGGAGCAAATCCCCCATCAGACAGTTCTGTATATTTCATTCTGATATTCCCTCCTTTGCGCTGAAATTCCCTATGCCAACACAACTTTTCCAAGCATAGACTACACAAATTGTTCTCCTGTCCAGGAGAACAATTTGGAACAGTTCATAGTCACCTGAATATAAGCTCCTAATACAAGGCAGGAGCAAGAGGACTCAGTTAAATCTTTATGGGTGGTTGCTATGGAAACATGAAGAAGTTATTTTGCTTTTGAAGTAGTCTAGAAACCTGTGTTCAGCTCTACACTGTATTCCAAAGTCAAGAAAAGTTGTGGAAAAACCATTGGGGGTTCAAATCTTAATGACAAGGATGAAAATTGCATTGAAATGCGTTACCTGAAGGTAGGGACATCTGGAATTGCTTAGAGAAGCCTTAAAGATCTTAAAGATGTGTTCAGAGGAAAAAGAAAATCTAGGTAATAAAGACTTCAGTAGCAGGGAGCTGAAGCTAGACAAGTTGATGTTGGAGAAAAGGTAAATATTTCAGGTGAGTTTCACAATCCTTCCTCTTTAATCAGTTTTATTCTAAATAACTGACTTTGTCTTTTATAATCCAAATTTAAGCATCAAAGTAAAACAATACCCTGAGAACTAAAAAACCACACAAACTCCAGAACACTGTATATAAAATTGCATTTCATGTTTTTTTCAAATCTTGATCACAAAATTTGGTAGTATATATGTATATATATAGTTTTCCATTGTACAAATATATGCACATAGTAGCTTAAATCACAGAAATAAAATTATTACCTTGTGATATGGAAGTTCAGATGTTATAGTTACTAGAGCTGGATGGAAAATGAAAATAAATTCTGCTGCAATAACATAATATATTAAAAAATCTGACCTACAAAAACTTAAACTTCAGTGCCACCTTTTTCTTATTAAATTTGAAAGCTGTGTACCCAGTAGCATGTGATCCACAGACCTTAGAAAAGGAATTGTTGTTAATTAGGAATATGGATGGTGAATAGAAGTGTAATTACTTTAAGCCTCCTACAAAAATCCCTGTAACTGAAAAAATTAAAAGTTAAAAGGAGCTCAGAAGAAAATATAAAGAATTGATAAATAATTGGCATATGGGCTGATTCAATTAAAAAGATATTAATATTAAAGAACTGGAGTGCCTAGATGAATGTCACTCTGTAGAAAGCAAATGGAGGCGGCACTAAATACCTGTAGGTAGCAAAAAAGTAGTGGGAGGAAGAGAAGGGCTTGCTTTTTGTTCTGAAATCAGCTCACAGAAGAACCTGGCTACAGGCCTGGCTGCTATCAAACCTACATACCTCTTCAAGATCAAGAAAGATTACCCACCTCTTTTTCTGAAACACTAAAGTTTCAGAGTTGGAGGTGTAGGGGTTTTTTTCATTTAAAATATTCCTTCAATTAGTTTTCCACTTAGTTTCTCAATTAACTTATGAAGTTATCTTCATACATTATTTTCATTTGTGCACAATTGAGCACTTTCTAACAGGTGATTGATGTGAACAAGGAATGCTGAGGTTTCTTAAGTAAAGAGCTCCTAAAGGAAGTAGGCTGTGAAAGGGAGTAGCCAGCCTTTAACTCTGCTGATTAAAGGACATGATTTTACAGAATGAAGTAATGGGAGCTCTCCTTGTTCAAATCAGAAGTATGTTTCCTCAGACTCTTCACCTTTTGGACATTTTCTTACTTTCACAACACAGGAATTTAATCTTCTACTTTTCCATAGACCTAAGGAAGATAAATTGTGAAATATTTGCTATGATGAAATCAGTCATTTCCCACCCCACTTTGTACTAGTGTTACCTAAAAGTCTACCTTTGTCCTTAGCACAAGCAGGGAAGAAGATTACAAATAATTGAAAACACCAATCAAATAAATTTGAAGTTTAAAATGTGGAGTTAAAAACAGCACTATAATTTAGTCATTTTTGGTCAATATTTAGGCCACAATAAAGAGCAATGACAGATACTCAGTAAGTACTCATAGAACACGAACTGCTTGGCTATGGAGTGGAAGAAGAGGAATGGAAAGGCATTGTGACTGAAGGAAACTTAAGTCCTCTGGGTCAGCCACACTATTAGTCAGCATCTCTCAGAAATCATAACACCTAGAGGAGGACCTCTATGACAGTGTTTTGTTTTATTTTATTTTTAATTTCTCAGGAACCTCTCTAGAATTTCACTCCTTAATGGATATGTTCTCAGATAACTCTGATTTTCCACTCATGAGAAGTCCTCTCAGATAGATGTAATATTCTCATTGAATTTTCAGTCTGTGCAACAAATAGTTCTACAGGGTCATGAAATGATTTTAAAATCACGTGGAACTTTTGTGTGCAAACCCAGAACTTATTTTAGAACATCACTGGGTATCAGTCTGGTTATTTTCTTCGAGGAGAAATTACTTCCTCTTTTATGGACACAGGCCCAAATTTGTTCACTAGGGGGTGTAAAAATAAATGAGGGATCAATTTGAAAATTTATTCTGAAATAAGGATAAAAATTGTGAGGGGAATATGCAGGAAGGAGTAGAAGAGGTACCTTTGGTCATGTGAGGAGAGGTGAAGACCAGAGGTCTTCTGTTCACTCTCCAAGCTTGGCAGGTGGAGTGTATCCCTCTGTGTCTCTGTCTGTCTGTCTTCTGCAGTGGATGGTGTCTAACAGAGTGCCACAAGCTAGGACAGCCTGCTGTCAGTAAGTTCCTGGTAAATCATACTGATTTAGACAAAGTGCCACATGACTGGCTGCTTAATTAGCCAGGCAAAAGGAAGAGATTCACAGCTACCTGCCTGGAAAAGCAATGCTTGCTTACTTTGGCAAAAAGAACTACAGCAAGTTGAACACACAGCAGGGAAAATTAATGTGCCTCAGGAGCAATACTGGCACAACAAATAGCAATAAGCAGTTTGGAAAGAAACTAAAGGTGAGACAAGCTTCCCAATAACCTTCAGAGAAGTATCCCTACTCCAGAGAGTCTACTCTTCTCAAGGTGATGCTTGACATATTAATGCAAGGGATTACATGAAGCCTCTGACAGGGGCAAACCAGACAAGATGCTGTCCAGTAGTTACTGGGAGACCTATAGAGAATGCTTTTAGAAAAGGACTTTGATAGTGAATATAATGGGGGACTTGCTAGGATTACTTTTCATTAGACTGTATAATAGTACCAAATTTAAGTTGGGGAAATGCATTTTCTTATTAAATTAAACATACAACTGGATAAAGCAATTCTGGGAGTTATCCAGTGGATAGATCAGAGTATACAAATGTATTGGATACACTGGAGTAACCCATTTTTCAAGATGGATTTCTGATCAAATAAAATTTCTTCAGTTGGAAAAAGCTGCTCCTTTGAATTTCACATCAATCTCTATTTTTAATGTGTGGTTTTTTCCACCTTGTCTGTCCTTTGTGTCTCGATTACAACACAGTTCTCTAGACTTCGCCAAAATGAACTGTTACTTCGTTTCTCTCTCTCTCACTCTCTCTCTTTTTTTTTTTTTTGGCATGCATTTCTTCAGGTCAAAGATTATATTTACTGCAATCTTATTGAGGCATGAATTGCTGGAAGTGAATTGGATTTTCCATGCAGCAAGGACCTTAAGATCTGACACAGTCAGTACAATTGTAGAAATGTAAATTGTATGCTGTTTTATTCTAATCGTTCTTAGAAGAAAATTAATGTAAAAAGATTAGATTTAAAATAGCATTTTGGTGACTATGACACAAATTATGCATAAGTAGGAATGTGGGATTGTTATGAAAGAGAAGGGGCTTTATCAGAGAAGAGTGATATTGCTTTAGGTGCTGCCTGCTAAAAAGAAAATAATAATGTGCTAAATAGGATTTATGAAAATCAGATTATGAGGCTTTCAAGTTAGGCAGTTTTCCCGAGGTGCAAAAAAAAAAAGTCCCTCTTTATATCAAAGTAATCAGCTTTTGCACATACAGAGAGTCCATTTACTGACTCTTGCAGGAAAGAGTTGTTTTGTTGCTCAACTCAGGTAATTAATTTAAAGTTAAAGGAATAGATTAGCGTAAAATAATCATTCTAATGCCTACTCGTTTGCTTGAGCTTTGGTAGACACGCAAACTGTCCATTAGTAGGGAGTAAAATATATCATCATAGTATTAAAAGTTTGTGTTTTTTAAATCTCTGAAGTAATAAAACAATGGTAACAATACTGAACTGTTTGAAGTCCTGATGAAAATTAGGTATAATTTCAAACAGATAGCTAAGAATTGAAGATTATAATCTGTCATAGTCAAGGGTTAGATATATCCACATCTCTGCATACTGGCATTGCAATTCCTCTGGGCAGAATCCTGACCACTGAATTAAGTGTCCAGGGCATTTAACATGAAGATAATCAGGAGCTGTTGATTTTGGAAAATGGTGGTGCACAAATCTCTACACTGAGAGGGAAGCCTCTGAAAGCAAAGCACTGGGAAATGCCAGGTGTGTCTGACCTCTTGCCTTTCACAATGGAGGCAGAACTAAAGCAAAAACCTAATTCCTCATGGGGAGCCTAAGCTTTGCTTTCCCACCTCATATTTTCATTCTTTATTCTTCATGGCTCTCTCAACCAGACACAGAGGTAGAAAGCAATTGATTGAAATGGACTTTTTCTGGTTTCCTTTCAGCTATTTGGAAGTTAGCATACAGTCTGAGGCTCTAAACCCAAGGCAGAAGAATAACACTTCCACCTGGCTTAGACAGCCGGCTGTTCTGTCTGTTTTTGCCACATGTGGATGCAAATACAGGCACCTACGCAGCATTTGCAAAATCCCGAATATTCACCTCCAGCACAAAACCCTGTGCTCTCTAAAGTGCAGTCTTTGGTCTCTCTAATCATCTTTTTGAAGGGGATGCTGATGACCGCCTCCGAAGTCTTAAAATAGGCATGGTCAAGTCACAAAAGGGTTCTGTGGTTAAGAGCCCTTCCACAGCTTATCCAAAACCCAGACTGCAAATGTCAAGGGGAATGTAACATATAATTATTCCAGAAGGACAATAACAGTGATGGTATAAAAGCTCTAAATACTCTCAGTGCCTTTCTTATTTATATTTCTGCCACGGTCACCTACTCTTTCAAGATGAACACAACTCTGAATTGCAGCTTTTAGGGGCTTAGTAAAAATGGAGATTTTGGTGAAGTCTGGGTCACAGGTGCTCTATTGATAACAGTTTGAACTAACACTTTCTTTTTAATCATTTTGATAACATTTTAAACTTTTTGTTCTTCTTTGCAGTAGTTTGACGACACTTTCCTGAGTGTTTCTGAAAGATTAAGGTCCAATAAAAGTACATTCAAAGGATTTTTAGTTTTAGATAGCCTTTGTAGATTCTTCCACATTAGTCCCTCCAGATTTATAATGGTTCATGACATTAACTTTGCATCCCTTGGGTTTGTTTCTTCTTATGCATTCTAATATTTGCTTAGCTTGTACAAATAACTCTGTTATTTGCCTTGAAAATTCCTCATGCTAAATTAAATTAGCCTGCTGATTCTTTATTTCACATTAAAGGATTTTGAAGGAATTATCACCTGGGCTAGCAAAAGCAACAAAATTAACCTAAAAGTAATTCCAAACCTTTCCAGAAGTGAGGGAAACTTGTTAATGTTTTGAGGGGTTTTTTATTTGTCATTTATGTACCATGCAGAGCATTATGCTTTTAGGAAAGAGCCACAAGCAGACATAAAAAGGAAATTGTTCTGTCACTGAATTTGCTGAGCTTACTAATTCAGGAAAAATAGAAACAAAGGAGAAAGTCTTCTTGTAAGACAAGCAGGAAAATCTGCTTGACAAAGTAATTTTTTATGTTTTCTTTTTTTAGGCATAAAATTTCAGACAATTAGGTACTTCATATAGTCTCTTGAGCTTTTGAAATTTAGCATGAATATATGATAACTGCTCACTCAGTTTTATTCAGGACACAAAAGTACATGTTCCTTGCAGGCTCTAAGTGCTCAGAAATCTGCTTAAAATATGTATTTGTTTGCTGAATGTATAAGTGTATTTTGTAGCAGCAGCAGTAATTCAGAAGACAAATTTTGAAGTTGTATAAACAAAAAGACCAAGATTATGAGAACATAAAATATTGCTTTTTTAAACTATTAAAAAAAATTCTTTCTCTGGTCAATTTCAGTTTTAGCCTAATGTGTATTCCCTGAGGCCATGACCAGACCTGATTGTTCCTACCCAAACCTTGCAGTCCTTGCACATTACCATCAACCGGGAGACAGTCACACTGACACAAAGGAGAAATGTAACCAGTTACAAAGGTCATGAAACCAGTGCCTTTCTGTAAACACTGGTTTTATCCTTTATACTTATTGATGATCTTTCAGCTTGACTGCTTTCCATCACTTTATATTATCAACAAAATTGACTGTCATAAATGACAGCTAGATAGAAGGAAAAAAGTGTAGTGTCATAAAAAATATTACTGGATAATGAAAATATAAGTTTTTACTAACTGATGATCAGGAAAATAAATATGCTTGTTTGTTTCCTTATTTTATATTTTAATTGATCAAAGTAGTTTCTACGGTTCTGCAGATGATAAAGAGGGCAGCAAAAACACGTAACAGGAAAAGATTTATGTGATGCAATTATTTCTAAAATAGCTGTGGCTGAAATGGAGTAACAGCAGGCTGGTTTTACTGTAAAGAAAATGAAGACAACCCAAAAATGAAATAAGGGTCTTTTGGTGACTGCCCAAAGCTTAAGGGCTTTGTTATTTTCTCTTGGATTTGCTTCTGTTTTTCATTCTAAAATAATGTTTCTTTTGTTGTGGTTTGTTTTCTTTTTTTATTTGTTTTGGGTTTTTTTGTTTGGTTGTTGTTTGGTTGTTGTTTGGTTGTTGTTTTTGTTTTTTTAAAGACATCTGGCTGCATTTATTTGTCCATCCCTCATTGATCAGCCTTTACTGATCATTCAGGATGTTGTTTTTTGGCCCCCTCTCCCACTGGACATGAGAATTTTTAAGCTTTTTGAGTCTCAATAAAGTCCAATTACTGAGTCTGTCTTTGGACTTTTAAATATGATGTCTTGAAGGACCTCTGTTTAACATCAGTCTTGGGGACTATGAATGTCTAATCTGACTGCCAAGGTCCTAGGACTAATGCCTCTCTTCCAGATATATACCCCGAGGACACTCATTTTCCAGAAGTCCAGGCATGTAATTACTATGATTTACAATAAACTCTCCAAGGATACAGAGTAATTGAAGTCCATGGAAGCCAAGGGTCTCAACAATTCTACTTCTGTTTTTACAATTATAGACAGAACAAAAATACAGAGGAGAAAAACTATACACTTTCCTTCCCCTTCTTTATATTCTTCACTATCAGAATTGTATGGGGCTTTGTCAAGAGATCTTCCAAGATGTATGGGATCACTCTCCTTAGCTTTGTCTTGCTCTCCTCTTATTTTCCCTTGTTTCCAGTGACCTTCTTTTCTCTCTGAAATGGCTCATGAGACCTCTTTTCTTTCATGTCAATTTTTCAGATGAATTTGATCAATCCCAACAACTGATCAAAATGTATAATTGCTTAATCTTCACTAACTCCTTCTTTTCCACATTGACTGTATAGCCTTTGCAGACGAATTGAAAAATGCATCAATGCATCTCAGCAGTTCACCCAGCTGATTCTGAGTTATCCACATGAAATAAAGATGCTATCCTGTACCACGCTCCCAGGTGGAGCATCCTGGGAAAGTAGTTAAACCTTTGAGGATAGACAGAAAACAAGGTCAAGGTCAGAAAGATAAATGTCAATGTTATGCTGGAAGGTTAATTCAAATATATATTATCACACTTTGCCTTAGAAAAATACAAAATCTCCTTTTTTGCTCTATGCATTGCAGAAGCGAGTAAAAAAAAACCTTCTGCAGTGGTCAAGATTGCTGCTTTTTGGTGATGATTACTGGATAATGTGCTGAAGCTTATTACAATGACAAGTATTTAATCCACCATAAGGAAAATTAACAAACATGAGAAGAAAGACCTTAGAAGGGATCAAGAGAGAAGCATTCTAATACAGGCAGCTGATCTTGACTGAAATCCTTCAGTGCAGTTACCTTGAAGCCCAAGTCTTTTAATGAAGAAATTACCCACTCACTTATCATCAGCTGACAAAAGTTCATTTCTCCCTACTGAACAAATAATTAGTTTTCTGGTTATGTTTTCGGGTTTTTATGTTTGTTTTTTTTTAAATATCTTGGCTCCACAGAATAAAATAAGAATTTTACTAGTATCTCTGCTGCAAATAGGGCTTCTCATGAAAATTTCAGAAATTTAGTGGGAACTAATATTTTGCAAAATGGAGGAAGTAACATTATACAGGGCAACCAGTGGGTCTCAGGTGGCTCTCAGCTTGCAAGAGGGGTAAAATGTTTTCCCCCTTCTTTGACGTCTAAGCAGGAGTAGTTGCACAGGGTAATTTTCCAGGCTTAGCAGTTCCTGTAAGGGAGGACTGGGATACAAGTTCCCTAAGGGAGGCAGAGATTCCTTCCTCTGAGCCACATAGGGATGTACAAGAGGGGATATGGACCTATGTTGTGATCACAACATGAGTGAACTCCAGTCTGTGATCCGGTACTACAAGAGAAAGAGGAAAGGTGGGCAAGCGAAAGCAGTTACTTATGTTCAGTTTTTGTACAGCTTGTCAAAATAAAGCAATGCTTCTTCTAAAAATCACTTTGAGGGACTTTCCATAGGGTTCTGATCTTTACAGTACTCTAAACCTGAATAGTAGCTTAGTGAAAAATATGAGATAGTTGGTACGTTCATCTGATTTTTATAGCAAAGTTTTTATGCACCACATATATACACAGAAGAAACTTCTTTGAAATCAAGATTGGCCACTACTTTATATAAAAAGTTATGTACCTTTGGGTGAATTTCCAAATGAGCTTCTAAAGATTCCTGCTTATTTATTTATTTATTTTTTTAATAATGAGTGTCTCAAACAATACATTGACCAAAAAAAAAAAAAAAAGGAACAGTTAACTTTCACCTGCTGCTTTGGTTCACTTTTTATCATCATTTTTAGCCATCACATAGGACTAGCTGAGCTATGCCAGTCCTAAAAACATTGTAAGAAATAACTGAAATGACAAGGATCCACCTAGAAAAGGTGTTGTTCCTTTAAGGAAAATCACAGCTTAAGTGTGACTTCAGTTGAAATTAATTAGTGCTGGCACTCAGCATTTTTCAATACTAGAGAAGAACAGAGAAATCTAACAAATGGGTTTTAACTTTGAAAACTTTTGCTTTTAGCAGTACAATCATCTTTTATGTTTTTTAATAGGAATTTTTTTATGTCTTACTATGACTTTGGCATAGGTTTGATGGTGTCTTGCATGGCTTCTATTTCGGGCTTAATATAAATTAAGAAATTAATAGCGGAGAGCACTAATTTATTGACTTTTTTTTTTCAGAAAACCATAGTTTGATGCATAAAAAGTAAAGCAATTAACTGGCTTATAAATAATATGGCTGGTAACTCAGTAAAATATTTTTTTTACCTTCCATATCAAACAGGGACTCAGAAAAGGATTGCTACTCACAAGTTTTCTGGTTGCCATTGATGCCCATGCTTTTAGCTCTCCAGTCTTGTAAAACATGACTAAAAGTATAGGAGGAAATTGTTTTTCATAGAATGTTCACAAAACAGTAACCATTGGTGTTGTACAGTATGTATTCCAGTTTGTTCTGCAATTATTAAAAGATGCCATAGTACTTCTTACCTAAAAGGCCTAAGGAGGAATGTAAGAATGTGGGTAAAATATAGAAGAGCCATTCACAAGTGACTGGGTAGGACACTGAAAGGCTGTGATGTAAAAACACTTGAGGTGAAGAAATAAAAGGGAACAGACATCATATTTATTCAGAAGAATTTTTTTAGGATATTGTCCTGTAGAACTGCAGATATCATGCAACTGAACACCAGAAGAAAACATAGCAAATCCTTAAAGAACATTGGTATCAGTGTTGCAGATTTTCAATGATCTAGAAATTGATGCTCTGGAAGTTGAGTTTAGGGGGGTATCTCATTAGAAGAGCAAATACTTCCACCTGTTTATAAATGTGCTCTGATTTTCAGTGGATTTATTATTATTTTTTTAAATAGAAATATGCTTTCAATCTATTAATCTTCAGTAAGGCATTAGAAAATGTTGATGAGGGTAATAAGAAAATTATCTTCTTCCCTAACAAAACCGAAACATGACTATATTTTGAAACTCCAAATATTAAAAAGTTATTTTGAATAGAATCCATATGCTGCCCAGATATCCTTATAACTGTTTTCTTCAAGAGAGAGAAGCCCATCAACCTTTATAATAAGTTAGTGCTGCCACCTATAGCTAAAGAGACTTTGCCTTTCAGCCTACATCAAGCACACTGGAAACTGAATTATATTAGAAAGAAAAGAACTTACAGAATTACAACTGAGACAGAGAAAATGGATGACAGTTCACTGAAAACTGTAAATGAAAGCTATGTGCAACAAGAGCAATAATTTTTATACATTTTTATTTCCTAGTCGTGTCACAAATGTAATAGTTGGCAAAGTCATATAAATCACATTCCTCAAAACAGTCTTTTTTTCAGATCCCAGTCTGATCATGATGATAATGTCAAAAATATCTTTAAAACTGAGCTAAGCCTTACTTTTTAAACTACATATTTCAGATTTTCTCTTGTAAGCTATCTGGATCTGAGTTCAGGAAACTAAAACTTTTCCATGTTTCACATGTTCTCATTTACACACAAGTAACTTCTGTCACAGCCAGTTCTTCAAATTGGCTGGCACCAAGCAGTAGTAGATTTACAGTGTTCCTTAATAAAACCATCCTTGTTTTAACATTCATTCAGTAGAATGTCACCTACCCCTGAGGATCCCAAGTGTCCGAGCTACAGGACAGTCCTGGTAATGACTGCTTGAACAACAAAACAAGCCAGCAGGTAATCAGTTGACAAAAGCAATGGGCAACAAGTAAAACACACTGACATATTGAATTCTGCCTTATTCTGGGAACTTCGGAGATTTCAGTAATTCTTTAAAAGCTAAATTTGTAGGCAAAATGCAACAGTAACATTGTGAAGTAGATGTTTTCTTGGCATAAGGCTACCATCCTTTGCAATGAGTCATGGCGTAGTTTCTCACCTGGTTTTGTAACTTATCACACGATGCCACAATTCATTAGTTGGACATACAGGTTCTTTTCACACAAAGAAACAGGAAAAGAAGGATCACAGCTCATATTGATGCCCCAGTAGCTGCAACTAATGCCAATGAGAAGATTAAGAAATAGCACTTACTGCTGCAAAATCATAATAGGGAACACAGGCTGGAGTTGGAAGGAATCAGTTGCCAATGCAATAAGAATATATATATGCTTGATAGGAGAGATGCAGATGGTTAGTCTTGAGTTATATGACATTATTTCACACTCCACAATACTTTTAATAGGTTTTAGATTAATTACATAATTTCTGAATTTTATAATAAATAAAAGAAAAAGTCTAGAAAATACGCAGGTTGTTAATGAAGACTTACAATTTATTATATATGTATTTTCTAGGGTAAACATTGCATTTATTCATACAGTTGAAATGGATCACTATATTTTATTGATAACTAATTGTGTATCAAAAATTAGCAATGTTCCCTGTTCCAATACTTATTCTTATTTTAAAAAGAAGGACTCTTGCAGTCAAAGTGAAGGGAACGATGATTGTTATTGACAGTAGTAATCACAGCAGTAATAGTATGTGATGGATATTGTTTTTTCTTTATATTTACATTAAGAGAAAGACAATCACAGGAACAGATAGCTTAATGGTTCAATCTTGGATCTCTACCATTTCAATTCTTTAAAAAGAAGCTAGACAAACATCTGTCGACATTATCCTTTGCTGAAGAAATGAATATACTCAGTAACATTTGAGGTTCACTGTGATTTCACAAAATTACCAGCAGCAATGTTACCTCCATGCCTAGTTCTGCTTCTTTTCATTTGCTGTTCCTTTCTCATTCCTGTTGCTTAGACCTGACTCTGTCTGAACAAGTGTCTGTATGATCACACTCTGCACAAACCCAAAAAAACCTTAAAAAACAAAAAATAAATCTTAATTATGCAGGAGCACTTTAGACTGCAACTGTTATTGATACTTTGTCTTTCAAAATCTCAGCCTTATTTTCGTGTGTTTTTCTATAATAATTTTATAAGAATATAGACATTGTGAATTTCTACAATGCATTCTGTGCCATCATGTTGTCCTAGAACAAGGTTCACATAGAGCTATTCACTCTTAAAACAGCATAGTTAGTAACAACAAAATCCAGCCTTTATCCAGCCCATAAACCAAAAACTATGGCTTGCAAACTGTTTGTACAAAAAAAACATTTATTATATAGTTCTTCTCACAAACTGAAAAGATAAGTACAATGAAACTACAGGTCTTCTTCAACAAGACCTTTCAGCAGATGTTCAATTTAAAGCATATGAGCAATTCCAAAGTCAAACCACCTCATTGTATGCATAAGGATATTTTATTGAATCTTCTGCAGTACTGGGAATGAAGTAAGTGAAGGGTGCCATAGCAACAGTAACTCAGGTCTTTCTGAGGAAGGGGGAATTCACAGCACTTCTCCATGTTTAATGCAGGTCTCTATGTTCATTTTGCAAATACATTTGCAAGAGATTGACTGAGTCTTTTAATTAGCATATTCATGAGCAGTGTTCCCCAACAGTCCTGATTCTGTAGTGTGGAAACAGCAGGTCATAGTCATTCCATTGACTGCATGCATTCATTATAAAGCAAGATAATAAAGAGGGGTTTTATTCTAAGTAAGCAAGGTACATCAGCTGACCTGTAACTGCCATATTAATAGGTTTTTAAGCTTGTGACCAGTTATAAGAAGAAATACCACAGAACATTCCTTGGAAATTTGCAAATTCTGGGAAGGCAGAATGCTCCGTGTACCTTTTAACAAGGCCTGCATATCATTACTATAATTTTGCCTATTTTTGTGTGGAAATAAAAAGGCTTTTAGCTTGTAAACTTGTTGGCTACAACAGTCCTGTAACTCTTGAAGTCAGTAAAAGATACTTTTACTTTACTCTCTTTTGGTAAAAGAACAGAAGAAAAAAGTTTATCTTTGATATATATTGCTGGTGTTCCACTGAACTTAAATTATCACTCTGTGAGTGGAATGGGATGGAAAACTTCAGTCCACCCATACATAAGTGTCTCAGATGGGATGACATCTTCTATCTGTTCCTCTGCAATTACTGTTGGAGAAAACTACATGACTGCCTAAAAATAGATTACTAAATTTTAAGCCTAGGCAAAACACACAGACACCAAATTTAGCATTACTTTGATCATTGTTTAGCTTTTGCAATTGTAACATCATACTTGTGCAGAGAAATTCTTTGACCTCACAAGGACTTTTGTGCACATGGTAAAGTCTACACAAATCATATTATTATTTGTGGTATTTTATTAAATACTTTGGAAACAGTATTTTTGTAGGTATTTCATGCATATGGAAGTAGATTTGTGCTTAGACAGGCTGCAGAATAAAAAAAAAACCCTCATCTAAACTCATCTAAACTAACAATATCTTTGTAAATGAGCAATAAGGATGATGAGGTACAGCTTAGTCCTCACTAACAAATAAATTAACAATGAATCCGTGTGAAGTGAGATGCTATTTATCTCTGAACATCTGAATGTTCTGAAGGCATGAAAACAACACTACCACTTTTGAGTAAATTAATGGAAGAAAGTGATCATAATGTCTTTATTTTTATTGCTTTTTCCACTTCAACCAATGTGCTATTTTCAAGACCTTTCTGTTTCCTCTTACAGCAGTTACCCACACAATTACATAAGAAATACAAGTGAAAAGGTGCTAATTAACTGAGAATGAAATGTGAAGCTCAAATAAGAAGGGCATCCATTGGAGGGTAAGGGAGGAGGGGAAGGCAGCTACATATAGCTGAATGTAGCAGAACTCAGACCTGCAGAGGTCTGTGTGCCTGGTTACCTCCTGATATGTGGGAGTACTTTGACTGTCCACGTGGGTTGAGTAAGCACACAAGTAGCTATTCATTGCTTCAGAGCCTTGAAGTGTGCCTTTGTTCAATATTTACAAGTGCTGTTTGCTCCTCAGGGGGACTGGCACCACTTAAAGTCTTCCAAATCTATCTCAAATGCCATGGAGAGGTAGGAGGGGTTGTATTTGAGAAGAGCTGGAATTTAGCTTTTTTCTTCTGCATTAGTATCAGACAATGATTTACTCCAAATTTCATAAAACACACGTTGCCATGCCATTTCCATTTCTGCTGGAGCAGAATTTTCTTCTGAAGCCCCCTCCCCTAGTTCCTTGTAGCTCATTTCACTACAATTTTGAAAATGCACTCGTTGTATCTTGTTAAAATGAAGCAGAAACTCAAAATCAGTCATGCTTAACACTAATTTAGCAAGTGTTGCCCTTCACCTTGAAACAGATAAGAGACTTGGAAAAATGCCTGCTTGTATATATTACCATGGGTCTTGTCTTGCAAAACCTGGTAGTTTCTTTTTAAGGTCTGTACCAATGGTCAGCATTAATCCTTTCATAAAGTGTTTTCACTGTGTACCAAGATGTGGCATCTCTGTCTCTCCTAGGCTCTTTTATCCTTGCCAAGGTTTTGACAGTATTTATGTAAAGGTGTAACATGAAATGGCATCAATTAATCTGAATTCTAAGGCTGGAGACATGCATTGTGATTAATCTGTGTAAGAGATTAAGTTTACTGACCCAGATAAATATGTTAAACTGTCCCTGTGTGGACTGACTAACATTTTTGATTAGTTGCAATTTCTGAGTAGGCCATCAAAAAAATAAAAACAGGTCTAACCTGAAGCACCGTCTTGATACTGTCTGTAATTTCAGGTACTCAAATGAGATACATAAACCTAAAAATTATAGTTCTAAACTCCATATCTACTCAAAGCAGATACACATTCAATTTTATGTGAGCTGATATTCCCCCTCCCTTCACTTTATAATGGATATGCCAGTATCTTGGGGAGAGCAATTAGATGTGCAAAATTAGATGGTATGAAAAAGTGTGTAAGTAAATAATTTGATGCAAAGCATTATTAGATATTTTCTCTTCCTTCATCTTTGATACTCCCTGACCAACTATTTATTTCAAAATGCCAGAAATGTGCTTTAATAATGGATAAGTTAAGCCTTAAGAGTGAGAGTAGAATTATCACACTAAGAAAAAGCAACACTCAAGTTTCATTAAATTTATTCCATGTGGTTGAGTAAACATGTTGGAATCTTCTCTATGTATCAAACCTGAGAGCAATTTTTTTCTTCTGAAAAAGGGAATATAGGAGACTGTCATGGTTTAGTGTCTTAAAAACTCTTTTCTGCAAAGTTTGCTTTATGTTTTCATATCAAAACAGTGTGAAAACAAAATACAATTTTAGCCGACCTATCTTAATATCATAAAATCACCGTGTAAATAATTTGTCAGGAAAGAACTGAGAATGCAGGAGTTCAGAAATACACAAAGGATTTTGCAACTACCTCATGTTAGTAAGAATTCCCTGTGTAACAAGATTTACTTTCTCTTCTTATTAAGGTCTATAAATTTGCCATAATTTTTTCTTAAATTGTGGAAGAATACCAGGGTTTTTTTTCTTGCTTATAAATAGGAAGCACGTTCTTCAAAATGTTCTCTTTGCCATGTTGAGATTTTTAAGACTCTGTGCAATTGTTATGTACGCAATACCTTTTGTGTGTGTGTGTGTGTGTATCCTACTTCTTTAATTCTTTTCCACCTATTAGCCTGTGAATGCAGGCATCAGTTTAAAATCTGTTGCCCAGTTCAAGTGTGGATTGGGACTCATTCTATTAGTTAGGTTGATACGAGCAAATATATGTCAACGCATGAGAATTGCATATCAATGATTTATATGTGGCATATATTAAGTATAGCAGGAATTTTAAGGATACATTATTTAGGTTAATTTATCTCCATAAAAAACCAAAATAAAATTATTAAGAAATTTTACTGTTATCCAGATCCGTCCACACTCAATCATGCAAACAATTGTTTTTGTGGCATTTAACATAACTCATGTATAATTTAGTCGAGAGCTCAGAAGTAGCTGGCTAGTTAGGAATGGCTGTATGCAAGTTTGAAAACTGAAACAAAAACATACAGACTTTCCAGTCAGAGCACTGCCAAAAACAACAAAAAATATCCATGATAGTTGATACATGATAGCTAACAAACTCCATTCTAAAATTAGAAACTAAAGAATATCAAAATAAAGAGGAATCAATCTTCCAATGTGCTTCACCAGTCTTCTCTGCTCTGCTCTTGTGGGGCCCCCCTTGGAGTGCTGCATCCAGCCCTGGGGTCCTGAGCACAGGAAAGACATGGACCTGTTGGAGCAGGGCCACAGCAGAGCCACAAAAATCATCAGAGGGATGGAACATCTCTCCTATGAAGAAAAACTGAGAGAGTTGATGTTGCACAGCCTGGAGAAGAGAAGCTATGGGGGAGATTTCTTGTAGCTTTTCAATGCTGCAGAGGGCTTGTAAGAAAGATGGGGACAGACACTTTTACCAATAGGACAAAGGGTAATGGCTTTGAACTAAGAGGGTCAATTCAAATTAGATATAAACAAGAAAGTTTTACAATAAGGGTCATGAAACACTGGAACAAGTTAACCAGAGAGGGGGTAGATGTCCCATCCCTGGAAACTTTCTGAGCCACCTGGCCTAGTTCAAGATGTCGCAGCTCACTGCAGGATGATTGGGCTAATGACTTTAAAGATCCCTTTCTACCCAAACTATACTGTGATTCTATAATACTATGAGCCAGCATCAAGCAAAAGCAATGACTTTTAAATAGAGTAACATATTCTTGTTTGAATCTCACTAGTACTCTTGTGTGAGTTTAAATCAAATTAGAATGTTAATTTCTAAAATAATTGGCATAAACCATGGTTCGTTGACAGAGTAAAGATATATATTCTCTAAAGCATATATTAAATACCTCTGGGAATACTGGACCTACTCTTTAGTAACTCAGATTCAAAATACAACTTAAACACTCACAATGTCAGTTGTACTTAATATCTTATTTTTATATGTTTGAAGCATAGGTTGACATATTTTTAATGCATCAGCTTCAAAAAAGAATGAGTTTTACAGCTGATGAATTGGTATCTTCTCTGTCAAGCAGATATCAATTCCATAAGCCTATTCCTCTATTCAGACAAGGAATTAATCTTTCTTTTTTAAAGCAGCCTTAGACATTGTAGCTTAAGGGTAAAAGTCTAAGAGTTATGTTATCTTCAGGTTTCTGAAGTATTTTAGAACAGGTATAAAATATGTTACAATTCCCCAAAGCTGAGGGCATACAGGAGGAATTTCTACTAAATGAGAGCCCAATACAATACTGTGAAATGTCCTAAAATACTTCCAACTGGTGCAAAGTTTTGCAACTAATGCATATATTGTACTATAAATATAAGTATAAATATAAGTATAAATATAAGTATAAATATAAGTATAAATATAAATATAAATATAAATATAAATATAAATATAAATATAAATATAAATATAAATATAAATATAAATATAAATATAAATATAAATATAAATATAAATATAAATATAAATATAAATATAAATATATAATTTTTCCTTGATCAGGAAAAAACCCATATAATAGTAAGTTGCAGAATGGTGCATTAGTGGGTTGTTGGTATTGTCCTTGGAGGTGTCTTCAGGAACTTGTGCATATCTAAGATGTTACCATAAACATGTCACAAAATGGCTCAAAGTTTTTAGGCATGTGTTTTCCTTTTTTTTTCTCTTAACATAACTGATTAGCTTATGGAAAAGAATTAAGGGCCATTCCCAACGGAAGAATAAGTGGAAGGCAGAATTACTGTGGGGGTTCAGGTCAACCTTGCATGAAAAGAAGATGCCTAACTAAATGTAAGACAGTAGATTGGTCAGTGTGAAAGTTTGAAGTGTGGGGATTGGTCTGAATAAACCCCAATCCATTTCAGAAATGCAACCAGAAGCACTGAGGGTTAAAATTTACCCAGATGAGATCTTGCCAAAGACCTTTATATTCTTTTGTTAGTCAATGGATATATGTATTAGTTACAAAATAATTGTTTAGAATTAATAAAAGTAGAGTTAAACCAGTAGCAGCAAACATTACTGAAGACAGCACATAAGGTGCCCAGAAGCCACATTGTTAGGAAACAGGCACTTCACACAAAGTTACTTTCTTTATTACTCTGCTTATCCCCTGAAGTGCCGCTAACTAGCAAGTAGTATTTAAAGCAATTTGATCTAAAGTTATATCTTTCTCCTCCTGATGTTTTTAAAACATTTCAGTGAAGCTGATGAAGTTGTCAGTGGTCTCAGTTTTTAGCTTGAGTAAAGGGAGAGCAAAAAAAACCCTCAATTTGTTTAACCAGCAAGGGAATGTATTTATACTAATACAGGTTTCTTGAATAAAAATTCATCTTAGTGGTCAAGTTTCCAGAAAGCAAACCAATTTTTTTGTCAGTCAGGCTTCTTATTCCACTCCTGCCTCACTCTGCTGTGAAGTATTTGTATTTTATAAGGTATTTGCCTTTTAGAACAGCACTGTTCTCACCCCATCTGCACCCCTCAGCTCTTGCAGAGTGCAATGCCTCCTCCATCTTTTGTCAGCAAGGAGAAGAAAAAGGGATGAAGGTACTCCCTACTTCCACTGAGTTTGTTAAGCTTTAATTGACTAAAAAAATGAAGACATCAGAAACACAGTCCCAATATATTATTTGCTTTTGGGGGAAATGAAAGCCTCCTGAAAATAATTTGTTTAAAGGGCTTTTCCCATTGAAGCACTGCATTTTCATCAATATGAGTTCCTTTGTTATGGACTTTGCTTAGAGAGATCTTAAAAGTTTTAAATTTTTAAAAAAAATTTAAATTTTTTAAAAAAAATTGGTTTTCAAATGACCTAGAGGTACCAGAAAATTGTATCCTGTTTTTTTTTTTTTTTTTTCCCACTATGAAAGGAAATTATAATTAGCTTCTAACTTTCAATTGGGTGAAATGGCTACAATTTTTTTTTTGCAGCTAACAAGCATGGAGAAAAAATTGCAAGTGCAATTTGTTGAATATCTGAGAAAATCAGGCTACATGTGATTGTGTTAAGGTGCTACTGTAATGCATATATGCATAAGTTTAAAAAGTGCTTCACCTGCACTACTGAAAATTCAAAATGAAACATAAGTTTATGTATGCTGGGGAATCTTGCAGTTTGCACTAGACACAGACAGAAGAGATTGTCACTTAAGATGCAAAAAGATGTTTCAGATACCAAGAGGAGAATGGACGAAAGTGCTTAACAATGGATGAAGGCACAAAGTTGCAAAAAATAGCTACAAAAATAGACTGTGTTAACTGGAAGCAGAGATTTAGATAAGGATAGCACCATGAATTCACTTACGAGCTGAGAATGAGGTATTTGAACTGCATATGGAATGAAGGAAAAAGGAGATGAAAAAAGAGCAGAAGAGAGTGGAATGGAATTGAGGAGAGTGGAATGGAATTGTAATGGCAAGTATAAAAAGAAAGGGTAGATTCTGAGATAAGTGAAGAAGGAAAAGTAAAAATATTTGCAGAGACCCTAAATGCGATGAAAATAAGGCAGGGGAGATAAGGAGGATTTTTTTTTTTTTTTGCTATTATAAATTTTGACTGACACTGCCTGATAAGGACATATTTCATGAGGAACATCATTTTAGAAGACAATGCTGAATTTAAAAAAATAACTTGTAGAGGTTTCTTATAGTCTTGTTGTGGTTAAAGCATAGATAGAAATTAAACATGATACAGATGCTCACTCTACCCTCCCCTCTCATCCCCCCACCCCAGTGGAGTAGGGAGAAGGATCAAAGTTAAACTTTTACGTAGAGATAAAAACAGCTTAATAACTGGAAATAAAGCAAAATACAATGATGGTAAAAAATAGTAAGTATAATAAAAAGGAAACAAACAACTGATGCACAATGCAATGGCTGATCAATGCTAGGCCCCCGTTCCTGAACCAGGTCAGCCAAGCTTCCAGCTAATTCCTTCCAGTTTATGATATTCTATGGTGTAGAGTATCCCTTTGCCCAGCTATGTTCCCTCCCAGTTTCTTTTGTGTACCTCCTCATTAGCAGAGCATGAGAAAAGGAAAAATGTCCTTGACTTAGGATAAACAACTCTTAGCAAAAAATACCCCAAACATCAATGTGTTATCAACACCATTCTCATTCTGAATACAAAACACTGCACTGTAGCAGCTACTGAGAAGAAATTAACTCTACCCTAGCTGTAACCAGGACACTTGTTTTTGAGAAGAAAAAAGTTAAAATAACTCTGATGAAGAAGGTTGATTTTATTTTAGAAGGCCCAGAAATAACTACTTGATGAGTGGTTATGACTATATCTTCAGCCATGACAAGGACACGTGCTACGGTGCATTCTGTGAAGCAACTCCAAAACTATCAACTAAGCTAAAATACTACAGACTATTTAGAATATCCTGTGGAATTCACTGGAAATACATTTCAGTCGAATTATTAAACCCATCTTTTGTGGATTAGAACATTTGAGACACTGGGCCAAATTCCAATGAGTACCCTGTCTTTTCTAAGACGAAATATTTTCTACTAGGAAAAAACACTGAATTTTAGTGATTTTCAGTGGGAAAGCTAACCAGCGCTAGATAAAGGAAGGAATAGAACTGGGAATTTTCTTTGTTAACTTAGGAGAGAAGAGTGACTGCTTTAAAACATTTTTCTTAATATGGAGAACAAAGAGAGCAAGCAATGCAGCAGTTTAAGAAGGAAGGACTGGCCTCCTGTCCTATGAACAGTGACCAAATCCTAAACTTACAGGAAGTCAGGATATTTCATTAAAGGCATCCCTACCCTCATACTTACACTTCTGGTAAGAGATTTTTTTTTGCTAAATATCCCATTTGGACATACGGTCCCCAAATGGTTTCACCTGGACCCCACAGGTAGATGAAAACTAATGCCATTTGTACAAACACAGGTTATGTCAAGTCTGAAGCTCTGACCTCAGACAGCGAGGCAGGAAGCACAGTGTGACCAACATGATACCAGCATTCTCCAAATATCTAAAACATAGCTCTTTGCTGTGCATAGTGCAACCTTGTGCTCAGATCACCTTCCCACCCAGATCCACCTTTCTATCTAGACCTTGAGAAACAGTGTCTTTGGTGCATATGCACAGCCCTTGGCACCCTTTGCTAGGGCATGAGGCATCCAGAGCAGCACTTTGTGTGTCAGACATTGCCTCTTTCTCTAGTGAATGCTGTGAACAAGCTGAGCATCCAGGGATGCACACAGTGGTACTGGGGTGTGAAAACACAGAAAATCTTTTTGAACTGTAGAAAATCCAGTGGTAATGTTACTAATATATCCTGGTGTCATCTATTTAACTCCCTTCTCCCAAAGGATCTGCAGTGTCTCCACACCTCCCTGAATCCTCTGATGCTTTCTGGCTTCACCCACTCACTCCCTAGTGACATAAAATCCACGGCCCACTGCTGCACAAATTTCTTCTTCCCTGACACTGTATCCGAGTAAGCTTCAGTTACACCAGATTACTTCTTTTTTGCTTTGCTAGGAGATGACAGGAGTCAAGGGGAAGGGAAGGAGGCAGGGCACAAAGCGGCTTTATAAGTAGCTGCCTTGGCTCAGGGCAGTGAACTGGTAAGGGCAGGGGAGAGAGGATCTTGATGACAAGATGCTGGATCAGGGTCTGAATGAATGAAACCACCATTCTGAAAATCTCCTTCCCCTTCCTGCACTGAGCCTGGAGCTGTTGTTCTCCACTCTTTCCTCAGGGGCCTTTTCCTCCATAGTTAGGCTTTTGGTAAAAATGCTTTATTCAGTGAGTGAATATGCCTTTTCTATTTTCTGATGTACTTTAACATCCCAAGACAACTGTTCCTGTCCCTTTGGGTCCTCACAGATCTCTTGTCTCCCCAAGTAATACCATCTCTGCTCATTCAAAACACACCAACCCTACTCCTTGTTACTCCTTGTGCATTGTCCTCCGTGTATCCCTTCTGACTTACTACCAGTCAGTGCTTTTACATGGTACTCCCATATTTGTAATGTTATCCTGTAATAGGAAATCAAATCTATTTTTCTTCTCATGTTGTCCAAAGAAGATTTGCTCTAACTCACAACACTGATCTCTCAGAATTATAGACTTGATTTTACACTTAAATCACACTCACCGAATTATATTTTGATGATGCTGGTGAAGACTTTCTTCCATTTCTAAACCACTGATGGAATATGCCTGTTAGTGCAAGTTAGATGTCTTTTTAAATCTTCACACTTAAAACACTTATGATGGATCATCAATTACTATTTTTATTTATCAGTTCCTTTTGCTTGTGCAGTTTATATTGGTCATACTTTTGCCATTATTGTTACGATTATTATTAAAGCAAGATTCCAGCTTCTGCTGGAATTCTGTGATCAAAAAGTCTCTATAACAATATCTAATGAATTCAGCTGATGACTGAGAGTGTGTGAGCTATAGATCTGTCAAAGGAAAGCAATGGTTCTTGACTCTCCTAATTCATTCTGTGACAGATGATACATTCAAGGATTAGGGGAATGTTAGAAAAAAGCATTTATTTATTCATTTCTCAGTCTCCTGCGGCAAAAAACTACAGTAGTGACAGTGCTCACCCACACTGAACAGCTTAGAAATGCCAATTTATGATTAAAAAGAAAGCTGATTGTTCTGTTAACATGGAAACCTTTCAGAACACAACAAAGGAAAAAAATAATCTACCTTCACGGCTTTACTGGCTACACAGTATGACATGTACCAGAGCACATTACCACAAGTTTTATTTATTCCAACATGCGGGTCAGGATGGCAGACATTTTTCATGCAAGCCTAGAACCCACGCTGGCCCTTTTCAAAGGAATTGATTGGGGCCTGGTATGCAATTTCTCTATAAATAACACCAGCATTTCTTGGCGAAGAGTTGAATTTCATCCTGAATGTGGATGTTACTTCTAGAGAAATGACGCTCCCATCTCTCCAGTCTCTTCCTGCCACACGACAATGCCACTAATAAAATTGCATCAGCACAACTATAATTCTCTCACTCTCCTCAGTATCTAAAGAGCCAGCAAAGTCACATGGCTTTAGCATTTAGTAACTTTGTATATTTTGGGATATCAAAGATCCACTTCCACTGCAATTCTGTAGAATTTGTGATCTTTGCAGGGAGGCAATGGCAGGAAGTGGGTGGTGGAGAAGGGTGCATTTGAAAGAAAGCCTTACCTTTACATTCATTCCTTTTTTAACTTTCCTAACTTTTTATTTTTCTTTTGTAAGAGATGAAAAAATGTTTGGCAGAGACAAAGATCTTAAAATCTTACAACCCAGCACTTGCAGGAACCTTACTGTTTGCTAGCCCACCTTGCCTTCAACCTCAGTTGAAGCTCGGAGAACAGCTGCTGATGGCATGGCATGAGCTATGAGTGCCCACATGGCCTTTACTTTAGCTCTGATCCATAGACAAACAGTGTTATCCAATGTGCTGCTTCCAACTGTGTTGGAAATCTGTCATTATTGATCTGTTTAGACCATTATCCTATCCAGAAGCTGTGTTAACAGCTGATAATGACAGCTCACTGCAATCTTCTCCTTTACTCTTCCTTTCAATTTCTCCTCTGACTTCCTTCACCAGCCATGAATGTGGAGTGGTACACTTTTATGTGTATTCCCAAAGGATAATCTGGTAGGGAAATGTGAGTGTGTTCCCAAAGCAATAGCTTACTGGTTGTATGTAAAAAATGTAAACCCTTTCTTCTTCTGGGCTTTTCAAAATTAGGCATTTGATGCCTCTCAGTAGGAAAGTACCATCTTTAAATATGTCATTATTAGTATTATTAATATTATTAAGTCATTATTAGTGTGATTTTGTCATGGTTTAGGAACGGTACTTCCCAATGTACTGCTCCCACTGAAACCCCAAAACACACACTGTTCACTCTCTGTGGCCCTTTTCCCCTCCCCATCCCCACTGCAGCAGACTGGAGGGGAGAACCTGAGGAACAGAATGCAAAGATCACCAATTGAGATAAGAACAATTTACCAGAAATAACAGTGAGATATGAAAATGGACAGAGACAGCAGCAATATTAATAACAAAAGTCTAGAAAACAGAGTGAAGAGCTCAGCCCAACTGCGGCCACTCACCCTGACTGCTTCATCCAGCTCAGGACGAGTGTCACCCCACCATGCCCAACACACTTGCTTGACCCAAAGGAACCTCTTCTCCCTGGACAAGAGTTCCTTTACCTGACCCTCAGCAATGACATGAGATGGTATGGAGCAACCTCTGTGTTCTAGTAGCCATGGCCCCTCCTGACTAATGCAAAAAATTAACCCTGTCCTTTCTGGAACAAGGATAGATCTCTTAGAGAAAATCACTATTTTTTAAATCCAGGCAACATCCCTTTGTATACTTGCTTATTCCTTTCATTATTTTTGAAGGGCATATACAATAGCTGTATCCTGTCAGCTGTGTACCTTTATTCTGCAATGAAATTCTGTTATTTGGATTGTTGCTTCATGAATTCATCAGTCCACCATTTGCTCTGTAGCTTTATATATTCATTAAAGGTCTGTGAAACGCTATTGAAATGTCAAGCACCTTGCAGCTCTGATTCACGTCTGCTCAGTATTCAGGTATTAGTTCCAGCAAGCCTTCTGTGAACTTTTAATTGCAGCTGGTACAAACTTTGTGCTCTCCCCGCCTGTCTGCAAGCATCTTTTGATGCTGTACTATGATGCATTTGAAAGCTGAATCTTGTCTTTCTATAGAAAATCAACACCCTTCTTTCCATTTCCCTGACTGGATGAAAGTGCTGTCAGTGCCTCAGAGGATCAATTAGAAACTATTTCACTTGTGTGGCTGTAGAAAGACAATCGGACCTCTTTC
>JAHLSL010000009.1:4132953-4146897 GCA_025920805.1 Petroica traversi | reverse complement strand
GTAGAAAGACAATCGGACCTCTTTCTCCAATGGGGAAAAAAAGTAAATCAAAAGACAAATTTATGTCAGCCCTTGTTTCTGAATTAACCAGAGCTGTGAATGAGTGGAGTTCTATTTTCAGTCCCTCAGTAAGCGCACATGCAGACAGTGCAGTATGACAGCATGGCCACATCCCTTAGACCACCACTCCTAACAATGCCCCACAACTGGTTTGCCACAGAAGCTCTAAACCATGCCTAACCTCAGTACAGGAGCAACAGAACATCACTGACTAGGTGTGACTGTGACATACCAGCATTGGTGTACGAGTGCAGAATTCCGTGTCTTGTCCCTTAGCATGGCTTTTCTTTATCCTTTCAACCTTGGTGTATCTAGTCATCTACATTCAAGAAGACAGTAAGGTCCTGTTCACCAAATGTTAGCTTTTTTGACTGAAGCACAGTGATTTCTGAACAACACAATGTCTTAAGGAATGAACAAGACATCTGTGTGAATGTCTATTAACTGAAAATTAGGAAACCACAGAGATTCACGAGGCACATATGGAACTTGTGATAGAATATAAACATCCCTGAGTTATGCAGCCACCCAGAAAGTATAAATGAAGGATTTAATTATCCTCTGCTGTGAGCAAGCAGATTATTAGAAATAGCTGTTCAAAAACTGTCCCAGGTAAAAAAAGCAATCACTGCTTCCTCAGAAGAGATTTCTGTGGCACACGTTAAGGAAAGTTTTGGAAACAGAGACTGTCAGTCATGGAAAGTAGAAAACAGACCAAGGAAAGCAAAGCTTCTTCAGGTTTAATAAAGGACTTTCACAGTAAAATCAGTAACAGAAAGGGCAGTAGAGGACATTACAGACTTTTAGAAAAGATGTGATCTCCTTGTAGAGAAGAATCTCAGAGCTATATTACCGCTCGTCATGAATATTGGTACAATAAATTCCTGAGTTACAATGAATTAGCAGAAATTATGGCAGGCAAGACGCCTGCTCTGTCAGAAGTGGCTTTTAGCTTGTGGATATTGGCTGTGTCTGCTGGTCAAGCCTCTTGAGTCGTAACAAGCTCTCCTGTTATGAAGCATTTGTATGTTGGTTGAAAGGAAATTAGAACCATGGGAAAGAAAGATGCACAAGAAACTCCTCTAATGGATGAATGGTAATGAAAGTACTTACGGCTTTCCAAGCTGGAACAGAAATAGAGCACCTTAAGCCCTTAAAATCAGGTGGAGAGAAAACAGGCCCAAAAGAGTGTTTATAAAGCCATTGTCCAGTTATGCTTTAAGCAGCTATGAAGAATGATCTCTAGTAAATAATATATTGTAAAATAACATATAGAACTGCTCCTGTACCTAAAACGTTTTTGTAAAGGTAAGTCATTTCCATCTTCATAACAATACTGAGTCAGCCTTCTGTAATCTCTCAAATGGAATGGGAATATAGAACTTGAAAATCTAATTACATAGCTTTTCTTCCTGTGAATCTACCTTTCTTTCTGTTAGTATGCAAGCAGAAATTTAAATGTAAGTCTAAGGATCATCAAACCTGGTAGTCAAGACTGGTATTTTGAAAAGGTTATCTTTGTACATGCAAAGCATTTAGAGTGAAATCCAAGCCTTGGCAAGTCTCCTATTGATCTTATTTGTTTCAGATGCATATACTGATCAGGAAAAACTTTTCAATGAGGAAGGAATTGAACCGAAAATGCAACTATATGAATAAAAATCTTACATATTCTTGATACAAGATTTGCCTTTTGTATTTCAGGTTTTAAACTGAAAACCATTTCTTTTAATTCTGTGAAAAGTTGCATTTAGTTCAGCTATGCCACTTTATGGCACTTTCTTCAAAGCTAGCTTTTGTATTGGAAAAACTACTCCTGCAGACATTTTAAATTTTAACCTGATTAATTCAGTTCTTTTGATTTATTTTTTGATTGCCTTCAGGTACCTGACCCATTCCAATTAATTACTACAGATGATAAAAATAATAATCTTATTAGCTAGAAGCTACAGATACCATGGTACCTTCATTTAGTATGCTACAAGAAAGTCATGCAGAAATGAAAAGTTTTGAGAAGTTTTAAACATACACAAATCATTGGAAATATGAGATTAACTCCCAGATCTAAAAATCTCTTTTAGAGCTGAATTTTATAGTGTCTGAGAACCAGGATCTCCTAGACCAGAATTTGAACAGGAGATATACTACTGTATTTCATAGTAATCAGCAAAAAAGCCTAGAAAAAAACCCCTACAGCTAAAAGCAGAAAGTTAGACAAGTTAGAGTACTTTTGAACAACCATGTGCCATCTAAGTTTACTGAAAGGTCCCTGTGTTATTTCTTCTATTGCTAGAAAAAATTAAAAGGCTAACATTTTATGTGATATTTCTAGAAAACATTTTTTAATTCAAATGTAAATTTGTCAGACATATATTTCCTTTCAGTTTGGACAATGGTTTGGAAAAGGAGATAGCTATACCCTCTCCATCAGACAGGGTGAAAACTATAAGGTCTGCCCTCTCAGACAGTGAACATCCCTCTATTTCAGGATCAGCTAAAAAAAGACTTGGACAATGGAAAATTTTCAAAATGTCATAGGCTTTTTTTTGTTGTTGTTGTTATCTTTGGAATGAGTCAGTTCTGAAGGTTTTTCATTTACAATTGAAAATGTGAGTGAAAGGGCAAAAAAAGTTTCAAAAATGTCAAACGCCTTGGATACTAAGAGAAATAATTTTAGTTTGGCTACACAACATTTAGAAAACCATTTTCACCAACTAGAAGTATCAACTATTCTCAAAGCCTTTTGTGCAGCAGAAAAAATGTATGGGTTAGAAAGTCAGGGTAATGCCCCTGAATTGTGAGTCTGAGTTGGAATTTGAGTCTGTTGAAGAGGTCTCTCACTGCTGCTTGAGAATTGCTGCCTGTTCACTGGATGTACATACTTAAAATATGTTTAAAAATACAGGGGTTCATAAAGGAGATGTTTTACGAAGTTCTTAGGATATTCAGTTTCTCCCTCTACATATAAGCAGAAAGTGTCTCCTCTTGTTTGGCTTATGGGAAGTATAAGTCTATGTATGAAGCAAACTATCAGTTCTGCTTTAACTTAATTTCCTTTCTTTAATCATGAAACATATCAAGATGACAACAAGCATTCCTCAAAATAGCAAGGACCAAATCCATTATCCTCGGAGGAAAACTGCTTCACGGTTGTGACATTTTAAGCCCATTCTTAAATTCAGTCAGGGAATGTGGTGAGGCATGATTGCTCTCAGTCAAGCACCATAGGTTATCACAGTCTGTGATGGGGCAGGGATGCTCTATAACTCACACAATGTCTTAAATTGCTGACAGTCACATTTTGCACTGGTGAAAAATTACAAACTCTTCTAGTTTTCTTTCATTTTAATCATTAATAGCACAGAAGATACTCATCTAAGGGTGTTCCTCTTTTACATGGACTAAGGGCAATGCTGTTTTCCACTTTTCACAGACCTTCTGGAGAAACCAGAAATGAAAAAAATCAGAATTTAGATTCCGTATCTGTAGGCTTGGAGCTGCAGTTGCTACAGTCATACTTCACCCCAATATTAAAAATTATTTCATTTTTAGCAGTTTTCTGAAAAGTCCAGTATCCTAACAACAATAGGAGTATGTGGCAGATGTGTTAGAGCAGTGAATTCCAAATTGTGTGCAGAGATAGTGAAGGAGACAGCTCTGTGACTGAGTGCTAGAAGAGATTGCACTGGTGATGCAATTTAGGAAACGGTATATGGAAAATTTCAGTGCTCTTGACCAAGATCCTGTGCTGTGACTCCTTCTCTCTTTCTTGACAGGCTTAAAATCTCAATCAATTGCTGTGAACTCTAAGAAGAAACATCAGAGACTCATGTAAATGCTTTTACTATTTAATATCAAAGATTTAATTACATTACTTTTAATTACAGTTAAGTACTGTTGATGCCTGTCTTCCCTTCATCTGTCTCCTGTCAGTCTTAAAATAATTTCATTGACATGCCTGGAAAATAAACTTGTTTTTAGAAAACTCTTCATATCAAAGCTGAATGAATTTGATTCTAAAGAAAAAGGAATGACATTAAAATAGTCAATTGTACTTCTGGGTTTTATAACATATTTTTTAAATTAAACCTTGTCAATAGTAATTATTTTGTTTTGGTAATAAAAGCAGAATGCTGCCATTTCTTGTGTTAACATTAATTCTTCAATCTCAGGACTATCAAACCATCAAATCTGTATATGTGATACGCCCCTTCTATAGCATTTATTTTTTATGGCAACTATATAGGATTTCCCTTTAAAAGTTCCTATGAATCTTATTGCAGAAGAAGAGCTATTAAGAGATGGATGTTTTCACAACCATTTCATTTCTCATTTTCCTTTCTTAGCATACATGTTTTATTTAGCATTTTAAAAGAATTTGAAAACATCTTGTCAAAGAAAAAGTAGTTATTTTTCTATAATTTTGTATGTATAGTACAGTTCTGTATAGTACTGTCCTTGCTATTGTTTCTCAAGCTGCATTGGGTTAAGTTCCAGAGGTAGTTAATAAATCTTTGAATTCTTTAATATAGGGTGGTGAAGTAAGAAAAATCTATGGCACAATATCATGTGAATTATCTGTCAAGACACTTCAAATGTCTCTGGAGATACAGTGGAACTAATGAGTTACTAATACTCAGTTTTTGAGGCATGTGTTTAAAGCCCTATCTATGTCACAGATCAATACTTTAGAGTAACGAGAAAAAGGAGGAAAGCACTTCAGTGATGAGACCAAAAATCGTTTGCTGTCCGAGTTGATCTATATCAGCAAGACCAATTGAAATGTTGACAGAGTATCTTTGAACAGAAACTAAAACCAAAATGAAACATTAAAGTAACTAGAATTTAAAATGGGAAGATGACAAAGCCATCATTGATTGCCATATTAAAGTAAAGACCTTTATTTTTAGCTTTTTTTAGTTTGAACTTTCATTCACAGACACACTTTTTAGTGGTTGCTCGGATGCTATTTAGCTATTTGAGTCAAGAAGTAAAATTATTATCTCCATTGCATCAAGAGGAAAAACAAACAAACAAACAAACAAACAAAAAAAACCCCAACAACAAATCAACCCTAAATTAGTTTTGGAATTTAGTTTGGATTTGTAGTGATAATGAAATCAGATTCAGTTTTTAGATTATGGCACCTAATGCAGGGATCTCTAAGCAGAATTTCTGACATACATTGAACAAGGTGTGTAGATTGTCATTACACTGGGGAAATATACATTATATTGAGTCCTTAGTGTGAGCATAAAATTTAGATCTAATCTTTAAACTGTATTTTAGCTATGTTGTTTTACATAGGTTACTCATCTTGAAGCTGAATGGTGATTGCTTGAGACAGTAATGCAAAAAGCCTGTGGCTCCTTTAAGGAGGGGTAAATAAAAGGTTGCATGAGATTCTAGCGATGATCTCTCTCAGCCTGTTTGGTAATTTTCGGCTGTCATGCAATTTGCCTAATTCAGTTTTTTCTGTGACCAAGAGAAGAGAAAAATAATTAACAAAGGGCTTGAGTATTGGCTGGCTTTCAGGCTATGTATGAGGCTTTCACACTACAGCTATCAAAAGACTATAGACTTTAGTAACCATCTAGACTTATGAGCTGAATGTTTTGGGGACCATCATCTTGGGTATTAAACTCTTCTCTTCTAACCAGAACAGGCTTGTAGCTGCCGAATGAGAGAAGTACTCAACTCATGCTAACCCCTGAACAGTGCTCAGGAGGTGTTTGGAGCTGGGATAGCTGAACTGGGCTAAATCACCACAGCATTTGTTCTAAAAATTTGGAGTTCTATACTGATTGCTTCAGGGCCTGGAAATATATCTTTGTACTCTTCGGTTTATTACTACAGATACAGCTTACATGTTTCTCTAGCAACATATTTATAGAGATGTAAAAAATCCAGAGTGTTCCTATGTGGCTGAAGATGTTTCAGAGAACTCTTTAAAGAAAATGAGCAAGATTGCAACCCTCTCTAGATGTGCAAGATTAAATACTGCAGAAGAATGCTGCAGATGAGGATCAAAACTAAGAGAGAACATAGTTTTGAAGGAAAGGTCTTGGGAAATAACCAATTTTCAGTTCCTTCAGCAAAGGCAGGATAGCACTGCCATGATCCCCCTCTCTTCATAGCCCCAAACTATGATGAGAAGCAGAAGATGTATAATATGTGCATAACTGTGAGCTTCCTTTTGAATATTCCTCTTAAAATATCCAGTAATTTCAGGAATTTGATAGATAAAATTTTTCACATTGATTAATTTTTTCTTCCTTGTATGCCTCCTCATTTGATTGGTTTGGATTATTTTTTTTAAAGTTTTTAAATACTTTATTTTTCAAGTTGAACTTAGTTGGAAGGATAACATAACATACTTGGAAATTCTATTTCTGTTCTCCTGAAGAAAAGTAATTAAAACTTGCTGCACTTTCAGTTTGTGTGTTTAGTCGATATCTGTCAACATTCCCTACCTGGATTTTCTTTTTCTCTCCTGTATATTTCAAGTGTATATTTACACTTCTGCAGGAAGGGCTGAATGTTAAGCAGAGAGAATGTCTGTCACAAAATCAGGGTAACAGAATGGTGTAAGCTGGAAGGGATCTCTGGAGGGCATCTTGTTCACAACACTTTCACCTAAATCCATTTGCAAAGGACCACATCTAGTTGGTTTTTAATGTAAATACCTATCACCCTGGGCAACTTGTGCCAGTGTTCTGTCCCCTTCAAAGTAAAAAAAGTGCTTCCTGGTGTTCAGGAAACCTCCTGAGTTTCAGTTTGTGACCATTGCCTGGGTGCTATCACTGGGCACCACTGAAATGAGTGAGCTTACATCCTCTTCCAGTCACCTGCGCTTCATTATTTTATATACATTGATAAGATCTCTCCAAAGCCTTTCCTTCTCCAGGCTGAAGAGTCCCAGTTCTCTCAGCTTTTCCTCATACGTTGGATGCTCTAGTTCTCTAATCATTCTTGTGGGTCTTCACTGAACTGTCTCCAGGATGTCCATGTCTGTCTTGCACTGAGAGGCCTGGAATAGGAAGCAATACTTTTGAGATGGCCTCACAGCATGGAATAAAGGGGAAGGATGGCTGGCTATTTTCCATGTGGTGTCCACCAGGACCCCCAGGTCATTTTCTGCCAAGCTACTCACAGCTTGGCAGCTCACAGCAGATTTGGGTACCTGGGCTGATTCTTCCCTAGGTGCAGGCCTTCACAGTTCCCTTTGCTGAACTTCATGGGGCTCTTGGCAGCCCATTTCCCCAGTCTGTCACAGTCCCTTCAGATGGCAGCATAAACATCTGGCATATCAGCCATTCCTCTCAATTTGGCACTTGAAAAGTTGCACTCTGCCCCCTCATCCAGATCATTAATGAAGAATATTAAACAGGAATGGCTTCAATATTGATCCTTGGGGTACACCACTAGTCACTGCCTGCAGCTAGACTTTATGCCATTGTTCTTCACCTTTGGGGCCAGCCATTCATCCAGTTTTCATTCTGCCTCACTCTCTGCTCACCCATCCATGACTTCACTTTGGTGAAGCCACACTGACTTCTTTTGATGACCTTCCCATTCTTAATGTGCCTGGAAATAGTTTCTGGAATTACCTTCCCAGGGATCAGGCTGACCAGCCTGTAGTTCCTTAAGTCCTATCACTTGCCTTGCGGGAAGATGTTTGGGACATTTGCTTTCCTTCGGTCTTCAGACACGTCTCTCAGCCACTATGATTGATGCCAAGTTTCTTAACTATTCCTTGGCATGATCTTCTTCCACTAAGGGTCCAGCTCCAACTTTTCCTCCTGGAATTCCTGAAGGCCAGTCTTGTTAGTAAACCGTGAGACAAAGAAGGTATTCGGTATTTTCATCTTTTCCGTGTCCTGAGTCCTGTGTAACCAGGTTCCCAACTCAGTGAAGAATTAGTCTTCCTTTGGTCTCCTGTGTTTTTCAGGTTTCTTAACTCTGGATGGTGAAGGCTCCGTCTGTAGGGCCCTTTGCACTATCATAAATTTCATCTTAGGAAAGGCTTAAGGCAGGAATGGAGCTTGGCACACTGCAAGTTCCACATCCTGCCGCACCAGGGTCATATCCTGCACAAGGACAGGTTGTGATGTTGGAGATGGTTACATGTCCTGCTGTCTGAGGGCCAGGGCAAGCCAACAGACCTGTGCAAGACCTGGCAATGACAATTGGTCTCACCTCAACATACACAGTCCTGGTCTGACCCTCTTGGTAATGCTCTCTGTGACACTCAGCACCATCATGGTCAGTGGCAGGCTCAGCAGAGGACCAGACCTATGGGCTTCATGGGAGCAGGTCCTGGACACATCTGTCTTCTCTATCCTGGTTTAGGGATGATTCTTGGCTGAAGCCAGACAGGACAAACAGTTGGGAGGGATTACCCACAACCTATAGCCAGTCCTGGATAACTTCTGTATTAGAAACATAGTGATTGATTAGCAGCACACTCTTGAAAAGAACAGCAGGAGAGAAGGTGAAAATAGAATGCTTCAAAGCATTTTGCTTTGGTGAGCCTGGTGAGGCTGGTGATGCCAATAGACAGGTTTCTATAACCTGGTTTTGACCAGAATATATTTTATTCTTGTTCATGGCCAAGAAAAAAAAAATCCCAGTTATGGTAGTTATGGTCAATGCTGTGTTGTTTTTTTGTGTTTCAGTGGTCTGGTAATTAGAGAAATAGCAGTCTTTGTTAAAACTCTAATAACTAATCAGTGTATTCAGTGTGACATTGGCTACTAATAACCTAGGTGATATAGGAAATTCTGGCAACCTGAGTTGATTGGAATGATAGCTTGTATTAGCAGAGAATATCCCTGATACACACATTGGTCATGCATATGCCACCACTTGCAAAAATCATTTGCTAGAGTAGGTGTTATTTGTCACACAATGTATAACATAGTTTTATTTTTAAGGTAATGAAAAAGTAAATTAAACTCCTTGGGGTGGATTGGAACACAGGCTTTAAATTAGCAGGAAAATAATTCTTAATAGCTTTGTTAACTCAAACAGTGGCTTCAGTTCACAAAATCTAACAATTAAAAGTGAAAAAGATTTACATGTGACGTGACTTATTTTTTTATTTTTGCCTTTATGAAAAAAAAATTAAAATAAAAAAATAATCTAACCATCTGTTCCAACTGTTCCAAGTAACAGCCTTTATTAGGTGAAGACTGCTTGATTCATTAAGACAGGGACACTGCAGACACTTTCAGTGTTTATTGCTTGTATTTCTTTCAAAATAAGTTAATCAAGGATGTAATCTTAAAATTTAAAGTTTTAATTTTCCGACACTTTTTATTGAAGAGCAAGTTACATGTAAAAAATGAATGTCAGACTCTTATATTTTTTTCCCAAAAATACCTTCTAAGGGAAGTACAGTCATATTGATTTGGTCTTGCCATTTGGCTCCAGAGTTGGATTTCAGAAGAAAAAATATTACGAGGTTCAACTACCACCTCTGGAGAAAAAAATATTGATTTTTCATGAAATTGCAAGGTTTTAGTGCTGAAATTTGAGAAAAAAAATTAGCTTGTTTTTAGGAGTACTGTGTACTGAGACATTCATTATACGGCAAGGATGCGCTTCAGGAATTTTGTACCAAGAAATGATTTAATATTCTAACTCCAAAATCTGCTCTTTTTATTTCCTTAAAAGCGTAGAATTTATATCTGTCCTCCTTGTAAAAGTGAAAAAATATTGCAAAAAGAGCTGGAAGGATTGAAAAAACCTGTTAAATTATAAGTTTCTTAAGACTGAACTTCAAGTTAATTCTATTTGTGAGTTTAAAGAGTTTTATGAATGGATTTTTAAAAGTATATATATGGATATTAAAATTAACTGCTGAATTGCAGGTTGTGCTAACTGAATTGTGTGAAAACAATGACATTTCTTTTCCTTGAAAGGAATGTATATAATCTGAAAAAAAAAATGTCTAAAATTTACAATTGTCCCTACATTATGAATAGTTTCTCCTTATTGCTGTAATGTAGTCCTTTGTCTTTCTGTCACAACACCCCAAAATTTACATTTTGTGATCATATCCTGTTCTGATGCAATATTATCACAGTGGAAAAAGGACAAATAAAACTGATTTTGGAAAAAAGTACCTTGTAACACAGATAGAATTTCATACTACTGTAAAGTTTGAGCAACTCTTCAAAATGTGACTGCATTCATTATTATTATTATTATTATTACTATTATCATTATTATTATTATTATTATTATTATTATTATTATTATTATTATTAAATTGTTTAAATGTAAAGATTTCATTTAGGTTTAAAAAAAACCCCAACAAATGGCTATTAAGATCTCAACATTATCTGACATTTCTGGGGTAATACCTTAAAATTTTTCAAGAAAATCCAGAAAGTCTTTGTTTTTTATGTTAAATATATCTTACCAGTTTTCTGAACAAAGGATAGAATATGTGCTGAGTTTTATCCAGTGATGCATAAAAATGTATATAATAAGGAAACTTTAAAGGGGTTATGCTTGCTTATTTGATTACAAACTTGATATATAAAGATTTTGTGTTTACTTCACAAAAAATACTGGTTTACAAATAGTGCTGTACATGTACAGAATAAATATTCTTAGACTTGCAACAAATATTTTGATTTTTATTTAAAATTCACATTTGAATCATGGCCTGCTGCCATTACATATTAAGAACAAAATTTTTGTGGTATAGCATCCACTAACCTTTCTCTAAAATATAATCTGCTCATTTTCACATTCTACACAAAAAATCTCTCAAAATAGAAATTTCAACCATGTTCCAGAAAGCCATTGTCCAACCCAGAGTAAGCACGTATGAACACCTGCTCTTCCACATTGGAGAAGTCTCAGAGGCAAGAAGAGAGGCTCTCGTGTGAGCCCAAGGATTACTCAGCAATGCCTGCTGGTGTCTTGAGCAAACATGTTAGTCTCTTGCTTAAAACAGATGCAGGTCACGTTCTCTGGGCCAACATGTGCAGACAAGACTGTTGAATTGCCATCTGTGCTTAATCTGTCACTGAAGAGCAAACAAGGCTGTTCCAGCCTTTCAAAGGAAATGCTGACTGGTAGGAACATGTGCAGCATTAAAAAGCCCTCCAGTCACAGGACTCTGTTCACTTACGCCTTCTGTTTGATTGCTTTCTTAATTAATTATTTGGCCAAGATAGCTATCTTAATCAGTATAGGTGTTTATTTAAAATATTAATTGCTAAAAAAGAAGGGAAAAAAATTCCCCTTGGGAACTTTTTTTCAGTACACTTCAGCAGTTATGTAATTTCTGGACATGTCTGTTCTAATTAGCTTTCTTCTTCTTAAAGAAGTCCTGGATTTTTAAAACATGATTCTCTGAAACTACGTGCTTAAGGATGTAAAAATGAACAAGAAGTATTTCCAAGCTACTTTAATATATTATCTAAGGGCTTTTTTAGAGACAATTCACACCGAAGCCTGTTTCCAGGAGAAATGTCTGCCAAAATCATTAGTTTGCCACTGGGTTTTTTAGTCCTCTTTTCTACAGTAGAAACACTTCTGTGGATTAAAAGTAGACTTTACCTTGCCAAAATCTTTCTCTTCTCTGAAACTCTCCTACGTATATACTAATTCATGCAGCTCCCTCTATCTTATTGCCATCACCAAAGAAAGGATGTAATTTCACAAACCATGTATTATGACTCAGCTACTGCAGCAACTAGAAAAACATATCAAATTACTTTCTCTCTAGGGGCAAGACATCACTTTGATAATTAGGCAAGACAGCAGAAAAAGCTGGTGGAAAGATCAAGACAAATCTGCCTGCATTTTAAATAATATGGATGACATGTATATCTATAGAAAGTAACAGAGTTCCACTGATACAAACGGAACTCTTATTAATACAAGCCTGGAAATTAAGCTTGATGTGTTTTGGATTTTTGTAATTTATCTTGCAAAGTATTCAGCTGCCTGCTATCATGGGCTGGGTGCTGAGGGCAGGGAGAGAAGACAAAATATAGCCAGGCAGTTTAGCTCCTCAGTCAGCTGGAGAGGAGGGTCTTCCTTCCCGTGAAGTCATGGGAATACCAGAATAATTTTGTTGCACCTTCCATTATGCCGCAGATGTACAGCAAACTGGAAAATTTGCTAGCCTTTAAAAAGTCTTTGAAAATTTGGTTACCTATGGAAGAAGCAATATTATGAAGATGAAGACTTCTGAGAACAGTTTATTGTTTTTACTCTGCAAGTGCATGAAGTCCTCACGAATCCCTTGTGATCTCAGACATTTTCTGGTCAAGCACCTCTTTTTTCTGAAAGTTACTGTTATATTTTGATTTGCCTCTGTCTCCTCAGATAATCTATTATAAGTAGGTTTTCTTCTACATTTAAGAGCAAAGTATCTCTAACCTTTATTTTACTGAGCCTAAAAAGGAGAAAATTCAACCCTATAATGGTAAAACTGTTTTTTTCCATCAAACTTCAGTGGCATATTGCACCAGCTACTGGCACCTTTCTAAACAAATCTCTCTTTTTTTTCGGGCTGTGGGCATAAAATAATCACTGTACTTAATGAATTCACGATGGTTTCGTGCTCTCAAGCTCGATTCCATAGAGATAATGACATTAAAAAAATCAATGTGGGGATTTTTTTTTTTTTTAGTTCTCCAAAACATTTCTAAAGTAGCTTTTATGCACCCTTTGTGGCACATCCAGATAACATGGCAGTGGAATATAATGGTCATTTTTAGCAATATTTGGGGAGTATTACGTAACTTGATCCTGGTCTTATTTATAGATGAGTCCGTTTCTTCAAACTCATGTTAATAGAAATGAAAAATTATTTGGAAACAAAATCATAACATGTTCCATTTTGCTTTTAGCAGAATCTCCCTTCTATCACAACTGTTATTTTCTAAACAGTGACAATTGTTCATTGTCAACCTGAACCATGCTTAAATTTTGACAAACTGTCTTCTCACACAGGAAAACGCTCTGTTGGGCTCTCTCACTAGCTCTGCATACTAGAGAGGAGCAGATGGAAAGCTTGTACTATTCCCACCAGAAGTGAGATTCAGGGGGTTGATGCTTTTCACTTCCCAGGAATTTTTACTGGCTTCAAATTTTTCTCCTCCCACTCCCAACTCTCAATCCTCTTTGGGGCTGAAATCAGCCTTTTCTCTTGTTTTTCAGTTCTTGCTTCTCAGTAACAGTTAAAAATACTCCCACCTGAAACAAGAGCTGGGATGACCCCAGGATGTACAGGCATTTTTTATTTATTTTGCAGTGTGAGTTGAGAGTTTTCTAAGCAGTTTATGAATGGATTAAACAAACTGGCATATCTAGCAGCCTCAAGTAAAGTTTAAAATTGTTTAGCAAATCACTTATCACCATTCAGAGTGCCAGAACTGGAGCAGAGATTGAAATTCAGAGTTTACATGGCTAAGGACAGATTATTCATGCTTTCTTGAACTATTTTGTTTCTTAACCATTAAGGCTATTAAACTATTTAGGACTTGTCCTAAAATGACTGTCCCTTCCCTGCCCAAAAAATGTAGTGCCTAGTGCCCAGGTGCCATTTATTAGGGAAATTGAAAGGATATTTTGAGTTTAATCTGTTCTTTTCAGGCCGCAGTGGCCCGGTGTTAAAAGCTCTGCTGAACAGAGGCGGGTTTCAGTGCCAGGAATGAAAGCCCGGATCTGACAAAAAGCTACAATCACAAATAAAACGTTTTTGCTGCAAAGGGCCTGCCACTTTCGCGGTGACAAATACGTGTTCAATTGACAGTGACGGAATGCCGCTGCTGCCCTGTTTGCAGCTCCCTGAGTGCAGCGGAGCGGCGCCGCTGCTGGGCAGCCCCGGGGCCGGCGGTGCGGCACAGGCAG
>JAHLSL010000009.1:4047533-4132553 GCA_025920805.1 Petroica traversi | reverse complement strand
AGGAGGCATCGCCTTCCCCTTCCCCGCGCCGCCTCCTCCTCCCCGCGTTCCCGGGCGCGCAGCGCCGCCGGCCGGGAGCAGCCCCGCCTCGACAGCCTCTGCACAGCGGCGCGTTCTGAAATGCAAGAGCAAAATCTAGAGGCTGGAAATTACTCAGACACGGAAGGAATAAAAGAAAAACACCAAAAGCCGACAACACAGCACAACAACAACCTCCCCCGCCAAGTCCGCCACATTTAATTTGGTTAATGCACCCTCTCTTGTTGTGTCGTCGTGCTGGCTCTGTGATTACTCAAGGATTTCCATCCAAGTGTTTCATTCAAAAGGATTTAAAAAGATAATAGTAGATCATTTAAGCCACAGTTTTGAATAAACGGTATAGTACTGGGATCTCAAATCTGTCATAGCTGAGTATCACAACGTGGTCAGTCCTCTGACTGAAAACATCATAACTCATGGCTCTATACAGCTTGTTCCTACCTAGATTACAAAAATTTTCTATGGGCATCTGAAATAGTAGATAGGTAAATACCGTATCCTGCCAATATTTCCATAATGCATATGTTAGTCTGCCAAAATGTTAATTTGAACTCCATAATGCCTCAGAAACCACCTTTTATTCCTGAGGCTAAAGCCACCCATGCTGGAGATGAGGCATGGACTTCTGCTCAGTGTGACCTAAAGAACATACCTTACACTTTCAGGGCTGAAGATAATTTTTGTTTTCATTTGTGTCTGGACCATGTTCTTAAAGCCCTGGAGGGAGCAACTGATCCCAAGAGGTGGGATGATTCCCATCACAGGTTTAGATATGGAGAGTTTGACACAGACCAAAGTTATTTACTCCATCTGGTATCCTGTTGTGTTCTCAGAATATGTTTTTATTAAGGAGTAATTTCATGGGGGAACAATTATTTTTTATATGTACAATTTTTATTGGTGATTTTATGGGTAGTTGTAATTTTGTAATTTGTAATTTAATAATTGCCTATTATCATTTGTAATTGTCACTATAGTACCCTGTTTTCAAGTGTTTGTAACTGAGCATGGACTGAAATTTTCCATGTTAGATATATTCTTCAATTTTAACTTTTGGAAACTTATAATCAATTTTTTTGTAGATGTTTCTGAGAATAAGACTGTGAAAAGGTGCCACATCCCTATTAAAAATCTTTGTGCTCCTTCTTTTTCAACCTCCTGCACTTTCTCTAAAGGGTAGGAACTTGATGTTGAATTGAAGTATGACTTTTATTTTAGGGCACACCTCTTCTGTTTCAAATGAAAAATACATCAGTATTTTTTCTTCCATCTATGAACCTATTTAAAAAGTGCCATTTAGTCATGACTATAGGAAGTTTTTCAAAGGTTTTCCAGCTTGGCTGAAGATTCCACTTGCTCTGAGTACATGAGTGCTATCCACACGGACACAAGTACCTGCTCATATTCCAGGGTAGGGTTGAAAGAGGTACAAAAGGATTTGGGCAGCTCTGATCTTTTGCGGGCTGAGTTGAGGGTGTGGACTAAATTCAGGATACAAAGCTTACTACTGTGCTGCTACCAAGAAGAAAATACAAACCAGGAGGAGAGAAAAGTTGGCTCAAACAAGGACATACAGATAGCAACAAAGTCTCTGAAGCTGCATTTGGACATGAGGCCTACCTACAGAGCACAGCTGATTTCTATATAGCTCCCATCACTTCCCACCCAAAAATATGATAGCCTCATCGAGACTGCTGGCTTTGAGGGATCTTCAGCCCTTGCTGACTGCAGGTGTTGCATAGAAAAGCATTAGTTCATTCAGGTGAAAAAGATGCCAAATTCCATATTGAAGGTATACACATTTTTCCAGCAGTGCCTTGTGCATTTTTCTTTTCTCATGTAGATGAAGGCTTCTGTGGTAGTGAGGTAGGAACAGAGAAAACATTGAACAGCTCAGTCTGGGAATATTAGAGAAGATGACTGAGTAAGAAGTCTACACAGAAAACATAAGTCTTGGAGAAAGCTGCTTTAGACAAAGTGCTTACCATGGATGAAGTGCTCCAGGATGGAGAAGGCTGGGATCTGAAAGTAATTTAATTGCAATCTTTGTAAACAACTATATCATTTTCAAATACTGGGTACTTATCTCCTAAACATTTATCAAAGCAAGGTGCCCAAATCTCTTTTCTGATTTAGCAATAACAGCAGTCAGACAGAATGATAATCAGTCTGGGGCCTTGCAGTCCCAGATTAGATTTCATGGATTTTGAAGGATATTGCATTCTTGTGTTTTTGTAATGGTATCAGTACACAATCAAACATATATCATGTAGACATGCAAAAAAAAACCTTAACTGAAACCAAAGATACATTGTTTGGATTTCTTAAAACACATCCTTAATGTAGCAATATCTTAAATCTATGTGGCATAATTTGTTTAATGTTTATATTTCAGATGTACACTCTAAGCCAACCTCCCATTTCAACTGTAATTCCCATGGGAATTTTATTGCTTTTTGAAAAGTTCATTTATGATCAGTGGGAAGGTAAATGCAAGGGAGAATTACTTTGCTCTCATTAATGATGTGGGACTGTTTTTTTTGGTAGAATCACAGATTTTCTAAAGTAGGTCTTAGCAACTAATCTGTGTTGCCAAAGGACAAAATTACAACCAAGGTAAAGTGCTTACAGAATCACAGAATGGCTGAGGCTTTCTGTTTGGAGATTGTGGAGCCAAACCCTAATGCTCAGAGCAAGGTCTGCTAGAGCAGGTTGCCCAGGATGGGTCTGAAGATCCAGAGAGGGAGACTCCAGAGACTCTCTGGACAATCTGAGTCAGTGTTTGAGCACCTCCACTGAGGTGGTCAATATTTCTCATATTTACATGAAATTGCTTGTATCTCATTTTGTGCCCCTTGCTTCTGGTCACAACTTGGGCATCACTGAGAAGAATCTCCGCCTCTGTCTTCTGTAATGTTCTCTTTGGACGGTCAAATACATTCATAAGATCTGCCTCAGCCTTTTCTTCTCTTTAGCAAAATGCTAAACTAGTGAGTGCAAAGTTGTTCTTAGCTTGTATTTGGTCACTCTTTGCATGTGATACCTAAAATGAAACACCGATCAGCCTGATCTCTTCTCTCTGGCACGTAAGACCATGGAAAGGAAGAGACACCCCCTTCCTCTGCTGATTGTATGATCTACTCTCAGGGAGAAGGAGCAGAAAGTCGTAACTGGTTGTGTCAATGTTCCATTCAATAAATAAAGAATGGGTCTCTCTTGTCAGGCGCCATTGTTAGGATATGAGGAGTAGTAAAAATAGTCTTGCTTCATCTTTAGTGTGCAGTAGAGAGATATTGCTGGGTCTGTGGACTGCCACTAATGGCATTCTATAGCAATACTCTGTCAAGCTCATTGCTAAATTGAGTATGTATTTAACTATGTACAGTAAAAATATTAGTGATTTAGACTTTCATGTAGTGAGTCTTTTTTTTGTGTAAACACCAAGTTGATCTTTATGTACCATCAGATGTCATCAGAAATACCTATTAAGACACAGTTCACAATAAATTCATGTTTTAGGAAGTGTGTATTTGGGAGACATTAAGAAGTTTTATTTGAGAGGTCTTCTGGTGCTGTGCCACATATTTGAATTTATACAACTTGAAATTATTAGATACTGATTGTCTGGTGAACTTAAATTTAAATTGTACTTTGATAAATAAGAAAAATTGATCCTCTTAGCTGTTAGAGCACTTTAGAGCAAGCTATTTTTCAATATTAGCCAGTATTATAAAAGAAAAGGGTGGAGGGGAGGGGGAGGAAGACACTGTTATTTTCTCTCAGTTATTGTTTTTTACTAGAGATTCATATGTGTAACTCATACCCTCTTGGGGTACCATTATAAAAACTGAACCCTTTAACAGAATTTGCCCAGACTTTTTGCCATTAAAAGAACATTTTCTACTTTCTATCTTTTTTATTTCTCCAATTCACAGCAGTAAATTAAAAATCCACAGATTTTTCCTTATGCTCTTGAAATAAAATAATATTCCTGAAGAGCTGTCCTCTAACAACTGTGCTTTCTTTTGTCAGAAGATGAAACTTTTAAAAGTGCAACAAGCTTGTTTCCTTTAGAAGCATTTTAGACAGAAATTCAATATTTAAACCATTCTCTGCCATAATATTGAGCAGTGCTCAGAGCTGCTTTTCCCAATTCTATCACAAAAGTAGATGAAATAGACTAAAAATTCAGATATTCAAAATTTGGGATTTAAACAGTTTTATTGCCAGATTAAAAGTACTTCTAAAAGACTATTTTATGTATATATAAAAGGGCAAAATTAAGAAAAGGCATTTCAACCTTATAACCGAACTTATATTCAGAGTCTTCTGAGATAATCTCCTGTGAGCAGTACAGTATCAGTGATCCACTACTGAACTCAAAAAGATGACATACAACTTGCACACTGAGAATGGAGAAAATACTCTGTAACAATTTGAACTCATTCAGCTGTGTATAAAAAAGATAAATATTTTGTGCTAAGTGTAGTGCATTAAATAATCATATTTTCTAGTGCATTAACAGAACAGAGAAAGGGAAAAAGCAGTTCCAGCTTTACAGGGCCTTGGTATTGCAATGATCAAGAATTCTTGAGTTAAGAAGCCAAATTTTTTATCCTGAATTTTAAATGCTACTTGATGTTGCTTGAAATATAAATTCAGCCATTACAAAAATAAATAAATAAATAAATAGGACAAATATTTTCTTATCCATAAAGGAAAATAAAGATGTTTATCTTAATCTTTCAATTTAAAAACCAATAAGAAAATTTGAATAGAAACGGTCTGAAAAACAATGTGAAATCCTGTCACTGGACATTGGGAAAAGAGACTTTTCCCCCTTCACTTCCCCTCCTTGGGAAGCTATAAACTTTACATTTATTCAAATTGTTTTCTTCATGATTAGTGAATTTTAAGTAATTTTTTCAGACATAAAATGATACAAAATTTCACTGATTGAGGAATAAATTTAGTAATACCTTTAGGAATAAATTTAGACCAGTAACTATTAAAGCATTATGAGATTTAAGGTGAACTTCAGAAAGAGAATTTAGGATTTTTAAAAATTAGTTGGAGAAAAAAGCCCAAAGAAGAAAAATAGATCCACAGATCCAGGTAGGCACTTAATTTGATGAAGTGTTGAAGAACTTTAAAAATGTATATTTATATATATGAATATGTACTTACATATAGTTGCTTTGCACAGAAAGCCTATCAACATCTATAGCAACATTGTATTTAATATTGATTTTATTTCTATTTTTAGTGGTTTGTTTCACTAGAAACATGAAAAATTGAACACTTGTATAACAAACTGAGTTCTAGTTATTCTCTGAACTTAGAACAAAGTTGGAAAATGCTTTATGGCACCTCATTTTATCTTTGGCTACAAATATAAGTGTCAGATCCACAGCCTTTCCACTAACATTTTTCCTTCTCCCCATTTTAAATCCGTAGCCCACATCAGCATCATTCTCTCTCAAGCAGCTTCTTAAGCCAAGAGTTTTTGACTGTTAGGAATACTGGTATATTTGTGATGGTTTCCATGGCTATAATTTCAGCCACCTTAAAAAACAAAGCTATGTCATATCACCAGCCTCTGTCTCTTTTTGCCATCTTCTAAATGGAAAACTATATAAGCGTTCATGACAGGTCAGGGTGCATGTTCTGTGATCTAAATGGGATTTTTTTTGTCCTTTTTCTCCTATTTTTGAGATGCATTTAATTCGCTTACTTGTATATATGCAAATACTCACTTCAGTCATCAATAAACAGGTTGTAGTGTCTATTTATAGCAAAAAGTATATTTATCTAACAGTTACTCCTTTTTTTCCTAATGCTCAAAAAAAGCCTCCATTCTAATGTTTGCTGAAATACATCTTGGGATTTTAAAAAAATTAATCTAGTTAAGCTTTTTTTTTTTCAGTATAACATAATATACCTTCCTGAATGGGATATATGTACCTGAGGGGAACAGAGTATGTCTAAAAATAAATGTCTAGCACTGGCATATTCAGTGCTAACATTTTTCTGGTTCTTATTCTGCGAGGCCTCTCTTTGTGTATGTGAATCATTAGACAGTAGGCAGCAGGGTTAGAAGTACGCATATATATATATTTATTTAGGGAGTTGAATGTCAAGCAGTTGCCTGTTCTTAATAGCTGATGATTTTAAAGTCAGACATTTTCCTTGTGCTGTCACTCCGGTTTAGGTTTCACATGAGACACTGTCTTGGCACTTTCAACCTTGGCAGGCAGGATGTGTGCTCTCCTCTTCCTCTTCTGCAGATGAGCCTTCATCCTACTGGTCTGTGGAAGGGGAAGTGGCCATCAGAGGGAAATCCTCACCTTCAGTGCTGCTGTTACTAAATTCTCCAGACACCTCCAGTGCATCTTTTTCATCTATCTGCATATACTCAAGGGGGTCCATGAAGGACTGGGTGGTGTGGTGGGGTGTGCACATCCCTGGCAGGCGGTACCCTGCCAGGTTCATGGGCCGCAGACGCATTCTTGCCTCTCGCTGTATTGCTGCTGGCAAATGTGAGGTTGCGATCCAGCAGCACTTCTTCGAGTTCCAGAGCAATTCTCTCTTCTCATCACTGGCACTCTGTTCACCTGCCTGGTCTTGGTGGAGGGGCTCATTCCATTTTAGTGGCTGTTGCTTCCAATTCCTGCTCCAGTTGTGACCCTGCCACTGTGCCTTCCCAGGCTGCTTCTGCTGCGGTCCACACACAGGACTGCTGTGCTGGCCACCCTGCCTCTCACAGCCACTTGAGGAAGATGCACAGGGGTCCTGCTCCGTGAGGTTCTCCTCTGTCTCCTGTTGCTCTGGCTGATCATCTCCGTTACCGTGCCTTCTGCCCCTGTGCTTCCATTCCTGCTGTTGTCTCTTGCCCCTGCCAACCCTGTTGCTACACAGGAGCACGATGAGCATGTCATCTTCCTGTACTTGCTGCCTCTGCCTTGGTGTCTTGTCCCTGTCCTCATCTTGCCGTGCCCCCTCGCGCTGCCCAGCAGTGACCGCAGCCAGCAGCAGGTCACGGCTGTGGGGACTGTGCTGGCCTTGGTTTCCCCTCTGCCTGCGGCCTGGCCCTGCAGCGATGGCCCCATGCTGGGGGCTGGCCTGGCAGGCCTGTGAGGGAGGCTTGTACCTTGCCCTCTCCATGCTGACACCCTGCTGTCCCGCAGAGGCTCCTGGTGTGGGCACGCTGTGACAGCCTGCCTTGCCAGCCTGCCTGGAGGAGCCAGCGGTGCTTGGGGGTGACATGGAGCTGTGACAAGGGCGCAGTCCATCAGTCAGTAGGGGGCTCCCTGCCGTGTGGGCCCTGCAGGCCCCGGCCAGGCCTGCCTGAAACAAAACTGATCTCTGGCCTGGATCCCACCGCCAGCCCTGATACCATCACCAGCCCTGGCTCCTGTTCCCCTCCCAGCACCTCGTGGGACTGAGGGAAAGTCCTGGGCACCTGGGGAAGAAGGGTGTGGAGGGACTAAGCAGATGTCATGAGCTGGCACAAAAAGTCAGCACCTTCCAAAAGCCTTTCTCACCCTCTTGACTCAAAATCCTGCATCCAGCCCTTTACGTCAGTCATTAAAATAATTTCTACTTTTTCAGTGTGGAAGGTAGAAAGATAGATAACACGCTTATCTCAAGATTAATTTTCTATACACAGTATATTTCCATAACACCAGATGCTATTTGTAGCATTCCACTTGTTGGCTTTTTGCGATACAGAATGAAAACTAACAAATCAGAGAATCACAGAATGGTTTGGCCTGGAAGGGACCAGAAAGATCATCTAGTTCCAACGCCCCTGCCATAGGCAGGCACATCTCCAACTAGATCAGGCTGCTCAAAAACCCCAACCTGGGCAATCTTGAACCCAAGGGTGGGACCAAATAAAGTATAAAAATAAGCTGGTTTGTTTTTTTGTTTTTTTTTTTGAGAAATATGTGTCTCATGGTGAGAGAAAAAGCTTTATAGAAGACAGCTAGGTTGAACACAAGGGTGTCCTCATTCACACCACACAATGATAAGGATGGGATTTTTGGGACTGTGTTGGGCTTTGGAATTTTGCAAATTTTGTGTAGCTGGGAATAGGTGAGTGTTTATTGTTTTCAGCTCCCCATCCATTCATCATACTGTCAGACCAGGTTTCATAGTAAGTGATGCACATCCACATTTAGAGCAGAAAATATGCCTGTCTTTTGATGAGCAATATCATCAAGGACTCTGAATTTTTGTTCCTAATGATTAGAGTGTATAGTATCATGCCCTCCAACATAAATTGTTCTGATGGCATTTATAGTCTGCTTCATTAAATACAAAATAAGAAAAATAATAGATTTAAAAAATAAAATACTTGTTTGCAATATTCTATACAAAAAGGAGGTTTTCCTCTTTTAAATTTTTAAAAAAACCAAACAACCCCTCAACAAAAACAAACAAAAAAATCCCATATAATTTTCCTTTTTTTTTTATCATCAAGGAGTTTTCCATTCCTTCAGCTTTCATCAAAGGTGAAAGAAAAAAATGTGCATGGGGCCAAGTTTACCAAACAAATAAAGAGAAGTCTCATCTACCCTTAGTATTAGGCTTTGTTATGATTTCAAGTGTAACTGTTTATCAACACACGATGGCAGTAGCGGTCCACGAAATGATTAACTTATACTGTACATTAGTGAAACAAAACCTGTCTTAGGCCTTTTTTCCTCCTAGAGATAGCAACAGTCTTTGCTTATGAATATTAACAGTTCTGAGCCCAGCTCCACGGAGAAATGAAAAAGAAAAAAAAAGGAAAAAAGAAAAAAGAGGAAGGTTCACAGTCTTTTCTTGATCAAAGTGACTCTAGATGTTATCCCAGATGCAGTTTATGATCCTAAAATCCATGTGAGTAGTGGCAGTTTGGTGCTTTCACTAACCCTGATGACTCATGGTCAGATTGCAGCATTTCAGGGATCTTTACTAATCTAAGATTTCTTTAACACCCCTTTAGCTAATAATGCTCCCTTATCCATGATCAATTTTGAGTGAGGTATCAAAGGTGCTTACTGGAGAGCCATATTAACTGAGGAAATACAACTTCTTTCAAACTGCATTGCCACTTCATTTTCATTGCGTCAAGGAAAAGTTTTTTTGACATGCAGCTTAATCCTCACAATTATCAGTTTGATTTAATGTCATTACTTGTCTTCTTGTTGAGCACTGAAAATTTCAGTCTTTCTGCAGAACATCTCTTCATGGATTTCCTTTTGGGCAAGATCTTTAATGGAAACTAGGCATTTAACATCAACTCCCTGTAACTTAAAGTAATTACACTGTTGAGATTCTTGTGGGTCTCCCAAGCTGAATCTGTGGCTAAAGGAATATTTGTACTGGTCAATGGGTTGTGCTGCTGAGGTAACCCTATATCCTTCCCAGCTCCAGAACCCAGGAGCAGAAATAGCTGCATCACTCCAAAAAGCCCAAGTTAACAGGATTTACCAAGAAGATCTCAAGGGTAAGATAGCTCCACTGTTTCAGACATCCTATGTTCTCCCAGCACTGTTCCGTTCCCCAGGCCAAGAAATTATCTACAAGTTCTTAATTTCTTCTGTGATTGTCCTTGCAGATATTCTTACAAGATGTCAAGCACACAGCTGCTGCACTGAAGAGTCTATAAAATGTAGTAGCAATATTTTCTTTTAACATCATCACTGGTTTTACTTTTGGGATTCACTAACAGAAGATTTTCTAAAAGCTCTGTCTTCCCAGCAGAGGCCAACTGGCAGAAATTCCCCCTGAAGAGACAGGGCTCTCTTCACTTCCATGATTTTGACATGTCATTGAATGGGAGAAAGCAGTAGCAGATTGGCCCATACATCACTCAAACATGTAACCTTGGCATTGCTGCTGCTAAACTCTGAGCTGTTATCTGAAGTGGGAACTGCAGCAACTGTATTACCTCTGATAACACTCTAATGGGGTAAGGAAAAGCACACACATGAAGGGAAAATATACACACAAAACCTGTGAACTCCCCAGCTAGATTTCCCCAACTAGATAAGGTCTGCATTAGATTAGTACAGTTGACCACTATGCAAGAGAGGGAGTTCTGGTCTGTGAGTTTGGAGGTTTCTTCCAAGGCAAAGTTTAGAGAGATTGTATTCCATTTAGTATTTATTAATTTCTGGAGCAGAATAGTTGTTTTATTTTATCTACAGCATACCCTTTTCTCACTGTCCTGGATCTGAGAGTGTCTTGGAAAACAGTCTTTACATTGCAGGTTTGCACCACAGAGTATGGTTGGGAAACAAGACATCTGAACACCCACATTCCTTTGTATAATTTGTAATTCCTTTGTATAATTGTATATATAACACCAAATTCCTTTGTATACTCTTCATGACGAGCAAGGTTTGCTCTCTCTAACATAAATTAGTCTTCCCTGAAACACATGTGGTATAGGCAGCAAATCCATCGCCATGGCATGGAGCTTGACCTCTTTAAAAGAGCTCAGGGGATGATTCAACCTACTGCAGCAACTGTGGAAGGGGCTTTAGTGCTCTCCCTCATCTCCCCCTCAACCTCTGAATTTTTATCTTTCTCAGAGCACATGTGTTCTACTGGGAACATGGCAAGCTGACGTGAGAGGTGGTGTGAGAATGGAAAGGAAAGGCTAGAGTTTCTTCAAAATAGAGCTAAATGCAGCTAAGGTCTAAAACTTTTGGAAATTTGCTGCTCTCCCTCTGCCTTTCAGCAAGACAAAAGAGAACAAGAATGATCTGTTTCTGCTCTAAGCACTGTTTACTTCCTCTCTTACTTCATCATATCACTCCATATCCTCTCCTTACCTCACCTCACCTCACCTCCTTCCTCCTAGCTCAAATTATGTCTGCGTGATGTTCTATGTGTGTTCACTTCTAGAAAGAGGCAGTGAGGGTGAAGAGTGAGGTGTCTGTGAATAGTTTCCATTCTGGCCCAACAGAAATTTATCATGTGTATTTTAAATGAACATATATTTTCAGCTAGATGAAAGGGAACTTTGAAATTGAACAAATAGCGGATTGTCTAGGTAGATTTGTTATGTTTAAAGGGATTTTTTTTTTTTGCCAAAGTCATTCATCAGAGCTTTATCACTGAAGATATATGCAGGTGTTATTGTTGCATGTCACTATAAAACAGAATGAGCAAGTACCTACATTGTATCTAGTGAATCTTTCCTGAGAGCTTTCCCTAGGAAAAAAAGTATTAAATCTCTTTCACTAAAAGACAAGAAGTTATTCACCCTATCCCAAGAGGGAAATTTTCTAATGTTTACCTGGAAAGGCTGTTAAAAAGTAAAGCAGAGATTTTTTTTTTGTGAAATTTTTTCAAGTAATTGGAAATCAAGTCTACAATGTGATTTGTGACTTTGGTCTCTGAATCCTGGTCCTTAGTATATCGAACAGCAGAATTTTGTCTATGTAAATATGACAAAAGGATTTTTTTTCCATTTTATATGCAGAATAAAATCTAGTATTTTCAAATTGGCTATTTTTTGAGAGATTTTTATTACCACATAATGTGTCAAGTTTATGTGACAAATTTATCGAAGATACAGAAAACAGCTTTGGGTCTCATCAGCATTACAAAGATAAATTATTGCTGCAAAAGTATAGATAGATTATGGGAGGATGATGTGATACAAATTTGAGCTCTAAATTTCATCGTTGATTTAAAGAAAAATTCTGTTATTTGAAGGTAGCATGTTTTTTTTGAATATTGCTAGTACTTTTCCAAAATGAATGGACCTTTAAGGAAAGAAGTAGAAAAATGGATGTATCTCTGAGAGAATAATACAAAATTAAAATAAAAGCCAATAAATAATCAATTGTGTACACATATTTTATTTTTATTTCTTGAATTACCATGTAGTAGATTTTTGTATGTAAGGTTATTTTAATTTGGAATTCATGCATTAGATCTGAACAGTTCAGCAAAAAATTTGGAATTTGCATTACTTTTGTAGCAAAGTATTTTTCTTGATATTTCTAAATAACCTGAAGTTGGGAAGATAATGGATTTGTGGGTTAGCATTTCATAATCTCAGTATCTCAGTAATCAATTCCAATATTAACAGAAATATTTCCCAAATTATTGGTATTGGTAAAAATTCATCTTGGTTAATGTAGCTGTGAGCTAATGATTTATCTTTAGAGATTCTTATAGCATGTGACAGTTTTGGCTGCTGTCAAGGCTTAGATGAGGTTACCAACTGGCAAACGGGGTAGACACATGTATGCATAAGGTGTTTTGCTCAGGTTGATGGGGTTACCATCCAGTCTGATGTCTTCGAGAGCCTTACGCACATAAGTAAAGTCTCTCATTTTGCAGAATGTATCTTCATGCATCTCCTGAATGTTGTTGTTCTGAAAGAAAACAAGCAAACAAAAAAGAAGCTAACAGAATAGTTGCTTGAAAGTAATTTTTAACTTTTTGAAAAAACATTTATGGATGTATTTTCAGTGTCTAGGGAGACACATATTTGAACTCAAGGGGCCAGATTGTGGCAGCAAGTCATCAACAGAGAAATCTTCCAAGCAGGGGAAAATGTCTTGGCCAGTGCAAAGCTTCAAAACTGAGTAACTCAAACCATGTAGCAGAGACAGGCTTTGAAGGAAGAGCCTAGTAGAAGTAAACAGCATTTTCATTTCCAGATTATAATGAAGAGCCTTTTAAAGACAAATTTGAACCACAATAGGCCAGTCTAAAAATCATAGAAACAAAATTATCATCCTGACATCTTAATGTACTTCAACCTGTAAAGGTAAAAATCCATAATTTGATCTGCGACAATTTCTTTCCTCCAGTCCCTCTCACATTATTGAATAGTTTTGGGTTTATTCCGTTTATTCAAATTGCTCTTACATGCCTTATATTCACTGAGCTGCTGTCCTTGAAGCAAACCATTCCCAACAATGGCTGGAATTCGGCATTGTTAGGAAACTGGGACTAAAATGTTAATCACCTAAAATGAGGGTTGTCTAAAAATTATTCCCTTCTTCATTCTTTTGCTAGTCAGAAATTGGTGTGGAAAAAGTCCAGCTCACTAACTTTTTTCTGTAGCACGTAGCACTGAATATTTAATTTACAGTCACAAACAGGTGAAAAACAAGTCAGCTAGCAGGCAGAGTTTCTATAAATTTACTTACTGAAAGAAAGAGGTTAAATGATGTCAGGCACATTACAATTCTTACTGAAATATTTTTTCTGTATAACGTAAAAAAGTAAAAACATATGATAAAAAAACCTGCAAACTGGTAAAAGAGGAGATAAAGGGAAAGAAGCAGAGCTGGAAAAGGTTAAAAGGAAGAATTCAGAAAGAAACTATTAGATAAACGGAAATAGAGAACAAAAGGATTACAGAAGGATGATGGAAGGGATAGTCTGACATAGTCAAATGGAAAAATTTGGCTAAAAATGGTAACTGGGACTTACCTTTATTAAAAGAATGAAATGCACTGAGTATAGGTATAATCACAATGTAAAATAACTTCCCCTGAGTATTTAAAAGTATTCTAGGAAGATTTATGTGAGCAGTGTGAGGGATTTGTCATTAGTCTCTAAGACTCTTAGATATGACTTTCAGACTAATGTTGCTCTTGATAGCTGGGAACATAATTACAACTTGTGCTAATAGTAATTCTAGAATTTGATTTTTGAAAAATATTGTATTACAAATTCTGAAAAGTAATGCTTAGCTGAGCTAAATTCTACTTTTTTGAAAGACTGTATTCACTAGTTAATTTTATGTTTCCCATAGCTTGCTTAGTCAAGTAAGAACAGTTTTGGATAAGCAGAAGAAACAATACAAGACAAATGTTTGTCCTTCCCAGTAGTGCTTACTATTTGAGCATGATGTAAGGAGCCATTTCTTTTGTAGCCTACCTGAAGATGAAGAGCTTGGAGACTTTCAGGGAGCGGCAGTGGAATGTGATCCAAGTTATTGTCAGTGATATAAAGATGCTGCAGTTCATCCAGATTCTAGAGGAAGATGGAAAAAAAACAGAGGGACATAACAGACAAATTTGAAAATCTCTGGCAAGTAAGTTTGAAGTCAATCACTGCAATGAGCACCACTGGATAGCAAAACATTTTGTTTCAGCTTGATATGGTGAAAAGGCAGAAATTCAAAGACAGTCATGAACTACAATTTTCATATTTTGGGATTCAGATTGGGAATGTTGGGATTCATATTTTGGGAATTTCAGATTGGGAATGTTGCTGATAAGGGTTAGGTGTTCAGATTAAAATGAAAGGAAAGATGTTTTTTCAAATATCTACAGAATTATTAAAGATGTAGTCTAATGATGAGGTTGTTTCCTTTATTTTGTGACAAAGCTACTCAGTTTTGCAGAAGTGTATTGTGTTGAAGAAAATTATAAGAAGTGCCTGAGTTAAAAATATATTTCTCATTCCATTTCAAAAGGGAAATAGTTTTCTCCCTTGACTTATTAGAGGAATGAGTGCTGAGAGGTCTGGCTCTCAGACTAGGCTGCCCACAGTGGTCTTTGAAAGGTCACAGGGATCAGGAGAAGTGCCTGAGGACTGGAGGTAAGCCACTGTCACTTCTATCTTCAAAAAGGGCAAGAAAGAGAGTCTAGAGAGCTACCATGCAGTCAGCTTCACTTCCATGCCTCCGTGGAAAGGTGATGGAGTGCCTCATTCCAGAGGCCATCTGGATCCACAGGGATAACAAGAGGGTGATCAGGAGTACACAGCATGGATTCACTAAAGATAAATCATTCTTGACTAACCTGAATGCCTTCTAAAATGAAATAACTACCAGAATGGATGAGGGGAGAACACTGAATATTGTCTACCCTTCAGCAAGGCTTTCAGTGCTTTCTCTCATAGTATACTCTTAGCTACTCAGGAAGTGTGGACTGGAAGAGCGGACAGTGAGGTGGATTGCGAAGTGACTGAATGGCAGATCCCAGAAGAACATCATCAATGGCACAGGGTCTAGTGGTAGGTCACAGGGACACACTAATGCTGTCCCTCAAGGTTCAGTATTGGGCCCGGTAATGTTTGACATGTTCGTCAATGACTTGGGTGGAGGGACAGATGCCTCTTCAGCAAGTTCATGAGGACACAAAGCTGGGAGGAGTGGCCAATACTTAATTGTGGCATGCAGCCCTCCAGGCGGACCCCAACAGGCTGGAGAGATGGACTGAGAAGAACCATCTGAAATTCAAAAAAGGCAAATGCAGGGTCCTGCACCTGGTAAAGAATAACCCCACACAGCAGTACAGGCTGGGGGCCGACCTGCTGAAAAGGAGTTCTGCAGAGAAGGCTCTGAGGGTCCTGGTGGACAAGAAGATGTCCATAAGCCACCAGTGCCATTGTGGACAAGGCTAGTGGGATCCTGGGATACATTAGGAAGAGAATTGTCAGCAGGTCAAGGGATGTGATCCTGCCCCTCTATTTAGCCATGGTGAGGCATATCTGGAGTGCAGTGTCCAGTTCTGGGCTCCTAGGACAAGAGAAAGGCATGGAGCTCCTGGAGCAGGTCCAGTGGAGAGCTACAAAGATGCTTAGGGGACTGGAGCAACTCTTTTATGAAAACAGGCTTCACTTCTACCCACGCCCTCTGGAGAGAGGAAGAAAATATTTTTCCATCACACCCAAACTTACTTTAAAGGCCTCATTTGGTATCCCTCTGCGACCAAGCCTGTTCTTACTAATATCAATGAATGTTAAGGTAGATGGCAACTCAGGGAGCTGCCTTATCCTATTGTCACGGAGCACCAACTCCTGAAGCTGGGGCAATCTTCGGAAGGCATCCTTGTGGATCTCCGATATAAAGTTTGCAGTCAAATCAATCCTCTTTAAATGGTCTGGCAGAGAAATAAGATACAACAGACTTGTAAGAATGTATTTCCTGAAATTAAAAAAAACCTCTGCCTGTTGTTCTTGATACATCTTTCAGTGAAAGAGTTCAAAGTTGAGAATTTTAAGATTTCTGAGTGATTTGGGAATCTTTTAAATTATTATCTTTTGAAAAAAAATGACACCTAAAGGGAAATAAACATATTCTCTACTACCTTGTTCCATATTTCTTTATTCCAACATTTTACTGTATGCAAGAAATTTGATATATTGGCTTCTTTATAAAATACATCCAGGCACTATTTACACTTTAAAAAGACCCCAAACTTAAATTGAATATTTAGGGGGTTCTATTACCTTTCTAAAGATGATTGCAAGTAACAGCAAAAAGATCAATGATCATTGCTATTTATAGTAATGCAAAAATTTGACAGAGAATCTGCCTCTAATGTATTGACCTTTATGTTCCAAAGTAGCAAAATACTTGTGCATTTATGTGTAAAATTTACCATCATCAAACATTTTAAAAAATATATCACTTTGGTTTAGGTTGCTATGACTCAGAAATAATCAAAATTAAAGCTTATTTCAGTAACACTGCTGTCCATACTTAAGTTAGCAAAGTCATTTCTGCTGATCTTCCTGATTCTGTTGTAACGTGAATAGAAATACGTGGTTTTCTTAGGCAATGGTGGAACAGCATCAAGCTCACGATCATCACAGTAGACTGTGGTGCCTAGGCATGTGCACAAAAGGCAAGTGGGGAGACCTGTCAAGGAATTTTAAAAAAAACACTGTTAGAAAGCAAATGTATAAAAATGATACACAAATTACTAAAATGAAATGCTCACATAAGCACCAAACGATCAGATTTTCCCATGGTAATGTTCACTTACCTTTCTGCTTTGATCACTAAATCATATAATTTCAGCTATGAAGTGAATAAATTATTTTTAAATTAATTGATTTTTCTCCCTATGCCTAGAAGAACAATTGACTTGCTCTAATAAAGGGTTTCTTGGACTAGAGTAGATAGCAACCAGCCAAAAGTTGATTTCCCATTAAGATAGTAGGTGAATACTTCCATTTTGATGAAGGAATAACAGCTGATGAATGAAACTTGTTGAGATTCCTATTTTGTTCTGTAAATTTTACTTCTGAATATTTTGTAAGGAAATTAGTAATTTCCTACAGAGCTGAGGAGAAGAACCTCTGCTTCCTTTGCATGTTTTTAAAGTACATTTTCAGATACAGAAATAATGACAATATTTTCTATATGAATCTGAGTTAACTTGAAGACCATGTTAACAAAACATACGTTGCTAAAAAAAGAAAGACAATAGAGAAATCTTATTTGATATGTTGCTGTCTTGAGCATATCTTTAGTTGATGCACTACAGTACGCAAAAATGTTGAGAGATAAAGAATTCATAATGTATAATATTTACTAGACATATTGCAACATCTTGTAGTTTTCAAAACTGAAAAAAAATTATGGGCTTTTTTTTTCTTTTTTTCTGGAATCTCCTGGGAAGTTCTAATTTCATTTTTATTTGTTTTGACTGTATATTTTTGCCTGGTCAAACTCAGTTGTAGCATGTACCAAAATAGGATTATGAATTATTGACTTCACTGAATACACAATTTTGGAAGCAGGAACTCTGGGGTTTATGTTTGATTCTGTTTGGTTTGGGTTTTTTTATTTAATTTTTCTTCTATGGTACTCAGCTGTAGTGTTGGGCATAGCAAAAAGTAAGATTTTCCTGTTATTTTGTGTTGATCTTGATAAAACACAAAGATTCCTTTCAGCAATGGACGACTCTAGTGAGCTTTGCCTATGGTAATTTAGAGGAGTTTCTGACAAATGCCAAAAATTAGCATTGAAAAGTTTGTGTGGGAGAGGGACACATTATTTTTTGAATTTTAATTCCCCTGCAAGATTTATAAAGTTTTTATTTCACTATAGATAGTCAGAAGAACTGAAAATCATCTTCACTCAAAAGTTCTAAATATCTCCCTTTCCTTAAGTTTTTCAGTTTATGGTTTTCATGCTCAAAAATTCTTCAACATTTTAATTATACTTTGTATGAATACCTTTATAAAAAATATGTAATAAATCATTATAAATAATGACAGTTGATAATGATATTGAAATCTAGGACAAAAAACTAAGTACTGGTAGCATTGCCAACCATCAGCAAATTTTTAAGTTGCAAATTTTCTCTGGCACAGGTGTCTTCATAGTGAAATGGTATGAAAACCTTTTAAAGAGGTGCCCATCTGAATTTGGAGCATTCAAGATAGGTGTTTTGTATCTTTTTTCAGTAAGAGGCATACAGGAATTATGTACTTCATCTTCAGTAAAAAAGAAAATAAAGTGGGCTTGCTCAAAACCAAAGCTACACACAAAAATCTCATTTCTCTTTCCTACTAACCATCCTGAGTGTGGGGTCCAAGAACCCCTGACCCCTGTGCTGAAGACCCATCAAGTAATTTCGGTGTTGATGCTTCATCCTCAGTTTCTTCTGTCAATGGTGCAGAAGAATAGCTCTCTTGAATTACAGAACGTAGTTCTGTCCCAATATCTGTCTAGGGAAAATAGAAAGGAAATGTTACTCTTTACTTCCATGGAAGCTTCCATGTTTCTCTTTCAGTTATTCATATTCTCCCACTAGAGGTCACATATTTTCTGATGTTTAGTGCTTGAGCTGCATTTTATCCAGGAGCTACAATGAATTCTGATGATATATAAACAATTAATGAAAATCCAACATACTTACTCACTTTTTATCTCAGTATTCTGAATATTTTTAATGTATACACACATGCATATGCTTCATTACTGAGAACATAGACCACCAAAATTATTTTTCCATTGAAAAAATAAATTAGGTTTGTCATAAAAATTGATAAACTGTGTGTGAAAGATGAAAATTTGCTGTGAAATATCAAAAAGGTGCAAGTCATTTACCATAAAATTGTAAATTGCACCGTCATAAATCCAAATCCAATATTGCAAGCTCTTCTTAGAACACTAATGTGATTTAAAAATATTACTAAACAATTCTGAGCTCCAACTTCACATACAACTTTCTAATATGTTAAAGCCTCCGGTTAACTTCATTCATTAGCAGCTGTAATATGTGTATGAAAAAATTGATATATATCAAAATATGGCTAAAACTTTGGTTTTAAAACACTTATAAAATTTGGTAGAGCCTTGCACAAAACTAGAAAATTTAATTTTTTTGTCCTTCACTCAATACAATTAGTCAAATCAGTAAATTTTTTCTAGTTAACTTTAATTCTAAAAAGACCTTCTGTTGATTTTCCTATATGTCAATTAAGATGTAGCAATTTTCTTGTATCATATGACCACTCATAAAAAGAGTATTGCAGACTTGCCAGGTTTGTTGCAGAGGGGGTCTATGTTAGCAAAGAGGCAGAATTGTTTTCTGTAATCACCAGTCATAGCTGTGGAACCTTTTCAAGTTACTTTCCCACTGTATCTTCATTTCATCGTGAGTAAAAATATTGTTCAATTGCACCAGAGCCCCTTCTGAAACTTCACTCTATTCTTTAAATCCAAGACAATGAATTAGTGTCCGTAAAGGGCTTTGCACATCTGAGGTGCTGTTAAAAATGTAGGTAATATATCTAACCCTGTGGGTGCTGCACACCTGTGCTGTGGTTAGAAGTCCTTATCTTTTTCTAAGGCAGACCAAATATAGGAATTTTGTCACAATATCATTATTCCAAATGCAAAGGCACCAGATCCCAAAATTCTGCATCAGTTTTCATCCACTGCAGTTTGCAAACACACCACCATAAAACTACTGAATCCTGAGTCTTTCACGTGATGAGCATCTCCTTTTTTGAGACCATCCCAGAGCTACTGCTGTCTTTGCTGTCTCCATGGAGAACCAGTAGTTGAAATCCTTCACAGCAGTGTTCATAAATTCTTATTGTAGACAACAGGTAAAAAGTAATTGCATCCAGACTGGCCAAGTAATTGGAATTTTAAAAATTTTATTTTGCATGTAGACTATAGAAGTTAAAGGAATAAAAATGCCAGACATCTGGATTCCAAGGTCAGGTAAAAATTTTGCTGTATTTGGTCGCTATTTGAATCTCTCTGTGTGTGTATATGTATTTCATATGTAGCCAGCAGCTCAAGGGATGCCATTCTGTCCTTCTACTCTGTTCTTGTGAGACTCCACCTGTGGTGCTGCACCCAACTCTGGGGTGTCCAGCACTAGGAAGACATGGGCCTGTGGGAACAAGTCCAGAGGAGGGCCAAGAAGATGAAGACAGGCTGAGAGAGTTGGGGTTGTTCAGCCAAGAGAAAAGAAAGCTCTGGAAAGACCTTATAGTAGCTTTTCAATATCTAAAGGAACTTAAAAGAAAGCTGGAGAGAGACTTTTTAGAAGGGAGTGTAATGATTGGACAAGGGGGAATGGCTTGAAGCTCATCATTTTATATATTAAATTATTTATGGTGAGGCATTGGAAATGGTTGCCCAGAGAAGTTATAGATTTCCTTGCTCAAGGCAAGGTTGGATGGGGCTTTGATCAACCTGGGCTAGTTGAGAGTGTCCCTGCCCATGGCAGGGGCATTGGAAGTCCTTGATCCCTTCCAATCCAAACAACTCAATGATTCTATGATCTGTGGAAATTTTGGAAAAAAAACAACCACTTTACAACTCATAATCGATTATCTGTGTCTTGCAGCATAGCTATATATCATTATAAGCAGTATTATGATCCTGGACTGCCTTAGAACCACTAAATAGCTACCTAAAGTCTAATTTTTTTGTACACAAATAATTTGGTTTAGATTATATAATGGCAATAGGTTCAAATATTTTGTATCAATGAGTTCCACTGAAGACAGAGTACATGGAAGCAAAAAAACCAGCACTCTGAACTGCACAGGCTCAGATTTTGACTAAGAACATTTTAGGTGTTCTGTTTATTCTTTAGCTGTGTTCTACAAAGCCACAGATGCTATTACTAATTACAGTTCATGGAGAGAAATGCCCCAATACAGTTACCAAGGTCATAACCTCAAAATGCAAGGTAATCAAATGAGCAAGATGACCTTCAGCTGAACTGAGTAACTTGAGTGGATGTAAGTAAAAGGATGTACCTTGTCATTTTGTGCAGACGAATACACTATGTTACCATCTGCAGCACTGACAGTAGACAGCTTAACCAGGAATGGACTTGGGGACAAATCAAAAGAAGACTTTGGGAACAAAGGAAATGGGACAGCTGTTCTCCGAATGGACGAAGCCTAGAGGGAGAGATACATTCCAGACTTTTATTGACCCAGGTTAGTACTGCACTAAAGTTCTTGCACATGCTGTCTACTTCTTCACCAGATTTGTGGAAATCAGATAAGAGTCCCTCTTTTGAACTTTGGAATTAAATCCAGAGATTTTCAGATCTGTTAATGTCTTTTCATGCAACTTTTGTTCTACTGAAAGTAATATTCTGGAGAAGAGTACATTCAAGATAGATTTTGTAAATAGGCTTCAGACCAAAGATAATTTTCCTTTCATTTGGTATGAGATTTGGTTCATCTACACTGACTGCCACCCCTCTGCATATTTGTGGGTGTACTTTATGGAACTTACTATCTTGGGATTTGTGATTTACTTTGTGCTTTCTGAGGGTTCTTAGTTGATTAATCACTGTAGCTGTTGGGTAGCAAAGCAGAGGTGTTAAGCTCTAGTAGTTCATTCCTAGACTTACGTCTCTTTTACTGTAGGATGTAATCTAGTTTTGTAGATGCACAGTTGAAAATCTCCTAGCAGTTTCCCTACAAGTGCACTAAGTCTGGGGTTTACCGAAGCTGTTCCAAGTAGTTAGCATTATCTGTTCAGTCTCCTGCTGTTATGATTGTCATAAGAAAATAAAAATTATTGACTTTCACTTAAAGATGTTGCAATTTTTACACATCAGTGTACAGAGCAGGAGTTCACTGATATATCTGTTTTACATACCAGACCCAGAGCATGAGCAGTATTTTGTTGCTGTACTTGGATTTGAACCAGTGACCTAAAGGTAAAATCTGTTTCCCATTACTGGCCATCTGATCCATGCAGCTTTATATCTTTTACAAGTTTGATAAATCATGCAAGATTGTAACAAGACAAAGATGTTTCTTGGACTATATACCGTACAGAATAATTCCTCATCTTCCAGATGTTTGTTTATTTTTGGCAACTGGACTTTACAAAAAAAAAAATCGAAACAGAAATTATTGTATATCACTTAATGGCATTATTTTCCATAGGGTTTTTTTGGAAGGAGGAGGGAGCCTGGAATTAGTCAGACTTGTATTTCATTTGCTACTTTAAGAAATTTTCTCTGTGAAAAATCACAAAGCAGGGAGGACATTGTAAAGAAATACAATAAAGTATGTTTCTTTTTTGCCAATAGCTACAAGTCTTCAAATAATAATCTGCCATCTAAGACAGTTTTAATACACGGCATAAGAAAAAACTGAAGGTGTATCACATCACCTATCTTTAGCCATCTATGTGGTTACTAGTTACCCTACTCTGTCCTTGGAATAAATCAAGAGATTTAGAGAATACCTATGCAGGTTAGTCCCAGGGCACTCCAAAGGTGGTATCTTTCCTACGATTGCATGGTATATCTACTTTCCCCCCATCCTATATTTAATTATTCAACGTGACTCTATTTTCTAATGAAAGTTCTTAGTGTGGCTGACCAATTCAGAGGCATTTTCAGACCAGGAAGTCACAAAAAGTCAAGAATACAGAAATCAGAACACATCAGTAAGTGATAAAAAACTATTGGTGAAATCGTACTTGCAAGTTGCCATTCATAGGCTGGGCTTTATTTTTTATATTGGCATCTCTTCACAGTCATTACAGAATGAGACAAAACTTCTGAAAAGCAGCACCAGACATTGGCTACAGAAGTTCCTTTCAGAGTGGACTCTTTAGATATCTGTCTCTCACCACTGATAGTAAAGGAGGTGAGACAAACAAAAGACTATGAGAGACTCAGGAGCTTATTTTATGTGTCTTTTTTCTGTAAATATTTTATGTCTACTCCTTTTAGGATCAAAGCTGATAATAACTTGTTTGTCATGTCATAAGTTTAAATCCACAGGAGAATCTGAAGTGTGTTCTGTTTCAGTGCAGTTTCTTTTACTGCAAAAAATATACTTAATACACAAATAAAAATTCAAAACTTAAAAAGAGACATTTTAACTTCAAAGGGACAGTTGTTCCACACACTGTCAAAAGGAACTGGTTTCCCCCATAACTGTTCCGAAACTACCAAATGCTTACAAGAAAACGTCTAATTATGGTAGAAGTTATTCAAAGGATCACAGAATGGTTTGGGTTGGATGGGACCATAAAAATCATCCATTTCTAACCCCCTTGCCATGGGCAGGGAGGTTTGTTTTCCTTTCCAAAAGTGGCCTATAGTTGTTTTTGAATTTTGCATTTAACAACTGCTTTTCTCCTATTCTGTCTTAAAAAGAAATAGAATTGTTAGTCACTGCAGACAAGTGAATATTAAGAGCTGTAATCAAAAACTTTCTGAAAAACTAGAAAAATTCCTATTCTGGGATAAAACTTCAAATGATAAGTTTGATTCTCTTATCAACTATGTGGCTATCTGACTTGTACATTACTTGTACCAATTAATAGGATTTTTTAAAGATGGTATATGACACATTCTGAAAAGTCATAGTATAACCACTTTGAAGTCTCCTATTTAATCAGATACCTACCACAGAGACAGGAACAGTGTAAGCCTCTCTCAACACTGCAGAATGGCAAGAAGTCTAGGGTTCATCAAAAGCTATTTGAGGAAGATAGGCGTATGGGGTCAGGCTGGGATGGAATTAACTTTCCCCATGGCATCCCTCAGTGCTGCGCTTTGTGTTTTTTGCTGCAAAGATGTTGATAACACAGCAGCATTTGGCAACTGCTGAGCAGTTCTGGCACAGCACCAAGGCTGTTTCTCCAACATTCCCCTCTCACCAGTTGGGCAGGGGTGGTCAGGGCCTCAGGAGGGGATACAGCCAGGACAGATGATCCAAGCTGAGCAAAGGGATATTCCATTTGGCATCTACTCAGCAATAAAAGCCAAGAGGAAGGAGGAAGCAAGGGCAGGGGGGTGGGCTTTGTTATTAAGGTATTTGTCTTCAGGACCACCTGCTACACATTCTCAAGTCCTACTTCCCTAGATGTGTTTGGCCCTCACCTGCTGATGGGAAGTAGAGAATAAATATTTTGTTTCCTTTTGTTTCTGCATGCAGCCTTTGTTTTTCTTCATTAAACTGCCTGTATGTCAACTCACAAGTTTTTAACCTTAATTTTTTCCCCTGTCTCTCTGAGAATGGGGGTGAGAAAGCATCTTGATGGTCAACTAGAAGCCAGCTAAGGTCAACCATCTCAAAAGATATCATGAGAATGATTTATACTTACATTGCAGCATGGTCTTAGAATGCCAAGTCTAATTTTAACCAGATAGAATAAGTGGAAAGGATCCCTTTCTAATTATCTTTAGGTCTTTCCTCTCTTTGGTGATTACATACTGAATGTGTGATTACAGTACCTAGTGGTCTGGTAAAGGATGTGCTGATACAGGTGCTTTAGTTTAACTCCTTGAGATGCACACGTGACTAATTCACTTTGAAATTAACAGGAGTGGCACACCAAATGCATCTGAAGTACTAGAACTGGACAGTCTCCTGGACCTTCTGCAAATCAGCTGGACACACAGCCTTGGTAAAGTTTGTATGTTGCCAATGAATCTAAAAATACGCTAAACAGAATGACTTCTATTTGCACATAACTGAATTTTAAAATCTGAAACTGAACAACAGTAAATGCTATTTTAATTTTTTCTCCACTGTTTCAGAAGTCTGAAGACAAGATTCAGATCTCTCTAAAGGGAAATTCAGGTTTTAAAGAGTTACTGCACACCGGCTAGATCTGTTGAAGGCCTGCTGTTTGTCTGGGTCTCTGTGGTATTGCTCATTATGTAAACTATGCATAATAAAAACTAACCTGTGACCTTGAATAAATATTGAATTTTACACATAGACCGACTTGTGTTGTTCACATCATTATGATAACAAGATTGTAAGCAGGAAAGTTATAATCACAATCAAGAAATCAAATGTATTCTGTTTAAAACTTGAGCAACATCAATAATATTCAGCGACTAAAATATAAATTGTAAGACTGGTATGCCCTATCAAATAGTACACTAACATGTCTACAGAATTTGCTTGATTTCTTCAGCACTGACCACTCATATCTCCTGGGACAGGGGGAACTGTGAATGCTTAGGATTCTCTTGGGTGGTACATGATATTAGGAATGTAAGCAAAAAAAAAAAAAAGATTTTGGCTAAACATCTACCAAAAAAAAGGCTCTCACAGGGAGGTCCATCCATATGCAAAGCAAAGCTCTGTTTAACAACTGTGATGGATAGACTTCACATGATGAATTTTAAGAAGGCTGTCTGAAGGGCTCAGTATTGGAAGATAATCCTGCTCTGGAAAAGAAGCTTACCAGACAGTATGAACAGTCTTTCTGGACTCTGCCTCTTTCATGCCTTTTAAAAAAAAACAACAACCTGTGTTGGAATCTCTTGTGTCTTTTCTTGTTGGGTACAACATCAGTCACTCTGAATATCCTTTTAGCTGGAAAAGAACACCGAAGCCTTGCTTTATCTCAGTCTTTCACTCAGAAACTTGGAAAAGGGCTACCTCATGCTTTAGTGTTATAGGACTCACAGAGACAGTACAGAACAGGAGAATCCCATCTACCATTCATTGCATTACTAAGAAATCTGTTGTTTGAATGAGGAAAAACCTCAGCGATGAGGCACGTGCAAAATAGCTTCTCCCTTTTCTGAGAAGGAAGTAGTTTTTGTAGGAATGATAAAGGCTTCATTTTTAACAGAGAGAGACAAAAACTTTGATTTATTAATCAGTGTAAAATAGAGAGAGACCAGCAACTAAAATTCGTAGTGACTTTATAATGAAATCAAGATCAAGAAGAATCAAGTAGAGCACAAGAGTGGCACAAGGGAAACAGGCCATAGCCAAGTTCCTTACAGCAAAGATCTTCTCAATCCCTCTTAGGCTGAAAATTTATTTCCTACAAACTATAAGATTCTGATCTTAGTGCTAACTTTGAGGTTGTTTTTATCTCTTCAGTTCTCCTGTTTTGGGATATATTTATTCTTAAACTGTCTCTGTCATTTGATTTCAAAGCTGTTATCCAATTTCTGTCTCACATTGATGAAAGACTAGCTCCTGTCCCTCCTGCTGTAATCATGAATCTTTCAAAGGAATTTATTTTAATGAATTATACATTGTTATGTGAAAAAATACTCAAATATTATGTATAAAAATGAAAAGACCATGTTATTTAAATGTTATATTTTTCACTCAACTTATATCACACACAATCCTGAATCCCAGAGTGCTTATATTGCCTTCAGGAAAGTTGTGCCAATGTTCAATCAGCAGGGTGAGGATAAAATTAATGTAGCCTTTTAGTAATTGTAAAGGAATGTAGAAGAGGAACGAAGCGTTTAAGTCAAAAATTGGAGTCCCTTGCTTCTACAGGCATCATATCTTACTGGATCATACTGTATCAGAATTTCAACAGTTTTTCTTCAGTAATTTTTATTACTTTCCTGCGTTTAAATTCAAGTGTTTTCCCTTTCTTTTTTCTTCCTTCTGCCACTTTCCTAACAGCAATAGAAAACATTAGCATTTATAGCCTGAAATACTTGTACTGAACATAAACCAAAAGAAACAACATTTTACAACCTCATTTAATGGGAAATGTTGTAAGTCTTGTCTCAACTGCCTCCGTGCAACATCCAGACAGATAAATCACAATTATGATTTATCCTGTGGAATTGCATGGAGACCTGAGAAAAGCATGGCACCTTTCCCCTACTCTTAAAGATTGCCACAAATAAAACCCCTAACGATCAGAATATATTTTAGCTGTGTTTTTAGGTTAGGGAAAAAGTGAATGAACTGCAAAGGCAATAGAAACCAAGTGCGGAGATTTGTCTGATAATTATTTTCATGGCAAAGAAAAAACTGATCAGTAACTACTGCATTTATGCACTTTGGGATGACAATAAATTAAGTTCTAATTACCTCTACTTGGTCAGACTGCTTGTTTTCATCATAGTCAAATGGATGAGGCAGCTCTCCAAGTGGTATGTTGTAGAACTCAGAATCATAAATTATGGTGTCACTGATAGGGGCAGCTCCAAAAGATTCAAAGATAAAAAATCCCAGGAAAACATTTAAAAAGGTCTGCATTCTGTTTTCTTTTCTGAAAGAGAAGAAAATGTACAGACTGTAGGTAATCTGATATTCACAAAGAATCTATGAGAATTTAATGTCACAAATACAGTACTTAAATGTAAACCCTGCAATATTTCTGATGAATAACTCATATTTGTTTATGGTGACTTAGTGGTTCAGTCTGGTTTTCTTCATGAAGAGTCCCTGGATCTGAGAATTTTCTGGACTGATATTTATATAATTTAGAAAGGACCTATTGAAATTTATTGGTGTAAAAATAGGCTGACTTCAATGAGAAAGAGTCTGAATTTTATTTTTCCCGTTTCATCTAACTTCTCCTATTTTCATTACACATAGATAAGCACTTTTAAGACACTAGATAAAAGGTAAATTATTATATTACTTGTCTTTATCACAATAATCTTTTGGAATGTATAACAATGTAATATTACATTTCTCCTCCATCATAAAAAAACCTAAACTGAACCAAACAAAAAACAAACAAACAACAAAAACCAACCAACCAACCAAAAAAAACCCAACAAAACCCCCAACCAAATCATAACAAAAACAAAAACAAGAAAACCCAAACAAAACCAAATCAAACTAATTAAAAACCCCACCAACCTATTAGAAAAGATTAGAAACTCTATTATCTCTGGATAAGCATAATCAAACCAATTTTCACCTGTTAGTTGTTTTGTTAGAACATAGTTTTAGATGGGGTGGCATATTTGGACCATACTTTTGAAAAGGTCTTGGGAGCAAAATAAAAAATAGTATGTGTCCTCCACAGCCCCATAGACAGGAGTGCCAGTACTCTGAATTCCTTCTTTATTCAATCAACACAATTTTTAAAGTAGTGGTAAGAGAAACTGTGGTGCAGTGTATCCACCTGTTCTTCTTGGAAAATAGAATTGTAAAATTGAATTATCACCCATTTCAAGTTCTGTAAAATTGAATTATCACCTATTTAAAGTTCCAGAATTTTGTAAAATAGTAGAAAATGCATGCTAGGCTTGAACACTAGTGTTTATACATTCCCTTTTCCTTGTAAGTGATGCATTCACTATTATCATCTAAGATGCCCGACACAAGGCTCTATTCAGCATTTTTTACTTACACCTTTATTTATCTACATCTCACATTAATTTCACCAAAAGCCCAGTGATAATGAGCAATGAGTAAGTCTAATAATCTGTGATTCTTATGTGATGCTGTTGTACACACAGTTAAAAATTTAATTTCAAAACTGTAGCTACTTATAATAAAGTAGAAGAAATGCATGAGGCTTTTTTTTTTAAATGTATGTACTGAGCAACAAGCTGAATTTTAGCTTCATGAAAAGAGGTCTTTATAAATCTGGTTTGGGCATGAGGATATGAAATTCCTCTGGGAATGGTCAGTAACACAAGGCGTTCATTTTTCTCTCATTTTCTTTATTCAAAAAGATTTCAGCTGCTGCTGGAAGAAGCTAGAGTTACTGGGTCTTCTCTTTGAGAAAGCTTAGATGAATTTCATCTTTCAGTGTTAACTCCCAATATTACTAAAATTATTCTGTTTTATTCAAAAAATTAAATAAAGTAAAATAAAATAAAAAGGCAATCAATCTCTGCAATAAGCAAGTATTCTAGAATTAACATTTTTCTGCTGCCTATTTTTGACAGAATTTGGTCTTGCTTTTCCTTTCCATGTCATTTATCCCAGATAATTCATCTATAAAGAGTGTTATCTATCAACCCAAAATGTAGTACTAACATATGTGGTGTAATTTTTCCTCTGAATAAACAATTCTTAAATAAAAAATTGCTTCGTATGCAAGATTGTTTTCATGTCCTAAACCTCCTAAAAAGTAAAATATTCTTAAAGGGTATAAGGCTTGATAATTATTAATTTTTGCATATATATAGACAAAACCAGCAAATATCTCTGGAAAAATCCTTGTTTACCTATGGCTATAGTGTCTGCACTAACTTGCAGGATTTGCATGTCTCTATTTCCCTTTCATGCAATATATTGGAACACGCTGTAGAAATATTGGCATCTGCAGTAGCTGTAAGATCAAATATTTTGATGAAGATTATTTACACCTCTCACAGGAAGGAACTAAGACATATCCAGGGAAAAATAAATAGTCTCCGCAATCTGTGAACTTTGAATCAGTATTAAACATGATAAAATAAAAAAAAATACTAGTATTTCCAGTGATAAAAATTCAACTAAGAGAGAAGTGCCAAAACTTACCTTTAGCTTCCACTGTCTCAAATGGGATGGAGCTACTCAGAATGCAGAGCCAGTGCTGTTAGACCCTGACCAATGGCAGTGGCATTCTGGGGCTGTGGGAGGTAGTACAGCTTCTACCCTCAGCTGAAGACCTCAGCCCAGGGAGTTTCTCCAACTTCAAACACCTTTATATATGATTTTGCTGAACTGAATTTTTGGAAGGTCAAGCAAAGATTTGCTGTAAAGAAATGGCATTTATTTCATGTGGCAGTTTTTTACCCCTTCCCCTCAAATTTCTTGCTGATCCTACCAATATGCCAATAACACTGAGTTCTATTCTGAAAATAACTCTTTGTGTTACCTGATAACCTAAAAATAAAAACTTTTCTGTGTCTAAAAATCAAGACTTAATCTAGTTATATATTTATATTTTTTCTGTATGTAACATCTCTATTTTGTGACATATTATATGTGATAATGTTTAATGATTTTCCATCTACTGCAGGTATTATGGCATGTATTCAGAGGTACTTTTCCCCCCTTTATTTTTCTTTAAGTATTTGTGAGGCAAGTTCATAGAATATACTATTTCCAGTATGTTTTCCTTCCGAGAGGAAATGTCACTTTCTTAATAGATACGAACTTCTATCATATGCTGCAAATGATGGTCACAGACTGTACTATAATGTGCTCCTTACACCAAAAAAAGGTGTTATTAGCAGAAGTCAAGATATCTCTTTTCCTATTTGATTGTGTTTTCTTTATTATCAGTTCCTACTTAACTGTGTACTTTTTTATTACCAGTCTTTGTACAATTGCACCTAGTCCTCTGAATATTTTCATATTTTTTCCAGCTTTTCAATGAAACATGCTTCCTGATGCTTTCAGTATTAACATCTAAGAAACAACAGAACTTCTTCTGTATCTATGGGAGGATGTAAAATTCATCTATAAGGTTCCAATGTGCTAAGAAAACTTTTTTCCCTTTGCTTTATGTAACTTCCACAGCAATTATTTTTTTCCTATAAGGCCATCCTAGTAGGCCAAATTTGGAGGAAGCACTGAAAGCACATAAAGAATTTTAATCCACATGCCAATAATTTGAACATCCAGCATCAAGTTTCTAGAGCTAGCCTATTGAATCCAAGATCTTTGGCATGGTTTGGCCAATAGATCAAATGGCAGAAGGGGAAAAGCTCTGTTAGCAGATAGATCAAGATTAAAGTGTTGTAGGACATACCAAATGGCATGAGATATTATGCTATTTTGGCAGTTAAGTCAACTCTGCAGTGGCTTATAGTATTATGACCACTCCTGGATGCCCAACCTTTCTAAGGAAGGTTTGGCATGAACTGCTTCAATGAAAATAGGGATCTTGAATCATTAAATCAGGTATTTTCAATTTCTTTATTTACTGTCCTTTCCCATTGCAAACACATCTTCTTCCATGAAGAATCAGGGCAGTAAGTACAGCGAAACCATCACACTATTGTGTCCTGCTGCTCCTCTCTTTCTTCAGGTCAATAGCATCAGTTTACTCCTTAATTTAGTGAGGTAGTTGCTAGCAATGCCCATGTATGCTCCTACTGACAGCAAAGCAAACATCAGCACCTTCTGCAACAAAATTCATCATTTCACTTTCTTACTGCTACTGATAACTGTTACACTTCTCCATCTCCAAGTACTTAACATTATTTCTCTTTAAGTATAGTATTTTCTGGTGTTCTTGGTAATTCAATATTTACTCTGCTAAATTCTCACTCCCAACATGTTTCTTTCATTCATAAAACATAGCCTCTCTAGGCAGGTCCAGTATTGCTTTCACTTGTACAAAGGACCCCAATTTTTTTATTCTTTAATGTAGGAAAATTCTTATTTATGACAAATTATTCATATTGTTACTAAGGTAACAATTCTTACACAACTAAGAAGATTTAGGCATACTGAAACCTAGGCCTTGAAGCCTTTGTATCTTTTGGTCTGTAGGTTTGCTTTTTTTTGTTTCATAAGACCAATGTAGTTCAAATAACTTTGTTTCTGGATCTTAACTTTGATTTTAGTGGTCAACTGTATTCCTGTCAGACTACAACATGCTTTGCTGGTCTTGTTTTCCAGAAACACTAAGCAGGTAAAATTAATTGAAGGCAAATGTTAACTTACAAATATTGGAAATGTATTTTTTTTGTTAGAGCTAGGGAGACTTATCTGAAGAAGAATATATTTTATAAAAAGAATTTTACAAGCTTAAGAGCATGATGTTTTGCATAGCACACAAATATGGAAACAGTTTTGTTTGTTTTGGTTTATGCTTTAAAGAACAGGAATTTTGAGATTGAGTGGTGTATCTGTAGGGGACATGCCTTAGTTGATGCTGAAATTAATGTTTGGCAGTTTGTTTAAGCTTGGATGACAGAAGTCCTGACGCTAGCAATCCTAGCCCAGCTAGAAACCCAAGAAACCTAACAATAAAAAAGATAAAAGAAAAGAAAAGAAAGACTATTTAGAGGCCTTGTGGTATTGCTGAGCAAAACCCCAAGCATTTAAAAAAGCTGACAGAAAATTTGTGCTTGAACTGGAAACTGATTCAGATCACTGCTTGCATTTTCTGAATCCTGTTATCACAGAAGATAATGAAATTCCTGAGACTGACAAAAGGACATTTGAGAGCGAGCTTTTCATGTCCTCTAATTAGTTCCTTCACTGACACTTGGTGTTATTCCTGATCCTCTGGCCTTGTGCAGCCTAAGTTACTGTCTTGTGAACTTCCTCAGTTGTCTTTAAATCTTGCTGTCTGACTTAGCTGGGCTTGATTAAAAGCTCACTGAAGTTAATGGAGAGTTCCATCACATTCAGTGGTTTTTGGGGCACTGCTTAAACTGGAAGCATACCCAGCTGTGACCATTGCCTAACACATTCCTAGTCAGAATGCATTCCCACTGCATAATTTCTGGCAGTAGTAAAGGAATTAATTTATTCCCTGTTCTTTTTGAGAGGGTTTTGTTTCCATTTCAGTTCCCCAAGTTCTTGGAGGTGCAATGACTCCTAACTGTGTTCTTGAACTCAGTGCCAAAGCCTCAGGGTCGTCCTATTCTTGTTTTTCCAAAACTTTGATTATAAAGCACTGAGCCTTTGATTCAGACTGTCAACATTCACTTGTTATAAATATAATTTTTTCTTTGCTTTCTTTTCCTTTGGTCCTCACATATTCATCCCCAGGAACGTACGATAAGAGAAAAATGTGTGGATTAAATGCTAGCTTTGCCATAAAATGAAAAATCCTGTCTGACTCTCAGAAAGAGCTTGGGTACTGTACCAACTTTCCCTCTTTTCAGCTTCTCAATCTGCCAGTCTGAACAGATGTAGAGGTCTTCAGTCTGCTGTGTCAGCTCTGGAAAATTCTAGTACTGACTTTTAACAAGAAGAGCAAGATATGTCCAGCTTTGAAAATAACTTGTTCATTTTGTTGTTTCACCTTGACACCCAGCTAAAAGATTCTCCTGGTCTAAAACCAAAGTATAAGAATAATAAAGCAAAATAAGTTAACATGTTGATATATTTTCATCTAGAACAAGAGTAACAAAATAAAATATTATCTTCTCCTGAGCCAGGGACTACTTCTACACAAGGGGGAGGTAATACATGAGTGTTCCAGTCATGGTGACTGTAAGTTCAACTGTTGAGTTACAGTTTCTTAAAAAGACACATTTGTTTTCCTCCAACTCTTCCATATTCTGTGACCAGAAATGCATCTGTCAGATGAACAAAATGGGGTCGCTCACATTGTGTGACAGAGACAATTGTGCTTTGGTCAGAAGTGGGATGTCCATGAATATTAATTTCTCAAAATGTGCTGTGCCTCATGGGCTTATTCATGTTAGTATGAGGAAACAAATGAGTGTTTGTTTTCTTTGAATTTACTGTAGACAAGTAACTGTGGAGTAGATGTAACTCCTTCTACAGATATTCTAAATTCTTTGGAAAGACGTGTATAATTGTGAATTAAAAAAACTATTTTAGGATTTAAAATAAGGCTTTTCAACCAATATCCTTTTACCTTCACATATGTACATTTACCTAATTCAAATTGATTGGTTTTAGTTTTCTAAATAAAAATAGTATTCAGTACTCCAGATTATGCCCACTGAATGGAGAATTTTACTACACTCTCCTTTTGCACCTCGATCAACCTTCTTTGACACCCTACTTCTCACAGGCATTTAATACAAAAATGCTCTAACATTTTCATGGATGTTACCTGCTGTACCAATGTGCCTGCTTCATGTCCTAATAAAAATTTTTCTCACCTTTCTGGTTTTTTTTTTTTTTTGGTCTGTGACTTTATGATTTCCTGAATCATTATTTATTTTTCATGTTCCAATTTTAAATATGTGTTCAGAATTCTACTGAACAGAAGAAAAGCACAACATGAAATTCTGGAATGATTGAAGTTACTTCGATCAGTTTCAGGACTAAAATTCAGGCCAGTATTTTAGACTGATTCTCTCTGTGGTACTGAACACTCTTGACAGTTTGTTTCCTTGTTTGTTTGTGTGTTTGTTCTAAAGGCATAGGGAGAGGGGAGGATGGAGAGGTAGGACGCTGCTTTGCTATATCCCTTGCCTGTCTCAGTATCACTTGCATTTCATGAATTGCTGGATTGTGGAATTTCATTCACCCTAGGGCCCTGGAAACAGGAGAGCATCGTATGAACCTCCCTGGGACTAGGGAACAAAGGCTGGATAACAGAAAAACAAATATCTCAGAGAGAAGGAGAAAGGAAGGAAATCATGTGTCTGCAGAAGGGATTAGAATTTCCATTTTGCTCATCAAAGTTAAAAGAAGTACAAAAGAAGGATTTAGAGTGCTCCAACTGTTCCATCCTCAGTGCAAATCAGCATAAACAGCAGGGAAAAGAGAGTTAAACAGAAAATGTGAGATAGCTACAATTGTTTTTGCTAGCAAAGTCTTGTTTAGATTTAATTATTTCTGCATAAACAGTGAATGCAAATAATAAAAAGAAGCTTTTTAATGAGTCAGAGAAATAACTATCCATTACATACAGATCTACTTAAGCATCTTATTTCTCATGTTTGCCTGATTTTTTGTTCTTGATGGCACATTTCTTTTCAACTCACATACTCTTAAAATCTGTTATTCTTTTTCTCTATGGTTACTTTTATTGTCATCTCTTACTTCCATAGCTGATGCAGGCAGATGGGATATGACTTTTTCCCTGTCATTCAAATATTTATTGTTGCCCTTTTTTGTACTGCCTCTCCAGCTGTTTGGTTTTGGGTTTGGAGGTTTTTCAGTTGGTTTTTTGTTTGGTTTGTTTTTTGGGTTTTTTTTTAGTTGGTTGGGGGTTTCAAAATCTTTCAGAAAAAAAATGCAAAACATGTCAATTTAAAATTTGTCAGATGTATGCTAGATCTCTCTAATATTGCTTAATAGCAATAAAATATCAGAATATTTTCATGTAGTCTGGTCTACCAGACTGATGAATTGCTAAATGGGCTTTCAGAAAAATAGTTTTCTTGCATCTGTATAAACCATATCTATATAGTCTATGATACATCATTGCATTCAGTATACTTGGAAATTCTTAGTTGTTAAGAAAAAGTATTAGCTTCAACAGAAACCATTTACAGTGGAATCAATCTGTAGTTATAGCAACAGGAATAGATGGCTCCCACTTTTCTTTCAGAAAGGGTGATTTAGAACCTTCAATATCTGCTTCTGAAATTAGTAAACTTTGTTGAAAACTATGAGCAAGATCCAAAACCTGTTACTTTTAATCACCTTAAGCCAGGCTTGCTGTAAAATTCAAAGATCCTCCTTAAATACCTTGACAATTTTATATCTCTAACATTTCTTTGTATAATAAGCCCACAAGTCAAATCAATCATACCATGCTATTCACTCTTTATGTATGTTATAAATTTTAAAGCAGATGAAAAGCTTGTCAGATTGTTCTATATATTGTATACGAAACCATACTGTTAGCCTTGAAAAGCATTTTGGAAATTAGAGAACTCCAATTATTCAAACTCTGCTAAAACAGGTCTGAAATACCCTTTATAATACGTTATGTTCATTGCACCTCTTTTTACTTGATTAAAAAGTATCAGGAGAATATATATATTTTTAAGGATATTTAGTAATTTTAGTTTGAAACAACTGGGAGATAATACTGAAATATAATATAAATCAATGTTAGTGCCTAAGATAAAAATTTTCCCTGTTCCATGCATGTGAGAGAAGGAGAGATGTTTTTTCTGAAGGTTTTGCTGGAGAAATCCTAGTGGGTCAATTTTTTCTACCCCGTTGCTAGTCCTTTCATACTTCTGAAATGACTTGGGTTTCAGCACACGTGGGTTGGCCTGTCGGGTACGTGCATGTACACAGATCTTTGCAGGTTGTACCAGAGCTCATTAATGAAGGCAGTTTCAGGAATTCCCACTGAGGCCAAAGGCAGGAGTCAGAGCTTCAGGCTCACATACTTGGTTCCATTCCACTCACATTAGACAGACTGTCGTTCTTCTAAAACCAAATTTACTGTTTGCTGTTTAAGAGGTATAATTTGCATCAGTTTTGAGAAGGAGCAGGGAAAGAAATCGCTGTTCTTTCTTTAATCATGGTTGAATATAAGATAGCACTGCTGAGTATGCAAGCATGTGGTGTTGTGAAATGGTTTTTATTAGCATACAGAGTTATTGTCTGCTGTTCCAGCCCAGCCTGTGGACTGGTGATGTTAGACCCTTTCAGGAAAATGCATTTCCTGGCCCCAGAGTTGGAAAATTTCTGTGTATTTTTTCTTAGCTAAACAAGTACAGTTCAGAACAGGGTTATCATATTTATCGCTAAAAGACAAATGATGTTTTGCTTGGGATTGAAAAATAAACCAGAAACAAAATTCAGTAAGAAAAGGATTTGGAATTCAGTAGAGCACAGACTTTGTGTTGTTGTTGAGTATGTTGACATACTCATTTATTTAAATGAAATTGTGAACACTATTATACTGCACTTATTTCATGGATGGAGAATATAAGAGACTTTATGTCTCTTTATGTAGCATAGTGTCCTCAATATCCTGAGAAAATTTGAAATTGATGTAATAAATTAAAGTTGGTTTTCTCATTAACATAAATATTTCCCAGTTTCCTATGAAGCTTGAATATGAAATTTTATGTGTACTCTTAGGTTGCGTTTTGCATTACATATATTGCAGTGGTTTATACCCTCTATACATCTTTCCAAAATGTTAAACAATGTTTGTAAAGAAGTTGCCATGATCATTTGCATTTGACTGCCTTCAACTACATTTGCAACATAAAAGTGTTCTCTGCTTTTACTGAATTTTTTACAAAGTGCATGGATATTAATAACTTGTAATAGCTTAAATTTTATAACAGTACAACTCACTAGCAAATAATTCTCACACATAGTGATGTAAAAAAAAAGTTATAATTCCTCCAGACTGCAGAATACAATCTGGAAATTATTAGTGCAGTGTATAAACCAGTCATTTTTAAGACTTTGCTCAGTCACCAGTGTGTCAGACATGCAGACAGTATTCGTGTTCTCAAAATATCAGTTGCACCCTACAGTGCCATATATGCATGGTCTCCTTTTGATTGTTTCTTCTAGCAGGAGCCAAGGTAGTGGCTCTGAAGGCTTTGATCTCAAGGAAAGCTCTACTGACCTTGATTGTTCTAATCTAGTGTATTGGAAATACATTAATTCTCTTAATCTCTTTTAGAATCAATGACTGAGTATGGTTCATGTTAGATGATCCAACCTTGACTATAAGATGGAATTTCAGGGTCTATCCAGCTTTGGGATGCTTTGACTTACACAGCTGAAGGTACAGAAGGAACGGTGGTCAGGGAATGTGGAGCAAGAGGGAAGAACCCAGTTGCACAGAGTGAGACAGACATAGCTGATCTGGGCCAGGACTAACCACAGCCTGACTCCAGGACCTCTGGCACTGTAAATAAGAGACACATCACTCTTCAGCCAATAGTTCTGTTTATTTGGTTTGAATTTCTGCTTTAAACTGTTTCTTTTCTGAGTAGATGTGGGAACATGTCCTTTGAGACACTAATGTACAAAGAATGTGAGTATCTTGGTTTTTCTCATAAGCTTTAAGGAAAACTATTCTTTAGCTTTAGTTCTTAGAATGACTATGGATTAATTTATTTCCAATAAGGTGGTTGTGAACAAGAATTAAAATGTCTTTAGCCAGACCTTCATTTATGTAAATTAAATATTTGGAAAACATATTTAAAAATTTGTAGAAAATATCAACACACATAGAAGTTCAGCAAAAATGGAGGTTGCTGTAAGCATGACAATGAAGGAAACTATCATTTGTTAATGAGTAGCATGTGAATTTCTCTGCTATTTTACAGGTCAGACAGTCATATTTTTAAAATACAAGTATTCAAGAAAAGTACTTAAGTTAATACTCCACGCTTATGTGGTTGAACTGGAGTATAAAAACATTGTTTTTCAGCTCTATTTGAAATACAGGTGGCATTTTCCAAAAGTGTTTTACTAAATTGAACACACACAGACCTACACATACACACACAAATCCTGGTGGCTTCAGAAGATTTCAAGACAGTGTGATCAAATGGCCTTCAAAATTTGATTAGTGGCATTGTCTTTTAAGGGGCTTCTTTGTTTTGCTTCATTGCCTGCACAATGTGTCCTTGACCCTCATTGCTTAAAATCAGTATTTGCTCAACTCACCATCTGCATCAAGTTACCACGTGGTCTCTATTCTGCAATCTCTGTTGCTTTTAACAGAAACAGGATCAGAACAGGCTGATAAAAGACCTTTTATCTAGCACCATCAACACAGATAAAATATTCAGTGAATAATATTTCTCTGAGTCAAATTTTACTATCAGATATCATTCAGAAGAGACAAACAGAAAAACCTGAGCACCTGATCTAAGCAAGTATTGGGAAAATGCACAAGGAACGGATGTTACACAGAAGGGAAAAAGAAAGGGTTGTGTTTCCACATAACTGCAAATAGTATGTTTCAGTGCTATTTCAAGATTGCTTATGTCCTGTTTTCACATGAAGCTGTGCTGATGAATGTGTGAAGGAATCATCCATGGGGAAGCTTCAGCTCATGCAAGTTTCCTGAAGTCTGGAAACCCAGATTAATCCAGATTAATCCAGATTCATCCAGATTCATCCAGATTCATCCAGCTTTAGACTAAAGGAATAACTCTACAGGAATAACTCCAACTCTGTGCAGAGGAAAATTCTCCATCCAGGCACACAGGAAAGAGTGTTAAATTTCATTGTATAAATGGTGCTTTCTTTTTGTTTCTGTCCTTTGATGAGCAGTGCAGTGGTTATAGTGTTGTTTGCGCAATGCCCGCAGTTATTTTGCTGAGTCCTTTGATGGTTGGTCCACTGTAAGTAACTGAGGAAAAAATTATCTGCTGGCACCATGGCAAAAGGCCTTCTGTCAGCCATATATAAATTCAGGTGGAAACTTTAAGTTTCCTAACTGTAATAGCAGTAGAGGAATTGTCCTGTGATGGTGTAAAGCCTTTGATCATTTTAGTGTCAAATCACTGAAATGCATTACTAGATTATGTGATAACAAGTAATGGAGATTTTTGCTCCAATTAATAAAATTGTACATGAAGATCAGAAGGGGTACTTTTGCCATCTGGGGAAAAGGAGTAACTGGGAATATTCAGCTACAGCTTGATGTGGTCAAAATGGCAGGCAAGAAGGAATATTTGAAACTAGGTGTTTACAATATATGAAGTGTATCTGAGTGACTATGTGCAAGGAGCGAAGGAAAATATAAAAGAATTGCGGTACTGGAGACCAGAAAGAAGATATTTTAATAACAGAGCTTTACAAAAATACTGACAAGAATCATGCATAGGAATAATGGTCCAGGTGTGTGAAACAGCAGAGCATGTAGTGACAAAATTCAGACCAATGAATTGAAGTATCTGAAAGAAGCATGGGTGAGATATTGGTATGAGTAAGGAAAACACATGGATAGCACCGTGGAGAATTACAGAAGAAAAAAGAGTAAGCTGCGTTTTCCCCATTCAAAATTCCAATTTCTTCAATACAGCTGTCAGCAGGAGTTTGGGGAATCCTTACCACAGAGGTTAAAGATCAAGTAGTGTGAATAAATAAAATTGTCCAAGGAAAATCAGCAAAAGGAGATCAACAAGGAGTGGAAGAGATTGGGGGAAGGACTAAGAATGACCTGAGAAGTAAGAGGGCACCCAGTTACTGATGTTGCTGTTTAAGCCATAAATAAGATACTGAAACACCACTTTTTCACATAATCATTTCCTGGAAGGAAAAAAGATGTATTGTTTTATCTCTGTTATGCAGATATGTAAGTGTTCATCTTGTTTGTAATTTCTAGTATTCATAGACTTTGCCTTAGTAAATTCTGAAGAACACAGCTGCAGCTGGGGAAAATAATCAGATTTTCCTGTCAGAGTGCAGATTAATGAAAGTTGAGCCCCAAACATTGTATGGCGGTTTAATGATATCTAATACACAAGCATGATATGCCAAAACTAAATATAAATTAAAGAACAGTGCAGTGTGACTTGTAAAACTACATTACTGAAGTGAAACCATCTCTGAGGTAAATCTCTTGGAGCCTGTGGTGAAGTTAGTTCTGCTGGTAAAAGCCATTGCTTTCATTTACACCTCTGAAACCCCATTAATAAAGGCAGACTTTGGCCCATGTGCTATGTGAAATAGAATTGAAGGGCAGTGAATAAGTCAGACATTTCTATCATTAAAAAGAATCCTGCTGAGGGGACCAGTCAGCTTTGGTTGTTACTCTATAGTGCCAGTGGCTGTCACTGTATCTGCTGCTACAGAGAAAAGTTTGTTCCTGAAGGACTTAATGCAAGAACATTTGAAATGGTTTCATTTCATTATGTCTGGAATTTTATATCATTGAATAAAGATAATAAAGGGAGCAGAGGAGAACTCCATAATATATGGTCTGAGAAGAAAAACCAAAGGCAACAAAACTTTCCCTTTGGCAGTTAGTTTTTTCCCATTTACTCCATGAAACATGAGAACTTTTATTATATAAAACTGTGCCTTCTTGTGAATTTTTCCTTTAGGTTTGCCAATGAGAGATGATGATTTAATTCTTTCCAGCTATTCAGTTGATTTAATATAATTTCTTTCATGTGGAACAAAAGGGGATAAATGGGCACAGATCCTAAAATATCTATTCTTTTTCACAAATCCTTAAGGGTACATTGCATGGAATCACAACTTATTTCTGGCATTCAATTCTTGAAATAATTACACGGTGTTTGATTATAAGGCTATTAATTGAAGATCATATGGTGTTTGTCCTGGGTGCTCACCCTGGTTTTTTTTCTGTGTTTTAATGGACCGAGATGTATGCTTGAATCAGAAATACTATTAAAACAGACATATATGAATAAGAAGCCCTCTTGCCCAGGTTCTCTAGACACAGCTGTTACTATTTCAAACCCTGAAGCTTTCATGTACCTCATTCTCATTTCATTTCTCTTGGATTATTTCCAGAATGGCTTGAAGCATTGATTATGGTTAAAAGCTTCATTTTCCTCTAACTAAAACCAGTTTCATTAAAGTCTTCATTTCACAGTATCTTTTATTCACTCTTGTGCCTCTTCCTCTGTCCTGTGTCTTTTACGTGCATGCAGTATGTTTCTTTTGTGTGCTACACATATTTAGTTGGAAAAAACCATACTGAACTGAACATATGTATCTCTCAATTGGGAGCTATTGACACAAAGAGCAACCTTGCCACTGTGGAATTCTGGCAAGAAGATGAGTCAGTGTGGAGAGGGAATGAATGATCCAAACCAACATTTTATTCCCTAATTAGATTGTGTATTGAAATAAAAATGTGTTGTGTTAAGTTTGAGCAGTTCTGTGGATACAGGGATTTGGTAGGAGGGCTGTGGAGTATTTTCTTCTCATCTTTTCCTTTCCTTTGAAATTCACTTTCAAAATTGCTATCCTTTTTTTTGCTGATCTATGTATGATTGAGGTAGAAAAGGGCTTAGAGAAATTAGCATTGTTTACCTTTTAGCCTTTCTTTTTCCCTTAGTTTATTAATAGGAACCTATAAGACCATCCTCCCTGCCTGGGAACGGCTGCTTCACTGACTTCATTGTCCCGAATGAGGGAACAGCTGAATCTTGTTTTTATTGCTGTCATGGCCATTTCAAAACAGTGCTGCTGTTCTCACTGTTGAATTGATGACCAGAATCCATTTGGGACCAATGTAACCCAAACTATCTGTATAATAAAAAAATTAACTTTTACATTCCTGGAACCTCAGAGGATGCAAGATCAGATGTTTATCTGCCTTTAAAAAAACCCCAAACTTGTAAATGTATATCTTGAAAGGTAACCTGTTCTTCAGTGAAAAAAAAAAAATACTGCAAGTCGGATTTTTGATATTCTAAAATATTAATTTAAATTCAAATTTGGTCCATATCAATCAATATTAAATATCCAGTTGGTTTCCCATAGTAAGTAAGATGGGTTTACAAAGCCATCCCATTTAGGTGGCCAAAGATTTTATAATTAAGCAGTGTTTGGAAGTTCTTAGGATTTTTTTAAACATTTTTTCTATAACCATCAAATATTGACTTTTTCAGCACAGAAAATTTTTTTCTGGTGTTCCTAGAAAAAAAAATAGGACTTTTTCAGTGCATGATGTGAAATGGAGGCTAGCAAGAAGCAAAACTTTGCTTTTGATTTTGTGGTACATCTGAGCCGTGATTCAGCACCTGAAAGTATTTAGGGGGCCAGGGCACTTCTGTAAAGCCCAGCAAGTAAATATGCCTCTGAAAATTAGTAGACCTCGGATCTTACACCAGCCAGTGCCTGATACATCAGCTGATAAAACTAAGTATATAAGCTGATAAAATATGGAGAAGCATATGATTTACAGGATGAAGTCTAAGCATGAGAAGCTGCCAGAGCTGATTTGCCAGCTGACATTGGCCCTTCATGTGGTTTCCTACTAATGAAATTGATGATTGTGGCACATTACCATATTCCTTCTGGAATTCATTCTAAAAGGCATGAGAAAAAGCATGAAAGAGTGCACAGTATACAGCAAAGCATGATCTGAAGAAAGCTCACGGGTGATATTCACGCATCTGCACGGTTCCTTTGTGTTTGGACTGCATATTAATCAGTGCTTTAGTCAGCATTGCAAATATTGAACACTGACTCTCAGCTGTTGCTGCTAAGCCAGTTCCCAAAAAAAGTTACTAGATGAGGCTGAAGATTCATAAGTCTCGGGCTATAAGGAGCGTTGGGGACTGATATATTCCAAGCTTTCCAGTTCCTAGTTTTCCTCCCTAAAAGCACTTGAGCATCTTGAGTCTTCTTACCCATTCTTTTACTGTCATGCAAAGGGATGCCCAGTAAGCTACCTTCTTTTCCCTTTTTTCCAAATGTTTTCCTGTCTTCCTCTTTTATCCCCTCATCACAAGTTTTTCCTCTTCCCTTCTTAGTCATATTTTTCATGTCTTTTATTTTCTCTCTTCTGATATTTGACTTCCTTTTTTCTTCTTCCTTATCAAACAATTGTTATATTGGTTACATTAGAAAATGAAAGATAAAGTTGTTTTGTTGCTTGTTCAGATACTGGCCACAACAAGAGCCTTTTCCTGTATCTAGAAGTACTGAGTAAAATTGGCAACAACTAAGGCTCCTGCACAAGTTTTGAGATCGCTAAGATTTCTCTCTAAAAGGAAGTTTTTCTACAATTACAATACTGTGAAAAGGCACTTTTTTTAAAAAAAGGTCATCAATAAGGCTAAAGTTAATTTACCTCTCTAAGTAAAGACTGCCATCCACAGACATTTGACTGTGATCTGTTAACTGATTTCTGATTTGTTCATATCATGTCACTTCCTTTTCTGCACAGTTTGTATCTGCTCCCAGTTCTGCAACTGACAAAACAAGTTCATGATTTTGTGATACAGAGGAGGAAGTCCCACCTGATCCTGGTCAAGGGCTGTACAAGCTACCTAATTTGATTTCAGCTCTTTTTTCGGCTGTAGAAAGGACAAGGCTTCGGGATGTTCAACTCTTCTTTAGACAAGTTAAAAGGCTTCAGTCTGAGGGCTTAGTCTCTTAAAAGAATAGGAATTTATATTCCCAGCAAGGAAATTAACTGGAGTCAACAGCTTCAGTGATTCCCAGTACATTAAGCATTTTGTTGAATTTGAAAATACTCTAAAAATTATGATATATTTCACTACACACAGAGAGAACAGGATCAATTTAGAAATATTAAATGTTTGCACTTCAGGGGGAGGCAAATATTCCATACAAAATGTGTCTCTGGTAGACCAATGTGAAAAGGTTTATCTAAAATTTCAAATTGTCTACTAATGGCAAGATATGCTTGTTCTAAGTTTCTTTTCTTTTAAACAAGGCACGTGAACTCCTCTGAAAACAGTTTCTGAAATAATGAAAACTTAATGCAAACTGTAGGAGTACTTAGTAGAGTCTTCCTGTAAGCAATAACAGCTTTCAAAGGAGACGTGTTATTCTTAGTTTCTTGGGGTTTTTTCAAACAAGTTAAATGTTTACATGAGCTTTCAGCAGCACTTATGACTGTTGGGCTGTGCCCAAACTGGTATGTTTTAAACAGTTTCTAGAGATCTAGAAGTGTTGCATGATGACTGTTTAGACCCAATTATGATGACCAGTATGGAAAAAAAATAATCTTTCAAACCAACCCTGTTGACAGCCTACTGTTTGCCTCTGAGTAGGTAAACAAGAGACAAATCTTTGCACATTATCAGAAAACTCTGTAAGTGTTAATTCAGCCAGTGCAATCAAAAGAGGCAGTTAAGGGTGATAAAAGTGTTTCCACTTCTGCATTCACACCTTTCCACTGTTTCTTCTCTCTGAAGTCCCTCTGGGTTTACGGCTTACAGCAAACTGCCCAAGCTTCATGCACAGTACAAGGAGCTGCATATACTTTTAAGTTTGACAGTTTGCTCTAATTGCATCTTCATCTCCGTCTGCCTTGCTTGGGATGTTTTTCTGCTCTGCATGTTTGTGATAAAATAGACTTCACTGAGTTGTTGAAACCATTTTTGCATTGATTTCTACCACATAATGCAGTGCCTTCATAAACTGAGCTGCTGGTTATTTGCTCCAGCTCCTCAGACACAAGACACCCAGGCTGTCATTCCCTCATCCAGCCCAGATGGTCCATGTCAGAAGCAGCCCACCAGCATCAGGACTTATCCCACTCCTTGCCTTACAGTACTAACACTGGGAAAAATCCCAGTATGAAGCCAGTACTAAACCAGCAGGAATAAAACCACATGTGTCAGGAGGTAAGCAGAGGATGTCTAAATATGGGGAAAGTAGGCACCACAGAGAGCTTTGAATCCCTGAGAGCAGCTTTTTCCCTGCATAATAAAAGCGGGGGCTGTAGTTCAGGGTTTTCAAAAGTAGGAAAATCCTCTTATTAATTCTTTGAGGAAATTTTGAAGCATGGATAATGCTGCAGCTGAAATCATCCTCACTTTTCCTCAATACCTAATAAGTCTGCTACATTGAACCCAGACAGAATGCAGAGCAGACAATTCTCCATTGTCAATAAAGAGCAATGGAGAAAAGAAAGAAAGCATGGGAATTTTGGCTTAAGAACAGAAAATTTGCTTTTCTGATTGCTTGCTTATTTGATGGTCAGTCCAATGAAAAAATATTTATATTTAACTAATTGTTTTAGTCTTCTTCTTTGTATAAAAATGAAAAATAAACCTCATACCATGTTTATGTGTGGTATTTTAAAATTAATGCTAAAGAACTTGTACCAAGCCAAAATAAATACATAAATAACTAACTTTTTAAAAGATCCAAACCACCAGGGCTTCCAGAGAAAACCTTAATGCACAGCTTTCTCTTCCCAGTTTGGTCAGCAATTCAGAGGCAGGGAATTTGGGGACCTTGTTCCTGGCAGATTTGTCAAAGACATTTTAAATGTAACTCACTTCTGTTCTGTGGCTAAGCAGAGTTGAGAAGGCTTGCCGTCAGTATTTTTCATTGGAAGCAGTTCCAGTCATTAAAAGAAACAAATTTTAGGATTCACAGAACAGCGTGAACTTCTAGTCTGGTGCTGAAAACAGCCTCCTCAGAGGAAAAAAAAAAATCTACACTCCAATTCAATCTGCTTCTCATTCAGGCAAGGACTTGAGCCTAGATCCTATAATACCATGAAGCCTATCCACACTGCCAGGAGAGAGAATCAGTGATTATTTCAAGTCCTGCAACAAAGTAGAGCATCACAAGGAGATTAGTGTCCTCAAAATAGGCTTCTTAGCAGTGGGAGCACAATTTCAGATAAATTCAAGGATTTCAGTAACTGGTGAAGGGCATATCTTGCTGCATGGACATCCTAGCAACAAAAACATCAAATAAGAAGCATGAAAACTGGTTTGGTTTTTTTTCTTTCCTTTCCTCTGGCTAAAAGTATTTGTACATTTTTTTTTGAATCCACTAACATTTTGGAAAAATGGTGGTAGACCATTTTGATGAATAAGAAGTTATTGAAAAACCTAGCTTCACTGAGAGCTGCTGAGCCCACATGCCACTTTCATTGTCCCAACTCCTAATTAAGAACAGCTTTTCTTTGTGGAAGATGTGATTCTAGTTACTTCACAAATTTTCATCCAAAAAAGACTGGGAGTGGGGAAAGAAAGCCTTGGAAAAGAGATTTCCAGATATACTCTATCTAAATGACAGCACCAGCCTGGATCTGAGTGCAGACACCAGAGGAGGTGTGAGCACTATGAGAAGTGGGGCTGTTCTCCTGCCAAGGCTGTGTGCAACCCTTTCCCTGGGGAATTCCAGATGGAGCTGAACTACCAGGAAAGGGCAGGACATCAGGACAGGCATTATCACCACATACATAAAAATGCCTAAGTGAAAGAACACTGAAGAAACAAAACTAAATCAAGCTGATAGGCAGGTAGTTTGTTCAAATGAGTATAGAATCACAGAGTGATTTAGATTGGAACAGATCTTTAGGATCATCTAGTTCTAAGAGCTCTGTATGGGCACGGAACCTTCCGGGTTTCTCAGAGCCTCATCCCACCTGGTCTTGAGCACTTCCAAGCATAGGGCAGCCACAACCTCTCTGAAGCCTTCTCTTCTCCAGGCTGAATGGCCACAACTCTTTCTGTCTTCACAAGAGAGGGGATTCAGCCTTCTGATTAATTTAGTGACCCCCCCTCTGGACTCATTCCAGTGCTACAGAAATCAAGACAAAACCAGCAAGAAGAATATAAAGGCTGTTGGTAGCAGTGCAAAAAGTATAAGAAAAAACTGTACTGGGAAAGGTTTTGAATTCATTAAAGTGTAAATTTGCTGGAACTAGAACTTCTAGAGCAAGCACAGGACTTAGAAGCAATATCAAGTCTACTAATGGGTGAGTGAGATAGTAAGTTATCTAGGGTAAAACATGATATGAGTTTTGGATATTGCTTCCTATGCTTGACCTGAAGTGGTTATTACTGCTCCTGAGTATCAATACACAGAAAGTGTGGTGCTCTGTAGAGCCTCTCTTCATGTTTAAATGGGTAAGCAATTTTGAGTAAAAATAGCAATTATGGAGGAGACTTTCATACAAGAGAAAGATATTAACCTGCTGACTTTAACATTGCCAAGGATTCTCAGCCATGCTTGGCAGAAGAGGGATATTAGCAGTTCAACAATTAACACAGAATGTGTAGATGTTACAGTAATCTGATTCCAGGTAGTGAACAAAACTAACTGCAATTTGATACCAACAAATAGTTTTTCTAGGCTCGAAAAGTGAAGTGCAGCTACTTGTAGCAAACACTGACACGGGATATGTGCTGGAGCTAGTAATTGCAAACATGCAAATTAGTTTTCTAGTTGTCTTCTGCATTTTTACCTCAGTGTTTGTGTTCCTTCCTTCAAGTGTCATACAGGCTGCTGTGGCCACTGGCATCTATACATAGTTGTGGTGGTGTTTTTCCCCCAAAATGTTGAAGAATAATAGTGTTAGCACACTGGACTCTTGAGAAAGAAGCAGCAAATGCCAAAGAGTATGGAGCGGGAACAATCATGCATGTGGCTAAATTTTTAACTATGCTGGCAGCATTTGAAAAGGACTTTTCTTCCTGCAGAGCCAGCTGTGTTATAAAACCCCACAGCCTTTTGATAGATAGATCCAGCATTCCAGCCTCCAATCTTGCTGGCAGACCTGTTAGAAATGTCTGGGTATTTTTCAGTTCTTGAGTGTCTCGCTTTGCTTTAATGCTTTTCTTTACAGGACAACTCTCTGGGCTGAAGCTGAGGTGATAGCAAATCTTTGTTAACAACTCAAAATCACCTAATATGTAATATGGATTTCTGCAAAAAGCACCAGACATTTGTGGTTAGTGATTGACCATAGCTGCAGTATGTGACCTGCTCTTAGCCTCTCATACTTGTAAATATCTTTGTTTCTGAATATGGCATTCCATTCAAAACTGTTTGCAATGTGTTCTGACAAGCAAGGGAAACAAATGGCTGTTCTATGATGCCACTGTACTTTCAGTCAGGACAGATGAGAGGTGTATTCAGTGGCAAAGAACACAATTTTTTCTGAACCAGGAAATGTCAGTGGGGAGTGTTAGAGCAATCTTGGATTAGGAAGAAGTAACATCAGATTTTCAAGCACAGTGATGCTTTTTACATTGTATTAGCAGCTCTCAACATTGGGGAAAAAGACAATGTGTTTTACATATTCCTTTATAGTCATTCTGGCACAATGAATGAACTGACTGTGTAGTGGCTGAAAGCCTTCATTGTTAAGTTTCACACAATAATGCAATTTAGGCCTGCTATTGTAGACTGAAAGGAAATTTCACCAACTTTCCCAGGGTGTTTAAGAATATTAAAACTGTTGCAAATGGTCATGTACATGCAGTAAAAAAGCTCAACCTTCAATCAGTATTGATTTATTTTTTGAAGGTCACTGTAGCAACACAACTATTTTTTATTCTCCTTCATAGAGCTGGTTCTGGGAGACAGCATCAAGATGGAACAAATTAAACTAAGTGAGAATACTTAACATTTCTCTTTATTAAATAGTTCCCAGATGTGGAGTCAGAGTATTGCATCAAAGGTGTAGAATACAGAACACTTGGCAGCAGGAGTTCTGCCCAACAGGAGGTTTTCCTAGGATTTATCATGAATTTTCATTTCACTCAGATTAACTGGGATTTGACAGAAACAAATCTTGAGCATCAACCTGCATGGGTTCTAGAGTTTTTGCATAGGATAGTACTGACTATTTGAAGGACTAATTTAGAAGGATTTCCACATTTCACTGTATTGGGAAAATAGCATACAGCTAGTGAAAATAACTGCTAAAAAATTATTTCATCAGATCTTGTGTTCCTGATTCCATTATAAAATGCCCCTATCCAGAAAATGGACAGCCTTGGTGCTCTTGAATCCCTTTTTGATTTAACATATCAACTTTTCATATCAACCCATGTAAGCTTGTCATTTCTGATTTAATGTGTATATGGTGCCTAAAATTATAATAATTTTTTACTGGATCTTCAGGACGCTTTGTGGTACAATTAGAAATATAAATAATAATAATAATTTTAATATATGCCTGTGAATATTCACTTTGGAGTATGCGTATTTGTTCTTTGATTAAAGCAGAAATTAATTTCCAAGTACAAGAACATAATTGTTGTTATAATTTAATTAGTAGTATTGTCACATAATTTTTTTCCAAAAATAAATTAATATGCTATTATTGAGTAAAGAAGATAGCTAAACATGCATACATATTGCAAAGACCTTTTAAATCTCTATTGTTTCATATAGGGTGAACACAGAGATACAGAAAATACTTTTGCTAGAAGGGAAGGAACTTATTAGCAATCACATAAAAAACCACCAAAAATATAATTTTTAGTGACCAGATTTCTGAATGGGTTATTCCTATTCTGGGTTTCTATACTAGGTTTTTTCCATAAGTTCTCTGGAGCAGAATAAGGCCTGATTTTCAGATAAAAAGGATTGATTGTTATAAATTGCAGTTATCAACACTTTTAAAAATCTACTTTTAAGAAAATACCTAATCTTCAAAGCAAAATTTATGCCACATGCATAGTCTTTAAATACTTGCTACTGAGGCCAGTCTTAAAACGTTAGCAATAGATGCAAGATATCCATGAGCAACTAATTGCTTCTATCTAGAAATGCAAAAAGAGTAAAATAATGACTGATGGATAGTCTGTTGTGCTGGCTACTAGAAATAAGAACATCATACTCTCTCAGTGAATAGTTGATTCTAATATTCAAGTCATTTATTGAAATACCAATATTATAAAATAGAAAAAAATCAACCAGATTTGATAAAATCAACCATATAGCCTTCTGATATATCCCTTGTTAGGAAATTGTTAATGTATTTTGTTCTAATTATCTGGAATTCTCTAAAATCCAGTATTATTGTGTGCATTTATATGAGTTAGCAGATAGCTGAATACTGCTCTGGGTTGATTGCATTTGCTTAAATGATACAAATCTTATACAAGTGCTTTCCTAGTTCAGTGAATAATTGAGAAATTAATTTCTTAATTTTCTCTTCATCACCATTGCATTAACTAGCCATTCCAATTTTTATGAAGTACCTGGTCCATTACTATTCTTGGTTGAATCTTTCTTCAAATTATAATTAATCAAATATGCAATGAGGATCCCAAAGTTGCAGAAAGGAATGGTGTCAAAATTAGAAATGGAATAAACAGCAGAATACTGTGACTTTGAGAGAACAACATTGCATCTCATGTTCTCTTTTCCCTGGATTTGAGTTGGAACGGTTTATTCCAGTTCTGAAATTCACTGAATTAATCCCTTCAATGATATATATTCAACATACTGCTTTGGATGCTAAGCCTCATGTACTTCTTCCCTTAAAAGTATTAATCTTCAAAGAATGACAGCAATTTATGGGTTATTTGCATGTTAAGTGGTTGTTCACCACGAGTCACTATCTGAAATGTCAGTGGCAGCTCTGATAACTAGTAATCATGCAGGTCATGATTTTATTAACATATGCTTTTGGCCAACTGCACCCAAATTCATTGTGTTAGTTACTATATAACAAAATAGGGACACAACTTGTCTGTAGGAAAGATATTAGTAGGGTAGGCATTGTCACATTTGACAATAAAGTTGTAGCAGGCAAAAAATTTTCTTTGAATATTTGGGATCTTACACTGATGATTTTCAATATATTCACATTATTAATTTTTAGGATAAGGTGTTAAGCGCATGTTTAAGGTCCATATAAAATCCCTTCTGAAAGAACAGCCTTTTCAGTCTTGGAAAAGATACAAGCAAAGGAAAAAATTAAAGTCAAATAAATCTGTCACTCCTTGATTTATGAGTTAGAACAAGTTTCATTCCAGCAAAACTTGTATCTTATCACTCTCACAGTGCAAGAGTAACACTGCTATATCTTTATATGACAACAGCTTGAAGTAGTCGGAAACAAATCATGATGTCCAGTGGGATTGGAGGTTGAATTTCATTTCCATCCAGACGAAGGTATCGGAGGCGAGGGATGTTGCCATAATAACCATAGTCTTCTTCCAGGGCAATGGAAACTGGGCATATTTGAGTACCATTGACACCTGAAATGGAAATCATCACGTTAGGTTATTTCCATGGGAAAAGTTCATGAAAATAAAATTCACTTAGTACACAATAAAGTAAAATTCTACTGATAGCATGGAGACACTGTTACTTTTGTTACCATTTAAATTTGTTGATGAAGGGAAAAAAAAGCATCTTCGTATAATGTAATATGGATCTGTGAATCACATCTTTACTGTGCTGCATTAATGAAAAAAGGCCACTAATTCAACATTGGAAAATAGGATTCTAAGACAAGTACATAGTAAGCATTGAGAAACAGCTCTTTACACTCTGAGTGAGTAAAGCAAGATTACTGCTGAGAGGTTTTGAACATCTTATTTCAATGACAGTACATTAATTTTAGGCTGATAATATTCCCTAATGAAGATCTTGCATTCAAAACGATAGCAGTATTGAATCAGAGGAAATTTTTGTAGAGTGTTTTTGACTTTTAACATCAGTACTTTTCTGTTTTTTCACATTATTAAATGGGGTTGGTTTTAATTGCAAGAATATGACTTGTGCATTGAGATATTTTTTCTTCCTAATCTGAAAGCAAGCAAATCCTTAAATTCTGTATACATCACACATAATTTTTTTTCTGTACAGATAAAATTTGAAACTATGGCTTAAATCATTACCCATATTTGTAAGTGTTGAATAGCTTGGACTTTTTATCTCCTCTAGGTTACCTCTGTACTGCCACTTGGCTAAAATACTTTATATATTTTGCTTTTTTTTTCTTCAGTAATTATATAGTCAGGCAGCTGCTGCCCTAATTCAGCATCAAAACATCCTCTGAAAAACACTGAAATGGTATTTGTTTATCAAAGATGTCAAATTCCTTTGACCAAATTATAATATTTTTTGATTGGACTGCTTGAGGATCCTGGCCCCAGACTAAGTGAAAAAGAGTGAATGGAGAACGTGTATGTGACAGATTTTTTTGAAACTCATTTTTTCACTAACAACGACATTGGAAAAAATTTTCACCCTTTATATTTAGTAATGGTACCATGCACAAATCTTCTGACTACAATCACCAAAATCAGATAAATATTATGAAGTAAAAATAACAACATAACTTACTTTTTTTCCCCCCTCTACTCTATTTTGAAAAACTGACCAGGTGTTTGCAACATTTTGGAAGTAGACTTTATCTCTGTCATGGAAACCAGATAAATACATCCAGTTGGCCAAGGCCTGAAACTTTTGTTGTATCTGTGATATCAAAATGCATTTGTCTATCTTGTGAAATTTGTTTAATGTGGCAAAGCTTTTGATATTCTTGGAAGACACAAGTTAAAATTTATTTTTATTTGTGAATTTGCAACACAGAAAACTTGAAAATTTTCAATACAAAAGCAGTTATTAAAAATTTTAAGTGAATCAACACTATCTAGCAGAAAATATCTGGTGTGTTTGGTCAGCACTGCTGTTCATAGAAGACAAGATGGCTTCAAGTGCATCCTAAATCTCTTTATTCTCTGACCTAGAAACTATCTCACTGCACTCATTTTCTCTGGGTTAATTACTCCAGCCTTGAAGCAATGCAACAGTTATCTAAGCACAGGCCACCTAGGAGGAAGTTATTTCCTGATTATGTGTGGTATGAAGTGGTTTGGATTTTATTGTTCTCTTCCCATAAACAGTAAATCCTACTCCAGTTATCAGGGGAGTAAAAGACTCTCTCTCTCTTTCCCTCTTTCAATCTTCTTCATGGATATATTGCTGAATTTTGTTTGAGTAGGAGGAGCAGGTCTTTCCTTCCACAGGTACAATTCACCGTGCTTAAACTGAGCCATGTAAAAGTTAAGTGTCAGCCTAAGTAAACCATTTAGACTCTGTTTGTAAACTTTAGAGAGAAGTGACTGCTTCCAAAAGGGGACTGACAGTTCATTAAGATGGGATGAGTTTCCCCATGCAAGTGTGCATCCCTTTCCAAGGAGTAGGAGGTCTGTACAACTATCACAAACTGGATAAAAAAATTCTAGTATAGTTTATTCAAAGATGAACTCCATTGCTTGTCAACAGAATTTTTATGTCCTACAACATTTAAAGATGAAAATCTAGAGCTGCTATAAGGGAAAATGCCAAAGGGGTTCTCATTAATGGCTAATACTGTATGTGTGCTGAAGAACTGCAGAAGATTGTGTTTCTTTTCCAGGAAAACTTAGCTTTTAGAAACAAAATTTAGATACTTGGGCCAAGGATTTCTCCTTTTCTTTAGATGTGGAGTAATATTAGCTGACAGTATCTCTCTCAACCTCCTGGTATTCTTCCAGGGGAACACACTTTGATACAATTCCACCTCTTACCCTTGCTCACTTGCTACATCATCATTTCATACCATCTCTTTGCTTACTTTAACATTCTCTTTTCCGCTATTTAACAGCTTTCCAGAGCCTCAAAAGTGCATCTTCCAGGTAAATATGTAGGCATGTGTGTTTTAAAACGCCAAAGGAGGTGCAAATCTGTTGGAGCCATAATTAGCTTTGTTTATAAGTTGATTTTACTTCTAAAATTAGAGTACTCTTTTCCTCTGTGTATTGAGATTCTTAAGGAAGGGACTGCAGGTGAAATTCTTGTTCCATAGAGACAAATGATGAGCCTATCACTGGCTTTCCTGGGATTCAGAAGAAGGCCTTATATCTTCATAAATGGTCTCTGGAGAAATAAGGCAGTGCACTTATATGAAGAATTGATATTCCAAAATAGCATACAATAAAACATAGACAAATGGTATTTACATAGAAATGCTGATGTCTGAGCTCTTGTAATGTCTGAACTCTTGTAATGACAACTGTGTAACTATGATTCTCCAAAAGAAAATAAAACAGTGATTTTCAGTTGTGAAGAAATACCTGAGAATTATAATTATCAAAAGGGCTTGTGCTGCACACATAAAAGTAAACCATCAGAAGGACTCTTTTGTCAAGAAGCCATATCAGGACTTTACAGCTATTTTTCTTTTAAAACTTTTACATTGATTATATTAAAATAATGACTGATCTGGGTTTAAGAAGACAAAACCAGTCTGCAGAATTAATGTCAGCTCTAATTACTCTGGCCTGATGGAATTACATTCTTTGTTTGCAATCCTAAAGGCCCTTTAAGATAATATCTATTAGAGCAGTGTCTCATGAAGACAATGTCATTATCCCTTATCTCTTGAACAACTATGCTGTGTGATAAAATATGCCTTTCATAATAACCAATTTTCATTTAAGGTATCATGTTGCAACTCTTTTATATTCAGCTACTAAGATTTTTTTTTTTTTTTTGGCTAAAATCAGTTTTATGCTTAAGCTGAAAATGCTTTTTGAAAAGTGGTAAAGGCATTAAGGAATACAAGACTTGTGGAAAACCATCATTATTTAGTTTCACAGGTAACCATGCGTCATTGGAACATGATACTTGATTTTGCACCTACTACAAAAGTTAATTTTCATAGTCTTAAGCTTTGTCAAACTTATACATGGAAGGAAGATAACTGGACAGTTCTTTAAATACTATCTAGAGATAAAACTGTTCTTAAATTGGACAGGCTACATTCCATTGAATTCAATTTTGTGTCCACTTGAAGTGGCAGAATGAAGTCTGCACCTGAGGCCTTGCAGTGAAGCACTTATAATAAATCCTTTTCTAACCAGGGGGCAATTAAATAATAAATCCTTTTCTAACCAGGGGGCAATTAAATAATAAATCCTTTTCTAACCAGGGGGCAATTAAATAATAAATCCTTTTCTAACCAGGGGTCAATTAAATATGTTCAGAGACAACATCTGTCATAACATTTAACTCTAATTAATAGTTAGAATTCTTGCAGGCCGCTTCAATATGTGCCATCAACACAAACTTGTTTTTTTCACATGATTTCACATTTTAATTTTGCCAAAAACAGTGAATAAATGTAAATTATCAATAGGTATCTTCCTTTCATAGGTCCTTGTTTTGTGCAAAAGCCAAACCATTATTTTTAGTATATTTTTGAACTACAATGGCACAAAAGTGTGGAAAGGGTCCATGTATTCAATTAAATCACCATGATGGGGAGATAAATATGGAGACTTGGCGTCCTTCTGTGCAGTGGTGAATAAAAAGTGGTGCCTTTAATTTTGGCTTTTGGCATGAAACAAAGTACTTACTGGGTAGATACTTTCATTATATAGAGTATGTGATGCCCCTAACCACCACAACCCCACTATACCTGGATGAATTTGGAAACAGTCCTAGAAGTGAAACGATGGAAACCAACAGGCTTCTGTTGCCTTGGGTAAAAAACTCCATCTCATTTACACAAAATGGAATACTTTTGAGGACATGAATCCTAGTAGAGCAAATATGCTGAAAAATCAGTAAAACATTTTGCTCAGAGAGGTGGTGGGTGCCCCATCCCTGCATTGCAAGGTCAGGCTGCGTAGGGCTCTAAGAAACCTCATCAAATATCCCTGCTTATTGCAGGAAGGTTGGAATAAATGACCTCTAGAGGTCCAGTCCTTACCAAATTATTCAGTGATTCTATGATTTTAATTACTTTATCTCAAAGAGCATTTTTATAGTTAAGTAGACATTTTAAAATAGATATGTTTTTAAAGGGTCCCACAGTAGTAAAACATACTTACTTTTGATTTTGTTGTGATCAAGATGAAGGTGTTCAAGGTGAGCATTGATTGGTGGAATTTTAGTGAGCTGATTGTGAGACAGCTGTAGGTCTAGAATAGATGACACATTAAACCCATTTGAAGGGATACCATCATCAGATAATTTATTGTAATTCAGCCTAAGGAAAGTCACTTTGGGTATTGCACTGAAGTAGTTTTCTGGTATCACTTCAATGGAGTTGTTGTCCAAAAACAACTGCAGTGTATTAGCTGGAATGCTTAGAGGCATTTTCTTGAGTGAATTTTTTGCTATGTTGAGTTGCATAAGATTGTTGAGTCCTTGGAAGGTGTCACTTTGGAGAGCGCTGTCCAACAAACTGTTCTGGTGCAGGTCTAACATAGTAAGGTTTTCCAACAGGCTGAAAGCTCCTTCTGGGATTTTTGAGATTTTGTTTCTAGCTAGTCTTAGCTGTTCCAGACCCACAGGTAATGGGGCAGGCACCTCTTCCAATTCGTTTTCCTCAAGGAATAAGTAAAGCAGTCTTTTCAGCTTGCTCAGGGCACCACTCTCAATTCCACTGTTTGTGATTTTATTCTTGTTCAGATTTATCCATCTCAGATGAGTGGCATTCACAAAAGGCTTCTCTGAAAGTGTTTCAATTTGGTTGTTTTGAAGATAGAGGTACCAAATTCTTGCTGGAATTGGAGGTATTTCTTTAAGTCCTTTGTTATCACAGTATAATGCATTGGGGAAACTGGGAGGACAAAAGCACTCCTGTGGACACTCAGAAGTATAGTGAGACCAGTGGTCAGGATCCAGATCATCATAAACTTGTCTCACAGTTCGAGTCCACACAGAATTGACCAAAAATAAGAGCAAAAGGCTTGTATAGACTTTTAGAATCATGGTGTTTGCCTTGGAAGGGAAAAAAAACCAATTAGCTGTTTCTCAACAAAACCCCCTAGCAGCATACTAGATTAACAAAACAGTTTGCATATAAAATAATATTTCCTTTATAATCAGCTAAAATCTGTACTCCAGGGTATTATCTGTGGCATGTTAAGGAAACACTGAAAAGGAAACACAACTATATGTTGATAAACATTTCCCCTGTTCAGTTTAGACTCTACATTGGCTACCAGTTTAACTGATGTTCATGCAAATGTCATTTCAAGGAACATGAAAATATGGATCATTTTTAGACAATAAATCAGTGCCTCTTTTAAATTTGTGTAAGTTTTCCTGTACAGAACTATACTCTACATTATATAATGGATAATCCTCAGAAAAGATGTTATTCCCACAAGTATATAAATACTATTGTACTCATTCTTCCTCCTTTTAAAATTAATCCTGTGCTCTTTTCTGTTTTTGCTCTCTCTTAAATTATAATGGCATCTGGATCAGATTTTCCAGGGTCTTTTGTCTCATTGAAAAGTAAAAGATCAAATAGTGTTTTAACAGCTGTTTGCTGGGCATGTTCTTAAAAAGCTTGGAGGGAATATGTTTGACTAATCCATTCCCCGCCTCACTCACTATCTCATATCCAAAGTTACAAATTTCCTTCCCTAAAGCAAACTAACAAAACAAATGCCTGCTCTAAATGACACAAAAAATAAGTCCTAACCAAATTGTAGCCACAAAAAGTAAATCCTAACCAAATTATTCATATACACTTATGCATCTTGTAACTATTTTTCTTACTCAGTTATTTTCTTTTTTAAGCCTCTTCCACCATTAAATCATGAACAAAATCATCACTGACAGTTTGCTCTAAAAGGAAGTATTTGTGTAGCACAGAAACAGTGCTTTACAAACTCTGGTATCTTACTCACTGCCTCATGAAGATTAGCAAGCATTTTGCAATGCAAAGGCAGAAGACTGATAGCTGAAACTTCAGATCAAAATTAGGAGGTTGGTTTTGGCAAAAATAGTTTTAAAATAAAAGGTAAATTCTCTCATAGGATTAATGCATCAGTAAGGGTAAGAGCTCAGTTAGGTTGCTGCATATGGTATTTAGTAATTTAATAGTTTTCAACGTTGCTATTATCAGTAACAAGTGCAGTATCCTACAGCATTTCCAGCCTGAGAAACTGCTATCTGGAAGCATTCCAAAGAAAGGGTCAAATAAAGTATTTCTAAAGAATAACATTTCTATTTCACACAGTGAATTTGCAACCTTCTTACTCTGTAAATATTCATAACCTTAATAACATTAAAAAAAAAGAAATATAAAGCAATTACCTTGTTAGTCAGGTTCCTGGAGCTATCTGAAGCCAGTTAGAAATCACTGTAAATTCACCGCTTTTGGCTGCTAACCACTGTGTTTGTTTCCTGTCCTCCTAAGAATTAGCAGCATATAAAACTGGAAGCACATACTAGTATTCCCAGATGCATTTCCATGCACACCTTATTAGCTATTGCTTCTTGTTTGACATTGTTTCAGAGTTTGGGCTTACCTCAGCTTTCTTGGATCTTCTTCTCTTTCTATTGGTCCCTGTTGTTAGACTGTAATAGCTTGAGTCAGGCTACAAGCAGTGTTCTAGGAATACAGCCTCATATATATGCATCAGTGCTTACAGCTTTTAACCCCTGAAACAGCTAAGGCACCTCAGCACCTAGGCAGGGAAAGCAGGAAATCCTGGCCTTAATACCAAGCAGCCACAAGGCTGAAGGCATTTGATTTTTTTTTTATGTTCTATCAAATGAGAGCAGCAGGTCTAGATGAAACAGGTAACCCAAAATGCACATTTATTAAAAATTTTTGTTAGCAGATACGTTGCACGCAAAGCTCACTTACATCATAACTCATTCTCATAATACCTGAATTGGCCACAAAGAATTAAAACCAGTGCCATCTGTTTCTACGGAAATATTTTATTTGATTTTTATTAAATGCAGATGCTGTCATGCCATTTAAAGACAAAGTTCTTGATTAGAAGAAGAAGAGCATTTGCTAAGAATTTTTTAATAACATATTTTCAAATCTTTTAAGATTAAATCTTACCTTTTCCTTTTTGTTCAGAGAGATATTTACATATATTTTTACAAAGTTGTAATACTCCCCAGTGCCTCTTGCAATTTTCTTTTATCATTGATCTAAAGCAAACTCTTTGCAGCCAACTTGGTCTCCAAAGATAGACACATATTTCTCACATTAAGTGTTTTGGAAGAGTTTTGTTTTCCTTTTTAGTCCAAACTTAAAGTAACAACTTCATATCAGAAAAACTATTCATGTTTCAAAGCCAGAACAATGACATAAATATCTTAAGGGAAAAACTAATAAAAAAATATTGAAAACATAAAATATATCCTGGTACTTTTAATAAGTGCTATTAGTTTTAAAACTTAGTTGCATAATTATTTTAATGCAATTTCATCTGTTTGAGTTTAACCACAAAACCTGTAACAACCTATTTTGTAATTTTTAATACCTTGCTTCTTAAATTCAGAATATCTAAAAGGAATTTTAGAAGCAGAAAATACCAAAATTAGTAAAAAAAAAAAAAAAAAAAAAGAAAAAGAAAAGAAAAAGAAAAGAAAAGAAAGAAAAACTTAAATACATGAGCAGCTTTCACTGACTTCAGTAAGGCTAATGCTAAACATGTCATAAACTTTTTTTCATGGGTATATGTTTGTAGCACTGTGTTTCTAGTTTAGGAAAAAATGCATCCTTACCGTCAGTAATATTTGCATTGTTTACGTGCTTAAAGATAAAATAAGTGCTTAAATGTTTCACTCTGCTAGAACTCCAGGCCCTCCAACACCTCTTAAAAATTATCAGGAATTTCTTAGAAAGCAGGTATATCACAGATTCCTTCACGCATACTAAGTAGAATAGTTTAACGGTTTAAATTAGATTAAATTAATTGACATCTGTACCTAAATATAAAGGTTCTCATTTTAAGCAGTCATACAAATTATAGGACAAAAGTCATAAACCCCCTGTATTTTCATTATGAGTGTCACTTTAAACACCTTGAACTTAAAATGTTTGAGATTAAGAATTGAACTTCCTGCAGCAGAGCTGGTACTCCAGTGACAGGGAGCTGGAATCCATCCAAGGGAGATGGAGAGAGTCATTGGCACCACTGTGTGTCTTTAAAATAATTGTATGTCCAGTTGTGAGCCATTTAAGGAGGTTTCACCATGAAAAGTGCAGCTACGATTCTTGTAAACAGCAAGCAGTGCAGTATCAGACAGGCTTCCATTTGCGCTAAATCTTCTCAAAGTGTGTGGAGAGCACATGGAGACACTGAGGTCTCTTTGACACTAAAGAACGAGCTGAGTCCATCCTCAGTGTTGTAGTGAATGGTCTAAAATTGCAAGTCCTCATGGCAAATATCTGCTGTGACACACTTAAATGCTTGTTGCCAGATGTTTACATTTAGCAACAACAAAAATTTGATTTATCTTATGCTTCACGGTGGTCTGAATTTACCTGCTATTTTTGCCTGCTAATTATGTCCAGATATTCATTATGTTATCACAGAAGTTGCTGGCAAAGGGACTTGCAGTTTACCTGGTTGCAGATATTGGTTCTATTTGTATGAAATACTGTTCAGCAAAGGGTCACCATCTGTCCTATGTGGATTTAGAGACCAAGTATTTGATCCTTATCAAACACAAGTGTTTGCATCCCATTCAAAGGAGTTCTTCACTAGGAGAATAAAATAGCAAAATACATTTTCTAAGACTCTCTCGATTATGTGAATTTCCATTTATTCTGAGGAAACCAAAGTGCAGAAAAAAAATTACAAGAAATGTCCTCAAAATCAGGAAGGAAGGGTGTGATGGCTGTAATATGTATTCTCACATGCTCTCAATTTTTTTTAAAATATCTCTACAGACACAAGTGATTGCTTGGGTGTCTAAGCAGACTTTGCAGAAAGCCTGCTTTCCATGAAACCTTCAAGATTGTGCACATATCATGCATTTGTTCTGTTCAGTCCTCCATCATCTGGTGTAAATATTTCTTATTTAAAGGTTGCACTATATGGTGATAAAGTTTTACAGACCAATAAAAGACTATGGCCAAGATTTCCAAAAATGACTAATGATTTGGGAGACTTTTTGTTTTGCATATCCAAACTGAGACTCTTTCCAGAACCCTAAGAATTTTGTGTTAATGAGGTAATTTTTAACTTGAGAAGCTGAACGAACCAAGACAAATGTCAGTGAGACATAAAGTGCTCCTGAGACTGAAAAATCTTCCAAAATGTAAGAGTATGAGAGATATTTGTACAACAAGAAAAGGAAGTGGAGAAAATAATTACAGTAAAAATACTGTGGATACCCACCCTGAATTTTGGAGATACTGCTGGGATTGTTCTAGTTTGAGAAAGATGTCTCAAGCAATTACAGGATTTTTACTCTATATGTCTCCTTTCAATCCACACTGTTAATGAAGAGAATTTGTATTTAAAAAGTATAAAAAAGTGAGGAACATCCACAACTGCGGGGGGGTGGTAACATCTCCTTAAGAGGAGTAATGTACATTCTTGAAACTAAAACAGCTTACAACCTTGCGAAAAACTAGGAGAGTAAAAAAGATGGACTAGAAAGTCCCACTGGGAGGAGAAATGGACAGCTGGGAGCGCTGTTTGGAGCTGTTGTCCTGTTTCAGCATCAGGGCTGCTGACAGTGAAAAAATGCATTGCTTTCTTTCAGTAATGGCTGCCATATGTGTCAGATTCAGCTGGAAGCAAGGTCTGTTAAACATCAAGCATGTGTGTAGTTCATCACCAGCAAACCCAAGAGTACACTGCACGCTGAGTTTATTCATTAGTCCTGTGGATTGCTCCATTTAGTAAAGGCTGCAGTCCAGGGAGCCTGAATTTGGGCAGTTCTTTAATAAAAACTGTGTGCCTTGCTTTACAGGACAATCAGTTCATCTGAAAGAGGCTCTTGAATTATCTTCATGGTTACCAGAGAAAAGATAGCATTTCAAAAGCTGAAGACAGTAAGTCCAGTTTGTGTATCATTAATTCTATACTTCAGTGGTGGCTCCAGACATTTTCAGGGGTGTGCTGACTTTTACTCAGGGTTCAGTCTGCCTCTTTTACTTCTGATGTCAGTCATGTAGTGAATCCTCTCTTTCTGTGTTGCAGCTCTGAGTTTTACCCAGAGTCAAAAAGACAAAACTTCTATTTCCAAACAGTTCCCTTGACCACCAGACAGTGATAGATCTCAATAAATAATATCTGCTGCCCCTTTTTAAAAACAGCCACGAAAGGTCAGCAAGATCAAAGAGTCTAAAAGAAAGCAGATGACTGAGCCCTTCAGGCGAGCCCAAGGGACACTGCAGGCAGATCAAAGGACCAGCCCAGATGTTCCAGACCCTGCTCCTATGGATGTGTTTTACTCTCCATTGTTCCTAGTGAACAAAAGAAATTAAAACAAAACAGACTTAGGAGAAGGAATGCTGCACCTCTTCTAGAAGCCTAGAATTACCTGCTTAGACCTCTCAAGGGAAGAAATTGCATTTCATATTTAAATATTAATTTAAATATGCAGGCATCTGAAATACAGGGAGTTTATGTAGGGAGCGTTCAGTTTAGACCAGCAAACATTGCTAAAAGAAGCTTTGGGGAACAGTTTGACTGACTTAATTGGTTAAATGGAGATGTCACCTGACCTCTTGCTTATATAGGATTTAGGAAGATAAGATCCTATTCTATAAGTCCAGAAACAACAATCTAGCAGTTTACTTTCTGCACAACTTCACTCCCTTGCAAAAACTACAGTGGGAACTGAGCAGCTTAGCTGAAAGAGATCATTGCAGAGCAACACATTTCCGAAAAGAACAACTATGGAAAATGGCTCAGCTTTTATGGGAAATATACTGGTCTTCTGAATATGCTTCATTAAGTAATTTTTTGGCACTTTGTTCCCTTTCTCTCTGTTTTGAACTCTTTACCACAGTGACACCATAAAGGTTCCATGACACAATGCCAAGGTCTGGTATTTGTCTTGGCTCACTAGGTTTACTTTACCTAGTGTATGTAAATGTCGCTGTCAATCTCTCACCTTAGTTTATTTCCATTCTTTCAACAATTTCAACATTGAAACAAATCCTACCCAGGGACTTGATTTTAAAAATTCTAAATGTATCTTGCATAAAATATCAAACATGCATTTATCAATGCATATATATTGAGTTGCTGGGACCATATGTAGCTATTTAGACGATTTAAATTTTCCAGATAATTAATGGAAAATGAAAGCATGTATTAGTGATCCAATCCCCATTCAGTAAACCTTCAGTTTCGAGCCAGAGACCATCAAGGATTAAATATTCTGAGGTAACATAAGGATAGTGAAAACAAACTGTTTTCACTACCCTTTAATTATATCCTTATCCTTAAATTATGTTAACTTTTGTTTTCCTATTTTCTTGTGTTGTTAAAGAAGTTCAAAAATATTTTAATTCATCTTCCTTTTAGATCCCCACAGTAGACAATGGATTTCAAGAAGTGTAAACTTATACAAAGTTCTGCCCTCTAAAATGAATGACAAGGGTTGCATAAAAGAGAACTCCCACAACTTAAAAAAATTAAAAAATTAATTCCCCTTATAATAATGTTCTGCTAGAGTGATTTTGCCATATGAGAAATTCAAGGTTCAGGGGCTTTTTTAATATTTAGAAAGAAAAGCCAAATGGCTTACACTATATGAAAACTCAGCTTTTATTTTCCATTAATTGCAGTAATTTTTTTCCTAATTTTTAATGCAGATACTCTTGGGAAATACTGAAATTAAACATTAGACTTTTATTTTCTTAAATTGCGATATCAGTCATGTCTTTCAAGAGCTGGCATTTCCCAAAGCACTTGAGTCTTCTTCCAGAGTCCCAAGTTCAAGCTCAAATCTAACTCACCATGGCTACTCCAGTCACTGATTATCCTTTCAGATGGAAGAGGTTGAAACGAAGTCTTTATGTTGTAGATGAAATTGCTCAGCACCCAGCACACTGATGCAAACTGACACCACCTTTTTCTTTGCAGACATCTCTGTAACCCAGCTCCAGATAATTCATCTCCCATCCCTGTTCGAGCACCATGCAATGCTCCAGAGCCCTAAATAATCAAAGGGGTGCTCTTCAACACTACCTGCCTTTTTCTTAGATGATTCCATGCTCCTTATGGTGGCAGCCAGGAATCCCAGCAGTACATGCTCAGTTCCCTTCTGCATTCTGTGTATAATATATACCTTGGCTCAAGGGATTTTCTTTTGGAGCAACACACCTTTCCTTCTTTTGAAAAGAGGGTGAGAATAAAAATATCACAGGGGATGATTCTTCTTACCTAAATTTAGGAAACTGAATTTAAAAAATCTCAATTTTTTACACAGGTAATCACAAATTCTTCAAATCAATGCAGCACTGCACATAATTTTGAGAGCTTATTAGTCTTACTGTTTATTTTTTTGTCAGCAAGATGGCTGTAATGATGAAATCTAAAAAGTGAAGTTCAGGAAACATTTGTTCATGTAGTTTGGAAACCAGTGGGCAAAATAAGATGCCTGGCAAAATCACATGATGTGATACTGAAAAGATAATGGAAATAAAAAAAAAAAGAAAGAGGAGAAAATAGGAAAAGAAAAGCTCCATGGTCCTTTATAATTTCCTTGTGAGATGGGTTTGCTTTGCCCTCTTTTGTCAGAAGTACTTTTTCCAAAATAAAGCTTTCTTCTTCTTCAGAAGTCAAGTGCATTTGACCAAATCCCTTTGTTTCTATACTGTCATATAGACTGTAAATAATATTTCTACTCTCACGTATTTACCTTATTTCTTCACTGCCTTCTTAATTAGACCTTTTTTTTCTGCTTTTCTTCAACTATTTCAGAATAAAAATGTGTACTATACCAGATGTACCATGTAAGAGGGATTATACTTTAGAAACAATTATTCTAGTAATCAAAACTTATTAAAAATGTTTTACTATCTGATCTGTAAACTAAAAATTCAAATTATGAAAATGAAGATAATTCACCTCTTAAAGCAAGTAGAAGGGGCTGCACCCATGAAACATCATGTTTATAGCACTAAAAAATAGCAATAGATGCATTTTAGCCAACAACCATAATCTTAGAACATGGCTATAGTGTGAAAAAAAATGCTCCTGCCTCTATAAATGCTTTTCTTTACATAATGAAGTGATAATTTGCCCTGATACTTGAACCTGACCTTTCTACATTCAAGGTGAATGTCCTAAAGTGCAGTTAACACTCCTCTTTCTCTATGTTACCTGATGCTGAACTTCTCAGACTAAGTAGAAAACAGTGTTTTTTCCTGCCTAAAAGCCTAAAGGCCTACCAATTAAGTTATTTTCTTACAGATGGAAAGTCTTTTAACCAATAGCTACATCTGAAATCATAATCAAAATATCCTCCATGAACACTCTGTCCATTAGGATGGTGGCTTGTTTGCCAGTGCTGTGCCACAGGGAAGAGTTAGATGGGATGGAGCTCTGGTTTCACTGCCACTACTCAGTAAATCACAAGTGCTAAAATGGGAGATTTGCACACGCCAGCGTAGGAATGAAAGAAAGATTCCACAATTCCTGCCTATGGAATCTGTGTCTAAATGTCAGCTGGGTTAAGATTTTGTGTGTATCATAGGAGTTAGAATTATGGACTGGAACCTGAAACAAGAAATTTTCCACATGGATTTCATGCTAAACTCTTCACCTGTAGAATTGCTTATTAAAATTGATATTGCTCCCCATTGTTACTAGTATTCTTAGAATCACAGAGTCACAGAAACCATAGATAAGTTTGAAAAAACATCTGAAGGTTATTTAGTTCAACCTCCTTCTAAAACTAAGGCTAGCTTCAAAGACAAATCTGTCCCTCAGGGCAATGCCCATGCAAGTTATGAACATTTCTGACGACGAAGAGTCCACAGCCTCCTTGGACAATCTGTGACAGTGCTTTATGAACTCACTGTGAAGAATTTTTTGTCTGTCCAGCTCAAATTTCTCTTCCTGGAACCTTTTCTTTGCCGCCGTTCCCTTTCACCACGCACCCCAAAACTGGACACCTTTCCTATAGAACTCTTTAGGCAGTGGAAGACTGCAATAAGACATGGACTGAGGCATATGGTATACTCAGAGAGGCTAAGGGAAGTACCTTGGCATTTCCTGGAAAGAAGAAGGTTGAGGGAATTTCTCTTAGCAAGTTCTAATCTTAGCAAGTTCTAATCTAATGAGTTGGACTGTTCTCAGTCTCACTGTTCACACTCTTTTATTTTGCATAAAAGTAATTGGTTTGCTGAAACAAGATGAAGAGAAAAATACATTTGTGTTATGTTGTTAGATTACAGCAATTAGGTGATAAATCTCATGATCAGTTAGTGCTCTGGAAGTCTTAGTGTTTAGTGTATTATTCTATGAAGGGAACAGTTGGGTTAAAAGCTTTCTGGAAATGGTTAAAAACCATTTCCTGTACCTTTTCTTTCCTTTGAGGAGTTTTGCATGCACTTCCCTCTTCTTTTTCTCTGTTACAATGCTATTCCACAGTGATTCCCACTCTGATGTGTTCAGAAAGTCCCAGATTTAGACTTCACTCTTAAATGAAAATTCTAGTCAACTTGTAACAACTTTTACTCTGAATACTTCCTGTATGTGGGTAAAAAAGCAGCAACAATTATGAGTTCCAAAATGAAAAAAATGAAGAGGGAAATATTTCTATTGTTTTCTGAATCTTCCCTATTGTTTTAGTCCCAGGTTCCTTTGTGGTTTGTGTTTTGATTCTGAACATCTGGAATTGGCAACGTGCTGAATAAATGGTTTGGTATGAATTGGTTTGGGGTTTCTTTCAGAGGTGATAGTTTCTGCTTTTGCTATAGAAACTCGCAAAGTTTCTGTTTCAGTGTTTAATAGTCTAGTAGTTGAAAAGAAAATAGTACCCGTGGGATGATCTGTGCTTGCAAGCAAGCCACTTACAGCTCTGTTACTAACACATTTATTTTAGTGTGTTCCAGGATGCTGACAATATTTGGACGAATTACTCCTGGAGTGGAATATACTACTATGTCTTTACTACGTGAAGCTGCATTTTACTCACCAACTGTGGTTTCTGAGAGATCACTGTTCTTTTGACAATACTGAAACATTAATTTGCACGTTTTCATAGTGCCATGATTCCCGTACTGGAAACGTAATAAGGCATCCGTTTATTGGCCAAACGAGTGTAGTGACCCATGCTAAATTATGTGTACAGACATATTGAAACTTCAAAGTAGAGAAAACAGTTTATTTAACCTTACAATAAATTTTAATAATAATAGAATAGCTTAAATTTTCTTAACCTGATTTTTTCATTTTATAAAAGAAAGAAACATAGTTGACAATGATATGGACAAAAGGACACTACTGGATATGTTTTATTTTCTACAGTCTGGTTAAAAGTAGCATGCAAGTAATTGAATAAAAATATTTGTATATATGATTTATTTTGAAATAACATTTATACCAGCAATGAATAAAAATCTTACCATGAAAGTTAAATGAAAGTATGACCAAAAAAAAGAGTAAACAATTTGTTAACCTGAATATTTTTTCCATCTTCTCTTTCATGTATTTCATTAATTTAGCAATGACATAGGCTCTGAACATATACTTTTGTAAATTTTAAATTGTTCCTGGATTGTTAAATCTTTTTTTTTTTTCCTTTGTAATGCGTAACAACATATAAAAGGCATGATAATTAGGAAAGTTGGACAGGAACCTTGTATTTACACAGGCCAGCCCATACTGCTCACTATAACCCACGATGAAACCTACCTAACTTCCCTGTGAGTCTGGAACCTGCTGGCATGTATTCCATGCATGGATATAGATTTTTGTGGAGTTGAATCTTTTTCATCAACTCATCAAGCCAGATAAAGGCATGTTTTGCCACTGATTTGGTAAATCTTGTGCTTTCTAAATAGAACCATTTGCAAAAATATGCACGCATTTCCTTAAGGTTGTCGAGTGCATGCTAAATATTAACAAACAGAATGGATAATATGCAGACTGTCATTTTCTTTAAGGCATATCCTAATTTTAAAGCACTATCATGGTGTGTTATTCCTGCAGTTACTGGCCCTGGAAGGGATCTGGAGGACCCCAGGTGTCTCATTCCAGTGAAATCTCAGCAGCCACCCGAAGGCAGTTGTACATCTCCTGTGGCAGGTCAGCCCGAGTGAGGTTGTTTCCATCCAGGCGCAAATGGGTGATCTTGGAATAGGTCATTGGTCCAACCACCTTACAGAAGCTGCTCAATGGGAACTCTGAAGCAAAGGGAATAGAAATAAGACAAATACATGAATAATTAGGACAAATAGGACAAAACCTTTGTTTTTTAAATTTTTTTGTCGTTGTTGTTCAGTTTGAAATTGTACTATTTTCAATATTTTGCATCTACATGGATGTAATTCCCTATAAATTTATTGGAACTTCAGAGGCTTGTGTGGGGAAAGGTTCTTTCCATTAGTTGTGAGACATTCAGAATTTCAAGGTTTTTTCAAATGCCATTTGTTCCCAGTACAAATCTGACTTAGACTTCAGATTTTATATAAAGGGCTAATCTGGAATTTAGATAAAAAGAAAAAGCACTCTTCAGTAAAACTGGAGATGCAGAAGGAGGAATCAGTCACGTTGGGTACATTACAATGAAAGGGTAAAACTCTTGCATAAGATATTCAAACCATGAAACAGCCTTACCCTAAAGAACAGGCAGTCTGTGTATCTTGTATGTATTTTATATGTGCCTCTTTTAAAAGGAAATTTGGGTCTAAGGTTGGAGAAGAGTTTTTACATTTAAATTGGGCAATTGAGCCTTTCCACATCAGGATTAGAAAGTGAGGAAGAATGCAAAAAATACTTATAAAAATATTTATATTTATTATATTTTATCTATCATGTTATATATGGTCTCTATTCTGTTGAGGTACTATTTGGCTCATGCAGATCTTGAATGGAAATCGGTCTTGTAGTTTATCATCAGTATTAAATGTAAGCTAGAAATAACATGAATCACTGAAGTTCTCTGCTCAGTATGCTAAGTACACATTCACCCAAATTATAGACTTCTTTCATGCAGAGAGGATCTATCCTGAAGAGAGAATGTATGCGAATAAATCTGATGTCCCTTGCATACCACAATGTGTAGTTTTGCAAAGAGGGTCTTCATTTTCACCTGTGTTTCCTTTGAGTCAGATGAAGGATTAAACTCTTGAAAAGCTCCTTGATGACTAAAGAAGGGGATCTGAGAGACTTATTCTTCTTTAGAACACTGACATCAGATGAATTCACATAGAAAATACTTTCAAAGGTTAGAGAGACTCTTTCAAAGAACCCATGCATCTCATAATTTCTGAGACATTAAGTTACTATCATGAAAATCAAATGCTATTTGATTTACCTATCATAGGTCACCTTATGTATCTTTTCTACTTATGTCATCTAAGTATACATATCATCTAAGTATGATCAAATTGGATTACTAAAGGAAGTGGAGGAAGTACCTTTCATACCTCCTCATTAACTTTTGGATTAACATTCTTCTAATTGGATTCTTCCAGGACTTTCATTACAATCATTTTCTATCACTAATGAAACAAATGTACAGGCAGCTATCTAGAGTATAAGAACTTTGGTAATTTTTTTGGACAGAGATGTTATGTTAAGAGTCGGTAGAGACTCATTTATCTTCTACAAAATGAGTTGCTTAGAGTATATATAATTCAAAAGTCAGATCTTGATTAGTAATTTGATCAAACAAAATCAAAGCAATTTGCTAGATTTTGTGTAGTGCACAGCCTTCTTTTGGAAAGATGAGAGATGAATGGCATCCTTTGGGCAATCCATGTTGTAATATAATAAAATTTTAAACTTCAAACCAATTCTGATATTCTTCTGGTTCAGAATGCAGCAGCAGAAGCAAACTAATGATTCTTGTTCATTAAGATCATATAATCTGAGAGATGTTTATAGGATTGTGTCTATGTGGAATTTTGCTGAAGTAAAACATAAATTCCTCAGATTTAACCCATTTTCTTGGGCTATAGGCTATATCATTGACTCTTCAGTTCCAGTTTTCTTCAGATAACTTGGGTTTAATTTGTAAAATTTAAAATAAACAAGAATTCTAATATAGATTTTTTCCATCTTCTTGTCATTCAGAAATGACATGGTAAGTATATTTTTGCTGTTGACAAACATATAAAACCTTTATAAATTTAAATGTAGGGGATTTTTTCCATATTGTTACTTTTGAGCTTAAATACTACTAACATTTGGTTGCAAAAAAAATATATGCTTATGCAAGCTTGATAGATCGTTAACTACTCAAAGGATGTAAACTTCATACATGTAAACCACAGAATTTAAATGTGTTACCAAAATTCTGATCTGTGCTGACTGTTTATGACACTAAAATAATTTGGGAAATGGATGGAGATCTTATCCTCACAGAAGTCAAATGAACTCTGTCATGGACTTCAGTGGAATTTTGCTCCAATATTTGGTCCACACTGATCGTGACTGTTAATTTTTTATACTCTATAAATGGCAGTTGTTAAAAGCATATTAAAAATGTTTTATTTTAGTTGCAACCTCTACTAGCAGAAAATCAGACAAGTGGGCCTTCTGAGTGCACTTGATAAGCTGTTTCCTATATGATCCGTGTGGGGATCTGCAATCCATGAGACTAGAGCACTGTGGCATAAAATATCTCATAGCTTACTTCCTCTTTTGTTATACTTATTGATGTTGCAGGTGAAAAAATATCTTCCTGAATTTATAAAATTCAGGTTCAGAGACCGTGTACATGGAATTTTCCCCACATGTTTTCCCAACACAGAATTCCTGCATAAACCAGACACTGTGAGAATAAGAATTATTGGATGAAAATTGAGTTTCCATCTAACAATACAGTGGGCAATCCTAACAGGATCTGAAGTCTTGTAGTGATTATTGTTGGTCTGTTGTCCAGGAATCACATGTGAAACATTTCTAGACAGGCCACTTTAAAAAATCCTTTGGGAATTGATGGAGTGAGCCTGATAAAAGACCATAAAGCACCTCTTCAATTCTGATTAGAATAAGCACAATTATGATGCATTTCATGATCCAGTAGATGGTCTGGAGCGGAATACATAGTCTCTTAACTGTCCTCTGGGACATTTTCAGATTTACCATTTTATACTTCATTTACATGGAATAAACCCACTACTTCCTGGGGTTTCATGTGGAAGCAATAATTTCCTCCTTAATCCCTTACAAGTAAAAATGAAATATGGAGAAGTTCATCTTTGGAACCTCTTCTTGTTTCACTGAATCATTTTGATTCTTGTAATTTTATTTTTTTCCATTCTGCAGTTTCTTTTTGCCTTGAAGAGTCTGTAACACAAGTCTGTGTTTGTGTACATTCATGTGTATGTGTTTGTAATAATAATGGCATCTTAAAGCATGGCAGCAAATCACTGCTGTTATAAAAAAAATCCACCCTTAAATTACAATTAATAAAAATAGCAAAAGACATTTCAATTTAGAAACTACAGGTTACATATGAGGTATGGAGAAAGCAAAGGCTTTTCTAAATCTTCCATGGTCCTATTCTAGCTTGGAGATCCAGCCAGCATCAAATACAGTAGATAAAACAGTAGATTTGACACCTGCAATCAATATTTGCTTCAATTTATGAGTTAGAAACAAGAGGAGTTACTCTGAATTTGTTTCCTTAACAGTTTTCTATATGCTTCACCTGCTGCTTCTTGCAACACAGAGGGAAACAGAGCATACTCAAGCAAAGCCAATTCTGCTTATATTTTAACGCATTTATTCTTCAGTTCTTGTTAAAAAAACTCAAAGTCACTCAAATGAGGGTATTTCTCAATCAGATTTTCTTTTTATGAATGACAATGGATAATGATTGTAGCAAGCCCATGGTAAAACTCACGGACACTAATTTAGAGAAATATTTCCTTTCTTTCCAGTAGTATCAACGAAGTTGTAACCAGATTATAGACGTCTAGACAAATATAGACGTTAATTGAAAGCTTTAAGGTACCTGAGAAAAAGGAAGAAAAAGCAAATTGAGAACTATGGAGAAATGTCTTTATGTTAGGTCTCAGTAAGATGAAAACTTCAAACTAAGTAAGAACAAAATAAAAGATTATAAATTATCATTACTCCTTAGACAGAAATCTCTCACTGCATATGTGTACCTTAGGCCATCATATGGAAAGGAAGCTGGCCTTGTTTACACTCATCCTTTCATGAATCACTGGTAAAATATAATAATTTATTAAACAAAGGAACTGGTCTTTGGTTTGTGGCTTAATGACAGGTCAATTAACTCAATTTTCCAAAAGGCTAAGCACTCAAAGCTGTAGGTCAGGTGTCGTGAATGGTGAAATCCAAGGCCTTAAATTGCCCTATATTGATGATTATTTCTAAATAATTTTTATCCCACAGTGTCAGTCAGCATCCTAGGAAACTATATATTATGCTGGTGAAATTAGATTGCTTAGAAAATAGATCCTTGAAGTCTGCTAGATTAAAAAAAGTTAAAGGGAAAAACCCCAGTAAACCATGAGTCTCTTGCATCAGTCCATAAGGTAGCAATGATAGTGTAGGAGCTGCTGGTGAACATCCACTCCCCACACTATTCCCCTGAAAATGCAGCTTTCAATGAAAAGCAAAAGTTTTTGCCATAGTTCTTGACTCTGAAGTCCTTGAAAAAGTGAACAGCAGCCAAGCTTGGTACCTGGGTATCTTGCAGAAAGTTCAGATCATTCTGAGCAAGGAAAAGTTCTTCATACATCTCATGAGAAATTAAAAATAACTGATATCTATTTTAGGAGTGGCACTCTATCTGCTAGAGTTCCACAGGTGCTGTATATAGTGCCTTAGGTGGGAATTCATTGTTTTCCCTCACCAAAACAAGGAACTGAGATTACTTGAAAATAAAAAGCCACTGAGAAAAATGAAAGATAGTAAATGCAAAATAATCATAAATGTCTTGCCCCCTGTCTGGTAAGATCTGCACTAAAAATATTTGTTTTTAAAGGCTACATCTCCATGGAGATAGATATGTATGGAGCAGCTAACACTGATACTCTTAACCCTTGATAGATACAAGTAGGCAAAGAGAAGGGAGGGTTTTGTGGTTCACTTTATGCCAGCCCAAAAGATGATATAAATCCCCTCAAGAAACTACTGTTATATTTGACATATCTCTTCATCAGGGACTGCCACTGACAGAGGTGCAACTGGAGAGCTTCTGACATGGTGGTGAGGCCTCTCCAGCTCTGCAACACCTCTTTGTCAGCCCAGGAATGGGACACCATTGTATAAGCCCTGTCTCAGCAAAAACCTTCATGGTCTCATGCAAGGTGTGGCATTTCTTGACTTCAGAAGGAACATTTTTCAAATCACAAGTGAATGGAGACAAGCTTGCCACCTGATCATATGAGGTGTCAAATGGGAATGAAAAGAAAGAACAGGGGCAGCTCCTTGGATTTCAAGATAGGTTCATCTATCATTTCAGATACTTGCATTGACCATCAGTATCTAGTCTGTGGTAAACATTAATGAATATGTGCAAATTTAACTCACTGTTAATTTTGTTGACTTGGAGGTAGAAGTTTTCCAGGTTCTCACTGACAGTTGGAATGCTCTTCAGCTGATTGAAGGAGAGATCCAACTCAACCAGTGATGTGATGTTGAAGACATTACCTGGTATTCCAGAATCTGTTAATTTATTGTGGGATAAACGTAAATATTGCAGGGCTTTAAAACCTTGAAAATACTCATCTGGAACATTGGAAATCTGGTTATTATCAAAATACAACATGAGCAAGGAGTGAGGCAGTCCTGTCGGCAGCTTTGTAAGTTGATTGAAGCTTAAGTCAAGATACAAAAGTGAATTCAGGCCTTTAAAAGCCCCAGAAATGGAATCTGCTTTCAGCTGGTTGTTCTGGAGGTGAATGACAGTCAGATTCATCAGCCCCTCAAGTGCACCAGGATTGACTTTTGTGATCTTGTTGTGACTCAATTGCAGGTCATCTAGAGTTTTGGGGAGTGGTCCGACAGCTTCAGTCAAATTGTTGTAGTTAATGTGAAGTTTCTTCAGGTTCTTTAGTTTAGAGAAGACTCTTCCCTTAATTTTTGAATTTTCCAAATGGTTGTGATCTAGGATCAGCCACTGTAGGTCTGTTACATTGTCAAAGGCATTCTCTTCAATTCCCTCAATCATATTGTTTCGAAGATAAAGGTATTTTATTCCACTTGGTACAATCGGAATGGTTTTCAGCTTCAGATTGTCACAATACATGGCAGTGGGGTAGCTTAAAGGACAATTACATTCTGGGGCACAGACTGCTGCAGATGGCCCAAAAGGATCATAGCCATAATCATCTCCAGGACCGTAGTCATATTGGCAAAAAATGCCACTAATCAACAGCAGAAAGACTGGTAGGGACTTCATCTTTCTAATGTGTCTTGCTCCTGAAAGAGAATAAACAAGATATAACTTTCATTTTTTTATCTCTTTCATCAATATTTGAAATTTTACCACATAAAGATTATAATGAAAAACTAATAATGGTTCCAATTAGAAGTTTTTAATTAAGAAAAAAATTGAGTTGTTACTGTTACATTGTTACTACCGTATTACTGCCTCTGTCTTGTATAATCTTCCTTTAACACAAAATTGTTGGCCATTTTGCTGTTGTAAGTAAAACTTTCTTTATATCTTTCTGCATTCCTTGATTAAGTCCCAAGAAAGATGATAAAGTACATGGTTTTTAAACTTGGCACAGAAGTTTCCAGTTTTGCTGAAGGCCATGTTCAGAGGTAGTTCCGCCATTTAAATTCTATCAAGCATTCCTAATGTGATGAATTTTCTCAAAGCTAAACATGTGGCTATTTCACTTCAGTTTTAAAGAGACAGGGAACTTAAAACTAAGGGTAATGCTCTGCTGCTTTGTGTGTTGTTAAGATGTTTGTAGCTTTTTCCCATGGATTAAGTTCTATAAAGCATGGTCCACTAAATTTCATAGTCACCTAAAGAACAAACTAATAGAAATATAAAGAATATTATCTTAAACATGCCAAACAATCAGTATTGCATATGTGTGCAGTGGACCTGAAATGACTGAATTTCAGATAGTGAAAATCTTCTTGCAAATTCTCTATACAGCAGAGGTGATGGTTACATTGTATGCCCATTCTAAATCAATTGAACAATGAAGCACTGGCCTCACACAGTCAGTCTTTCAGTTCATACAGCAAAAGGACATTCAGTGTCCTTGGGGATGTTTGTGATTCAGTAAAAGTGGTGTCACTTAACTTTTCAAGGCCATACCTTTCTCATCAGATGCACCACAGGATGCCAGTTAATCTATGGAGACTAAAGTCGTGTTTATACCTCTTACTGGCCAGATAGATGTTCTGCTGGAGAAGTAGGTCTAGAATCAATAAAGTCAGTGAGCTTACTTTGATTTTCACCAGTAAAAGACAAGGCTCCAAGTGCTCAACTACTGTTTAGAGAATGAGAGGATTAAGAAAATCCTTCAAATCTTTTTTTTTTTTTTTTTCTCAAGTAATTTCACAAAGTATGTGGAGCCTGTAAACAGACCACAAGACATTGATCTCAGATCTGGGCAATCTTCCAGGAGAGTAAGTTAGTCTTGCTATTGGAATTGTTTCATGTTGCACCGGGGATTTAAAGTGCAGGGCCATAGCTACAAAGTTTTCCTTAATTCCAAATGTCTTTGCTTTTATTGACTTGATAAAAGCCACTTCAAATTCTAGTGAGATAAAAATGTCATTTAAAGTACCTCTAGGCATGGCCTATTTATCTCACTCAGCACAGCACAAACAATTTTTAAAAAGTGTTCATATGTTACCTCCCTTCAATAACCCATAAAATCCCACTGCTATATATTAAGTTTCTGTCCCCTGAAAAAGGAATCTAATTGCATATTGTCTCCATGGTGTTGGTCCCATCACATTTACCTAATTACAAACCCTAGGAAAATCATTGAAATATTAGTTGTCAGTGTAATTTTCTTTGTCTGTCTTTCATTACTACATGAGAACATGCAATATGAACATGTGCTCGACCTTTAGTCCCCTGCTGGTAAAAATAAGTACAGCTTGTCTGAAAGCAAAGACTGCAGTAACACAATTAATCTCAAAATCCTGTCCTGTTTATGTACTGAACATTAAAGAAAGGAAATCAAGTGCTCCTGTATTCAAAGTATGAAAAGAGTGCAATGAACTTCTTGGACTACACTCTTTGGCCTTACAGTGATATTTTCTATACACTTCCTTAATTTTGTAGTTTTAAAATAACATAGACATTTTAAATTCAAATTCTACTTTTCTTCTAGTTTCAAATTATATTTGTAATGCTAGATTTCATTACTGATATCATAGTCTGACAGTCCTTTAATAAGTGTAAAAAGTTTAACTGCCCTGCAGAACCCTGGAATAAATGAAAACGTTCAATAGCAAGTGTTTTGAATTAATTTCTTAAAAATGTTTTAGAATGCATGTGACAATTTCATAGGCCAAGGGCATATGAGCATATGTGTGACATAAAATAGCAAAATAAATATCTAATGTATTTAACTTGTTTTATTCATGCATTTTCTCATTCAGGTGTCTGAATATTTCTCTGTCAGAAGTGTAAAAGGTTAATAGATCATTCTTTTTTGTTACACTGAACAGCGTGAATCCAGAAGATAAAATCAGAATACACTCTTAGACATTTATCTTACAAAGAAACATGCTTTAACTAATTGCTTGTGGCTGTTCTAAGAAGCTGTGTTGTAAAATACCTGTGGAAATATTTGTGAAGTTGCTCAGGCAACTTGCCAAAATGTACTAAATAGTAAATCTATGATTTGGAAAAATGCTTGCTACATTAGAATAGACACATTGTTCAAACTATGTGTGACCTTGTCTATACTTCCTTAATTATAAATTTATTGTGAAACAAAATAAATATAAAATTAACAGTCAATAAACCTTAATTCTGTAGCTTAACTTCTTGTACAGTTTGCAAAAGATTTTATTTTTAAAAAAGTTTCACTGGTATATTTAAAATGTGCTTTAAAATTAATTAAAGGTTTTTAAATACCTACAGTTTCCTTCTCATAGTTGATGTGATTAATTATTTAAATATCAGGATACCTTCTCTTTTTGTAGAATGAAGCAAAATGATTTAACAAATGGGGTTTACGAAGCTCTCATTAATACTATGAATGAAAAAGTAAACAGTGAGTACTCTTACCAACTTCTTTGTACTCTATGTCAAATCTTTTTCGGATGTAGAACAAAACAGACTGTAAAAAACTGCAACAGTGATGTAGAAAATATGTGAAGTTGTTTTAAGGAAACTGAGAAAATGAATCGACTAAGCAACTGTTGATTTGTGCTCAATTTACAAATTGGCAAACTTATCCTGTCATGTTTTCACGTTCCCATTGCAGCTACATTTAAACAGCTGAACATTACGGTTAAAGCATGCAGCAGCACTTACCTTACAGCCTTGAAGCTGCTTTCCTTAATTCCCAGTGCAGATGCAATAAGAGACTGTATCGACCAATATATGCTCTAAACAGTGTCAGGAGGTAAAAGTCTGCCAGATCCTCTGTGTTACAAGAGGGAAAAAAAAAAAGCCCTAGTCACGCTGCTCTCTGAAGCTGCTATGTCATCATGGGGATCTTGTGGTGTGGCATGTACAAAAATGCAGCTCTCTAATGAAGTGCAGGTGGATACCATATTTTGCACAAGGACAACCCATCTGTTCCTCCTGTGGGTTCAGAGAATGATATTTCACAAACCTGAGAAAGTTTAAAAACCATAGGTTTATACAAGAATATTTTTTTTATTATTTTAGAGGGAAAACATGTTAGATTGTAAAACAAATTGCAAACAGGCTTTTGTTTTCCAACTTATTTTATACTGCTAGACATGAGCTAACACATAGCACTCAAACCTCAATGCTGCTGTTCTTCTTCAGCCAAGTGACTCATTCATTTTTCTGCCTCTTTCTTTAACTATCTTATGACCACAGTAAAATATCCTTAATAAAAACTTTAGCCTAAGGATCAGATTCAAAAATTATCTTTTAAACATACCCTTTTCCATATTACATACTGAGTTCAAAGATTACATATTTGAGTTCAAAGATTCTTCTGCTAATCATTGGAATTGATCTGGTCTGGAGATTTTCTTTGGTGGTTGAATGTATGTTTGTTTAATGAAAACACATCCCAGGAATGGGTTTTCAGCAGTTACTGTAAACTCACTTCATACATTCGTTCATTTTTTTCACTTACAGCTTTCTCCTGCTTTTCAGAATCTGGAACTACTCAGATTTAAGTTGTCTGTTTCTTATTCCATGGATGTAGTTCAAGAATGCATCTTAAGGCTTGGATGAGATGTTACTTTCACCAGGCAACGTCGAAAAACAATACATTAAGCAAATAACTGTTGGAAGTGGATCTTAGTGCTTCCATAAGAACCTTCCCTTATCTCTAAATGGAGGATATCTTCCTTTTTATGAGAGGCATCCTTTTTTTATAGATTTGGGTAGGGATAAATGTCAAATGTGCCCAGAGAAAGCCATTTTAAAGTGCCTTATGTGTTTAGTTGCATTTGACTATAATTGTTGGGGGTAGAAATTTAGGAATTTTGTCCATTTTTAAATTACTATCTTTAAGAAAAGTCATGGTACAGCGAGTGTCTGGGGTCAAGAACCCTTACTGTCTCCTGAAGAGGAGCTGGATGGGAGATTCTCCCAAAACCTGCTGCTGCTGCTGCATCTCTGTCTCCACAGCAGTGATGGTTACTGGGATCAGGGAAAAGCCAGTGCCTTTCAACAAGAATAGGAAAGACACCAAACACTTACAGATCTCTGTTCTTCTGCAATGCTCCAATTGCCAAATAAATTTGTTCAACACAGAGTGCCATGTCCCAGTGCAGCCCACAGGGAGTGAATGTTACGCTTCTGATATTCTGACATCGTGCCCGTCTCCCTGGTGTGGGAGAACCACTTACACTCTGGGAGGCACATTAGTGGCAGATCATAACTAAATTGCTACTTTAATAATGCCAAGAAGAGAATGTGGAGCAGTGGGATTGCAATAGTGAATTAATCTAAGTGAAAAACTGCTTGGTATCAGGACTAGAAATGTACAAGTGGACAAAGCTGCTGTTGTTCTGCATGTGGACAAATGGAGACCAGATGGAGTTTTTCATGCACAGAATGATATTAATCTGAAAACTACTTCATTAGCTCTAGTTGACCAGGGAAATCTAAACTGTGGCTTGTCTGCAAATGTAGCAACAAACAAGAGCATGCAGCAAGAGATGAGTTGGAATAAAAAAGTATTTTTCATACAGAAAGAGATAACCTTTAAGGTAGTATCAAGGTTTGCTCTACGGAACAACTACTATCAATGTGAGCAATGGAGAATAATATTTGTAAAGAGAACTTTTAAAATCACAGAAAAGGCACTAATTATGCTTTCTCTGACTATAGATTTGTTTTGAAGAACAAGCCAAATATTATGATAAATTAATGTATGTTTTGAACCCTCAGTAATAGGTGTAATCTTGCATTTGCAGTACAAATAAATTTATACATTTTCTACAAGCACAGGATAACCCAGGCTATATGTGCCTGGCACATATATTTGGTACAGTTTTATTTATGAACCAGGTTTTCTGGACATCCAGTATATACCATTTTTCTCATTCTGATAACAGAAATGCAAACTTGCATATCTTTATAGCTTACAAATCTTATTAAGCCAACTGATGATATTTTGAAATGATCATATGGTAAAAGCATGGGTCACATAAAGTTCAGCTGAGATTTGTTCATTCATATAGTTCCTGTCTTGCTGGCTGTTTTAAATTAGCTATTGAAATTGCACAGTCAAGATGAAGAATCACATACCTTCCAAGGTTAAGATATAAACCAATGGATTTTTCTCCCTTTTTAGTAAGATTTTTACTATCTCTCCATTCTGTATTTAATACTGTCCCTTTGGAATAATTTTTATGCTTTTCTTAATCTTACTGCTCTGACTCATGAAGCTCTCACCTCATAAGCCTCTGTTTTGGAGAGCAGGTAGGTACCAAAACCCAGCAAATGAAGGTATTGCTTCTTCTGCAGCAGAGGGGGGGGAGTGTGGTTGGGCAATTTCTTTTTTTCTGGCCCTATTTTGTATTCTGTGTAGGGGTTCTTTTGGTAGTTTTTAGAAGTCATCAAACAGCATGTGAAGAAAATCTATCTAATTTCCAAGGAATACACAAAATAATTTGCCAATTCACCTATGTCATCTAACTTGTAAATTATGAATATGCTTCACACTGATGATGTCAGGATATATTAATATTTCACCTTTTTGACTACTGTGCTTCAATTTTTCTTCAAAATCTTCTTTTGTACCTTATTTATTCATCCTTATTTAATGGGAAATATGATCAAAACTTATTATAATCTAATTTTCTTTGTCTTGTTATACATGAATAGAAATATTTCTTTTTTGTGACCCAAAGCCCTCTTTTTTGCTTTTTAATTCATATTTTCATGGCTGAGATGGCCAAGTCTAATAGGTTGTGATGAAAGAATCTGAAAGCAGAACTCACTGCAAGTGCATCAATTTGCAGTGGCTGAGATCTAGCCTCAAATATTGTTGAATTACAGTGTTACTGTTCTGTTTCTACACTCATCAGTTATCCTCTGATTTTTCTCTCTTGTACAATTGTCTTCTTTATAACTTCTGTGCACGTCTGCATAAATAGAAGTGCCTCCCATTGTATTTGCTTTTAATATCTCTTTTCCCAAAAATTCAAGTTACTGAAACCTAATAGATATTATCTAAACCAACTGCTGCTTTTTTTTTTCATCTTAAACCTGCGCACACATCTGGTACACAGAACCAAGAGATTTGGGTGGTACCGAAGGAGGTGCCAAGGAGGGTATTTGTGTCATGAAACATAGAGTCCCAGAAAAATTCTGTATGGCACTTTTCACACTGCCGCATAAAATGAACAGTGAGGTTTATCCTCTGATCACTCATAATTTAAACTAAATATTATTCTCTTGATGAAATGAAGGTTAGCTCATTTTATTTGGCTACCTGCAGCAGGGGTTAAGAAACCTCCATTAAGGGAAAAGTCTGTTCCATAGATACCATGCAACAAGACACTGAATTATAAAGAGGTAACATAGTGTTTATACATTATGTTTCCTATGTCTCTAAACAGTGAGTACGCAGCCTGTTAGCTTATATATAGTGAATAAACAAAAAAATATATTATATTGGCTCAAATTGCCAGGAACAATTATTAAAGTATTTCTGTAAAGTTCTGCACCATTTTGTAAATATTACTGAAGGCTGACTCATGTTTAATGAGTTCCATTAAAAACAATTCAGTTCCAAATTCTGGAGGCTGTAGGTGCTTATTTTTTCATCTGAAAACTTCCATTCCTCCAAATTGAAATTTTATTTTTTCAGTCTCTACACTGGACTTGCATGTTAAATGGAAAGTGTTAGAGCACATACTATAAGCATTACAAAATTTGTGGTGATCCAAATCCTTCTTTTCCTTTCTCCTAAAAAGGAAATACCAGCTTTGGAAACTTACAAAAATGGTAATAGTGTTACAACCTATTAGCAGACCACAACAGATATTTTAGTTGAGCATGAATCTTTGTTTTTATCCTTCCGAAAGACTGTTCACTGTTTGGCTTCAAACTTGACAGTGTCTATATTCTAGCACTGTTATCCTCCTCTCCATTGCTTTTCAGACTGTTTTCTATTTGATTCAAATAGTCAACAGCAAAATTCCTATGAGTTGATCCAAAGTTTAATCAAAGGGGGTTTTTTATGAGGACTAAACATGAAGAATCTGTTTTTAAACCAGACTTCTTAATATATACTTTATGATTTTGTCATAGCATTTAAAATCTGATGATCATGTATAAAAGAAAATCAGGTGGCCCTGGAGAATGAGGCAAGTCAAATGATTCTTAACGTAAAGAATCCAAGAGTATCTCAAGGAGTTGTTGAATTTTCAGGTAAGTTGTTGTTATAGGTGAAAATTATAGCAGCATTTCTGTATCTCTGTTTTGTTAACAGTACAGATAATTTATTGAAAATAAATTTTCAATTTATTGGAGCTGGACTTGGCAAACTTGGTTAGTTCACTGCCTGTTTAAAGTATGTGATAGTGCTGAACCAGCTTAGACCTGCTTTGAAAACCATGGTGTGCTAAACACCTTCCCAGAATCCAAGCGTTATCAATGTCTGCCTGCATTCAAATCACTACAGTTTAAGGTCAGAAGGGATGTTAAATCATCTGGATTCTGCTGTATATAACATAGCATTCAGCCTTCTGTTAGTTTATGTGACCCTGGACTTAAGATCCACTAAGTCATAAATCATCTTTGCCATGAAGGTGGGACAGTTTGGGAGCCACTCAACGTGCAGCTCTTAAAAACACTGCCCAAGGTAATTTTTAAAATGAAGCACTTGACAAATCTACTGCAGCTACAGAAGATTTTTTTACAAAGTTTAAAGCCTAATGAGCAAGTTAAGCTTGACAGGTAATATCTATTATATCATTGTCTACCTATTAATATCTATCTTGATGTTTGTTCAGTTCATTACCACCTGAAAGCTGTATGAGATTTTTAATTATTCTCCCTATGACTGGTGGCAGGTTAACAGCCTACCAATTTGAAGTCCATGAACAGTAACACCACATCAGTGTTCTCATATTCCCAGCTCATGAAAATGGACTGTAAATGAACCGAACTCTTAAACGTCTTCCTGAGATGTTTAAGTAAAAAGTATTATGACAATCAAATCTTAAAACATTTGTCACCAACAAGTATTTTTTGGGGTTTTTTTCTTAGAACATATATGATAAAAATACATCAGTCTGAAGAAAGCAAATCTACAACTCTCCAAATGCTGAGAATTTTTTTTTTTTCATATTCAATTGCTAAACATTATCTTGTGTCTCTTTAGTTGTGCTTCTATTACATTACTAGAATTTATTTTCCTCATCAAAAACTCCATCTTCTTCCAACTATCTTCATCCATGTTATCTGTGGATATATCAGTATATATTCAATGCAACTGTTTTGTTTTTCCCTTGTTAATAATATGTACATAGACACTGTTATTTAAACTTAACCATTCTTTTTCTTCATGTGACATCATTTTTTTCCCCCTTCTAATTGCACTTTACTTTTCAAGTGAAATAAAGCAAGTTATGATTAAAACTGGATGTTACATCAAGAAGCAAGAGGTATTTGAGGACACACTCTAAAATTCTGTTAGAATATAGGTATTTTTATTTTTCTTACAATTTTTTCCTTCCAGACAAATTTTTTCATCCTTTTCCTGTTTGGAGAAGTTGAGCTCCTCTGAAAGTCTGGCTGGAAATATGCTTTTGGCCATATTAAATGGTCAGCTTTGGCAACCACAGATTCCAATCCAGTGATTTAATTGTCTTTATTTTTTTTATAAAGAGATCCAGAGTCGATTAACCTCATGTTGCATGCAACACCTTTTGTCTTAGGAATTGTGCAGTGTTGAGAAACTCTACTAATGCTTTACAACAGGCTGCATGGCACTGCTAACAACATCTCATAAAATCAAGCTTCCCATTAGAAAAGCTACTCGTTTTTTAAGTTAATCCACCTTATATCTCACTAAGATTGCCTCCAATTTTCTGTGAGATGCAGACCATATATTATGAATCTTGTCAGGTATGTGGTGTGTCTGACACTGTTCCTGAGAGATAGCAAACACAAGCATCTTCATATGTGATAGGAGTTCAGGCACTCTTCAAGGTCAGTGGGGATGTAATAGATGGTTGTGGAGCCTGGGAATGATTCAATTCCCAACACAGACACACTAACAGTATTCAATTACATAAAGGTAGGCATCCACTATTGTTTGAGAGGCTCTCAGGCATCCAACTCATCTTTATAGATTGTGGGGGAGGATTTTAACACTTGTGCTCTTTTCAAATGCTAGCTGATGGCAAAGTAAAGAACTCTACAGTGCTTAAGAGAAAGATACCTGCATTTAGGCAATGGCCTGTTGTCAAGGGGTTTCACTCAGTGGTGCAAGGACATCTAACTGCTCTCTGAGATGCCCTGGGCTGTTCAACACAGCCAAGAGGGTCTGGCTACTGTGACTCAGGATTCTGAGCAGATCTGTCCTGTCTTGAAGTAGTAGCAGAAGACCAGGCACATAAAAGCAATCCAGAATGGTATTAGACACTTATCTTTTGGAACCTAAATTGTACTCTTGGATCTCCAGTCCAGGAAATAATCAGTCTCCTAAGTAATATCCTCACTTTGTGTAAACTGTCTGAATAATATTTTCTCCAACAATTTTCTCTGCAGTCTTCTCTTAGCTGAGTACTCTGCAGAATATCTGCAACAAAATGTCACAGAAGTAAAGGCAAACAAAATGGGATGTACAAGTCTGGAAGCAGTCATGATCTATTAACCCACAGGTATTTTCCATTTATTTTTCGCCTCTAAAAATCACAATACTAGGAAAGCCAAAATAAGCAAGTCCCTGAAAGGTTAAATAAAAACTTAGAAGACACTTCTCTGATTCCATTAGACCGTCACCTGAGGCCTCACTGAACAGTTTTCTTTTTCTTCAGTCAAGCAGAGCTTTTCATATATGACTGTGTAAGTTATATACATTGGAAAGGAGAGAAATTATGAAAGACATTTTGTGTCACAGGTGTTCATGAACTTATTTTGAATGGACACAAACGTGGTCATGGTCTAAGTTGATCTCCGTCCAACTCAAGAATGGCCCAGCTGCACTAACTTTTTCCTCATGCTGCAATGTTTTAAGGAGAATACAGCATTTTCCAATTAAACCTGTTCACCTCCCATAGATTCAGACATCTGCCTACTTAGCTTAACTCTTTTTTCTTCACCTCATATTTTTTTTTACTTGATCAAGCAGCCATAAATTGTACTTGGAGAATTCTGCACCTGTGTATTTATATAAATGTATGTCTGTTTGTTAAATGGTAAATTGAATTGGACCAACAATTGCAATCAACATCTTGCCCTTTAGATTCCCAGTAGACCTTTTTATGTTTTCATTAAATATATTTATATTTATATTTATATTTATATTTATATTTATATTTATAT
>JAHLSL010000009.1:3946841-4047523 GCA_025920805.1 Petroica traversi | reverse complement strand
TTATATTTATATTTATATTTATATTTATATTTATATTTATATTTATACCTGTATCTATATCTATATTTATGTATAAATACATTATTTTAGAAAGCAGAACAGCATTTTGAATGACTCTGCATCTTTTTGCAATATGATAAAAAGCTAACTCAGAGGGAATGTCTTCCCTTCTCTCTTCTCATCTGAGTTGCAATTGCTTTTGGGTTGTGGGTATGGAAAGTAAAGTACAGCAATCAAATACTGTAACTCTTCCAAGGTCGCAGTCAGATCAGAACTTCATATTATCAACTGTTCAAAGATATAAAAAAGCCAGAGATAAATTTCACAGTGAAAGATTGCAGAAAGCGTTACAATTGACTGAGAAGAAAAAGTAAGTAAAACATTCAGATAGCAGGCAGATTAACAGCATTTTCAATATTTGGGTAGATAGATACAAAATATTAATGTCACCAAAAAACATTATTGTATAAAAGGGAATCGATGACTTCTCTCCTCTTTAGGCTTTACCTGCACTAGAAAATCAAATAATGTCCCTGATGCTGGCAAGTTATTCTTTGCATTATTAGTATATTAGAATGGGCTTTTGCATGATTCTAACCTGAACTAAACAATTCCTAGACAGGGTTTGGGAATTATTATTCTCAATAGAGAGCTTAAATGAAGACACCATCTTAATTTCTTTCATGAGTCAAGAAAGCCTTACAACAGTCATGCTCCTGGAGTGGAAAATGGCATGATTTCAATTAATAATACAAATGTAGATTTAGACTAAGGAATATAACCTAAGCCATCAACAAGAAAATAGACATTCAGGTCCAAAGGTTTGCTGACATGCTCTGATCCACAATTTGAATTTTAGCTAATTATATTTTCATGGTTTCCATAATTTTCTCAAAATTTGTGTGCTTTCATGTGCATGGTTGTATTTATATACACTTTTGCTTTACTGTAAGGTTTTGAAGAAGATATATGGACTATTTTTAATTTTCAAAGGAGAAACAAATGTGCTTGAGAAACAAGAACTGATTCCAAGATTCAGCAGAGTAATAATGTTTAAGTGGAAAAGCTGGTTTCACATAGAACTGCTGACACAAACTTAGCTACAGCAGTACCAGTGAGCAACGTTATAATTTAGGTAATTTCCTCACCCCATAGATAACTTCTAGATAGACACATATAACAGACTAGCAAGTTGTGTTATAGCAAATCCATTGCTCCTATTCAATCTCATGAACATAGAATGAGACCTAGGATCACATATACGTAATATCTTCAATCATAAAAGGAAGGGGTTTACACTGTTTTAGCAGTTAAATCTTTGCCTTTACTATGGACTTTTTAAAACAACCATAATTGAATGACCCAGAAACCCATCAGATATGTGTTGTCTCAGAATGGTTACTTTTCCAGGGAGCCCACATGAGGGTTGTTCTTTCAAGCAAGTAGGAAATAGATGTGCAGGTGATAGCCCACAATATTTGATTCAAAGGTTGGTGAAGGGAAGGTGTTTTCTGTACATATTAACTGGAAATCCTTCTTCTGAAACCACAGCTAAGGACTTGTCACATACTCACATCAAAACATTTTTAGGAATGTGTCTTCCAAGGCCTTCGCAAACAGGGTTTGGGTTCCTAATTAACTCAGGTGGTGTTGAAGATTCTGATCCAGTCTCATCCAGGTTCTCCTGCCACACTGCCTGCACCCAATATCCAGCATCTGTATTCAAACAGTCCTAGCTCTGTTGTTGGTACGCTGTGCCTAGATTTGTACCTGACATTATATTATTGACTTGCTATCTGAGCTTGACCTTAAGCTTGCCTTCTCAGTGGGCACCTGTTGCTGTAGGGTTGACCCCCAGTGGTTACAGTCCCCAGACAGTTTTTCTGTGCTTCATTGGATGCTGTGGCTCTGGTACCTCATTCCTGAGGCTGCAGCCCTGCCTTCTGCAACTGCTGGCTCCCAGCTTGCCTTCCCTCCCACAGCTGCTCTCTCCTGCTGAAACCTAGCTCTAAGCTCAGGGAAATGACAAGGAATTGAGCTGAAATGTAGCTCCTGGACAATGAGTGGCAGAATTCTAGGGGTCTAGGTGGAGACGTCTAGGTCTAGAGGTTCTGGGAGAGATGGTCATGGCAGCAAGAGCCTACTGGTGTGCTCAGGACCCTGATATTGCATTTGGAATCACAGAATGGTTTGGGCCTTTAGAGATCATCTAGTCCAACCTCCCTGCAATAAGTGACAGCTTCCATGAAGCCAGTTTGCACAAAACCTAATCCCACCTGGCCTTGAGCACCAGTAATGATGAAATATTCACATTTCCTCTGAGCAACCTGTTCCAGTGTCTCACTAGCCTTAATTTAAGGAATATCTTCCTCATATCCAGCCTAATTCTACCATCTTTCAGCTTAAAACCATTGCACCTTATTCTGTCACAACAGGCCGTGGTAAGAATTCTCTGCCTTTCCTGTAAGCCTTCTTTATATAGTGAAAGGCTGCAATAATGTCTCTCCTTAACCTTTTTTTCCCCAGAACAATTCCCCTCTCAGCATTTCATTGCAGGAAAGGTGGCCCAGCCCTCTGACCATTTTTGCGGCTTTCCTCTAGTCGCACTCTGTCAGCTCTTTCCTGTGCTGGGGACCCCAGCACCGTATGCATAACAGTAAGTGGGGGGTTCAGGGGGGTGATGAGGAGCAGGATCACCTTCCTGGACATGATCGCCACACTACTTTTGATACAGCCCAGGATATGTTTTACTTTCTAGGTCACAAGTGCACATTGCTGGTTCATATCCAATTTTTCATACACCAGTATCTCAAAATCCTTCTTTGCAGCACTGATCTCAGTCTATTCATCACCCAGTCTGTACCGGTGCTGGAATGGCTTTGATCCTCGTGAGGTTCACATATGTTCATGTAATATTTCATATGTTCTCTTTCCAGCCCAGAAGCTGCCCATAAGATAACCAAGGAGCTAGAAAGCTCTTTTATCTCATCTTCCTCACGTGAAATGTGAGGGAGGGTGGAGCCAGACTGTAGGCATCCTTGGCTTCTCCTCTATGTGACAGAGCTTTACTGAGTGAGACAATTCCTATTAATGCTATTTCTTAGCTCTGCAGAATAATTTAAAGTCCTTGTGCCATTGCATTTTTTTTCAGAGTGTGAGACAATTTCCTCTCTCTAAGGCATAGAAAATATGGCAATAGTGTGTGTTTCAGAATTCCAACCAGGAAGTTCAAAGGCAATATTACCACTTCATTGTAATTTAGTATTTTGACAGAAGTAAAGAGCTAATATATTTTTTCTTCATAATAATCCAATTATCTGTATCTGTTAAAGAGAAATTCCTACGATCTTCTCTATTTCTCTGTAATCTACACATGCAGAGGCTACCCTGTCTAAAAAAAAAAAAAGATTGGCATATCTTTAAAGAATTTGATACTGAAAATGAGCAGTAAAGGATAGAAAACTAAAATATAGCCAAAAGGTTAATCTCTTTATTTCATTTTATTGATGGCATGATGGAATATTCAGTCACTAGAGGTTTAGGATCTTTTAATCACTCAATGTTAACCAACACTTCAAAGTCAGTGCTTTGTTTCAAGAATTCATTGAATTGTATCTATGTTTTCCTTCTATGTTCGAATGATGTTAATGGACAAAGCTCTGAAGGGTTACTCTCAGAAGGGAACAAGCCTTTTGAAGCATTGTCTAGAGTTTCTAGCATAGGGGAGCAGTAGTTATTCAGTCTTTCATGCTGAGATTATTTTATGCATCTTGAAATTTCTTTTATTTTTTTTCCCTACACTTTGGAATTTGGTTTATTCTTTACAAGCTTTTGATTCCTGAAAATACTCAATACCTTGAAATTAAAAGATTAAAGGATTCAGCATCAGAATGCTACATGATTAGCTCTAATTGGTTTTCCTGTTGAAAGGGCTTTCTAACATGTGCTTAGTAGCAGACACATGGTCCCTATTTTCCATGACTTTAGGGATTTGAACACTTTCAAAAATTACTCTGTAGAGCAGAACTAGCCTAATTTATCTCAATTAAAGTCTTCATCTGAAAACAATAGTCTAAGTTGTATAAACCTGAAGTTTCAAAAATAGCAACAATATTCTTAAGGCTTTTTAAATCAAATATAATATATAATTTAATATACTAGTTGAAAATTAATAAAAGATTTAAGTATGATTTATCACAAAATATATACTTCAATGCTGTTGAGACAATAACATAAAGAGTTGGGGAAAATTTGCCTGATTTCATATTAAATAGGAATATAGAATGTTTTGTAAATTATAATAATTTATATAGAATGAGAGTTGGAAGGCACGTCAGGACATCATCCAGTCCAATTCCCCCATAAAGACAACTTAGAGCAGGTTTTACAGGAACTCATCCAGGTGGATAGAGGGAAACCAAACAACCTCCCTGGGCAGCCTGTTCCAGTGCTCTGCCATCCTCAGTGTAAAGAAGTTTTCCTCATGATATGGTGAAACGTCTCATGGTTTTTGTCCACTGCTCCTCGCCGTGTCATTGGGTACCCCTGAAAATAGTCTGGCACCATCCTTTTGATGTCCACCTTTGAGATATTTACAGGTGTTGATGAGATCCCCTCTCAGTCTTCTCCAGACTAACACAGGCCCAACTCCTTCATAAAAGAGATGTGCCAAACCCCTCATCACCTTTGTGGCCCACCACTGAACCCTCTCCTGTAGCTCCTCTTCTTTCTTGTCCAGAGGAGCCCAGAACTGGACACAACACCAGGAATGGCCTCTCTAGGGCAGAGTAGAGGGGCTGGATCACCTTCCTCAACCTGCTGGCAATGCTTTTCCTAATGAACCCCAGGATACCATTGATCCTCCTGGCCACAAGGACACTGCTGGCTCATGGTCAGCTTGTCATCACCCAGGACCCCTAGGCCCTTTCTTGCAGAACTGTTCTCTAGCAGGTCAGTCCCCAACCTGTGCTGGCACTTTGAGCTGTTCCTCTCCAGGTGCAGAACCCTGAATTTGCCCTCATTGAACCTCATTATGTTTCTTGCTGCCCAATTATCCAGCCCAGAAAGGTCCCCCTGAACTGAGCACAGACTTCACCTGGTCAGCCAACAACCCCCCTCCCCAGTTTGGTGCCATCAGTGAAATTTCTGAAGGTACTCTCTACCTTTTCATCCAGGGAATATCCAGAATAAAGAAGTGCATATTCTACTGTCTATTCTGCCAAAAGCTAGGAACAACACAATCTATAAATTAATATTTGTGCATCTAAATAAAATATCATGCCATTTATGACCAGAAATCATCATTTTCAAGTAATGGGTATAAGCCAAAGAAAGTACCTGGGACATCTCTTGACATGAAAATTTCCCGAATAGAGGTGTTTTAGACAGTTCAGTGTTTTGGGGTTTTTTTTTGTTTGTTTGTTTAAAAACAGCCTTTTGTATTTAAAGAGTGGACAGCATATTTTTTTTTAATTTCCCTTTAAAATTGATGCCCACCTGTATTTTTTTGGTTCCCCCAAGAGAAAATGTTGGAACTATTCATGGGGATGTTTGCAGATGCAAGGCCTACAATTATTGCCACTTTTCAGAAGCTTCTTCACTGTGTTTCATGCTGCAGAAATACACGTGGGTATAGAAACATGGCCATCACTGCTTCTCATCAAAATGTTGTAATTTCATTATTAGCTTTCTGCTGTAGTCAACAAAGATGTGTGAATTTTATCTATATATATAATTATAGAAATAAAATTTCTCATAATTTTTTCCATTATTTCTCCTGCAGATTTAAGTCCAGTTCAAGCAGGCAGTAACAGAGCATTAACATTCTTCTGGTCTGCTGACTTAAGACACCCACATAGAGGTAATCTCGAAAGCTTTCAAGCAGCATAATGTACACACTGAGAAAGAAAAGTGCCTGACAAAGCAGTTAAGAAGAAACCACATCTTTATATCTCAGAAAGGAAAGCGTGGTGTTTAACAGGCAGGGTAAACAGCCTTCTGTAGCGCCTGCATCCAGACTGATCCTTTTAGGCACTCATGGCACACTAGCAGCCCTGAACTTCCAGAGCAGGAAGCAGGGCAGGAGGCCAAAAGCTGGTTTGTGTCACTTCAAATGCAGCCATTGATGAGTCGAGCTGTGTGAGTGTTTGTGTTGAGTGTAATCCAAACAGCTAAACAGTTTTTGTGCCTTTTCAGAACATCCACCGAAACTGTTCTTTTGCAGATGCAGCTGCTGGAGCATTGCTAAGATAATGTTTTACGCTAGAAATTATCAACTATTTTTAGTTTCATTATTTAATTTTGAAGATGAGTCAGTTAATATTGAACATCTATCTCACAGCCCATGTTTCCCCTTCAGTGTTCTGCAACTTTTCACTAACATGCCTCTTTAATTTATTTTCCTTTTTATTGAATGAACTACTTCCAGCTAAATTAGGGCAACTCATTTGAAAAAAATCAAAAAAACACAGATGTAGGCAAGTCTCTGAAGAAAAACTGACTTCAGAGCAATGTGTGCATACAGACAGAATGAGCATAAACTCATCCTTTCTCAAAGTAAGCATTTTGTTTTTTGGGTGTACAAAAAGACTATTGATTTCACAGCTCTACACTTAATAGAAATAGAAAACCAAAACAGCAGAGTATGTGAATTTTAGTACTCTTTTCTCATAAAGCCTCATAAACCTTTTTCCTTCTAGTTTTCTCTAGTCACACTAACTTTGTTACTGTCCCTCAGTGACACTAGATGGCACTTCAGAGTAGTGATGGGATCAGAAGGTCCATAATCTTTTTTAGTTATTTTGCATATGATATTAGAGATGCATTAAGTTAATGCTTGCTTTGAACTAACGCAGTTTGCCAGCTTTCTTTTATTTTTTGCATATGAGTGTGAGCTAGAAAATGCTATCTGTTTTCAAAAATAGCTAACATAAGCAGAAATAGATTATACAAGAGTGGTTCGCTAGCAGCTCAAAAAAATCCAAACAAACCAATCCAAAAATCCCCCCAACCAAATTATGGGCCAAAGAGCTATTGCCAGACCTTGTGATTAGAGGATTTACTTGTGGAGGCAACTGAAAAAAAAAAATTTATGGTCCTGGAAATGAGAGCTGCACATTGATGCCAAGGATTTAAGAGCTGATCCTTTCCTGGAAATAGAATTAGACTTAGTGTCATTTATACATTAGCAATTGAGTATCTGATAACTGTCCATAACCTGGTGTACTTTAGAAGGAACCAAAGATGCAAGCGGCAAGGGATAAGATACTTTAGGTTGCAACAGGAAACAAGGATATTATTCTTTATGTGTTTGAGTCCTACTGTTGTGACAATTTACTGTCTTCATACTTTACGAAGAAATTGAGGACTCACTGTGGGGACCAAAGGCTTTCTATTTTCATTCTCCTCTTTCTTTCCAACCAATTTTTATAGATTGTTTTTGTCTGTATTTTTTTTTCTTTTTTTCTTTTCTTGTTTTGTTTTCAAGTGGAAGAACCATCTGTTCTGTATTTATACGAAAAGCAGTTTTAAAAGTATTGGGCTTCCCACTGCTTTGAAGTCTCTGCAGATGCTGTGCGTGGATATAATCCCATCAGTCAAACATTGTTGATGTGGCTGCACAATTTATGGAAAACTAACAGTGGGTTTACCTTTCAAATTTGTCATGATCTTGCTTAGGTCTCTTGTTATAGGATTTGCTTATTCTTTTTCATTGAGCAAGACTGGGAATCAGGAAAGTCCTGCTATCTTTGCAGCCCTTTGTTGTAAGAAGGGAATGTGTATTATGAGGAATAACTTATGCTTTAGCAGCAAGCAGCAAGCATGATAGGGGACATGTGGGTATTACAGAAGAGGATCAGACTCAGATATTTTCTTCTGGATTTAAAGTTTGTTCTAATGTGAAAGAAAAGCCTTAGTATGTGAGATTTTAAAACTATGGATGGAGAAATGGAAAGTTTGTGCATTTGTTTATATGATGCTTTATGTAATTGTTATTATTTATTGTGTGAATCTCTTTCTGTAACCATCTACACACAAACCCTGTGGAGTTTTTCAATGCCTTGGTTCTCGCTTGAAATGCCAGTGCTTAGTTTTGTATGAAGCCTCTCTCTGCACAATAGCTGATATCCAACCAAGAACCAAAAGGAAATATAACATAACTGATGATATTCTGGAGAGTTTTCCCTCCTGTGATAAAAAGGTATCATATACTGTTTTTTTTATTATTTAAGAATAGCTCTCTGCAAATATGAAACCCAGCAGAAAACCAGATAGAAAGCAGAGAAATCATTGGCTACTATATGAAGAAGATAGCTCAGAAGAGTCCAAACATGCTTTTTCTGTGTAATGGCTATAGTGAGTCATAATCGTTTCCAATTATTTACTGCTGAATAAAAGACAGCTATAAAAAGACTATATTTGTTTGCTCAAAAAAAAAAACCTATGAGAATAAGGCATGAAAAATTTCCTTGAGGCAAAAGAATTTCACACAAATTATTCTTACTTTATCTACCAACATGGCAAAGATGTTCAATTTTCAAGACTTAATTAAGTTCTGACACACTATGTTATGCTATCAAAACAAAAGAAGAAAGACAAACACTTTGGAGTTTGCCTGTATTACATTATTCTTTAATATAAATGACATATAAGTTTTACAAATTAGAGAGGTTGACCTTGGAGTATTAAGAGTCTGCAGAAGATTCTTTTCAGGTGATGTTTTTATTGAGTATATGTTTAGCTTTGAAGATTGACAGTAGAAATGTGCAGCCTGCCTTTGATGTATTTGCTACCCACTGGTATCTGTTGAAGACTCCCAATTTACAGGGAGCTCCAAATCACTCTAAATAGAAATATCTACAAATGATGTCCCAGCAGTGTCCACAATTGCAGATATTTCACTTCATATATTTCTGTACTTATGGTTTTGCTTCTTAATTCCACAAAGTCATCAGACGGAGGAGCCTGCATAACTCTACTTCACAATTAATTCCTCTTTTTAAAAACCAAAACCAGTAAAAGATGCTGTCAAATGTACAATGCAGAACAAGTGAAAAGTGAACTGCTATGGTTTTTTGTTTAGATAAATGCATGGATTGATAACAATTACTAAACCCTTATACCATACTCTGCAAGGCAGTAAAGTCATAAAAACTGCTCTTGTGACTAAGGTGAGAAGGATTTGCACTAGAGAAATTTAGTCTTCGAGCTCCAGATATAGGTTACACATTTTTTACTGCAGACTACTCAATATTTTGCTCATTAGGATGACATTAGGCTAATTCTGAATAGCATTGCTCTAGAAGAATGGCAAACTTTTAAGAACTATGTGTACAATATGAATTTATTTTATTTTTCCAAAAATAATGACATTAGCAACAACTTTATTTGCCTCTGCTAAATAGATACATTCAAAATTATCTTAGAGTTATAGTGGATATTTTTAAACCTCCAGGGCTTGAAAGAAATTTAAAGGAGGTAACTCTTACCTTCTCAAGTCCCAAGATGATTTGAGAGGATTTTTCCTCTCTATTATTTTTCTCTGTGTGTGGCTATAAAAATAACCTCAATTGCTATCTTTTTTTTCTTTTTTTATATATCATAACTTGACAAATATTTACTCCGAATTTCATATACAGTGGAATCTGAAAACCTGTGGCATTCGGCAAACTGAAAAATGCCACAGAAAGCATGCTGGAAAAGAAGGCTGGAATAAGTCAGTTTAAAGCACAGTTGGCAATTCTTATTGATGGTATGCTCGCTCTTGTACATCTGTAATGTCTCATTTATTCTACATCAATGGATCATCTCCACTTTAATGTGAAGTTTCTGGCACTTGGCGTTAATTGTTAGCAACGTTTTTTGAACAGGCCTATAAGGACAGACACTTTTAACAGGAACACAACCGACCCCATCTTTAGCCATCTATTTGTAGTTTCCAATCTGTACTGCAGAGCGTTCATGGATACACCGGAAAGCAGAGGGCTGGATCTCCCAGTACTGCACAGGGTTGCTGAAGAGGCTCACGCCGGAATAGCTGGCCTTTTTCGTGTTGTAGCCAAGAGGGCAAAAGTCGTTGATACCAATGGAAGCAATTTTGTTGTTGTGAAGATACACCACCTGAAAAGCACACAAGTGCTGAAGTGAGAAATTGAACTACCACGGCAAACGAGACAAATTATTTCATATTAAATTCTTGGTGCAAAGTAACAGTGTATCTTCATTCCAAAGAAATCCTTGACTCTGTTTACCTTTCGAAATACCTAGCAAACACCCAATTGAAATAATTCCTACAGAAAGTGCAGAAACTGTGCAAGGCAATCTAGTAATGGTACTGTAACCGAAAGAGGAACCAAATATGTGAAATTATTTATACAGCGCTGTGGCTCAGGAGAACGCGCCGTATACAGAGAATGTATTTGATGCTGATTGGTTTCTCTCCAGCTCTAATACTTTCATTCTCATGAGTGCAACTATACAGAACTCAGAGCCAAAGTAACCACTAATGATGATTTAAAGTAGCTGATGAATATTACTTTGCTCCAATTTCACCATTTCTGGACAATTTTTTCCAAGCTACACTCAGGAGTAATTTACATTTGGGAGTCTTCATTCTTTAGGATCTTTCTTTCTTTTAAAATCTTAGTCTGGATGAAGTCAGATTTAGATTGCTCCCAAGAGACAATATTTCTAGATATTTGGCCACAAGGACCTCAAAGATACTGGTGATATGAAACACCTATTTTGTCTATTTGCCCTCCTGATGGCACTGTTTTGTGAGATAACAAAGGAAAGGTTATTGGGAAAGGCTGCAAAATGTAACTGAGTAGAAATGAAAAAAAAAAACAACACCAAAAAAACCCCCCAAAAAAACCAAAAAAACACCAAAAAAAAAAACCCAACAGAATAAGTGTTCTTAGAAATTATTTTTTGAGTAAAGAGGAAACCAAAGTACACAAACAATACCATAGTTGTTGTGGCCCCTCAGACATCCAGAGGCAATGAATGTACCTCTAGATCTATACACCTCCATAGACATTTCCACAAAAAATCAGAATAAGAGTCTTCCTGTTGTATTCAACATTTCCTTGATAGTTCAAGGACTTGTGTCAAATAACAACTACTCTGCACATTTCTGTTCAAGGCTGAATACACATGCAAATATCATTGATCTCTGAGACAATATAATAAACTTTACAGTAGGATAAACTTTACCTGTATATATTTGTGATCACCCAGTCCACTGGGTACTCTGACAAGTTCATTGTTGTTCAAGTGGAGCTCCCTCAGATGAGGTACATTGTTAAGAGAGCCATTCTCAACTGAAGAAATACTGTTGAAACTGAGACCCAGCCTAAAAAAGTTAAAAAATACCCAACAAAACAATAACAACAAAACAAAACAAAACAAAAAAAAAAAGAGGAAACAAACAACAACAAAAAAAGGTTAAACTTGCAGACATAAATATCTTTCCTAGGTTGATTGCTTCACTACACTGCTGTTGCAGTACAGACCAGGCTAATTTTCCCAATTATGTGTGAGCTAAGTAGAGTTAGGTTAAATAAAAACCTTTAAATAAGTTAGACTTGTGATCATAATAATCATTATATCATTCAACCTGTGCTTATGATACTGAATACTTTGATGAGCTGTATGACTAATCCTGGTTGAGATAACGTGCACCTCCTTGGGCACCAGTTTTTCTTTAAAAGCTGAAACACTGAGTAAGTGACATTTGTAACCTCAGAAGTACTGTCTGAAACTTTTTTTTGTCAAACTGCATAACCCATGTTCCCAGAACTGTTAAGCTTTAAACTGTTAAACTCTACCACATCCTTCAAAGATACTTGAAGTAACTAGTTAGAGCCATTTTACATACAGGAAACAGGAGCTCAGTCATGATCCCTTTAGAAGGACACAGAAGTGGAACTTACACATTTCTCCTAAGTTCCAATCCTGAGTTTTCATCTCAAAACCATCCTTTCTGCTTTACACGTTCACATATTAGGCTTATAGCACAATTTAAGTTCAATTTGGACAGCCTGTTTCTATCTGTGTATTTCTGTGTTAATAGTATTTTGGCTTGCAATTACCAAACTACAGAAATTTTTCAAGCCACTCCCATAAATTACAATACTCTGTGTTTCAGTAAAGAAATCAGACACATTACTTCAGGAGTTTTCATCATTAGGAGAATTATAATTTGAGAAAATTATTTCTATAAAGGCTAAACCTAGCTCATCTGTTTTGGTCTTTTTTTTAATATTGAGTGGAAAAATGCTCTGAGATTTACTAATAGCTTAAACAATAAGAGAATTTAATATAGGTAATAAGAAACCTCATGTTAAAATAATTTGCTATGGAGGAGTACTTTTAAAGAAAGTCTTCTTCACAGTTATCTAATAACCTGTAATTCTTTGTGACTAGTAGCACTTTCAGAAGTCAGGGTCTAAAACTAAAATAAAATCACTGAACTTAAAATTCTTGTTTGATCTTTATGGCAGAAAGGTTTCCTAGTATTAACTAGTATTGCATATAATGCAAATAGTCTCATCATACTCATTTAAATATGGCAATGTTTTCAAAGTATTAAATGACAAAATAATGAGATCTCCCACTTACAACAGGTCTTGACTTCTCTCAGAAGTCAATTCACATTATCCCATTCCCCTGCTAGAATTTGATAATGAAGAATTTTCCTTTAAAAATTATTAAAATGTACCTTCTTTTGAACAGAGTATACCAAGATTTAGGAAAGCTTGGGGGACTGGATCCTACAGAGTAATTCAGTCCGAAGTTCTACAAAATGTTTACAAAGGACTTCAGTGATGGGTACTCACAGTGAATATCTTTTAAAGGATTAGAAAAGAAACCCACCACATTTTGTCAGGGGGCTATAAATTCTTGTTTGACACATATCTAAATATGTCCTGACTACATATTTAGTAGCAGGTCTACAAGCAGATGAGTCAAACCTGGGACATGAGTATGAAAAAATGCATTTCTGACTCTCATGTAAGTCTGTTGAAGAAATATAGTCCCTTTGCACAGTCTTTTAGGGAAAGAATGAAATTATAGGAGTCTGTAGTGAAGGGGACCTAAATCCCAGGAGGAGTGAAATTATATGTAATTAGACTTCTTCTAAATGTCTTACAAAAAACTCTCAGTCACTTGGGGCTACTCTTACAGATGAAGTAAGTCAATATTATTGTGTAAAATAGAGGGTGATTAAGAGTGCTTGGAAAGAATTTGGTCTTCATCACCCTTCCCATAGGAAAAAAAGGAAAGAATTTGAAAAATCACTCTTGCTTCATACATTGATATATTACTTTCTTTGCTTTTAGTGAATAAGTAACATTTTCCCAGTGTTTCAGTAGATCTAGTTCCAGTATTCTAAATCAATGAAGAGCATAATCAAAAACATATCTCAAAATTGAAGAAATTCTCAAATATTTTTCACTTTTTTTTTTCCTCCAACATCCCTGCTGAACCATTTCCACCATTTTTTGGAAGAAACTTTATGATGCTCAATTATTTTCTTTGTGGGCTTAGAATCATTAAGATTGGAAAAGACCTCTGAGATCACTGAGTCTAAATATTAATGCAACCCCACCATGTTCACTCTTAAACCATGTCCACAGGTGCCACATCCATGTGTTTTTTGAACACTTCTAGAGATGGTGATTCTACCACTTCCCTGGGCCACCTTTTGAAGTGCCTGACTACTCTTTCAGTGAATAAATTTTTCTTAATATCTAGTCAAAACTTCCCTTTTTTTAGTTCAAATTCCACTGTATGGAGCTAGACCATTTCAGTAAGTTTTAATAGGATAGACATCAGTAATATCAGATGTGAATATCCTCTTGGTGCTCATTTTTGCATGTTTTTGTTGGGTTTCTTTTCATAAGATTATTGATTTTTCACTGAAGCACTCTATGAAGGCTTTTGAAAAACTTAAGAGTAATTCTACCAGGAAAACAAAAAGGACAAATATTGCACATCTACTAGAATGTAAGAAAACTCAAAAGAGAATGAGCAATAGACCTACACAAAACTCTTGCAATAAACATTTCACAGTTTAAAATTCCTTGACACAGTCAGAAAAAGCACCTGTTTCTCAAAGTTTAACTGTGCTTTAGGGCAGCTATTTTTTATTAGACTGTTGAGCTGGAGTTGACATGAGCAAGGTAGTCTGACTTCTCTGGCTGAGCTTGGGTTACCTGCTTAAGCACAGGGCAGAGAGTGGATGGAAATTTGGTGCCTGAGCAGCTCCACATTTCCACTTCATGGGCAACAGAATACCTTGTTACTCCATGGAGTACAGCCACAATAGCAGCAGCCCAAGGTCAGATATTTTTAGGAGTACATTGGCACTTGCTGTTTAAAACTTTATGTCTTAAAGCAGACTTCCAACAATGTTGTCCATGTGATGCTGCCTGTGGTGTTTTCCAAGTGAGAATGTGAAAAACAGAAAAACTGTGTCATCTGCAGGATAGCTCACACGCCCCACAACCCCCACCTCCAGTAATGTAATTTACTCTCTACGTGAGTAGTTATCATCTTGTGTTGGTTTTGGAACTTTTCTTCATAATTTCTCTGAAGAATGTTATATTCTATACTAAGCCTCTGTAGCAAACAATAACTGCTGCATAGTCCTCTAATCCACAATTACAGTATTTTCATATTTTCATTAAAATCTATGGCAAACCTTTTTTTGACTCTGTGATCAAATATGAACATAAAACATAGGATGAAATGTCTTAATTTATGAGCTCTGGAAGGCTGTTCTAAGCTTTATATCTTGGAATTTTCAGATCCAAAATATGTGTTATGTTACTACATACTTCATTGCATTGATCTGCTGTCCAAATTACTATAAATAGTAGCGAGCTTAACTCCTGTTACTCAGTAATCTTTCTCGGATTTCTGTTTTCTACCCTCATTATGACAATGAAAATCCATTAATTAGATCCAGTAATCTGATTAACAGCCTGATTATGAATATTTTTAAACTATTAGTAATTTTTAATATATTCATTTATTAAAATAAAGTGAAGTAAAGCACATTTTACTATGCTACATGTTTTTTGATGTGAACAAATTCACAAATAATTCTGTATAACTGCTTTTGGGAATTGTACTTCTATTTTCCTACAGTTAGAGACTTATTCAACAACATAGTCACAGATTGGCAGAGTAAAATCACTCTGAGAGTAACAATGTTTCAATTAAATTTTATTATTTTTTTTCTTAATCATGTTCCTGGACTCATTGCAGACTTGCCTTTCTTGAGAGACAAAGGAACCACTGTTGAAAGAAGTTTTGGTTCCTGCGTGCTTTTTTTCCTCAGTTTCCAGGCAAACTGCATGAGCATTGCAGTGTTCCAAGAAAACTCCATAAACCAAAGATGGACATAAAATGAAAGAAATATGACATAATTTTTAAAATCAAATGTTCTCCCTTTTTTTTTTTTTGTAAATGAAATAAATAGTTGTCCTGGGCATGTATCACTCATAACTGAAAGCAAATGAAAGGTTTTGTTAGAAAAAAAAAGAGAAGTGTTTGTTCTCTTTAATCAGTACATAAATCCTTAGAAGCCTTTCTTGCTAAGTTATGATTATTTCGATTATTCTAATACTCAAGAAGCCCAGACTGATGTTTTCTAATTGCGTGTGTGGTGATTTCAATTTCAATTAATATTTTATGTGAAAAAAAGAAATTAATTCTTACTTTGCCAAGTTGGTGAGTCCAGAGAGACTGTCAGCATCAATTTTGCTGATTTTGTTGCCATCAAGGTGAAGTTCAGTAAGGGATGGAGGAAGGCCTGAAAGAGAGAACATTATCAAATTACTTTTTATTAAATTGGATTCTTATCTTTCTAAAAAATACTTGTATTATACAGAGGCTCTATTGCAGTTGACAAAAGATTTTTTCTAAACATGCCCATGAACAATTCATTAAATGAAATAAAGATCTTTCACAATCAGGGAAGCTGAAAGCAGTGACTGACAATAGCATGAAATAAGACCAAGCTCCTATAAAGCTCCTTGAAAAATACCTAAATTAAATTCTTCTCATTTTTTACTCCTAGCCTCCATGATTATGTAAATGGGACATATAAAGAACACTCATTTTAGTCAGACTGTCCACATACATAAATGTGCAAACATGTGACTCCTAGATATTTAACAAGAAACAGCAGTAGAAAATGCAGCTGTAAGTATGGGGCAAAATAATTTTAATGTTATTTTAGTTAGGGTGCATACTAGTTTAAAAATTCTCTTTATCAGGAAAAAAAAAAAAAAAAGAGGAAACATATTTTACCTATCTGAGGTCCCTCAAAAAACATCCAAAACAGGAAATATGGGAAGAAAAAAATAACAACCAGTATTATCTTTCAAGAAGTTTTCAGCCATTTCAAAACAATCTGTTGGCTGAAGTAAGAATAAATTGAATATAATTTCTTCTGTATTGGAACAATTCTTGTTTGTTTGTTTTGTTTTTAATAAATTACAATGAAAGTGTTCATATTTTGTAGGAATTTGCAATTAAGAACTTTGAAAAAAAAGCAAACATTTCTCTTTTGTTACAGGGACAGTATTTTTGGCTTCAAACCCACAGGCTTGTGGAGAGCTGAATTTATGCTTGTAAAACTTCAATTAATTTTTCAGGAATTTACAGTTGTATAATGCTAATCAAGCTCAATAACCAGGCTTGGAGGCTGAAAACTTTCTTCCATTTAATATTTCAGCTACGTGACAAGAAAAGCAAAATAACATAAAATGACATTTTACAGTGCACCTCTCATGGAGCTTCTTGTAACCAAAAGCCAAACTTTTCCAAACTAATAAGAGTCATCTGATCTAAAAATAGATACTCTAAGAACTGACTCAAAAAAGCTTACATAATATTTTTTCCCAACTGAGTAGAAGTCGGGAAATTATACCACACCATCCCTGTGCAAACCTCTGAAATACTAATTGAATTTCTTACCTTTTGGGATGCTTGTAATGTTGGTGTCTGCAATACGGATGTAGGAAAGCCTCTTCATCCCCTGGAAAGCTCCATTTTCAATGCCTGTACTCTTGATTGGATTGGTGCCTAGTTCTGCCAACAAAACATGGTAGTGAGTGCAGGTACCTATATTTTTCAGGTCAAAGCTACTTTGGAGGTACAGTTTATTGGGGCATTTGCTGGTTTTCTACGTATAATCACTGATCAAACTAAAAACAACACCTTGAAAAAAGCACTCAGTTGTGTTTGCTACAATTGCTCATGCTCATACCTAAGACAATCACTTGATTCAGTCCGTTAAAGACAGCTTTCCTCAGCTTGGAGATCTCGTTCTCATGAGCCCGTATCTCCTGGAGAGACTTCGGCATGTTTTCTGGGAGTTCCTTCAGGTTGTTCTTGGACAGGTAAAGTCTTTCCAGTTTCTTCAGAGGAGCAAAAGCTAAGGGGCTTATTTTGCTGATTTTGTTGTTGACAAGGATCAATGCCTGCAGAGTAATAATCAAGGAGACTCAGGTGATCACAAGGGAAATTTCTTTCCCTTGAAACATTTTTAAATTATTATTATTATTATTATTATTATTATTATTATTATTATTATTATTATTATTATTTTATATTGCCTTTTGATGTCTTCTGGTAAGACAAACTGGTACGATGAAGAAAATGAAATTCAGTACTAAAAAAATAATTATAAACTGAAACAGTGGTAAATGAGTCCGACAGAACAAATACAAGTGTTATTTCATTACAAGCTGAGACTGTAGCTTCTGTTAGAATTCATAATTTATGTTCAAGAATAAGTACAATCATTCCATTTGAAAGCTGTGAAGAATAAAAATTATTTGTTTGTGTAAGTTTTTTTCCTGATTTCGTTTATTCTAGGAGTACTATAATACCTTATCCATCATCACACAATTCTTCTTACCAGTTTCTCCTGAACAGGAAATTCTATTACTCAATAGAGTGAAGGCACAGCCCAGCTTAATAAAAATATACAGAATTTCACCTCATTCCTCTTAGCTTTATAGGACAGCACTTTCTAGAACTCTGACAAATAACAACCTCTTTTATTTTTCGGAGAGATAGAAGCAATCTCTTTGATAAGCAAAACTTTGTATGGAAGGGGAACAATCTGAAGCATCATGCTCAAAGTCCTGCAGCTGTGAATCATGGACCATACTTACTTTGCCTTCCCTGTTGGTGCTAACCCAGTTCTCACAACTGATATCTAGACTCAGGGTAACTCTAAGCAGATTAGCTCTCTATAGAGCTTTCATGGAGGAAGGTCTCCATGAAAGCAGTAAGTATAATATCTACTTATATTTATTATTAGGACATTTTGTTCCCCCAGCTTCATGATGATAGTTTCAGAAAGAGAAGGCAAAAGTTGTTATAAAGTGTACAGTGAACATTCAGAGTGTTTTCACACAATTTCAGTACTTTCAGAATTACACTTTAATCTGTTTCTTGGAGGAAAATGGAGTATTTGACTTATTCCATAATCAGTTAAGTAATAAAACAATGACAAGATTATCAGCCTCTGTGACAGCACCTCTCCATCATGGAAACTGAAAGAGGAGTAGGAAGATAGTTTAAAATGGTGCTGTCTGTTTCTCCCCAATGGACTCCTCTTGCAGATCACCCTGAGCAAAGCCAGCAGTGTGTACATGGTTTCATCGGGTGCACGTAAAGATGAACATATCTGGTTTTAATTTTGTATCCTAGCTAGAAATAACTCATATGCAAGAGGAGGTAGAAGAGGTCACTCACAGTTCAGCAGAGTATTTCCCTAACAATAAGCCTGTCCCAAGATAAATATGTCGTTCAGCAGAATCCATGGCCCCAGCTCTCTTTTATTTGGGTCTGTGCTATAAAATCTGACATGAGAACACATGGATACTCATTGAGAGTGGTTTCCTGATTCATGACTGCAGAACTGTGATACAGATGTAGATTCTGCCTGCAGTGAAATTCAGCTACCTGTAGAGTATTAGGACACGGCCAACAATCCCATTATTTAAAAGTAGTACAGTTTGGAATTATGTTGATTAGTCTCTTAAATTGTTTTATTTCAATAATTGAATGTGCTACTGCTAATTACCTTGTTCTTTATTTTTATTAATTTAATAATGTATTTCTTTTCCATAGATCTCTAAGTCAACAGTCAATGAGTTTGGATTCATGTCATGAGTATTTGAAATTTTTATCCTGCATCTTGCTTTGTACTGCTTAACCACTTGTTTCAGCTAAAAGTCTGTCTTTTTAAAATTTATTTTAACTCTGTTACCTTTCAAATAAAAAAATGTTAGGCAATATTAATAACAACTGATGATTTGGTGTGAAATATTTCTTGATGGAAAGCTAGGCACTGTAAATATTCTCTGAGTAGCTGATTGTTATATCTCCTCAGAGCAGAACTGATACCCCTGACCAAACCCAGAAGTTATCAAGGTAGGATTACTCTATTCTGCTTTGCCAATGCTTACCCCTGAATATATTATCTTGTGGAAACACATAGAATTTTTGTTTTATTCAAACACTCAAGGAGTCTACCACTTAAAAATGATGGTGTTCTGACAAAGGAATGTACAAAAATACGAATTTCACATTGGGAATATGTGTTTGATGGTATAAGGTGGGAAGTTACCACCAGTCAGAGTTTACAACTTTTTCTGCACCAGAATAATGTTTCCCACTTAGAACCCTCTCTGTAAATCCCTTCTCCCAGTATTTTAAACCTGTATTATTTTTCTACAACGTTGTGCAGATGTAAAGAAGGAAAAATAAACCCACACACTAGAGTTTGTAAGAGAAGTTTTACTGTCTCCCAGAGCAACAACAAATGATGAGGATAACACACCAGTATAGCACCTGGCAGGCCATAGCCCTGGATTCCTTTCCCGCTTCACAATACCTCTATTATATCCCATATTTAAAGGACTAAGTTATTAACCTTGCAGCAATGCTGTTTACTTTCCTCAGAATGTGTCCCGTATGGTTTGCATGTAACAAAAGCTACACCAAACCAAAATAAAATAAAATTAAAAACTCAGGGAATTTAGAGGTCAATGAAAACAGGAACTAGGGGACAAAAACCTAGGGAAAACATCTGCAGGCAGTGTTACACAGGATCTTAGGCAAAAACAGGTCACATGAACCAGCTATCCTGAATGAAGCCCAGATGGCACAATGGGACATTACATCCAGCATGCTAAAGGACATATGAAATTTTTCTACTGGGCAACAAGTACTTGGAGATAAATTTAAGGGTCATCCTGAAAGTGCTCAGAGGCCTGGAGCCCTTGGTCACAGACATCACTTGCAATACTGCTAGTATGAAATGACTTGGCAGAAATATGACAGCCTAGAACAGAAATCACAGGAACTGATGGTTTTATTTGAAAATCTGTCTTCTTCCACACTCCTACTTTTAGAGGAGGAAAAAAAGCTATTTCATTTAGAAAAAAATATACTCCTAATCCCTACCTCTCTCCCCCACCGGCAAAAAAAAAAAAAAATAAAAAAAAAAAATTGAAGCACATCCTGGATTCACAATACAAAAGACTGAGCAAATATAGAGCTTGCAACATGATCTGGTATGGATGACAAGATATATGGCCTTGAGTTAAAAAAAAAGGCAAGAAATAAAGAGGCAAAAATACATCAAGTATTAATACGTCAGTTTGTTAGACTTAGAAGTTTCACAGCATTTTCCCATGGGTAAAAAAAACAAACTTCTGTCTTCATTTTCCTCAGATAAAGCTTTTTTCCTTTGTCATAATACAGCATGTAAACTGCGCAGTAAACCTTGACTAAATCATAATATTGCACCACCTTTTAATGACCAGCAGTTTAAGTGGTGTTCAGACAAGAAAAAAAATTTAAACTTTGCTCCAAAGATGACTTTCTTTTTGTAGTGAAACACCTCTGGTATTTCTGTAGTGAGAAAAAAAATAAAAATCACTGTATGACAGGAATAGATGCTGGATGTGTTGAAGTCAGTGGGAATCTGGCCATTAGCTCTCTCTGACCTGGTTTCTTCCTCAAATATTTATTCCCAACACAAAAAGAAGGATTCACAATTCAGGAAAATGTTGGAACCCTTTTTGGCAGGCTTTTGTCAAAATACACCCCGACAAACTACAGAGGCAGCGTGTGGCAGTCAGGTTGGAATTAGCATAGAGTTGTCCTTTTTGCAGTTACTAAAACTTCCAAATTTTGCCCTGTCTAGGGGTGGGGAGTAGAGAATGATATTTTCTGGTGTACTTTCATTATATGAAAATCTCAGGAGACTGTTCTGAGGTGTTTCAATCCCCATTCATCTTAATTTAGCATAGTTTAAAGTGACAGCTTTGTCAAAATCAGAATTAAAGTGGAAAGTTACCAGCAAGCTTTTAGCAGCCATATTACATAGTGATACACCTGTTTTGCCAGCTGGGGATGGTGCTCTTATCTAACATCAATTCTTTACTGATGTATGCATCCTTCAGGCTTTAAACGAAAAATTCAATCTCTGACCCAATGGAATTTCTTTAATTTCCTGGGTTATGCATTACATTATTACCTGTTTTTTATTACAGTTCTGCTAGGAACAGTTATATCTTAAGAACTTTAACCTCAGGAGCCAGGCATCCCAATGAAAATAATAATAAAATTCATCCCTTTTGTTTACCTTATGTTTTCAGTTAAGCCATACTTATGACATGGACATTGAGTCAAAGTTTTATTCCAAAGTATTAAGGATGTATGTACACTTAAGGAAAAAAATTAGAAAAAAAACCAACACAAGAACAAACAAAAAAGAAACAAAGAAACAAACAAACAAAAAAAACACAACAAAAAAAACAAAACCAGAACGTGACATTCTTCTCTAATCCTCCAATCCTAGGACCAAGAGGACACAGCTAAGAAAAGCAAGGAAAAAGAGATGATATGGAAGCAACAGAGAAGAGATGAATGAATTGTGAAGGAAGGAGATGTCGAAGCACTGAAGAAACAGCCTATCAGTACAAACAAATGAATCCCGTGGAAACACAGGATGTGGAAAGCACTGTGATGTGTTCACATCACAGGACCTGGTTGAATAATCTCACAAAGCAAAGGAACCTGCTGCAGACATAGTTTGCCTGGCCTTTGAGCTCTCACTGGTACCACTCACACAACATGAATTGCACAGATGATGAGGGAACAGGTGATTCTACATTTCCCTTTTCCTACAACCCTCTCCTTGTATGGTAAGAAATTTTGGTCATTCACTACATTCATTACAATTGATCTGATTTTATATTGTAATATTCTATAAAAATTTCTTTTTTTTTTTTTTTCATTATCTTAGTGTGCTGACTCTCTCCAGAATTTTAAGGACCTCAAAATAATTTGTCCTGATGTTTTCCTCTCATGAAAAATATCTTTACCCATTGTACAGGAAAAATGTTTTCTGTGCATGTGGTGCTTTTTATACTTGTTTCAGTGGAAAATCTCAAGTCTTAAGCACAGTGCAAAGGAGACACTGAGGAAATGAAAACTCTCTAAGGGAGTGCTATATTTCAGAAAGATTAACTTCTTTTCCCGCCTCTGAATATTCATTAGAAACCTAAAGCTGCACCTCACCTGCCACTGATGAAACTCAGAACTGAGTTCAGAGGTAGAACCTGGACAGAGATATCTTTCTTTGTTCTTTTTCAGTATGATGGTGACTACTGATTCTTAATTCTGTGATTTGCAGAGAATTGCTGGGGTTTTTTATGCCTGGGAAAAGGGAACTGAATCTGTAATGAGTCATCAGAAGACTGGATTATTTCACTAATATTTTTTGATCTCTTAGGAACTTTCCTGTATCCCTAAAATATCTTAGACTTTTCCCCTGATTTGTTTTGTTAGTCTTGGGGGTTTTTTTGAGGGGTTTCTGGTTGGTTGATTTGTTTTGCTTTGTTTTGTTTTGGTTTTAAAAAAGAAAGGCATGAAACACTCTTGTCCAATACATTATTTTTCCCCTTGCTATTATTACAAAGAGTATTTCAGTTTCTCTGCCTGCACATTTAGTGTTGATAATCCTCAAGTGTGGACATGGTCATAATTTTAAGTCCAAGTTTCAATCTTTTATCTCTCAGGCCTTTTTCTTGGGTTTAAACAAAGCTGCTTTAGCACTGTTGTAGGTGCTCTGCACGGTTCTGCTAGCTTCAATTAAGTAATGCTCCGTTTGATTTCAGGCCTATAGTGCATTCATCTTCTTTCACTATACTACTCTGTGCCAATTGAACAGTTCTTGTTGGATAAGCATGCAGTCACTATTCTGTTGTTTGTGCTGTCCTTTTAGTGATCTAACCCAGAGCAGTTTCTTTCACCTCTTTTTCCAGGTGCCAGGCTGGTTTGCTTTGGCTTTGCCTCGCAGCTTGCAACTCCATGTGCTGTTTGTGTAGTCTCCTCCTTCACTCTGCATGAGGGCTTACTCTTGTAGTATTTTGGATTCTTTATTGTGTCCATGGGGTCAAAGTACTGAACTCCATCCAGAAATGTCAGTCTGCCTGGAAAATTCTTAAAGTTTCATAGAAATAGAGACTTTTTTCCTGGCTTTTCCAATAGCTTTCCTGTCTGACTTTTTTGCCACAGGTCTAAGTCATAAGCAAGTTTTTTACATAATATCAGGCAGTTTTCTGAAACCGTGAAAATCAGTCGTCAGCCCTTAAAAAATACTGTCTTCAATTTTTCCCCTATTCTCTCAAGTGCTAAAATCACAAAACAAAAAAACACACACATAAACAAAAATATTATCTTCCATTTTCAAATAGAGTGAAGTCTCACTGTGTTTTTATAGAACAACATTAATAGTTTAGCCACTTTTTCCTGGATAATTTAAACCTACAAAAATATTAAGTGCACTATAACTGTTGGCTCTAATGTTTCTTGGCAGAAATCTATTATTTGCAGGTAAATATTCCTTTAGCTGCATCCTCTTCTAAGTGCTTGCCATATTTCCACAGCTGCAAATTTTAGCTGCTCTTGGGAAATCTACTTAGGAAAATTTTCAATACAAAGAATATTTTGGTAGGTTCTAATTTCTCTTTCTTCTCCAGTGCTGTTTACTACAGTGATGAGTAGCATAAGCAGTTACATTTGTACTGAAAGAGAATCCATGAGCAAATTATATATATATATATATACACATACTCTTTTCTCATTATTTATTCTGCTTCAACCCAACTTGTTCATGAAAATCTCTTCTAAAACTAATACATTTGTGATTGGTGACAGCTATAAGAATTAAGAAGGTATTTTAATAGATTACTCAAAGTAAAAAACTGTATAAACTGCTCATTTTTTTCAAGACCTGTGAAGATTGGGGTTTAAAGATTTGTTTTTCCCTTAAGTGACCATTTCATGCAAAAGGTCAACTCCAGTTTAGATTTTGAAACAATGATACTGTTAATTTTTGTAAATTTTCTTGTTTTAGTGGAGTACAAGAAAGTTTAGTAGTGTCAAAGAAATTTTTGAACATCACACTGTCAAATTTGACATTAACCCATGCCATGTTTAGCAGGAAAAAAGACTAAAATGTACATGCATTTTATATATTTTTCTCACACACTCATATGCCTTTAAAATAAATGTCATAATAGAGCTCTATCAACAACAATGCTTTTGAGTTTTACTTTCTAAAAACAATACTCCCTCTGAAAAATATTTAATTGAAAGTTGGGGAATGGGAATCATTCCCAGATTTACACAGGAATATTCCTGCTGAGAGCAAAGATGGTGCCTAGTTACATAAATATATTGCATGACTAAATTATTATTTTGGGGAGGAGATCATAGAATCGTAGAATAGTTTGGGTTGGAAGGGGACCTTGAGAGAATCATGATTCGTTCTTGAGTAAATCCAGGAAAGTTGCAGTTTTGAATGCTATTTGTTAAAATTTATGCTAATGTATTATTTCAAGAGGTCCCTAAGCATGTACTGGGTACTTTTGTGAAAGTTAAATAAATAATTTCTTCCTTGAGGAGTTACTTATTTAATTCTATTAAATACTTATTAATACTTATTTAATTACTATTAAATTTTATCTGCTGTAAAAAAAAAAGAAAAATTAAAAAAACAAAACAAAATAAAATAAAGAAAACCCCTTAGAGTTAACTTCAATGAGATAAAATAACTCACAACAGTGTAACTCACAGCAGGATGTGTAAAGTGCCAAGTGCCAAGGGGTAGAACTCACTGGGAGAAGTGATTTTCATCTGCAATACCATGCTCTGACCCATTTAATGCAGTGTCATGAAGAAGGATTGCCAAAATATTAATTTCACTGATAAGAATTGTGTCTCTTTTAGCACCTTTAGATAATCTTCACCAAACACACAGGATTTCTTTCCAAGGTGGAAGAAAACCAAAACAAATGGGCAGGAATTACAGTGTCAAATCTGTCATGCAGCCAAAGAAGAGAATTAAAAAAAAAAAATCTGGGGAGAAAGTTATCTCATTCTTAAGCCTAGCCTACTGAAATGTGATATGGAAGAATGTGTTTTGTTGACTTTAGAGGTTATTCATGGAACTAGATCAAGTATAGATACCTATGCTAAAATTAGATGATATGAACCTCATCCTGATTCACTCATGCAAATCCCTTCACTATGGACAGTCTAGAATTCACTTTATATATATATATATATATATATATATATATATATATATATATATTTTCTTGATGTTGCATTGAAACAAATATTTAAGGAGAACTTCAGAAGAAATTAAAAGAGGTAAAATTTAATAGGAGTTTTTTCCAAGTATGAGTGGTTGAATGCAGATTCTTGTTGAAATAGTGCTTTGGGTGATGATATTGGCACCAGTAATGGATGAAAAGAGGGATTTGGCTGCTTTTTCCTGGAAGAATAGAATAGAATAGAATAGAATAGAATAGAATAGAATAGAATAGAATAGAATAGAATAGAATAGAATAGAATAGAATAGAATAGAATGAGGCTGTAAAGAGCCAGACAAGCAAAGAAAAACAAGATATTTCATATAATAATGAAGTATCAAATGGAAGAATACACAGAATAAAATCAGTTGTTGAAAGGCTAGAAAATAATACTTTCAGGCATATACCCGAATTACAGGATTACTTTCAAAGACAGAGAATAGTCTTTTCTGGTCTGTAAAGAAATATAATTCAACAATATTGAGGCAAAAGTATGAGGTATGAATTTTAAGATGTTGATAAAAAGTACAGACAGGGAGGAGGACCTCAGACAGAGAAAAAAAAGAAACAGAGGAAGGTAGCTGTCTGATGGAAACTTGGAAAAGAAGAGTTGAACTAGAATAAAAAAAAAGTAGTCAAAGAAACCAGGAAGGAAAATATTTCAGCAAAGAGGAAACCAGACAGCAGTGTTGGAAGAGACTAGCAGTAAAGAAGAATGAGGAAGGAGATTTGCAATGAGAAGGTTATTGCAAAAATACAGTTTCATTGTAGTGCAGGGGGCAGAAGAGCAGTTTGGAAAGATTCTTGAATTAAAATTAGTGCAGAGTATCTGCTGACAAACGTGGCACACAAAAATCTCTGTGAGCTCAGAGGTGGGAGGGGAAAAAATACAGTAATAAGTGAGTGAGGTGGCAGGGTTGAGATGGAAATAACCAAGTAACTGTTCCAAAGAGACTGAAAACATGAATAAATATGTGAGAGAAGTTATGATGGAGATCAGGGGACTGAATGGACAGGAGACACGTATGAAGAGCTGAAAAGAGGTGAGAAACCTCTGTAGTTTGACAAGGAAGTTTTCAGGAGAGGAATAGACATAAATAGGCTGGGCTGGTGGAGGAAGATCACAAATTATTTAATGAGTTTTCATTAAAAAACATAGTACCAGGCCAAAACCACATTTTCTCCCCATTTTTGTTGGCAAACACCAGTTCATTTATACACTTACATGAAGGTTCTTCAGGTTCTTGAAATCTCCTTCTTTAATTTCAGTGATTTTGTTGTTCTGTAAGTCCAACAGGGTTGTGTCTGGGGGAAGGTCTTTTGGCACTTTTTCCAGACCTAGTGACAGTGAAAAGAACAATTTACTTTGAAAGAAATTTTAAATAAGGGTCATTGTCTTTCTTAGTTGCCTTTTTCTTACAGTAAACAACATTTCTAGAACTAATTTCCTGAAGCAGCTTATGAAGACTTATTTGAAAATGTTTCCATCTCCAGCCAGTGAAAGAGAGTTTTATTTCGCAAAGTTGAAGCAAGATTTATTTATTCACATTTTCATTATGCCTTTTCTGAGAATATGTCTGAGTTATAGCTTGAAGCAAAAGATTTAGTTTGGAAAAATCATTTCTAACATGTTTTATTCCACTGTATTGTGTGACTAAAAATTTATTTTGGAAAGAGATATGGTATTTATTATTTTCACTGGGTGTTTGCTTTTGTGGACAGAGAACATTTCCTGCTTTTAAAAGGTACTGAGCTTTTTGAAAGAAGTACGATAGCTAATTATAATAATTTACAGAAAAAAATACAGTTTTTTTGACAGTAACTGAGTAAATTGGAGTAAAGTCCACCTTAAAAAAAACCCCAAACTACCAATCCACCTCCTCCCTTTTCTTTGAACTGAAACTATGTCCAAGTTTTCTGGAGAACAAATCTCTTGGTTTCACTGCAACTGCCAAAAGAACATCAGACAGTTTAAATTAAAGACTCTCTTTGGGACTATTTTCTGAATAGCTGATATGTAAGTCTGATGAAGTCATGGAAATGAAATTATTTAGTGTTAAATAACACTTGCTTTACCCAGTTTTCCTTTCATACTGTGACTTGGAATAAAACAAATCTTTTATAGTCATTCTGATTTACCACGAAATTAAAATGTTCTTTCCTAACTAACTTTTTTTTTTAACAGAATGTGAAAAGCTAAATGAATAGTTGGTAGGAAAAAATTTCTAGACACTAATAAAGTCTCCATATGGGCATGTAACAGAAGTGGACTTCGTTGGGTAAAGAGATTTCTCTGGTCTTTTTACCAGTAAAGGTTTAACTAGCATTCCTGAAGCTGTATTTGAACTCTTCTAGGAAAGATCTCTCTGCAAGTATTTCCAGTATCTCCCCAGAATGATGGTGGACTGCATGATATTCTTCTCAGAGGAAAGACATGTCCTGTTGTCTTTTTAAACTAAGCATGGCATTGCAAACTCTGCTTCCCAGAGGTAAGATGCTTTTCCCACCATGACTGTGGAGACTCCATCCTTGGACATACTCCAAAGTTGTCTGGATACAGCCCCAAGCAATCCCCTAAGCAGGGGAGTGGCCTAGATGGTCTCAAGGGTTGATGTCCAAATTCAACAATTCTGTGATTCTGTGATACTTAATGCTCATCAAAAATGTGTTTTCACACACAGAATGTAGATTCCTCTGGAAAAATCCAATGTGTAGCAAAACTCCTTATTTTTCAATCCTTTCTTAGAATATTTACGTGTATATGTAAAGAAAAAATATGGTAGGATGAGAAATTATTAAAATATTTGGATCAGATTTTTATTAAAACTAAGTGCAATAAAAATTCACCTGTCTGTGTTTTAATTACACCAGAATTCAAAAGTGTTAACAAGCAGAATCATGGGGCCTGGGATGAATTAGTAAAAGCTTCATAAACTGACAACAGCCCAAACTCATATCTCATCCTGTTTACCTTACTGATATTCACTGCACAAATATTTGATACAGATTAAGATTCTTCATATTACTAAAATAACTTTTCTTCATTTAGGCATGGTCCTTATTTTTACTTCAACTGTTACAAAACCCTCATTACTTTCAGAAGTGTAGTACGAGAGTTCCAAATATATAAGAATGTGATACTGTATGATTTGTATATTGGTTGTCTTTGGACAGTTTCTGTCTTCAGTGAACAAGACTGATGTCAGCAACTAAAAATTCTTTCCCAAAACCCCCTGCTTTTTCATGGCCATAATTTTGCTATAGCTTCCTACAATCTAGCAACTTCTATAGTGTTCTTCACATATAAATAAAAAACCCCTACAGTTTAATTATTTGTATTCAAAGTAACATTATTATATTGTGGGTTTCAGCACATTTATATCAGTCAGCTGGTACCTCTAATAAGTGTTATCACAGACAACAGGGGGCAAGAGCTACACAGCCACACTTTATGTGATGCCCTTGGAGCACTTGGATTGCCACTGAAGGGATAATTTGCCAGAGACTAAACTTCAAACTACATTTCCAGCTGTACTTTTCAGTTTCTAAAAGCTTAAGTGTTACCCATGAATAAGGTAGAACTGATATTTTCTCAGAGTAATAAATTCAGACTTTCAATGCTTCATATTATAAAGATGACAATTTTAATAATCAGAAATCCATTTCTGAAAATTATTTATAACATCATTTCCTGTCTTGTACTAGAAACTAGAAGGATGTACAATACAATAATTAGCTGTGCATGCAGAGTATAACTTCCATCATTGAAGAGTTAAACTTATCCCATGTATAACAATATCCCATGAATGGTATAATGCATTTCCGGAAGCTGTGTTTAAAAATGTGTTCAAAACTAGCTATAGATATTATATTTAATTTTTTTTTTTCTTTACTTGTGTGGGTTTTGGAGAGCAAAGTGTGCATGAGTACTGGGTGCACACCAGCTGCTCTTGAGAACTTCCATTATCAGTGAAAGCAGTTTAATAAATCATCTAGCTGAAAGCTACATCATTTGGAGCTCTCCAGTGAAGGAAAAGCTTATAAATGGGTGAATCTGGACAAGGATTTGCAAAATCAGCATGTAAATAATTCAGGAATAAATTGCTTTTGAGATGTAGACCAAATCCAAATCTACCTTGGCTTGTGCTTCAGCTCTCTATGTGAGCTGATCTATCTCCAGAGAGACACATTGGTGTACTGCAAACAATCCCTGTTCTGAAGGCTCCTAGCCTGGAGAGCAAAGCTCCAAACCTTCCTGGTCAACAGCAGCCAGCTCACCCAGATGAGTGTGGGAGCCTGAACTGATACGACAATGTGACAGAGTTTAAATCACATGGAGAAAAATTGTAATCCCACTGGAAGAACAAACGGCTTCTGGTATAGAATTGTCATGTCCCAGAAAGATTTTTTTTTTCTTCTTCTTCAGTCTGGGAGACAGAAGTTTAGAGGGGAACTGTGGGCTGTCCTTTTTACTCATTTCTAAGAAACTCAAGAGATGCCCATGTACTTCTTGTTGTCATGCAGTGTGATCACACATCCTCCTACAAACGACTTCCAGGGAAATTTATGTAATGCCAACCAAAACGAAAACTGGTGTCAGAAAATATCAATTGAGTAATCTCTCCATCATTTTCAAGAACAGTATACACAGATATTGTATCTCTTGGCTATGATGTTTTTATACATTAAAACTTGCTTCTTGAAAAGGCATATGAAATTTTCTCATAGCAGTCTGAGTTTTTATGTCAATAGTCAGTGTTACACTGTTTGATATTCAGCTCCCTGGAAATGTTTCAGGCTTCTAGTTCCTAAGATAAACTTTTAACTGATTAAAAATTTAGATTCTTCTGCCTTCCCCACTGTATGTTAAATTGAAAATATTTATTTTGGTTGAATGAAACTAAGTCAGTTATTATTAAAGTTAGTAAATAATTTTTTTAAAAAATTAATTTATTCACAAATAAGAAGAAATTATATAGTTCCACCCTTCCAAAATCCTTGTTAAAACTGAGTTTAAGAGCTTAAAGATCCTGGAAATAAAGGAGATTTAATTAACCAGGTCATGTGTCTTAGTGAAAATACCCTTTTGACTTGCACTAAAATATTTCTTTGGAAGAAATCATGACTTCCTTATAGAAACCGAACAGCCATAAGATCTTGTAGCACAGTTCAGATCTGTATTATCCCTTATGAATTTTTATAAGCAGAAATTTCCTACTGTTCTTTATCAACTTGGAGCAAACAATTAGTCCCACCAGTACACATTTATGTGTGCAAAACACATTAAAACATATGAAGAGCAGAATAAGCCATAGAACTACAAAATGGCAAAAAAGGTGTGTAAGTAAGTTTGACTATTTCCTTTACTTAGGATAAGATGAGCTTTTATTATTCAGACAGAAATTCTCCTAACTTTTCATACACTCCCTTGGTACCCAACAGATTTTTGAGATAACATACACCATCAAAATGTATCCAATAAAAGCCAGGATAATTGGATCGTTAACCAATTTCTTTCTCACACAAGAAAGGTTCATCCACAGGTACCTTTCACAGAGAGATGTTACATGGACCAGGAATCCCTGCTTTGAGGGAGGTTGGAGAAGGTAACTTTGCAGAAATCAAGCTTGTCTCTATGGGATCTCATCCTTGTGGGGTGTAGCCTTTTTTTATAATATCTGAAGCTGTTTAGCTGTGACTGCCTCACCTCCTGGAGAGGAAAGAAGGCTGATGGGTCTGGAGATTTTATGAGACCAGAAATCAGGCAGAGAAGAGCCAAGACTGGTATAATTCATTCCTTATCTGGTCCCCACGAGAAAATCAATCAGTGGCTGGCCATCTCCAGTGTAACACTACACCAGCCCAACCAGCACATGCTGCTCTTAACAGTCAAACAGGTGTAGGAGATGTAGCAAGAACTTGGGAATAGTGTGAGGATGTTATGGGTTTGGGTATACACAGCAGGCTTTATTATTTCTGCAGCTGAGAGAATAACCTGCTCAGCTACCGGAGCTGTGATCAAGTGGCCATGGAATCGTTTAACCCACGAAGGAGAAAGGGGGATTTTGAGCCCTCCTTGCTGTGCAGAGGTTTCAGTCCACTGCTCCAGCTCCTCGACAGTGAGAGCCACACGTCAGTCTGCATCTTGGCACAGAGCCACTTTTCTGCTGAAGCCTTACGACAGTGCAGAAAAGGAATGCAAGATTTATGGGGCCAGCGAGGGAGGCTAAGCAAATGGAAGTCTGAATCTGCAGCCCAGAGATGAGGATGCTTTCCTGAGGACTGCATGCTTGCCACACTGAGACCACAAAGTCAAAATAACAAATATGTGAACAGTGACAATTATAAATAAACTATTTTTACAATACAACAGAGTTTGTGGTTTGATTTTTTTATGTGTGGTGTGTTTGGGGTGTTTTGGGAGATATTTCCTCCACCTATCCATTTTACAAGCAGCAGGGATGGGGCTTATTCCTCTGAACAAACCTTTGCTTTCCCAGCTGGAGAGCAAGGGCCAAAAGGCAGAGAGACATCTGAACGCTTTAGCTCAGATACACGTGTTATTACATTGCAACACTTGGGATTATTATCACAGGGGCCATAAAATGGGGCTCGTTTCAAGACTCTCTCAGTTTCCTCAAGCAGCTGCTGCCAGCTGAGGAATTTGGATTGAGCCCGTGTAATTCCCAGCCGTGCTCATCAGTGGCTGCAGCCCCAGTGGAGGCAGCCTCTCCAGCAGCTGCCTGGGCTGTCTGTGCACACTGCTGTGTTCTCTCCCTGCTGCAAGGCCAGCTCTGCTGCATCCACTGACGGGCAGCAATCCTCCCAGGGGTGAGTGACCTCAGAAATGCCCTGAGTGGATTCTGGGGCAGATGAGGCCAAAGGCAAGTTTACAGGGTCAGGACACTTAGTCACGGAAAAATAACTGCATCCAAGGACTGCGTTCTGGAAGGATGGCAAGGAACTGCCTTGTATGCTTTGACTTAGAAAAGTTTACTGATACTTTCCCAGACTATGTGCTACAGTATTTACTGGAAATTTGTTCTCTATTGTGTGGGATTTGCAAATAGGAGTAACTTCATTATCCACATCCTTAAAATAAGAAACAATTGTCTTTTTCTACAGAGAAGTATCCATAGCGTCCTTCTCTTTCTCATTTTCAAATTAAAAGTTTGTTCTCTACCTTATCCTCTCTTGTTAGGAAGTTATCAGTAATATTTTTCCTTTTCTAACAGATACAAAAAAAACATGATGGAATGCATAAGGCTCTTAAAATATGTATGCTTGAAGGTGATCTACAACTATTTTTTTGACCTGTTTTGTGTTCTGCAGTCTGCAAGATTCATAAGATCCATTTTGGACTTATTTTTATCACATTATTGTTTTTGTATATGTCTGACCCTTCCCATAGAAAAGAACAAGAAAACAAACTTCATTTCCTGCTGAGGTGGCCCCTCACAAGGGTAGACCTATTGACCTATTACTACACTGGGGTTTTTTTCCCCCAAACTTTTATGGCATTGCTTCCCAGACACAGAGTGAGGAACACCGAAAAATAGAAAAATTCACATGTGATCTAATGCACAGCTCTCCATTGTGAGAGTACTGATGATTATAAGAGCCCTAGCAATGGTATAAAAATAAATGCATTTCTTTAACTGCTCTTTTCCACTTCCATACACCCTGTGTAGTGAACACATATTTCAAAGTATAACGGATATTGCAAGCCACAGCTGTTATGAATTATTTTGCAGTGCTAGTCACATTTTTGGTACAGATAGAGTTAGTCTCCTGGCTCCAAAAGCTAATACCTAAGAGTAATTATATATTTTTGAAGTTAAATTCAAGAAACTTCTACATATGACATTTAATTACAACGATATCAAATGTATATGCCTTCTGGAGAACACTACATTTTAGATAGGCAGAAAGATATTAGGAAATAATCTTTAGACTTCAGGGATTAAGACACTGAGTGAAATAAAAATCAAGTATTACGAATTCCTAGAATCATCAGCTTTACATTTCCCACTGCCATGGCTGCAGACACAAAACATCCCGTCAGAGAGCAGCAACTGACCCATGTGATTCCTGCAATCTGCCAGCACCATGAGCATAATGGCTTTATTCAAAGTGGATGCAATGCAGATGTGCCACCTATGAGTACTCACACAGTAAGGTGAAACATTTATTTCTTCAGTAGTCATAAGAGAGCATTTCAGTGACTCAGTAAAGTGAGCATTATCTAACAAATTATGTTTTGAATGTCCCTTTGGAGTAATGTAATTTGATGTTTACCTGTGCTGCAGTTTAAGTTAGCAACGGGCAACAGATGACAATTTGAGGATAGTTCCCTCAAATTTTACTTTGGGATTTACCAGAATTGGCTCCAATATAATGTCATAAAGAGTCATTTGGGGAACATCTTCTCTGCTTTCAAGTAAACTTACCCCTTCCTGTTCTGACCACATGGTCATTACAGAGCCCTAGTTTATAACCTGAGGGCAGAGATATGTTCCTGGCTGTTTCAGGTACTTCTAAACATAGCACAACCATTTTTCATAAATGTTGTAGAATTATTGTCAACCTACTCTCATGCAAGCATAAAATGGAAGAAGCTACTCTGGCCGTGTCTGGACACAGTGAATAACAACTAAACAAATTTTGGAAGAAAATTTCCTGACTGAATCAGGAAATTTTCAGACCTGCAAGTTCCCTCTTTCTCGCACAAAATGCTATATATACCTTTGTAACTCTTAGACATACTTGTGTTGTAACTCTTTTTATTTTGTTATCCATTTAGTGATAGAAATTTCCCAGGTCTTCTATAACTTTAAAAGTCATCCTCAATCCAGAAGATGTAAACTCTGCCACAGAGTGAAAGCATAAAGAAGATAAAATAATTATTTTCCACTAATCCATTAAGAAGACATTAAGATTTTAATTCAATTCTTTGCCCCTTGATCTCTTAGGTAGAGATACTCAGCAATGAGTTTGATTATTGCACCACTACAGACAATTTTCTTCCATGTTGCCCTCAATTCTGAATTCATTGAGAAACTCTATAGTTTCTGAGGTCCACTCTGAAGCAGTAGAGGGGAAAACATGTACTCTAGGATAGAAACTGAAATAACTCCAGGCTTTCACATCTCAGGTGGTAGAGGAGATGCAAGCAGAAACTGGTTCTGGGATGCCTTGTTGCACATTTCTGTTTTGCTAATGTTGTATTACAGGACCAGACTCTAGCCCCATTTACACTTGCACATGTTTTAAAAGATGCAGTATTTCTATAAATAATCTGTCCATTTGGGTTTTTTGCCATTAAGTCCTTAAAGTTGCCATCAGGTGGGCAGAAATGGTCTCTCGCTTTCACTGTGATTTTAAAAATATAATTCTTGCATTCCTTTTCTTATTAAAATTAAAACCATAAGCATCCTCTCCTTACCAGATTTTCATAGAAACTAAAAACACTCCAAGTAGGTCCCAGGTAACAACACCAAAGGGGACGCTCTCCTGGATGCCCCCTCATATGAATATGCATGCAGAGGGCATATAAATTCTTTAAGTACTGCTTTTCACCTTTTTAATTTCCTATTGACTACATACAAAGTATGCAGTAGGAGTTGTCTATATAGCAAAAAAACCAAAACACCCATGATGCTTGGTCTTGAGGTCCCTGTGTGTCTGTGTTTATTTTTTCCACCTCTATACTTGCAGAGAAGCCTATGAGCAAGTTCTACTCTTTTGTTCAGCCTGAAGAAGAGGAGACTGAGAAGAAACCTCACTGCAGTTACAACTTCCTTGTGAAGGGAACAGAAGGGGCAGGCACTGATCTCTTTTCTGTGGTGACAGTGATAGCGCCCAAGGGAATGGCCTGAAGTTGTGCGAGGAGAGGCTTAATTTGGATTTTACAAAAAAAGCTCTCCACACAGAAGGTGTTTGGGCACTGGAACAGCTCCCCAGGGAAGTGGTTTCAGCACCAGCCTGACAGAGCTCTCAGGCACATGGTGTAAATCTTGGGACTGTCATGTGCAGGGCCAAGAGCTGGACTTTGATGATCCTGAAGAGTCCCTTTTAACTCAGAATATACAGTGATTCTGTGATTATCTGTGATTCTGTGATTCTACTTTGCTTTCATAGTGTAAAGGATAACAGTGCTCTGTGTGATCATATTAAATACAATACAGCCAAAGAGACATATAATTCCAGCATTTTTCAATATTTTTTTTGTCAGGGCAGGTATGGAAAATAGGATTAATTTTTATTTTTAAAATGGCAATATATTTTGAAGAATGTAGTTTTTGATTTGAACTTTAGGAAAAGACTAAAATATATTCAGAAAAAAACCTCTTTTCCCCTATAAACTGATTATCTTATTTTGGACCACTTCCCTTTAATCAAAGATTCAAAACATGTGTAAAGCGAAATACAGACTAATAAATCCAAAGTTGTTAAGACTGGGACGCTCCAATCCAGGTTTGAAACAGGTGTTTCAAAAATCTGCTTGAAACTAGATTATTTTCAAAATACCATGGTAACTGGACTGTGTGAGCAGAGTTTTCCTGAAGAGATGGGTGCTAATACCCGAAGTTTCTTGCTGTTATCATTGGTGACTTCACACAGGACCCAGATTCCTAGATCCCCTCCCTGTGGCTATGGGCTCTTAGTGAACTCTGGGAAGGAGCTTTTGAACTCTTTATCTTTTCTTTGGCTGGGAATTTTCCACAATTAAATAGCAGAGGCTTTTTGTTGTGAAAACACAGGTATTTTTTAGATAGTTATGTGTCTTACCAAGTAACACACCCTACAAATGTGTTAAGAACATAATATACATACCAGTCACACCTACTAGTCCATAACACTAGTTCATGTAAGGAGTGATTATTTAGCGTGTTTTAAGCATTGTAATCACCTATAATGACTTATAATTGACTCATATTTTACTAGCTATCTATTAACTATTTATTTGTGTAGTGGGAGATTTTAGTAATGAACCATTGTCAAAGAGCAAGCCAGAAAACAGTCAGTTCTTGTATCACTTAGACTTGGCAGTCTGGATTTCCATTCCTGACATTAGGCTTTCATAAATGGCATTTCCAAGTCCAAAGCAAGCAAACAAATCTAAAAAATTAAGACAAAAAAAAAAACAAAAAAAAACCCATACAAAGCTGTTTACTGTTACCTTGGAGTAAGCAGTAAATAAGGAAGGGATGTACTTAGAATGGATAAATTTTCATCTAGGATCTTGTTCATTAGCTGAAACTCAAACACCAGTAATTCAGGTGGAGATGCAAGATTGCCTGTCTTTTACTGCCACACTGGTTTATTTTTAATATAAAGTAGCTTACATTCAGTCCAATATTTTTTTCTTGCCAATTTTTCCAGAGTTTTTTCTAATTATTGGGTTCTTGATTTAATCATTTTTCAGAATGTACTGAGCACAGGGCTTTAATTCATGTTTTCTTTAACTTTCAGGGCATCCCAAAAATTGTATTGAAGCAGAATATATACAAAAAATGTATTAATCTATGCCAAATTTATCACAAAACAAAACTGGCAACATGGATTTATTTTTCCTTGCCTTAATTTTAACACACGTAACTTCATTAATCTGAAAGTAAGTTGTAGAGCCTCCAGTGGTCATTACCCTGTCTTGGAAGTTTGGTTCTCCAAGAGTGATGTACCCTTTCCATCACTGACATCCACCTCAGACAGGATGAACCACTGTTTTATTGATATTATTTGTTAATTGTTATAATAAACTTCTGGTGTGGAAGCATCTTTGGACCAGTACAATCATGTCACAAGTGGTTCCTGTGGTGCATAAATAGTATCCTCCAAGCAGGACAAGCTCATTTCAGGATTCAGGGCCAAACAAGTACCTGGTGCCACTCCAGGGCAGCCTTCACCCCACGCCTGTGAAAGGAAGCCAGACCACTCTTAGGTTCTTAACATCCTGTGATATTTTGTGTAGATTCTCCAGTCTGACCTCCAACATGTTAAGAGTATTCCAATTCACCCAGTCAGCACGTGGAATGCCCAATGGCCTGTCCTTGATGACAGCCTAAATTATGTTGGGCTAAAGAATGTCAGTTTAAAGATCTTATGATGCAGGTAGTATTGTCAGTATAAGTGACAGAATACTTTCACAGATTACATGGCTCCTTTTCTAATGACAATAATTTTGTTAAATGACCCAGTTCTATGAAGCCAGGGGGTTTCATGTGATTATCAGCTTCTATTAAATGTAAAAGAAATAAGATTTGTATCCTTAATGTTAGAAGAAAAAAAAAAAAAAAGCATAAAATATGAAATAACTCGTCCTAAAGGCTCATTAGTGACAATGTAAATTCACGGAAATTTTTCTATTCAAAAATTTATTTGTTTCTATCTGGCCATTCAAGGACACATGCTTTCTTTTATTTTATGTTTAGTAACCTATAATACTTGGAGCTGAACATTTAGCTTTAAAGATTAGGTTTCAAACCAAGGTATATTGGAAAGGAGATAACTTCCTTTTTAGTGAGAAATTAGGTTCTCACATGGATTCAAAATCAGAAAATGGGTATTCAGACATTTCTGGAAGATTTCATACAGTGAGATAAATTATCTTTTGTCAACAAATAAATTGCCATGTTATGATGTGTCAAGTGTTGAAGAGACATCAGTTATTATATTGAGACACCCTGTGTGTTTAGATAAACTGCCTCATTACCAGATCCTAGTGATAATACTTTACATATTTGAGACTTTTCATCTCCTGATCTCAAAGGTCTTTCCAAACACACACTCCAACATCCATGCTGAGCTCTAATGTACCCTTCTTTATAAAAAACAGAGAAACCCTGCATTTCTGAGCTGTGAGCAAAATTCGGATTTTAGCTGCAATATTGCTTGAACTGTGTTTGCTGATGTCTCTCTCTTGCACACATTTTGGAACCAGAAAACCTCCATGGACACTCCCAGTAAGAGAGAGGGAGAGACCCTCACTATGTCCTACAAGGTCTCCAAGGAGGGCAAACCCATTGCATTCTCTGTAGAGACACTGCTCATTTAGACTTATCTGAAGGTGAAATAAAGCTCTGACCGCCACCTCTGAGTGTTCTTAAGAAGCATTCTGCATCTGCTGCAGGGATGAGTAATCACACACGCATCCTCCTGCCTACCAGGGCGCTCTGGGATGAACTTTACTTGAGACTCCCTTTGGGAGGATGAGACTTTAAACAGAACTGTTAATCCTTGCTAGGGTTTGTAAGAAGTGTGTTTGCCTGGCCAGCTGATTGCACATCTTCCCTGTACGTTTTACTTTAATATTGGAAAAGCTGCATCAGATACTCCCCACCTCTACTGTGCTCTAATAAGGAAGATGTTTGTGATTTCTATGGAAAGCCCAGATATAACATAGCAATGCCTCTTACTGAAGCATGTTCAAAAAGTGAACCTGTAGCAACAGGAGGCAGATTCATAAAAGGCAGCACTTTTATAAAGATAGCACAGTGGCCTTCCTTGACGAGATCCTTCAAGCTGTTCATAAAGGTAATACATCTCATGAAATGTAGGGACATGGGGATCTGCTTTTGATCCATCAGTAACCAAAATTTAGAGAGAATTCTTTTTCAGGATGTGAGAAGGCAGTATTCTCCTTCTTGCCAACTCAGCTCTTGGCTGGGAGGCAAAATAAATTGATTTTTAGGTGTGTGCTTAGGAAGATGTGACTGAAGTTTAAGAGTATAAGAGTGCAAAAATTCAGCTGACAAGAGTGTAATTGGACCACTGGGCATTTTTTTTCACTGTTTTTATTGAACCGGTATTTTATTTTTTTTGTTATTTTCATCCAGTGCTCATGAGAAAAGGAGCAAACCTGATCTCGGGACTCAGAATCCAAGAGTTCTTCTGTGGTTTATCCACATAACCCTGCATCAGATAGTTGTTTTTTTCCCTATGAAGTAAGAGTCTACAAATAGCAAGTGCCCATTTAGGCACAAAATAAACAGGCTGAGGAAAAGACCTCCCCATATGTTGCCCATATCAGAGTCCTCAGCTTCCTTGCTCTGGCACGTCCTTTGCACCCATGGACTCATGGCTGTAAAAGATTCCTTCTATGCCAGAGAATGAGTAGGGGAAAGGATCCTGATTCAGGTTTCACCTTTCCTTTGTGAGAATTTATTTAGGAAGGTCTCAATATATCTTGGTGAGGAGCCTTGTTATTGCCTGAAATTTTTCTTCAGTTAGCACCCTTGGGACTAGATGACTAAATTTGATAATTTTGGAGGACGGATGTGGCCAATTTGGTTGGGCTGGAAATGCCTGAGCTGAAGGGTGAGGCAGGCCAGGAACACAGGTTAATAGGTAGGCAAAGCTGTCACTGGTAGTTTCATGGTTTCTGTGTGCAAATTGCCCTCCTGATCCTTGAAACCCGAGCACCCTTCATCCACAGCTCAGGAGCACATGGGGTCACCTCCACAGTTTGCAACAAAAGTCCAGCAACTGCCTTTCCTCGAGTCAGTAGCTAAATATGAATCCCTGGGTCTGTCACACAGGAGTGAATTCAAGGCCAGAAGAGAGTAGAGGGCAGATTTTCCTGTGAGCAGGTGGCACACAGCCCTCCTGTCCCTGCTTGCAGGACAGCCAGCAGACCTGTGTCCTCATGAGCCTCCTGCTGGGCCATGTCCTATCAGGGGCTGTCACAGCCATATGTGACAAAAATGGGTGAAACTTAATGCCAAGGCTGGCTCTGCATGATAATTACTTCCTTGAGCTCTGCCAGGGGAATATTATTTACTCATTTTTCCAGGCTGCACATTTTGAGCCCAGGGAGATCTCTTTTCCTTTGTACCCAAAGGTTGGATGTTACCAGCCCAGCTGATCCAAAAGCAAAACCTTTTCATTGTATGATATGCAACATGTGGGCTTAAAGAAAGCTAAAATATATCTTTTTCTTTTCACCCCACTTGAAATTATCTGGGAAACACTGACCTGGGGCCTTAATTGGTTTATTTCTTAGTCTTCCTGTCAGACTCTACTAACCCAGAAGTACCTTATGCAGTGGACTGTAGTGCAACCCTTTGTAAACCACGTGTGTATGAAGTGTATGATCACAGCAGCAAGTACAGGAGCAAAGGGTCCCTCTGTGAATGTCTCTACTTTTTTACCAAGAGAAAGCTCATTACATTCTGCAGAATTGAAGCAGACTGAGAACAAGTTCTCAAAATAACTTAAATTCCATCAGCATTACTGAGTGTAACAACAATAAAACCTAAGACTTTCATGGCATGTGGGGCAACCTCCTCCCCACTCCCCACTCCATGTTTGCTCTCTCTGGCACCTAATTGGTAAAAAAAAAAAAAAAAATCCTTCAAGACAGACAGTACTGTAGAAGCTTTATGAATGCATGGCTAGGTTAGCCCACACTCATTTGTGCAACTTGGCTTGCGTTGTTCACTGGGTCTTTGCCAAACAAATCTCTTGCGTAATTTTGTGGCTCACTTTAATAAAATCACAGAAGTTTCTAGGGGTGTAGTGAAAATTTCCCCTCCTGTCTGTAATTATACAACCCCCACCACAATGAGACAGAGGTCCTAATTGGTGGATTTACATCAAAGCCAATGTTATAACACAGGAAAATAGAAACACCCAGCTATACATTTAAAGAGCTGAGAGAAGACTTAAAGGAAAAAATCTCTATAAAATAATGACTAGTTATTTGTCTGTTTCCTTGTGAGAAAAACCAACTTTAATTGATTTTCTGCACTGTAAACTGACTAAGACTGAACAATACTGGGTTAAACCAACAGCAGTCTCACTGAAGTAAACTACATTACTTGAGACTTCTGGATGGAAAAGCCAAATGCAGTGATGGCAGACATGGCTTCATATCCTGCTGCTCTGACTGTGCAGAGAAGCCCCTCCCTTACGTGAGGGAGCAAGGAAAGTTTGTGGGAAATGTTCTCATGGTTTCAGCTTATATAGTGTCTCAGAAAGACACTTAATAAGGAATTCCAAAATGTGTTCATTATTTTGGAGTGTTTCCAAGCTCTTTCCTCCAAAGAGCTGGTTCCAGGATATATGATACTGTTGGTTATTTCATGCTCATGTATTCCAATGGAAATGAGATGACTTCTATGTTGAGGTACTAGACAGTATGATTAAAGGTGTTGGACCTTGGGCCACTCAATTTAGAACCTTTTAAAACATTTCCATTCCCACATCTGACCTCACTATTTAATAGTCACCTGAAGGAATAACCTTTGAAAAGTTATTTTCTCTGCAAGAGAAATCTGTTCTCTTCCAAAGAACAAATTAAATATATGCATTCAAAATACACATTTAAAAAAAAATCATACATTCTTCATGGTCACAACAAATGCCCATCTTGCCAGGGCTTTGCAGCCTATTTTGTGTGGTAAATTCTAGTTGAGTGCAGCTGTAGTGTATTTCTTTGGAAAAAGCCACTTAGGGAGTAGCAGCCTCGCTGTCTCAGCCGCTGGCCCGTGAGCAGAATGGCAGCACAGAGCCCCTGGAGGTTCCCTTGGCTTACCTAGGTCGGAGCACTGCACCACGCGGAGATGGCACTGGCAGCGGAAGGGGCACACAGGCCCAAACCCGGAGATGACAAGATCATCCGTGGGAGCCATGTCGGCCGACCCCTCATCCTCCAGCATAAAGTCAAAGAGGCCCTGCTGGTGGAAGGGCTTGGCCAAGCATGCTGGCAGCAGCAGGGCAAAGAGCAGACCCAGCCTCCTCATGGCTTAGTTCATCGACTCCCAGCAGAACCTAGGGTTCAGAGCAGAGCATTAGCAACAAAAGCAGCAGTTTCCCATAGCTGCACAGTTCCTCCTGAAGGAGGTCCAGCACATCCACCGGTTGCATAACTTGCTTTCAATAAAAGAAAACTGGTTTGTAAAAATAGGACAGTTATGTGATAGGAGTCTGGTGGTAACTGCTTGTCAATAGGCCCTTTTCTTTCTTTTCTTTTTTTCTTTGCTTCTTTTTTTTTTTTTTCTTTTTACAGAGCAGTTTGAAGGCAACTGTAAACACATCTGTTTGCCTATTTAGAGTAATATTTATTAGGAACAGGCAGCGCTGTCAACTTTGTTATGCAAAAGAGTCAAAGCAATAAGCCACATTTTCCATGTGCCTGTTTTCTGCCAATGTAACAGCCTATTTGATTTCATTAGCATTTATTTCATAGCAATGGGTTTGACCCCTGGGGACAAACCTGAGGTTCCCAAATTCACTGTAATTCAGTATTTCATGTCCTGAGAAATATTTTTAAGTGTCAGCTTGCTGTGTGTTTTAAATTATAGCCTAGTAAAATAGACTGAGAAAGAGTAGGATTTAGTGACAGGGTAGAAAGTAAAGGGAAGATCTTTAGTTGTTCAAATGCACTATACTTCTTTTCTAGTTCAAAAAGCACAATAAAATGGAATACAATGTTGCATTATATTGAATATTCTTGGCTTTCTGTCCAAATTTTGACATCCACCCTGAGAATCCTCTGCTTTGTACTGCACAAGCATTTGAACTGTTGCTTGTAATGTTGTGTGCACACTTTCTAATAGGACTTCAGGGCTTCATTCTGCAATTTTTCATGGTCAGGAGCAACTTTACACAAGTATGTGTAAAGATACTAACAAAAAAAGCTGCTTAAATACATGTTCTCAGGACTTAGGCCTAGATGCATTTCCATGAACTGTAGGTTGTTCCATCTGTGTTGTTGTGCACTAAGGAGAAATTACACAACTGTTTGCAGGTTTTGTATCAAGGCTGTACAGACCAGCTAATTTTCTGAAAATTCTTTTCTTTTACTGTGTATTTTATATAATGAAGTTCGTACTTTACTAACTTTAATTTAAGAAATCTGCCTTCAAATTGCCATGCGACACAAAAGCAAACCTGTCATTTATATAGGAACTTTTTCTTAAAATGGGTGGCACAGTCCTGACTACAGATGCTGCTCTTTGTAATGAAAGCAAAAATGTCCACTTTCTTCCTCAGGTCAATATCTTAGAAACACATTGTCTTGGTGCTAGGTGGGATTATTTCTTTTCTAGAAGAAGTTCTCTGACAGTTAGGGGTGTGGTAGAGCATTTTTGAGCTCCATATTCTCATTGTTGGATAAAACGTTGGGAGAGGCAGAAGACTGTCTCCCTCTCTGGTTTGACATATGGAACCTACCAGGTTGATGACAGACATAAACAGATGATCTTAGGTGAGAAGGGTTCACTGAAGCCTGTCTTTCTAAAATACTGCAACCAAGTACTCTAACAGGAATGGATAGTATTAAGAAAAAAAAACAAAATATATTTTTAAAAAAACCTTCAAGTCTGGAATTAGATACAACTTATATTGTGCCTGAGTTAATTTTCCTTTCTGAATTTCTACCTACAGGTGCCAATAATACAGTCCTACAGCAGCCTTTAGGTCTGCTTCTTGATAAGGTTATGAAATATCCTGCTGGCTTAAAATCTCAGCCTGCATTTCTGTGATCTACCTGACAGGAAGACATGAATCTAACATCTTCTGTTATCCCAAAAAACTTCAAAGTGAAATCACATGGAGTAAAACACTGTTGAGGTTGTCTGTTTAAGAGTCATATTTGCTTTCTTAGCTGGACATGAAAGAACTTCTCTTCCTGGAACAAACACCTTCCTTTCTGCATGCACTGAGGGGATGTGCTAACAGACCCCAAGAACAGCCAGAGACATTTTAGTATGTCCTGTGTAAACTCATGACATGTAGCAGGGCAGGCTGTCCCCCCATGTGGATCACCCTCCTGCCCTGGCTCCCACCGATGTTGGGGCTGTGTCCCTTTCCCAACAACACCCCTCCCAGTGCAGGCAGAGTGCACAAAGACACAACAGGATGGCACAGCAAAGTGCTGTTAATGCATGGCAGTGAGCTGTTACCAGGGTTTCATCTAGAATGTGATTTTTGAAATAGGAATTACCATGTGCAAATTACTGCAAAATAAAAATGCAATTTATTAATAATCTGAAATGGGAAGAAAAATTTGCTATATCATCTCCATTCATCACAATAAGCTGCCTAGTGAAAATTATAAATAAAAAATTACCCCAGCACAAATAATTTTTCAGAATGTATATTAATAACAATAAACATTGGGAAAGTTGCACGCTAATCCTTGAATGGCAGTGGCAGCCAGATTTTTTAAAGACCTTCCTCAGCCTTTTTTTATGTATTAATAAGGTTTAAAAACATTTAAAAAGATTTAAAACTTCTTTGTTCCCTCTCAGGGTCACTGCTGAAGTACCACCCATCCCAAGAATGCACAACCAGGATCTTATCCTGGAGTTTAATTGCTACCACTCAGAAAAGGAGAAGGGGGGAAAAAAAAAAGGCACTTTGGAAGTGTCTTCACACTTTGCTTCTTATTCACATTAATATTGATGCCTTCATTTATCTCAGTTAAACCTTATAGCAGGCCTGCCCTTTGTTCCCTGTTTTGTAAGAACTGTAATAAAATCAGAAAGAGCTGGCTATAAAGGAAAACTGTAGGACAACAAAGGATATCAAGTATATAATCCGAGGATACAGCAGAGAAAACACAGACAAAAGCTTCATATTAATCAGGATATAGGAATAGGTATCTTCAGTCATATATGCATTCATTCTGCAGACACATGTGTCTGTTCCTATTGTTTGCATGTGTAATTGAACATAAACAAAGGAAAAGATATACACAAAACTGCACTACCAAGAAATGTTTACACTCCTCTTACAAAAAAAAGTAGAGAGGACAAAAAACTCTGAATTGTGTGACACAATATTTATGTCTGTAGGACATAACTGTTTAAAACTCCTTCAATGATGTGTTTACAATGAAGAAGACTTTTCCACAAACAGAGGAAACGATACCATAGGCTTGGCCACATTTCTTTTTAAAATACCACTGAAAATTTGCTTCATCAGTTCACGTCACCACTTTATTGGTGGTCTTCTTGTCAGTTTACCTTAATATTAAGGTTAAATTTTTAGTTCACCTACTGTCAGAAATCTCTCAGAATTCCACAAAGACAAGCTAAACAATATTTTCCAGTTTCAAAAAAATCCCCCCCATTTTATGTTTTGTTCATTTTCTACAATAAAGTCTAGATATGCAAATACAGGAGTTGGAAGTTTTAAAGAGAATAAAACTCTGTTAACAGGAGTTTCAACTACAGGAATTTTCTTTTCTACTATTTCATTCATAAGAACCTTCTTTAAACATGGTTCCCTTGTTTGTACCCTGTAACATAGCACTTTCTAACATTACAAAGGCACACACAGAACCCGTTTAACTTACTACTACACTTTTTTTTCTCTGAAATTGCAATTATATTCATCAGTGCCTGAAACATATATGAAGAAACACATGAAAAAGAAATCACAGAGTGCAGTTTAAAGCAGAAATGTAAGCACACCCGCATTTTTTACACTCTCTATATCACCGATTCTAAACACTGGATTGCAGAGAACATACTGCTGCAAAAGTTTACAGCAAAGAAAAAGAAAGGACTATAGCAGTGCTTATACAAATCAAAACAAGAGACAGAACAGTCAAATAAACAGTAGGAAATCTGCACCGTCTTTGAGAATGTATTCTCGTGTTTCCAAGAAACAAAAGTGCTGCACAGAAAACTTAACGTTACTAAACATTTAGTAGGATTTTTAACTTGTTTCTCTTAAAATTCAAATAGTTCTTGCCATAGACTTGCCCGAAGTTTTATTAGAGCAGCATAGTTCAGGAGAATTGCTAAAAACCGTACCTTTTAATCCAGGGATTTGCAACAGGAGCTCTCAAAGCTGAGATGTAATTAAACTAAATATTCAACCCAGGCAGAAGGCTTTGCAGGTGTGGAAAGGAGGAGGGGGTAAATTCAGCTCAGTGACTGTCACTTGGTGGAAAACCCTCCTGCTTCTATTCCATAGCACAGTTAAAAAATGTTTCTCTCAATGAACACAATCCAGGCTGACACCCACATTAGATCATATGGTAATGATATGTCTCCTGTATTGTAGCCAGAAACTTTATCAGCTCTTTTGCCTTCTTTTCCTCCTTTTTCCTTTTCATTTGCTTTATTTCTCTTTCATCTGTTTACAATCCCAAACTACTTGTAAATTATAAGACAGATTCTTAGCTGTAATTCATCCTACTTATTTTATTTATGTCCCTACAACATCTATTTAGGAAAGTTTTCTTGGTTTTAACTATGGGGGGTTTTATGACTCTTTAAGGAAAAAATGTTTAGCTGTTCCTCTTCTTTATAGTATTTGGAAATCAAGGAAATGATGTAAAATTTATCTTTGAGTTAGGCAAACTGGAGATTAATATCAGAAGAAAAGAGTTAGCTTTAAGTAAAACTATTTAAACAGATATCAACCTGCCTTTGCTTATGCTATAATCATTGTCAAAATAAGAAGTATATAGTTCAATATATCATTATCTTGTCTAATAATAGAATTTGTATGTATTTTTTTGAACTAAAGCATGGTTTTGATATATATGAAAATCATGTTTTCATTAGTAAAATGATTCTAACATTTGTGGTTAGAGCTGCTTTATATAAACTTTGCTTTTTTTTTTTTTTTTTTTTTTTTTTTCCTTCACTGCCTTCTCACCAGGACAGCAAAACAGAGGGGAAATTAGCTTTAACTGTTTGGATTTAGGGCTGGTGGTTTTTTTGTGTTTTTAAAATTTTTTTAGGGGCTTTTTTTTTTTTTGGTTAGTTGGGTTTTTTTAAGAGACAGAGGAGATCTTATTAAAACATGGAAGGAAAAATGCATCTGACTTATTGTTCAGATTTATATTTTATTTTAGTGATTTCTGGTTTTATGCAAATGTTAATGGAGCTAAAATGTAGCTTCATTATTCCTGCACAACTTTGAAAGTCTAATGAATTGAAATGAGAGAAAATACAATAATTACTATTTATTTAATAATCCAAACACATTGTGAACATGTGTAGCTTCACTGTGCTATTAGCTGTCCTATCCAAATACTGAAGGCTTATGTCTCTGTGTTTTGACTTGTATCCTTTTTATTTCTGCCCCTAGGCAAAGACCAGGTGCAAATCTGAAATTAAAGCTGTAAAATGATGTTTATAAGAAGTAAGAATTTTTAGAAACACAATAGAGTCTTGAAATTTTAGCTGCCCTCCTCATTTAAATTCAAGAAAAGCCCTTATAAGAGATCTTATAATTGTTCTTCTTTGGTGGAAGAAAGCATGGTAGAATAATTGTCTGTTAGTTTTGGTCTCCGTAGAACAAAGGTGTAATCAGACATCTTACATTACAGATTCCTCATATAACTCACTCCAAAAGTTAAGTTATTCACCCCTAGTCCTTAAGCAAACTTCTTTTCCCTGCCTCTCCACTGGATTCAAGACAGCTAATGGTTTTTGTTGTGACATTTTTCTACATATGATTAGTGGTGTTCCAAGCTTTCATGCTTACAACAAAGCCTTATCTTTGTCCAGAAGTGTCGCCATGAGGCTTGCTGAAATCTTGGCTGCATCTTAGTAATGTCAGTTATTTGAACCTTGGTCACCAGCTGCATCTGGTGTTTAAAAACATTTCAAAGCAAGATTTTGATGAGGAACAGGTCAGGGTAAACTTGTTGTCAGTTTGCTTCACAAAACCCATTCATATCCTTCCCCAGCAAAGCCTTAATACATTTGTTCTGATATCTGTTATGGGGTTGAAAGGTGTTGTAATTTAATACCTCAGTAATGCCTTTGGAGGCCGAGGGGAGATGAACAGCCATCTCTCCTTTCTTTTGTCTTAGGCATTAAGGAGATTCAAACCAAAATATGAAGATAAAGGTGGGAACAGGTGGAGCACAGGGGGCCTGCTGGGTGGACTGGGGGCTTCATTTTCTTTCATGAAGTCAATTCCAAGCAGTTCAGAGGGTAAAAGATGTTACCAACTTTAGGAATTATGAAAACAGGTCTGCTGCCTGTAGATACCCAGAAGTAGAAAGGTGTGTGTTAGGTGTCCAGCCGTTCCTGAAATGAAAAGTGGAGCTAGGAGGAAGACAGACCAGCTGAATAGGAAAGGACTTATGACACTGAATATTGATGTAATACCCTATTAATTGTTTTGAATCAGTGAATCACAGAATCATTGAAGCTGGAGAAGACTACCAAGGTCATTGAGACTAACCTTGGACTGATCACTGCCTTGTCAATTAGACCATGGCCCTAAGTGACACGTCCAGTCTTTTCTTGAAGACCTCCAGGGACACCAACTCCACCACCTCTCTGGGTAGCCCATTCCAATGCTTAACTACCCTATCCATCAAGAAATTTTTCCTGATGTCCAACCTGAACATCCCCTTATGCCTCTTGAGGCTACCTCCTCTTTTCCCATCACTGGTTGCCTGGGAGAAGAGGTCAAACCCCACCTGGCTACACCCTCCTTTCAGCCAGTTATAGAGAATGCTAAGGTTACCCCTGAATCTCTTTTTCTGCAGTGTAAACATCTCCAGCTTCCTCAGCTTCTCCTCTTAGCACTTACTCTCTAGACCCCTCACCAGCTCCATTGCCCTTCTCTGGACACAAAGGATTTGCGTGCTTTCATGGGAATGCAGATCCTTTCTGATACAAGTATTCCTTTAATCCCACTCCTTGCCCCCTGCTGTGTCACAGAGAAGATAAACAACCTTAAAAAAAACATAACAACTGAAGAATAATATTAAGTGATTATGTAATTTTATGGCCTGTGACCATACACAGGGCCTAGCATCAATCAGCTATCCTTTTCAGTCTGACCTACTTTGACTACTGCTTAGTCAGTACAAAAAATCCTTATTAGAACAGTCTTGGTTTCGATGTGATTTTATTACTCTAATTTAACAGACTTTCAGGGCTACATGCTGCTCCAAATACCGATTCCCAGAAAGTTACAGGCAACTGCATGTCAGTGTTATTTATGTAACAATATTTTTATTAAACTTTGATGGATGGCATCTGCTTCATTTGCTCTTAGCTTATTTTGTAGACCTTTCAATGGGCAGTGGTGGGAAACAAGGCAGGAATCCTGCCTGCTGGTGAGTGCTCTACCTGGGTCCAGTGGAAGTCTGTGTAGGAAAGAGATGAACACTGCCGTGTAAGGAGCAAGCATTTCCTGGGGAAATTGCTCCTGGAGCATGGGACTGAGCTGAGAGAAAGGCATGTCCAGCAGGCACCCAGTGCTGCCAGAACTGGTTCAAGACTTCTCAGAGGAACTGACATAATCTGTTCCTAAGAGTGGAAAGAAAGCCTTTTTTTTTTTTTTAGAGAAAAAATGGACAGCATTTATTGCAATCCAGAAAGCTACTGGAATGAAACCAAAGGAAAAGGACAGGATCTGCAGGAACATGGTGCCCCAGAGATTCAGATTCTTCCTAATCCTAAGTTTTCACTAGAGAAGAAGGCATTTTCTTGGGCTGTCTTCTAATCGATCCCAGCTTTGATGATCAAAGACTTATTAGCATTCTTGTGGTGGTTGTGGTAAAGAAGGGCAGGAAAATCTGCCTCAAAGGCCTCATAAACCTGCTAGGTAAGTGCCAATCCCCATCAGGAAAGTGCCAATCCCCATCAGGAAGGGGTGAAAACAGTCCCCCTGCTTGGCTGCCTGATGGGAACCCTCTCCATCACCTTGGTCCCTTACACCTGAGCTTTATTCACTTCATAGAATTTCATCTTCCATAATCCCTAGGCAATACAGCCTGTCTTTCTACACTTGGCATAATAATTTCCTCCAATTAAGAGCAGTAAACTGCTCTTCACAGTCAGCAGTGGAGTTCCTTACTAAAAATGTGAGTAAATATGCACCCCCACTTAGTAAACATTGATCCAGGTAAATATTGACCCAGGCTCAGCCTAACAAGGTAGTTAAAGAGAAGAAATGTAATTTCTGGATATTCTGAGTATGAAAGTTTCCTTCAGTGCTCTGTGACCTCAGAAATTATCAGCCTGAACTCCTTCATATTTCTACAGATCAAAAGGGCCAATGTATCAGATTCTGGATGTGTGCTACCAGAAGCATTTTATTTATACTTCCATGAAAAGCAATTCCTGTACAACTGTTTGAACAAAATTCAGTCAAACTTCCAAAGAGAGAGCTCTCTTTTTGGAGGAGTATCTCTTCTATCACTGTCTGTCTTCTTATCTCTCCCTTCCCCTCTCTGCATGAGCTGTTACCTCTCATGGTCATCTCTGTGGAACCTACAGGTCACTCTGGGAAACTAAATCAAATTTTCCTCAGCTGAAGTTTCTGATATGTGATCATATCCTTCACTTCGGCCTTTTCTTCGGAAAGGCCTGTCTCTTCCTGTACTCTACACTGACTTTTGTTTCCCCTGGCTTTTCTATTCTCTCCTGAATCAAGTAATGTTGTCCAGTTCTATCTAGAAGCTGTAGATGTTAACCACATATTCATTTAGCCTTACTGTTCACTATGATTTCAAACACTTTGAACTTAACTTCCACCCTTCCTTGAGGAGGAAACATTTCCTGCCTAATCTTCATGTTTTTGTAGTCTAGATGTACATTTTGAGATTGATCTTGCCCCTCTCTCTCAAAACTGCAGTAAATTGGTAAAACCAGGCTTTGTCTGAGTCCTACCAGCTCCTAGCCATGCCACTAGCAAAGAACAAGGGAAAAGTAAAAGCAATTCTGGACCAAAGATCCCAGAACTTCACTTTGACTTTACTTCTTCACCTTTAATTAAAGAAATTGAGGAAAATGTAGGCAAAAACGTTTCCTCCCACACAACATCAGTACTCAGGTATTCCATCTGCTGTGCATCAGTGACAGACAGCACTAAATTTTGTTTCTTCCTGGTTTCTAGGTGAATATCAGCAGTCTCCTGTCCTCCATAAAATCTCTTATATGAAAGAGTGTGCTGACATCAGCAAAGGCTCCAGGAATCTGAGAAAGTCCCTGAGAAAGACACTTTCCCAGAAAAGAGTGTCACTTTGGGAGTGTGGGCTGTGAAATAGGAAGTGATGACTGAAGAGGAAAGAGGATTAGTTTAGGTAAGAGGAGATTAATTTTCTTTCTAGTGAGCAGCTTTTTCATCAGATTTTGGCCTTTCTCTATATTTTGCAGTATCTTGAGTTACAGTCCAACTATTTCCAAGGTTCAGATGAAAAATCTAAACCTTAATTCTCATTTTGATGGCCCTTAAATCAGGCTCTGGACAAGCTTCGTCATCCCAGCTGAATTACACAATGCCCTAGAAAAGGATGACAGTAATTCATGCAAATGTTGTAACTGTATTCCTTGCATGTACTCTTTTAGTCATGGGTTATGAACCAGCATTTGAAATGAGGCATATCCTGTGCAGATCTGAACAGCTTATTCCCAGATTATGAAAAACATGTGAATACAAGGGTCATCCTGGATTTCCAATTTAGTCATCACAGAGAGTAAACTTGTTGAGGGGGAGCTAGTGACAATTTTACTGAGCAAAGTCCAGAAAAAAAAGGAGTTGAATAAAGAAATAGGATATTTTCATAAGGTTTTGTCTCCTTTTCTCTATATTAAAATACTCGTTTTGGCAATCTGTTCAGGAAAAAGAATGTAACTTCAGCTAAACATAAAAAATGGTGACTGTGAAGATATAAGCAAAACCTACCAGTTTTGTATGGACTGTGTTTCATCATTGTAAAGAAGGGTGCAATGGAAGTTTATGAAAGAATGAAGCAGAAGCTTTCAAATTGATTTTCACAATATAACAACTAAAAAATAAAAATTTTGGATATTTTGGGAAGACTCTTCAAAATATCCATTGTATTTCTTTAAGTAATGAGTCATTCACTTTAACTTGACTTAACCAATATAGGCTTTTCTTTGACTACTATTTAAAGTATATGCATTCTACTTTTACTCCTATAAATAAGCTCTTCAAAGTATTGCACTGACTAAGAAATTGCACTGATGTTGCTCAACAGAAATTTTCCATAGTCAACCTGGATAAAACATAGTAAGGTTTTCTAAACAAAACAGAGTTTAATTCTACACAGAAAAACTTTAAATGTGATGGCAATTCCTTCAGCTATTGAATTACACTGGAATGCTAATTGGTGATCAGAAAAAAAAAATTAAGGCTATCCTTTTTCTAGACTTTTTTTCTTTTAAATCTGCATATGTAATAGATGAATTTATGAGCATTCTAGGCCACAGTTCCAGAAGACGTAAGTCATACCATCTTATTGAAATTGCAGCATCCTGTGTTGTATGCCATTTCAAAACTTAGTCGATGATTTTCTTGACTCATCTTCATATATCAAATATGTGAGAAACCCAAACCTTTAGAGGTCTAAGTAAAAGAGACTAACAGTTTTCCAGAACACCTCTGATAGATCTGATTTTCAAAGAGACTTTCAAAGTGCAGTTTCTGAAAATTGGGTGTTCCATAACGCACTGGAGGATGGACACAGAAAACAGACAGGCATCCACGCTACCTAACAGCATTTGAGAAGATCAGTATATTGTGCCAGTTAGAAATTACCAACTAAATTTAAGGATCAACTTCTTGTGCTATAAGTGTAAAAATTACATAGGATGTTTCAAAATGAATATATCAGCTTTTTATTGCAAGATGGAAAGCTTGCCTCTGAAGAAGCCACTTGTGCCTGCAAGGAAAAATCTATTCAGAGACAGTTCTTCCCTTATAAAACCAAACCCACTCCAAAATGGATCTTGAGATTTGGATGGCTTAGAACAGTTATTTCTCATCACATTGCTCACTGTGTTCCTGCACACTGTATCCCTTCAAATATGAATCAGCTTCACAGGAGAAATTGCCTACCTTTCAGCCACAATTAGAAAATTCATCTCTCTGAGGAGTTCATGCTGTATCTAACCCACTCACAGCCTGCAATGCCATTCACTCTGGTGTCAATTTAAAATGAGAAAGAGTTGATAAAAGAAACAAGGGAATTAAGTCAGAGAAAATAAACAATTATTATACAAATTATCAGAAAGGAGAAAACCCAGTGTTAAAAATATATCCAAGAAAATGTTAGCAACTTGTAAAATCTTTAGAAACTTTAGGCCTCACAAAATCCTTATTTTTGTGGCTTTATTTCATTTTTTTGGGTTTTTTTTTTCCCACTAGGACTGTAGTTAAGGTCATATTTTAGCCTAAAGGACACCTGATATAGCATGAAATGCCTAATTATTAATCACCATCTATTTGTCAAGAACACATCCAGGATGGAAGCATAAATGGTTTAAAAGGAGTCCATTTTGCAACCCTCCCTTCCTGTGTCCCAGAGATGTTGCATTGCCCCAGCTTCAACAGGAGAAATATCTGGACTATGGATTAAGCAGGCTGGCAGGGATGAGCTAAGGTTACTTAGGGTAAGGATTACTTCAATACACCTTTATTTTGTTTTGTGGCTTTGAAGTGTTAACCTGAAGCAACTGGGATCTCTTCTCCATTTTGTTATAACTGTTCCCAGGACACACAGGAGATGGCATTGCCAGGCTTTGTCTGTTGAGCCTAGGTATCCACCTACAGTGACAACAAAACAAGTTGCTCTGTGTGTAGATCTCAATTTCACCCCTTGTTTCTGAATATTTTCTGACTCCCATCCACAAATGTTGCCAGACAGCTATTTTGTATGAATTTAGTACAAAGTATGGAGCTGTCACCATCTACTGAAATTCTCCCTTTTTTCCTACAAGTCTGCCCACAGCCTCTCAATTTTTGTATTCCTTGAAGCAGTTCATTGGTGCTATTTTTCAAAGCAAGCAGCTTCTTTGTACAGATTCTTTTTCAGAAAGTGAACTGGTAGTTTATTACAGTATGTTTCTGATTAAGGGAGAACAATATTGGTGATGCCAAAAAAGTACGAAATGTAATTGTCAAATACACTGGAGACAAAATGGGTTTTGTAGTCGTTAAAAGTACTTGAATCTTGAAAGAAGGCTCAGTCTGGTTTAGATTACAATTTTTTATGGCTTTTCTTAAAAGGTATATCTCAGTACATTTAATTTCTAAAAGCCAAATCAGTAATATGACCTTATTTTTGTAATAAAAGATCAGTGGCTATACATGATGAAAATTCACATTGTTGTATTTCAGGTCAGAACTTTTTAAAAATAATATTAGATATCTTTCATCAATGAAGAGAGTCAAATTGAAGTTTTATGATGAAAGTTTAAACAATATTTACTAGTCTGAGAATTCCTGGGCCTATTCTGAAAAATGTGAATTTTACCTTTTATACATTCCAGTTTTTAACCAAGACTTAAAGGTATATTTCCATCTTGTGTGGTTGAGATGTGATGTGCATTTAGGGACTGGCCAGTTTGTAGTCTAAATGAGAAGGAATTGTGTTTTGGTAGTGAGGATAGATAAGTTTTGTGCTGGGTGCTAAGTGGGACTATAAAAAATATTGTGGTGACCTTCTGATTCCTATGACTGAACTCTTGACTTAGGGCAGCTGTAAATTCATACAAAGTGTGACTTAATTAAATATGACATTTCTAGACATTCAGTGTTCTTCACCCTCTTTTTTCTCTAGTTTCATTTTGTTTGTATAAAGATGGGTGAACAGAGGTGACTGATGTGACATATGCAATGGCATTAACTATCTCTGACCTACAGTGTGCCCTTTGCCCAGACTTCCCAGGCTTAGCTTAAGTGTAAAAGCTTGATTTTGGTTTAGATCTACCACTTATTGAAATTTAGATTTCTGTGTTAGCTTTTCAGTAGTACAAGACCCATAAACTCTTGATTATGTAAGACACAGAAAATTGTATCAGTTTCTTCTTTCTGTCTCTTTGCTCTTGGAGAACAATATACTCCATATAGACACTAATTGGGCAAAAGGATATTTTCTATCACCATGAACAACGGTTTTATATCCACACATATTTTGCTTTAGAAACTTTAGAATTTTATTAGAATATAATTTTGTTTGTTTTTATAATCATCTTTGAAGACAAAAATGCACAAAATCATCAGAGGGGAAATCTGATTTTCAAAACTGTGTGTAGAAAAATACAAGAATATTTAATAGAATCAAAATTGAGGTTGTAAGGAATTTTTAAAAAAGCCAACACAATCAAATGGAAAATTAATCGAAAGTCATATTCTTAATACTGGCCACTGTTCTACATCTTGTTCCATGTAAAAATTCCATTGAAAAAATTTCAGTCAATATTTGTTTCTCCTGGATTCTGAGTAATTTCTGTAAAAGAGCATTTATTTCTATTTAACTCAGTTACTCAGCTCTACTGACAGTTAGTAAAGCTATCCCCATATCAAACATGAGTATCTGCTGCAAATTAAGCCAATTACACTTTGTTCTATTTTCTGTGAGAAATCTTATAACAGTCTTCTTCACAGCAACCTTTTGTGTACTTGAAGTGCGATCACTTCCTTCCTGTTCTCCAAACTGTTAATCCTCTAACCATTTAACTTGCTACACTTTTAATTCAAATCTTCTTATTTTTCATTTATTCTTTTATTTGTGATTTTTAAGATCTCTTCCAATCCAAACCATTTATGATTCTCCCACAGATTATCTTAATTAAATCTTAAAATTGGGTACTAGAAGACTGCTCCAAAGTCTCCACAGACACTTCTTTTCAATACACACTAGCAGTACCCTGCAAATCAGCTCTAGTCACATTTGAGCCAAACTCCATTGTGTGTGTCTTGGAGGCAGAGTAAGAGGTCAGCAGAAAAAGTATACATATGGTGTGGAGGTCATTTCTGAACACTTCTGCATTTAATAGCAAATTAATGGCACTGGACATCTACTTCAAATGTCTGGAGTATCAGATCTTTCTGAGCCTTCACAACAAATAAATCATGCACAAAGATTATTTTTCTCCTTGAGGGATTGCATGCTTGGATTTCTTCAGTTTGGTGTAAATATTGCAGAATAAAATTTAATATAAGGCTATGCCCAACCTATTGCAACTGGGTTTACAAAGTCATTTAAATTGGACTGATTTAGTTCTTTTTAGCCTTACATAGATTATTCGTAAATGTTTCATGGGAAGCACACGAAATTCCAGAGAAATTTTGTGGTTTCTTTAATTTGGTGAAAAAAAGAATCTGTTCATGTGTTTGAAGTTAGAAATTATGGAGTAAATTTGCTATGCCATTGAGCCTGGGTTTTCATTTTTATTGGTATAATGAAAATGTGAATGCAGATTTTATAGCAATCCATTTCACATGAACCATTTGCTGAGAGAACAAATTAATGTTAAGACGCACAATTATGTGATTTGTAGGCATGAAAGAATAGCCAGACAACTTTAAAATTGCAGCTCAACAGGACCATATAATCATATAAAGATAGCACAGCTTTTTTATGGCATTGAAGAGACAGTTTGCAATACACATATTTAGTTGTGAAAGCCCTTCATGGAGGGTGGATATGGAAAAGGCAAAGTAGTTGTATTCATTATATTTTGTAGTAAATGTCACTAAATGTAAGGCAGTCCAGTAAGCAAAAATATGCATGCCTTGAAAATCTGAAAAGTTTTTTTATAGTGCTATAAATAATGAGTGGATAAGCATCTCATTTAAAAAAAATGCATCACTCAAATAATTGAATGTGAATAAATTAAAGGGAGAAATCACAAGCATAAGACAGAAAAGGGGGTAAGGAGTGTATTAGATGGAGAAAGATTAAAGTCCTAGCTATGCCTTTTGCTCACCAGACTGAGTCACTTTAAGTTTTCCTCCCCTAGAACACACATTTTTCTAATATCTCCTTCCATTATTCACCATTGAGACTTTAATAATATGTACACTTGAACATACCCACAGGATAATACTTCTTTCCACTTTCTCTCACACTGACAAATTTCTTTGGTCACCCCTAGAAAAAGGAACCTGTGTTATTACAAGGCAAATTCTACATTCCAGATTTCTTAATTTAAAAAGTGAACTTTCTAAAAATCTCTAAATGGCAGTTAAATGACAGGGTGGGATGAGCACTGGAATAGTATCATTAAGCGCTAGAATCCTTTCAAGCCCGCGTGTGACACAGAGGCCACTGACAGCAGCCTGCCTGGTCACTGACCGCTGCTGGACAGGGCTTTGGTTGGACATTTCAGCTGCTTGCCCTGTCATAATTTTTGGGTTTCTCAGAGTATGATAAGAGCAGAAGAGTAAAAGGCTGTCAGAGGCATGTTGGAAAGTTTTTGTAGCTTTATGTAGGATGGGCCCCGAGGGAAGGAGAAGTCCCACGGACATTCATAAATCAGCAAGTTAATCTGTTTACTAAATAGGCATTGCAAGATTTTTTTTTTATAAGGCCTTTACCTCAAATATTTATTTCCCATATTTAACAACTTTTATTTGGTTTATTTAACAAATAATCCTGCTCTTTGGAGTAAGTTATTCACTAACTGAATTATTTTCCTCCAAACCCATACAGCTTTGCACATAATTTAAAAGAAAACATTTTTTTTCCACAAGCCACAGGAAGTTCTAAATGCTTATTTAAGAGAGGGCAATGAACACTTCTCAGTGTGATGTAAAAGTAAAATAAATACCATTTTCAGTCACATATTGTTCAGACAGACACAAACAGATTATATGAGAGGCCGTGAGAAAACTCCCTGCATTAATAAGCTGAGAAATTAAAATAGTTTGAATAGTATTGTTATAGTCCATTTGTTCATATTGTTATAGTACATTTGCTCAAGGCTATTTTCATTATTCTCCAGATACCCCTCTTTTGCCTTATAGTAGAACACTGAAACACACTTTTTTCTCCCAAATAGTTTGGAAGGAAATTTTTTGTATAAATGTGATATTCTGAGTAAGAAATACTGTAATATGGAAATTTTTTTGCCACTGTTATTTATTAACAATAGATTGTTACAGTAGGAAAGACCCAGATACACATTTTCCAAGGTAAGTGGCAATGATCAAAAAAAATCACTATTTTCCTCCAAACCCAAACTTTTTAGAACAAATTCTTCTTGCATTTTTAAGATTCTTTTCACAAACTTTTGTGTGAGTGAGTGCCTATATTTAAAGGATGTAGTAAACTCATTCTTCTTATTGCACACAAGAGACTGTCTTCCTTTATTTCAGCTGATGTTGGATGGGGCCATAAATAAATAAGCCAGTTTTGTGCACCATGTTAGTTGTGCCTGTTCAGTGGGAGATGTGGGAAAATTCAGTACTTCTAAAATGAGACCACAGATCTGGATATAAGCATATATTTTGGGAATTGTAATAAAAAACCTAAGCTATTATGAAATCATGCATTAATAAAACATTATAGGAAGAATGAGCAGATATTTCATCTACTGAAAAAGAAAAGTGCTGGCTTGTGTACACTTTAATAAAGATTTGTACTTTTATTTCTGCAGAACATGTTTAGAAGGACCATTAATTTCACTAGTATGGATTTAGCCCATATTGCATTTTTCTCCACGAAAGATTAAGAAACCATTTCACATCTCCAGCTCCAGTATCTAATACCTTATATTTCCTTGGCCTGATGCTCTTCTTGCAGGAAATGTTTTTGAAATAGAATGTAGCATACTGCTCTGTGATCATGACGGTGAGTTTAATGTTATTACCATGAGCAGAGCACCAGGCACTTATGTTGAAAACACATTCAGTGAATTAGCCAGACAGAATGTACAGGCTTCTTGGAAGCATTACTCTTCCATTTATTGTTTTTCAGTGTACTAGGAGTACTTCTAAATATCAAGTCAGAAAAGTTTTTATGCAAAAAAAAAAAAAAAAATTCTGCCACATAAAAATTGATACAATAAAAAATGTAAGGCTGCAAACCTTTTGGGTCTTGACTAGAATTGTTTCTTATCAGGTATTTATCAAGTAACATGAAAACAAGGCTTATTTGTCATTTCAGTTCTCTAGGAGCTACGATATAAATCCTAATATTAAAGTTATATATATTTAAGTGACATTTGAAAGGCTGCTTTTGATGTTCCATCCTTCCAACCTTTTAGGGATATGTACTTTGTTTGCACTTAGCAGCACTCATGGAAATGCAGGGATATTGACAAAGGCAGCAACCAGAAAAGAGCAAAAATCAGTGAACTTGAATAACATTCTTGGCATACGACTTGTCTTTCAAAGATGGATCATTTCTGCCTTTGAATTGCTCACTCTCAATGATTTTAAAATATATTGACGGTTGTTGCAATTTCTGCAGGATGTAGCATTCAGATGTTCATTTGGATCAACTTCCATGTGTATATAAGTTCTGCAAAAGCAAATACAGAAAACAAAAGGAAAGTAATTTACAAAATGATTGAGTATTCAAAAATATTTTACCCTTACAAACACTTAAATGTTCACTAAGTCAGAACTCAGTCCTGGTTAAATACCTTTTAATTCCCATAGGTGTGTGCTATTTCCAGCTCATGGTTTTTCATGAGATTTCTATAGACAGGTGCTGAATCCTAGCAATAACTTCACATTTTCTAAGTACACTTACAGCTGTTTGAGATTTTGGATATGATTCATGGAGACAGGCAACTCCTAGGATCCCACAGATAAATTATTGCTCACATTAGTCTGGGTTAAAATTATACCTTATAAGATGGTCATAAATATTAGTCAATCCACTCACTGTAAATATTAGGTAACATACTGGTTTTGACATGCACATTCATATTTCTTGATCCACCTTGTAGATATGTTCAAGTGTGGACACAAAATGAAATTGAAATTATTAGCAGGGAATAATTTTCTTCTCCTAAACACTAAAACATAGCCCACATATTATTAGATATATTGTCTGAATTCTTAGCCCAGTACTGGTTTGCTCATTACAGAAAAAACCTGCTGAACCATATCTATTCAAATCTGAAAATTAGGGCATTTTCCTGGGGCTTGCTGATGATTTATGAGCAGCTGAGTATACCATTGAATGGATTGTTTCTCTTTATTTTACTTAAAAGCCACTGCATAATGCTTCATATTGCTGTGACCACATCAGTGTAGGTTTAAAAAAATAGAAGGCTGCAAACTATTTGTGATTTCATGAAAAATATGGTTTGCCTGCTGAGAAATGTTATGGACAGTAAGATGGCTGTTTTAACACCTTTAGCTCTGCAAATATGCTACCTTTATAAACATCCTTCGGAAGTATTTTGCTGCTAAACCTACTGCAGCTTCATAAACATCATTTGTATACAGATATAAAAGGAAAATGCTTGAGTTACTAAAAAGTGTTTTGTTTTTGCTGACTAAAATCATGTTAGCATTCTGTATGCTTCCTTAAAATTAATTAATAAACAGATCGCTGACAAGCTAAGACTAAAGATATAAAATTTTGGAATGATTAAGAGAAAGCAAATGAAAGGCAGCTTTATGCATCTCTGCTACAGAGTCATAAAATACTACTTGTGCTATGACAGTTACTTAAATATTTGGTAGAATAAAGCAATTTATGCATAAAAGAGTGTAAATATAAATATAACTGCAATCATAAAACTGTAAAACTAGAAAAACATTATTTTAAATTGAAGCCAGAAGTATGGAAATGTCCTATTGTCCTTTTTCCCAGTGGGGGATTGTTTTTTCATATGTGCATATCAGCAGGGAACCTTGGCCTCTCCATGGGTGTAGGGGTTTGCCCATCTCGTCATTTTTAGGCCAGTTGCCAAAGAAAGTGAGCTTTCCATCATTAATAACAAACACTTTTGCTACTGATTAGTGATTTGGAGTTCTGTCACTAATCACAAAATTTTATGATTATGCCTTTTCCAGTGTGTACACAGATGGTTTTCTATTGTTTTGTGTTGCTAAGGGAAATGGGACAATTTAAATTGTCAACTGCAGGCAAAGAGAAACTAGACATGAAAAATTTCAAATCAAAAAAGGAAGAGGACTGAAAGTTACTTCAGTTCCATAGAATCACAGTGGTTTGGGTTGGAAGAGATCTTCAACAGGATCTCATTTCAACTCCCCTGCCATGGACAGGGACACCTTCCACTAGACTGGGTTGTTCAAAGTCCTGTCCAACCTGGCCTTGAACATTTCCAGGGATGGGGCATTCCCAGCTTCTCTGGGAAACCTGTTCCATTGTCTCATCATCCTCATAGTAAAGAATTTCTTCCTAATATCTAATCTAAACCTACTCTCTTTCAGTTTGAAGCCATTCCCCCTTGTCCTGTCACTAGAGACCCTTGTGAAAAGTCCCGCTCCATCTTTCTTGTAGGCTCCCTTGAAGTACTGGGAGGCCAAAATTAGGTCACCCTGAAATTGCCTTCTTCTCCGGGCTGAACAATCCAGTTATTTAAGCCATTCCCCATAGGAGAGGTGCTCCATCCCTCTCAACATCTTGGTGGTGTCCTCCAGACTTGCTCAACAGGTCCATGTCCTTCCTGTGCTGGCACCCAGAGCTGATGCAGCCCTGCAGGTGGGGTCTCATCATAGCAGAGCAGAGGGGCAGAATCCCCTCCCTCCCCTGCTGCCCACCCTGCTTTGGATGCAGCCCAGGACACGTTTGGCTTTCTCAGCTGGGAGTGCCCATGGCTGGGGCATGTCCAGCACCTCACCCACCTGAACCCCGTCCTCAGCAGGGCTACTCTCCATCTGTCCATTGATTGATCCTCAGTCTGGATGGGTACCAGGGGCTGCCCAAACTCAGGTGCAACACCTTGCACTTGGTCTTGTTAGATCTCATGAGATTTCCATGGGCCCATTTCTCAAGCCTATCCAGGTCCCTCTGGATGGCATCCCATCCTTCAGGTGTGTCACCACCACCACTCATCTTGGTGTCATCACAAACTTGTTGAAGGTGCACTCAATCTCTTTATCTAAGTCAGTAATAAAGACATTAAATAACATTGGTCCCAGTATGGACCCCTGAGGGACACCACTTGCCACTGGTGTCCATCAGGACTTTGAGCCATTGACCACTACCCTCTGGATACAGCCATTCATCTACTTCTTTTATCCATCTAAGAGGCCACTCATCCCTCTGCAATTTAGAGAGAAGGATTTTGGGTGGGAGGAGACCATGTCAAAGAAGACAGATACAGAAGCCCAGATAAATGACATCCTCAGCCCTTCTCTTGTCTACTCCATCATAGAAGGTCACTGGGTTGGTCAGACAGGACTTGCCCTTGGTGAAGCTGTGCTGGCTGTCTCAAATAACTTTCTGGAAGCTGAGTAATTGTCAAACGAATATTGCCTCTTTAAGGCCAACAATTTTCCTTATTTCAGGTAAGGTGAAGTATTTATAGTAGCTAATGCAGTGCAACTTTTCTTGGTGTTGTGCTGAGTTCCAAATGAGTATAGTGATCAGAGGTTCAAATTCTTCCTTATCAAGAAAGGAGATAAGATAACAGTACTATCCAAACACGAGAGGCTAAGTTTGGGCCTCAAAACGAAACTGAAGTTGCATTCCTGTGGGAAAAACAAACAAAAACCAAAGGAACAAAAAAGCTTCTTTCACAGCAAAAGTGTATCTTTCAGAGTAAATCCAAGGGCATTTTTGAGCCTACTGGAGGACAGGTATGCCAGCAGCAGTGATGGCCCCTCTAGAAGCCCCATAATGCATCATTTGGAAGAGTAAGCTTTGATTCCCTTCCCAGATATTTCAGATTTCACATCTATTTTCACACCACTTTCTTTTTCTTTTCAGAAAAACAACAGTAGAATTTTGTTTAAAAACTATCTGAATTGAGGACAAAATGGCTGCCTTAATTATGAATGTTCTGCCTGTTTTTTGGTTTAAAATACTTCCTGATGAAATATAAAGACATTTTTTGCCTCAGTAATATGAGTACAATATTCATTGTTTTGAATGACTTAGAGGGTCAAAGGATTGTATGAGCATCTGTAATTTGAAGAGCATATGTGAAAACAATCTCTAAGGAGTAATATCATCTCTTTAGGCAAAAAGGTCATTTAAAATGAAACTTTCAGCTTATTCTTGCATATTAGTAGTATTCAGATATCAAGATGGTCAGTAGACACGCAGGCAGAAAGTCCAGTAAAAAACAGCAGAATAGGCACAAGTTCTTGCTAAACCCAGTATTATCCAAAGCCAAAGGAAAAATATACTGCTTTCACTACTTATGCAGCATTTCAACTCTTAAAAAAGCAAAATAGTACTGTGGTTTAGATGCCACACTATCATCAAACAGCTGGGTTTGCAGGGTTTTTTATACTGAAGATAAAGAGGGAAGTATTTGCTGCTGTTTTTAGGAACTCCCTCTTTTCTGCTGTTTGCCTATGTACTGTTGCTGAACTGCAAGTTCTCCAAAGGACTAAGGTTTCTTGATAAAAAAACATTGAAAAATAAAGCAATGGTTAAGCAAAAAAAAAAAAAGAATTAAGGATTCCCATTTAATTGGTCTCAAGATAGCAAAATTTATTCTTTTCAAGCCTGAATTTGAACCTTGTTCTAAGAGACAGTTGTGGTAGAAGGGACCAAATCACTGACACAGAAACAGATTGTTTACCCTCCAATCCAGGAGCCTGCTACTGTGACATGAGGAGGAGGAGGAAGAGTAGAATGGGTAAGACAAAGTAGCTGCCATGTGTCAGAGTGTGACCCTCCAGAAGTGTGAGGAAATGATGAGAGCTCTTAGTGCAGATGTGGATCCTCTTAAGGTACCAGAAGCCCTCTGCTGTGTAATGCCAAGCCTCACAGACCCATACTGAAAAATGTGTTAAATGTGGACAGTTGTTAGATGCTAACAGACAAGAATTTCCAAGGTGCTCAGCTCTTACTGCTGCCAGTTGACTTCACAAGGCTTGTGGATGCTACATGGTTAAGTGAGAAGTCTTGTCACATTAAGAAAAAGCAGCTATATATAAAAAAAACCCATAAATAATTCCCTCTAAAAATGCTGTCTACTTTCATGCTTACCAGTATGGAAATGGTTACAAGAGGTGTGCTTGAAGAACATTTGCCACATAAAGAATGTTGCATTTCAGTGCCAGAGATCTTTACTCTGCCTTTAAAATTCCAATAAAATATTTCCAAACAATGGTGGGGAGAAGTGTACAGGAACTAGGAAAAATAGAGGAGAGAAAATGAGGAAAAAAATCCTAAACAGAGACACAAGCACACATTATTTTACTCCTTGAATTTTTAACTAAATTTAAACTTTTTACACTACCAAATACCATTTTCCTGTCCTGTCACCTAGAAGTGCCATTCTTGTTAATTGGATTGTAGGAGTAGGGTATTAGTTTGCTCACAGTACTCAATCTTCTTGCATTTACTTACCTGCTTGATCATTTTCTTAACATGTTCTACCAAAACCAATTCTCTAGAATCACTAGTTTAGCTTCACATATTACTTTAAAATTAAAATGTTTGAAAAAAAATTCCAGGCTATTTGTACTGCCTTTTGATCAGAAGGGGAATTTCAAAATATATTTCCAAGTATCCAAAAATGAACTTTTATATGAGAATTAAGTAAAGAAAATGTGAGGACATTGTTGTTGCTGTAACTTATAAAATACTAGAAGTCATAGCAGAGTTTTGGCATGACCTAAACTTTGAGAAATAATTTTAATAATTTTAGGGTGCTGCCCATGACAGAAAAACCAGTGCAAATGTCCCATGTATTCCCTTCTCTGTACCTGTCTGTATAACAGACACTATTATATTCAGATTGAAGAATAAAAACATTAGCGTTTCTCTGAAATGCTATTTGTGGTAGTTTCACTGAGATATTTGACATCTTAACACTAAGACCAATTGCAGCCCTACAACTGAGGAGACAGCACAGGTGAGGAATTAATGACCAAAGGCCGTTCCCTAGGAGAGGGAAAGCCCCATGCTGCTTTTGCAGCTGTTGCACCATCTCATGAACCTGTTGACTTCTTTCTTTAGTAAACTTTGCCCTATTCCTGTTCAAATTTCTCAAAGCAAGGACCCCACCATGCCCCATGATGTACTTTGATACAGAGTAAATCTCTTCACTGCTCTCTACATGTTATCACTGTTAATTAAAAGAATAAGACAAAAGACCTTTGATCAAGGTACCAAGTACCACTTTGGTACAATTTTCACTACAATACAAATAAGTAATGCAATAAAGTCAATAAGTGGTGACATAACATAAATCTGTATTGCTAAGGGTAAGAATATATTTAAGTAAGAATAGAAGCACCATAAGAGAACAGTAACAGTACAGGACAATGGAAATGAAGAAGTATTTCTGGAGAGTAGCCCCTGGGTCAGGAGATGAACAGAAGGGAAAACATAGGGAAGCACATGATAAAATAAAAGACGAATATCTGGTTCAGGCTGATTAAGAAAGCAGGAGTGACAAGCATGGTGTGACTGAGCAGAGATCAGGGAACGTGCTAGAGAATTTGGTAAGAAAAATTTCTAGAAGAGAGGAAAAGGGAACAAAGGAATATTGGATAAATGCACATCAGTTCCAGTTCCTCTTGCTACAGGATAGTACTGGTTTTGATTGACCTTGGTTAATTTCGTTTTCACATGAAATGCCTTGAAGTAATTAATATTTAGTGTCCTGGTTACTGAAAGCTGCGGATTAATTAATGTTTTGGCATAATTAGATATAATCTTAGTACAACCACTGTTCCTGCTGTATACTTATCAATTTTTGTGAAATGCCCCCCCAAAATTTATACAATATGGTACTTGCAGGTGCTCAGTTGCCAAAACTGTGTTAAACGCTCATCACATAGGAATCTCATGGACCAGAAGGATTTATACAATGTTTTACACCTTTGAAGAACTGCAGTCTCCAGACAGAGACTGTAATGTGCAAGAGGTTTCTTAAAGTCCATACTATTCAGAAAACTGTAGGTTGGAACTTTAGGGTAGGGCAGTGCTGCAGGCACCCACAACAGAGCAGGCTTGAAGCTTCTCTGATTCCTAAGATGCAGAAAAGCTCATTTCTTCCATTCTCCACCTGTGATGAATGGGGTGTCTGGCCTTTATTTGGAAAACAAAAGTGTGTGATTCCTTGGGATCTGGTAGACATCTTAGAATTGCCCCTTCTCTCAGTTTGAATTCCTAATCTCAATACTAATGTGATAGCATCACTGATGCTTGGGGTGCTCCTGCACAGGGCCAGGAGTTGGATTTGATGATCCTGATGGGTCCCTTCCAGCTCTCATATTCTATGACTCCATGACTGTCTCAAACATTCCAGTCACCACAATTGTATGCTGTCACAGCACTACAGCACTGTACTGCTTTTCACATGTAACTTGGCAACAGGGCTCTGTGTGACACACATGTCAGCCAATGAGCCCCATAAATCCCAATAGCATTCCCTGGATCTTTTGGTGAATATAACCCTCCCTTGAAAACTGAGAGGGTCCCTAGAGTGTTCTGTAGGAGTGAAGTCATCACCAAATCCAGGTTTCCATGGTTAAAAAAATATTTACAGTTCATTTGCCTATATTCAAATATACTACTTCTTCCCAGTCAGTAAGAGATTCTGAACAGATTTATAACTCTTTGTACTAACTCCCTCAAGCTGCAAAAACGCATCTATCAATTGAAGAGAAATCATGGAAAGTGAACTTCTACATCAAGAAATATACTTGGAAAATAATATTTTCTGTTACTTCATCCAAGGTGATTCTGGAACTGAAAAAAAAAATTCATGTTTATTGATTCCTTTTTTATTTATGTGTTAACAATGGAGAATGACTACACATTAATAACAACTTTGGAGGCAGCCCTGGAAGAATCGCAGCTGCAGCTTGCTGCTAAAAACATCTACTCTAAAGTGTTTAAAAACATAAACATTCACCCTGGGGTGGCAGCAGATCTCAGATGGGTGATAGTGTCAGAGAGAATGGCAGTACTTGGGAGGACAACACTACATAAAAGCAAAGATAATAAGAAAGTGGAAATTGGAAGGAATGGGATAATGAAACTGTAAGAGGAGAGGCAGCTGTGGCTCAGATGGAGGTGAGTTAATGGTAGTTACAGGTCCAAATCTCCCCTAGGTAGGAATGTCTCCAGTCCTCACAGGACCCTGCTTGCACTACATCTGGAGCTGCCCTTGTAGCTGAAGTCTCTGTCTAGATCTTGCCTCCAAATTTCACACTGGAGGATGGGTAGGAAAGGAAGAAGATGGCCTGAATTTCAGGTTTCCCAAAACTCTTTTCTGTATGGTTCCAGGGTCAGAATGATACTTGGGAATTCAAGAGTTAACAGCTGGGCCCTGTCTCCTCCAGGACAGCTGTCCATGCCATCTGGTAGAAATGTGGTTTATACCTCACACAAAGTCTCTCTCTCACAGTTACTACAAGGCCTGTTTATTCCACGTTGTAGCATATTCCCTCCTTTGCATGTTTCTGTACCCACCCATCATTTATTCATAACAGATGACATGGTTGCTCGACAAATGTATGATGAAGGTGTTTTCAGCCTTTGTAAAAGCTCTAAAACATGTCCAGAAAGTCCATTATTAGCCTAGGTTTGTAAAAAGCCCTCCCTCCTTCTTTTATTGTTTCCTTTTGGTATCCTTCCATTTAGCAAAATCTACATGCACATAACCCAAACATTTAGGACTCTAAGCCCTCAAATGCAATCTATGCCTGTTCATTTTTTTTTTTACAGAGAGTAAGGCTGTGATTAGACATGAAATAACTGTAGATAATAAATCTGCTCCCAAGGATTGAGTAATCTTATTACAAGTGGGAAATGACGGTTTACTCCTCGATATGTGGAGTGCCTTGAAAGCCAAACTAATGTAGAGAGGCAGGGAAAGTACGCTTGAAGAAAAGAAGGAACCTCTGGTGATGTTTAACATATGTAGAGACTCATGCTGGAAAGAAAAATAATGTATCTTATGTCCACTCTAGAAAACAGGCTAATTATAAAAATATTTGGGATGTGAGGCCTGCATAAGTGCTTCCCATTTATATACCAGGTTCATTTTTATGTTCTTAATAGAGGCAAAAACATATGTTGTGTGTGGTGAAAAGGAGATATAAATTCATTTGGAAGCGTATTTTCTTTCTGCTTGGAAAACCTCATGGTGAGGTGTCAGCCTAGTGTTACTTCCAAAAGGGTGTTCTTTTGAGCCAGTTGTGAGTGTGCTAGTGTCAGTTTGTGACAAAAGGAAATCCATGCAATTTTCCAGAGAGAGAATCAATTTTTCTCCCGAGCTCTTTTCTTCATTGCATGATTCAATACAATGCCTATAATGACAGCTGTTTCCGCTGGGATGGAAGCTGCAAAATCAGTTGAAAAGAACTTGAAACTGTTGACACTCAGTATGGTTTTAAGAACCTTGATTGCCAAGATAGAATACTTAATTATCACATTTTTTTCTCTTTTCATTTGTGAAATGTGTACAATTTTTTCAATTCACACAATGAAATCTGAACAAAAATCAGCCCCTAAGCTGTCCTTTTTTGCTGTTTTGTTTTTTTTTTTAATGTCTGGCTGCAGAGGAGTGTTTGCATTCAGGGGTCAGAGATGGTATTCATTCATCAGCAGTTCAGGAACTGAAATCAAGCTTTTTTATTGGAAAATAAACCACCATAAACATCTCTCTCAGAGCTAAATTAAATGTTGGCTTTATACCTGCTAGCACTAATCTTCCATTCAGTAATCACAAAGATTTTCTGAGAGCTGCTAGTATTTGAATATTTGAATAGTTCTTAATTCTGGCCAAATGGAAAAAACCATTGAGCTCCTTCCCAGAAAAAGATGACTGGCACCCTCAAAGCCAGAGCTCCAGATGTCTGCAATGCCTTGGCAGAGGTTGAGTAATATTGGGGAAATTGTCTCCACAAACTGATGCAAGTAAAGTACTGGGTGTTTTTTTGGATTGAAACCGACTGCTTTGTCAGAATGAGATAGATATTAAAAATATAGGCTTTACCATTTGCAAAAATCAGTTGAATTTTATGAACTTTCAAGTTCATATATGAAAGCTTGGTTCCTCTGTAGCAAAGACTATGATTCTGAATTACTTCTACTACAAAAAGATATAACCCTAATGTTTGATAAAAATATATATTAAAAGATAAAAATAATATAGTATCGGTGAGGCAAGTAGCTAAGAAAGATAGTCACCAGAAAAATGAGATAATGGTTTCAGCAAATTAAGATCAAATTAAGAATTGACCAAGGCAATATTTTAACAGCTTTTCATTAAGCAAATAATCAGGGACACTTAAAAAACAGGGAAGTAGACAAGAAAATATCACCACCATGACAGTTCTGAAGCTTGCCAATAAGTTTCAAAGGAAGCAGAAAAAAGTAACTCAAGGGGCAGAAGGAAAGCTTCTAAATTTCATCTCGTGATGTAGACAAGCTGGTTGAGTTAATACTGCCCTGATGCTGCTTACAGCACCCTGATGAATGCAAAAATAGTTCAGAAATTTGGAAGGTGTTTTATTTAGCGGTTTTTAAGAGCATGCTGAACTAGTACGCAGTACAGAAGGATATGCTGGCAATCACAAGTATGAACCCTCTTGTTTATGAAATAGAAAAATATGCTATAAATAAGTGTCTGAAAAGCTCTGGTCCTTACTATTTAAATGCTTGAGCTGGTCCAGGCAATAAATAAATGAAAAAATAAATAAATATTGTTACTATTTTCCAAGCTGGTGGTAGAATGCTCTCACAGTGTTTCCAGTACTTTATGCTGATGGCTTGGTCATAGACCACAAGTAAAACTTTTCCATGAGCATTTTGGAATTTCCACTTCTGCACAAAATTGCAGTCATCATTAGGACAGGACAAAGAAAAAAAGAGTTTCAAGAAACTTCTACCAAACTCTGGCACCACAAAATTGTTTGAGTCTTCAAGTTATTTTGTTTCCACATACTGTGTCTCCTATAGCACTCCTTAATATGTTATTGTGACTCCAAGAGCACAGCATCACTCATAAGGGGACAACATGAGAACTTCAATCCAGATGGGATCTAGAGCATTCCCAAAAAGAAAGTGTCTGGGGCTGTTCCACAGAAGTCCCAAAGGATCTCAGAAAGTGAGGTACTGGTGGAATGATCAAGGTGGAGTCTGAGTGGGGAGTGGATTGTGGCATGTGAGAAAGACAGGACACCTACAGTGACAGTATGGAAGGTCTTTGTTTCGTGTGCCATCAGAGCTGCTGATGGGGGCTTTGCTCAGACTTCTTGGACAACCAGGGCAGGGAGAGAGAGGCTTTCTCCTTCCACTGGCTTCACCACGCATTTGACTGGCTATACCCAGCTCCCAGGGTGCATGGACAGTACAGAGGAAGCAACAGCCTGTGTGGGCCCCACAGGACTGAGAGGCAACTGCTCCCTGCTCTTGGCACAGCTCCAGCAAGCTTCACCTTCACCATGTACCACGGGCAGCTGAGCTACTGCGCTGCTGGCACTCCCTCTGGACCATCCTGGCAGCTCTGAGCATTGCGGCCTCCATGGCTTCCTCCCTCTCTCTTCTTAGTGTCAGGTAGTATGACATCTTCCAGCACTGGCAGGTTTCAGGGGCTGTCCCTGTAGGATTTTCTTGAGGCAACATCATAGAAGCAGCGGTGGGACGGTGCCCCAAGAGGGCAAATGTTCAGCTCATCCTTGTGTTTGGGGTCAGCTTCAAGCACACCTACACTGTACAAATATCTGTGCATTTGAATGAACATATCTTAGGTGTTTAAAGGGATTTTGCAATTTCTCTAAGTAACCATACACGTTCTCAGCTATGACTGATCTAAATCTGTCATGGTACAAAATAAGCCAGTTTCTGCACATCCTATACCCTGTGATCCAGGAACATAACCAACCACTGTTATCTGGGTTGCTGTCTTGGCATACCTGTTATCATTTGCTTTTTCAGCTTCTTATTTCCAGACTAAACAAACGGAGTTCTCCCAGCTTTTCCACATAAGTCTTATTTTGTGACTGTCTGTTTAATAGAAGACCGCAGACCAGCTTACAGGCTTAACTTTGAAATCCGGGACTAAGCTTCTATTATGTACATACTAGAAATAACAAGGTAATATAAAACATTGCAAGAAAAGTGACAGAAATTTCAGAAGGGAGTTTTATATCTTGATAGCATCTAAAAAGTTCTTATGTGCAAAGGCATTTAGTGCTCTGAATAATTTCAAATGGATGGTGGTGAATATACCAGGGAACTTTGGAACCACCATGTTTACTATTGTAAAAAGTAATCTCTCCTCTCAGATTCCTTTCTCTCTCTAGAGCTCTCCAGACAATTTCAATTGCAGGAAGTAAGGGAAACTTATGTCTGAAAGCAGAAAACTGAAAAGATTTTTACTTTTACACAATCTGTCCCAAAGTTTCCCATATTGCTGCAAGTCTCTTGCTTGGCATTTACAAGAGATGCTTCACACTTTGTGACACAATTGCACTTGTTGCTTCATCAGGGGTTGTGTTTGTCATTGATGCTGTGACTACTGTCAGCAGTTAGTTGTACTGGCATCGTGAAGCATGTACTGTTTCATTGTTCCAATCAGGATGTGTAATTTTACCCAACTGAGGTCACTTTCCTCCCATTTTTTGGACCTTACTCTTGCCCGGAAAGCATGAGCAGCAAACGGCAAGTGTGCCCATTTGGCAAGAGTGGGCAGGAGCCCTCTCAGGGAGCTGTCAGCCAGTGCAGCAGCAGCTGCTGGCAGGGCAGGGCTGGTCCAGCCGAGCCTGCTGGGCGAGTCTTGACCATGGCTCTTGCAATGAAACTGTTCCAATGCACAGCCCAGCATGCGGTGTCTCCAGACGCTTGCCATGGACAGGCTGCTTTCCAGAGCTTGCCAGAGAGCTTTCCCCAGTGTGAGCACAGCCTCTCGCTGAATAGGGGCACTGAGAGGAGCCAAGAGGGGAGCCACTGTCCCCTCCCTCCTCTGTGGCTTGCTCCATTGACAGCTAGCACCAGTGCCACAATGACAGCAAGGAGAGACGGCGTTTGCCCACTGGCCCCAGATCAGCCATGTGGAGGGAGATAAGAAGATCCCCCCAGTGTGACAGAAAGGCATTTTGTAAACCCATCACAGGCTGGGAACAGCAGGATAGTGAGGAGATGCTACTGCCATCTTTCACTGACATATGGTCATGCTAAGCCCTGGAGGGGCTAAGCCTGGGATAACCTCCTACATGCCTTAAGAAACTTGCAAGGGAAAGAGATGTTTGTATCAGAAAACATTGCGAATCTTCTTAACAAGGCTTTCACCTTGTGCCACATTAAAAAGAATATACGGAGGTCTGTGGACTGCTGGGCCAAAGATTCTTCCTGCTCAAGAGTGCCTTGGGGAGCTGAAGGAGAAATCCCTGTTCTCACAGGAAGAAAATCATGTATTTCTCCCACATTGTAAGCGCGTTCCACAGTTAATTCTGTGTTTCTGCAGAGGTCAGGGTGCTAATCTAACATTTCTCTTTCTTAGGCAAGTGGTTGCTACGGGGAGACCTAATTACTTCTACTCCTTCCAGTATACCTTTTACTGTGACAAGGGGTTAAGATGATAGGGAATTGCCTACATTTTTTACTTTCTAACAAGGTTTTTGAGATAAATCTCAAATCTGTAGATAGTAGCATAGTACAGAATAAATAGTAGCTATAGTGCATTAAAAGGCTTGGAAGAGAGGAGTCATTTTGGGGCTACCACACTTCTCTTCATTCCTGATGTACAAGTGCCTGTGCTGAGTGATGTACTCAAGATGTGTTGGATCTACCTACTGTGTACATTTTACAATATTAGTTTTTGCAGGGTGAATCTGATGATTTCAGAACAAATAAATGCTCACCTAGGAAGCAAAATAGGTCCAGAGTTTTTCAGATCCATTTATGTGATATCTGAGACTTTTGGATGTACGGCAGCCTGGATGGAGTTTCTGAATGAGTGCAACCGTATCTCATCTGCCAGCACTATCAAACAGCTGTTTATCTGATAGAAAATCTGTACAACCCATACAAATACTTCCAGAAAAAATTCATTTTTGAAAAATTGATATTATAGGGAAAATTCAAATATATTGTCTCTCTCCTTCTTCATCTTTCCTTTCCTCCCAATAAGATACCTGCAATTTGTCTCTTTTTTTGTTGTTTGCTCCATTTCCCCCTCTCCTTCCTTTGCTCCATCTCTCCTTGAACAATTAACTCTGCTGAAGCCAGCTAGTACATAACGGGACATTGCTCTTTTCAGCATCCTCTGTTGTAGAAGATGCTAGAAATAACACAGGTTTTGAGGTTTTCCTGGTTTGTGGAGCTGTCATTCAAGCAGGTCATGTCGAGGACATCACTAAAACGAAATTCTGAAGCTTTATCAGTCAGTTTTCTTTTTTGCTTGGTTTATCTGATTCATGCACCTCCAAGGACTTTCTCTGCTCAAAATATGCCATCTAGGCCACCAGCATTCTCCCAGCTGTCCATGCCTTACCTTTAAATGACCTCCTTTTCTAATGATTAAATCCATGTGATCTTTCTCTCTTTGTTTTTTACCCAGCCCAGTTTCTGACAGAGCTGGAGACAGGAGGAGGGCACTGCTGACCCTTGACCAGTTTCTGTAACCCAGAACACATCTGGGAAGGAAGAGCAGAGCGATCTCTGGTCCCAGCCACATCTGACATTCCCCTACCTCTCTTGCCTGATTCCTTCCTCCTTCTGCTGCCCTGAATTCCTGGCCCCCTCCTTTACCCTGTAGCTGCTCCCTGACTTTTAATTCCATTTATTATTCTCTGTCTCTGTGCAGTTCCTACTTCTTTCCCAAAGCTGCTGCTGGATATTCATCCAACACCTCCTATCCAGCACGCACATCTTGCACTTTTTTTCACAACCAGCTTATAGTTAGCTGGAAGATTCTGATTACATTTCTTCCATGTACTTAAACCCCCTTCAACAGAGATGTGTTTTAGCGAAATGCCTGCAGACGTTTCTCAAATTTCAGTCAAGAGCAAGGTTCAGATTTACATTGCTTGGGTGTGACATGGAATCAGCAACTAAAGTATGTTCCCTTGAGCAATTAAGTTCATATAACCCCTGGCTCATGGGCAGATACTTGCTGGGATATTCTGCCTGCCAGTGCTCGCTTTAATTCATCTGGTGCCTTACAGCTAAGTATAACTCTCTGCAAAGACTAATCTCTTTCATTTTTTTCCTTCTTTTTCTTTCCTTCCTTTTTTTTTTTTTTTATTTTTTTAATAACAATAAAAGAAAATGCTTTCCTGCGCTTGTTTTTCATGGAAGCAGCAGCTTTGCAGTGAGCATTTAGGAGATCCTGGGTGAGGAGTGAAGCCAGACAGTGTTCCATGGGCAGTTACATAGCAATTCACATGTAGACAGAGCAACAGTATTCATGGTGTTTCGTGGTATTTTCTTCAGAAATTGTACCTTTAGAAACTTTTGCTTTTAGAACCAGATCTGGACCACAAAACCAGTCTTGCATCATGAGAAATTCTAGACAAGACCAGAAAGAGTTTATGGTCTAACATGAAAAAAAAAAAAAAAGAAAGTCAACTTGCAGACGTAAGGAGTTCTCCACCTTAGTTACAACAAAACTGGCAATGTACTATAATAAAGCACTTGAGGGCTCTGGCAGTCACAAAGCAGAAACATAAATGCAGTCCTGCTTTTCTAACATAAGCACTATAAAAACAGTTCTACTGTAATGGGTAAAAGAGTTGTTAGATGAGAGCACCTCTGATTAAGAAATCTTAGACCACATCAGTCAGCCCTATTGTCTCATAACAACTACTTTCAGAAACTCACAACATGGACTGGTTTTGCCAAGCAGGACACTTTAAGATGACCAACCAGTATCACTGCCTTCCCTTTGTGATCTGGGGCTGGGAAAATTGACTTCAAGAGAGACCTCTCTCCTTTTTCTTAATGACTCACAGATGACTTTGCTGGCATTTCCTGCGGTTCCTCCCAGAAGAAGTTTACGAAGTGTTTAGGGTTCAATTATTGCTGAATCAGTGCATCTTCATTCAACAGGAAAAGAGAAATGCACTTCCATTATCATCTTGCACTGCGGTTAATTAAAAACAGCTTTTCAGCTGGTTGCAGCCTGTTTGCCAGTTGTATTTTGTCATATTTTGCAGTGATATCTGAAAGGAGTGGATCTGCTTGTGTGTTTGTACACATATATATACATATTCTGTGGCCTCATTCCCTCATGCCCTATAAGTCATCCAGCCATACATATCCAGGACAACATATCCAGCCATCTCAATGAGATGTGATCTCATTTCTAAAAGAGGTCAGGAAAACCTGGCTGCAAAAGAGCAGGTCCTGATATTATTATTTCACAGTTTATTATTATTATCAGCTGCTTTCAGGAATCCATCTCCAGTATTGTCCTCAAATGGGACTGACTGATTGAGAATATTCTCGAATATTTCATGTTAAATGACAATCCAGAAAGAAAATTAAAACCCCAAATTTTGCACCACATATCTGTTTCAAAGCTGCACTCTGAGGTTTTCTTCAGAAATATCAAACTGCCACAGTGCTGTGGTAGCTTTTTTTCAGAGGTTCTGCATAAGAAAACCCTGCTTATACAGTTCCCCCACTGCCTCCTATCTGGTTTCCTTGATTTTGGATATTTGAAAATGTCTTCTGAAAGTCTAATTACAACTGCAGTAAACATTAAAGACTCTGCAGTTAAATTGCTCACATAGCACTGATTTTGGTTTGGTTTTGTTTTTAATATGAAAACAATAAACATTTCACAGCCAATTATACATACCTTAAATAAAGTTCAGAGCAGAGAAAGACCCTGATCACTGATGCTATTTAACTCCTTTAAGAAGCCAAATCACAGAACTACAGAGGCAGATAAAAAAAGGCTACAATTAATCCACAAAAATGTAGAAAACAAATACTTGGTCAGCCCATCGGTCTAGTATCTGTCCATATCTGTCCATAGTTCATGTCATAGGGTTAAAGGCTTGTTGTTTCTCCAGAGTGCTGGTTTTACACAGGAGACTGTGGTGAAGGTTACTCAAAATGCAGACCCTCCCTTCATAGAAAATCCCACTGACTTTTTCCTGAGAGGGGTTGATCAGCCCCTGTTTGACAGTGGGGAAAACCTTCTCCCATCCAAGCTCATATGATGAAAGGTATGAAGAGCATTTAGGGAGTGGTTTCAAGAATGAAACTGGAAAAGATCAAAAGAACACCATTCGGATTTGTCTTTAGTTGAGGCTTGACTTGGATTCTGCTAAGAAAGCACTTCTTTGATCTAGAATCTTTTATTACTGCAGAGAATAAATGCAAGGAAGAAAATATTCGTTTTAATTATTTTTCTCTGTTCCTCTCCCCTGCCCCAGGAAAGTGAACAATCCAGATGGTGATGTAGTTCTGGAAGTGAAGCTGTGTTCTCTATTTCCAAGTTCCTCTTTTAACCTATATTTCTAGCAACCAGCCACAAAAGCCATAGATTGTAAAAAAAAAAACCTGGGTTTGGGCTTGTGCTAAAATAAAAGACTGATTCTCTAGAAATCCCTGAGGCAAAGGAAACTGTGCCAAGTGTAATTTTACATCCATGCTGATTGTCCTCTTTCTCCAGTCCAGTCATTCATTTGCTCTATCACATGTTCTAAATTGTTAGAACAGTATAAATAACATTTATCAGAATGCTTCTGGCCTGTGACTGTCAATGACTATGTTGGTTTCTCTGGAAGTTTCCAGACTCTTTTTCTTCTCTGTTCCAAAAGACATCACCTATTTCTATTTTTAAAGAGGAACTGAAGTGTTATTCTTGTAATTGCAGAGATTATTACTGTGTCATTCATGCTTCATTTTTCTGCTTATGCAGAATTACCTGGAACTTATCTTTTTGGTCAAGTGTGGCTTTAACTGGGCAGTAAATCTAAATAGGAGCCACCTGATTTTCCAGGGATTTGAGCAACACAAACTTATATTTGAGGCTTATAATGGGGTAGGACTGAGACAGATCCTCTGCTCTACCCACTTTATAAATATGATTTATTAGTAATTTTTTTCCAGTAAAATTTAAACTGCAGATCAGAAGGTGTCCTTTTTTAGTTTTAGCAATTCCAAGAAATTTAATCCATATCCTTTAGCCTCACTGAGACAGAAGACAACTTGCTCTAAAAACAAAGTAACAGATGCATTATGCTTCCACCAGGGGCACAAGGTCATTTTACTTTAAATTACATAAGTGGGGGGAAAAGCAGCTTTTAAAATAAAGCCATATAGGCTTTCTTCTCATACAAGGAATGAGTTGGATAAAAACTCCAGAGAGGAACTTGATTTTCTTTTTTACATCTGGAAGCTCCAGTTGCTCTACAAAACCATGACTTCTTATAATCTTCTGTCCAAATTTTACTTCTTATTTACTTCTCTGCTGTCATTTCTGTGATAGCTGTCACCCTTCAATAATGTGTGATCTTTTCAGGAATAAAGTGGCCTGAAGACTCTTATGAAGTGGGTCCTTTGAGTGATGATCCTTCGTGTCATGTAATTCATGTTCAGATACAAAGTAGCAAATAGGCAAAGGAACAAGAACATTTTATGGTTTTAAGGCATAATGGGAATAAATAACTTCAGCTACTGCCATAGTGGGAGCACAGCGTTCAGGGCAGCTCTATACCAGAGCAGGTAACAAGGTGACAAGGCACATGGGAGAGCAACCATACAGGAACCTCCATTTTTAAAAATATGACTAAAGGGGAGGAGTCTTGACAAATACTTGGTTATAATTCATTCCATTTTGGTCCAGACACTGGCCAATTGTAGTACTCAATTTTCTTCTTATTCTGGTTCTGACAGCCACAGACTCCCTCTGTAAATGCCAAACAGGAACTGTGATGTAACTAATAAAGTCTGAGTCTTCATTCTTTCCGTGCTGTTTATATAGTGGACTTTTGAATAAATTCAATTTAAAATAAAGCTCCATGGATTGATCTTGGCAGTTAATCACAGGATGTGAGCAAGAAGGAAGCTTCTACTTCACATTTCTTTAGTTGCTGACTCCTATTTCCTAACAACTGTTCATCTACTACTGCCAGTGTTATGAAGCAGATCTCTCTGAAGAAAATGTCTCTGTGCAAATTTGGGGGGAAATGGGTTTCTTTTCCTCACCATGATAGTGAGAGACTCACTGTACATAAGAAAACTCTGCTGAAGTCTCTCCAGAGTTAAAAGGGACTCTGCAAAACAATTTACAACTATATTAACCCACGGAATTCTTTCTGGCAGCAGTTTCTAAGAAGGACTCTGAACAAAGTGGAAGGAAACATAAAAAATTTGGGGCAAGTTTTACTCAGTCATATTTGAGTTTAGACTTGCAGATTTTTGTGCTTTTCCAAATAGAGTTTGATGGCATCACTAATGTGTAGCATAACAGGAGACAGAGACCAGCTGTGCTTTGAGAGTTAATCTCATAAACTGCTTCCAGAGAAGGTCACAGTCAGAACCCTGAGGGCTTCGAATCTGTTCAGACTTGAAAGGTATGTCAAGGAGGAATTGACTTTAAACCATCCAATTTTAGCATGCAGTTGGGCTCCAGCACTGTGAATCCCCCAAGCACTCAGCAAAACACCAGAGGTCTCGAATTTTGCCTCTCCAGGAGGATATATGGAATAACCAGAGATACACAACACTTGGTGATTTATTTGACACAGTACCTTCTATGACCTCTGAGATAAAAAGGTGCATTTCCTCTCACAGTCATTTTCCTTGCATTGCAGTACTGAGTACTGCATGCAGGGCTCTGATCTCTTAACTCCTATGTTCTGTGAGTGTTTAAGGCAGAATGTTCCTAAAACTGCTGGACAAAAGTTCACATAGCTTCCACATAATTATTAAAATAAGAGAGAATGGAAGGGAAATTGAAAGTTCATTAGAATAGTATAACGATATTGTAAAAGACCAGTTGTTAATCCAAGATCTAGGATCGTTTTACCCAATAAAGACCTCTGTAGAAATCCAAGGAGGTTTCATTCAGTCCCTCTTTTTACTTGCTTTTAGATTGCTTAGAATTTTAGTAATGGTCACTTAATAACCAAGGTAAAATATCCAGAAGTGCATTCTTTCTAAGGTTGTGATATGCTGCTTATTAACAGCCAGTCCATCTCATTTAAAGCAGAGGAAAACTATTAATAAAAAGATATTTCTCTATGAATCAAAATGAGACACCATTTCATAAGGACTGAGAAATATCTGACTTCCATCACAGTGTGGAATATGACTGGGGAACTGTCCCAGCAAAAAAAACAATTTCTGAATGAGATTTCATTCATTCTTTTATTCATTCCTTTTTAACACCTGAGTTGCCCCCAAACAGAACAAGAAGCCTCATGTGGCGAGTTTGAAAATTTTGTCTTATGCATCATTTCTTTTCACCAAAGAGACCTTGTTCACAAGTTACACAAGTGCTAAGGGGAAAGCACTTTCATTTTGTCTAACTTTCTTTATCTATAAGTGAAGCACCCAAAGTAATCAGATATGTGTTCAACCTTTCTGGTGCATGGAGAGGGTTAGGCTGTTATAAGAAGTGTTTCACTCTATTAATCATACAGACCTATATTAAGAGAATTCAGTGACCATGTTGCTATTTTTTAACTCCTTTCCACAGGCCACAGAAGAAGCCTAGGTGGATTGCTGAGGCTGTTAAGAGTTCTGGATACCCTTTAAAATCTGTCCTTTCCACCATCTTGCCATCCCATCCAGCATGGCAGTTTTAAGCTGTGAGGAATAGTCACAATTTTAACATCAATATCTGCATCCAGGTCCTCCTTCCATTCACATACTGGTTTTTTCCACATGCTGTACCCACTCAGTGACAAGAATCAGGCCTTCACCAATTTGTAAAAGAAAGGCAGTAATTACACTACTGACCTGTCCAGGATTCCCAAACTTTACACATATAGCTAGGGTATACAGTTTAGCTAGGGTGGGGACATTATCTGAATTAGTATTTTTACTTAGGGGATAGTGTGAGGCTGCTGCTTCAGAAACATTTTTCTGTGAAGTTAGTTTATACTTCTCTGTCTTCAGAAAGTGAAAGTCAATGGCATGTTTCTTCTTACAGCTTTCCAGAATATAAGAATTCCATATTTAAGCCCTATTTCAAGACTCTGTTTTATGCTACTCTCCATAATGAAGATAGATTCTTCCAGAATCCTGAAACCTGCTTTGGTATTGGTCTTTGCTTTATTTTAGGGCATTTAAAAAATACCCTAAAACATTTATAGATATTGCAGCCTTTCATTGTTGTCATTAATGGCAGCACACTGGGTTTTAATTTTTCCTCTGTTTCCATGAAAATAACATGTTAAAAATGTTGCCACTTGTGCTGGTCAACTTACTTTATTTTTGTATTTCAACATTTGCAAGCTCAGAAATACTGAGTGGAACTGCATTTATTGAGGTTTTATAATGGTCCTAAGACTTCACAAATTTTCTCCTTATGCTAAAAAGCAAAAAGAGAAATCGCTACATCCCAAAATAATCACTATTTGTAGAGCTGAGGCTTTCACCTCTCATCTGACAAACCCAAGTTGAAGGATCACTTGGGACTAGCCCTGGGACTAGCTCAAAGCTCTGGCATTGCAGTGTGAGCTCTAACTACCAGGCAATTGGGTGTGTGGGGAAGCTCTCTTCGTTTTTCTCTTTCACACCTAATCAGCAATTCTATCCTGAACATAAAAAGGTTTTCTTAATAAATTTGTTTAAATAGCCCATTCCTGTGGGAAGACTCAGTGACAGCAAACAGATATTTTCTGGCCAGAAAAAGTATCTTGTTTGTCAAAGGGGTTTCTGACAGCTATATTAGGGCGAGGAAAGTTAATGCCACTTTTCAAATTAGCTGGGTTTTTCTATTAGGATTAATCATTATATATATCAATTCATACTCTAATGGGTCCCCTCATGACGTCCTTGCAAAATTCCATTTGGGATCCCTAAAGGTAGGATCTGAAATGATCATCAAAGTTATCAAGAATTGCCAGCTTTCATTATATTAATATAAACTTGTAACTCTTGATGGTTTCTGGGAAGCTTCAGTTCTGCACATTTCATATGAAAGTTCCCTTGAGGCATGATCTAAGAATTGTGTGCTATTACTTAAGGTAAGTTTTGGAGATGTTGAAGAAAATAAAATCAAGATACATTTTCACTATGGATAACTATGGAAACAAAAACTCTAAAAGGCAGCATGGACTTTACACCTACATTTATCTTCTTTTTTTTCTTGTTGCAGTCTGTTATGTTTTTTGACCACAAATATTGGCAATTCCAAAGGGTAGGGGGAGGGAAGTGGGATTTAGCAGACTTTTAACAAAGGCCTTTGGCTACATTTTGTTAATAATAGAGACCACAGAGCATTTCACAATATTTATGAAATCCAGACAAGGAAGTTTGAAAGTTTGTGGTAGATGCCATCTAGTCCTCTCTGCTATTTTTCTTATTCAATGAGAACTTTCTTTACCCTTTGACTTCTGTCATAACTCCTTGTATATTTATTCCTATCTGTGTCTAATCCAATAGTGGATGAAATGCCAAGGGTAAGAAGGAGCACCTATATATTGCACTTGTCTACATCTTGCCAGACTCAGAGATGCCTGAGAGTTTATTAATAGCTGTCCCAACCCAGCTCTTAACAGCTTGCCTGAGACACTAAAGAGTTTCTGCTTAAGGTTACATGAAAGTACTTCTTCAGTATAATTCTGAATCTATTTTAGTCATGGAAATTCCAAAAGCATTGCTGTCATTGCATTACACTGATTCTGCCCATACAGTGCTGGTTTGAGTTCCTTGTGAGAAGACCAAATTCCTAACTCTCAAATCCAGCAAACTGTTTTTTTTTTTCCTCCTGTGATCATCTTCGTTGTCCATTGTATTTCTATTATTTTCTTTTCCTGGACACCTGTCTGACATTGTGATGAACACAGAAAGGCATCCAAGTTATGAAGGAATTAAATAATAAATACTTCTTCACCATTTTGGTCTCAGAAAAGTCACAGTAAGCCTGAGAAGATATTGGGCAGAGGAAAGAGAGTTTGGTGGAACAGCATACATTGTAATTTGCCATTGCTTTACACAGTGCCATAAAATACTTATTATAAAGTATTTTATAATACTTTGGAGTTGGGACAAGTACATGTGATATCTAACCACAATCTACAGAACTGCTCTAGAAACCAGAGCTATATTGTGCAGTTAGAGTTCATCGCTTTATAATACACTACTTCAAATCTTGGGATCAAAAGGTAGAGAAAAGTACAAGGATAAAATAAGGAGATGACTAACTTTAAATAAACAGGTAAAACAAGGGAAAACAACACTTCTTTTTCATTACATTAAGCAGTTCAGTGTTTGTCCAGATGCTTTGAATTGATGTTCCTTATTGACTCCTGTCAAACTGTTATCAAAGCACTTTCCTGCTGAGACTATTTTCTTTTCCTTTTCCCCAAGCTAAAATAGGGATTTGTGGTATCTGTTCTTTGTTGAGCTGACTCAGACCAGATTGGTGAGATCGGCTGCCAGGGACTACAAGCAGCAGCAGTGAGGAAGTTGGGAGAAAGGTCCTATCCCTTTTAGCTTTGATAATATGTATTCAGACCTAATGGTTTTTGGCACCAGAAATTCTTGTGTGAGTCTCCTAGAAAGCTCCCAAAGGCCAAGATGGTCAAACTCCACAAAGAAATGGAAGCAAGTTACAAAAGAGGAGAGTAGTACTGCTGTTGAATGGGTCTTGGACCATGCTGTTTGCCTTCAACAGGTTTTCAAAGTGGAAGGAGAGAAAAAAATTAAAATAAATTTGTTCTTTAACTTGGTAAAGTATACATATTTTCTTTTAAAAATTTATATAAATTTTCTTCCCAGGTTTTTAACATTGCTTTAATAAAATGTCTTTCCTGCCCATTTTCCCTCACCTTGTGTCAGGAGACCCTGCAAACTGCTTTACATAGTCCATAGAAAGACAAGTTGCAGGCATGGGGTCTCCCTCCTTTCAGTTTTGAGGCTTTCCCCACTGCCAGGATCCTGACTGTCTTATTCCATTAATTTCATTAATGAAAAGTTAAAGTATCACAACAGGGACAGAATTCTGACAGTGAAATTAATTGGAAGAAGAAAATTATAACCCTCTACAAAAGAAAAGAAAAAAAAACAAACCAAAGAAAATTAAAGGAAAATGAAACAAAAATAACCAGGCTTCTTCCATCATGCCCAGAGTATCTGATGGAAAAAAACTTAAAGGCTGTCTCAGCCAGGCAAGCAGGTCTGAGTGTACTGAGCTGGGCTGGAGATTGTTGAACAGGGAAGTACAAAACATGGCACTTTGCAGGAAAAGCATAATGTAAAGGCATAAAATGAAACAGAGAAGAAGAAGGATGAGACAGGAAATATGCTCCTGCAGTCTCACAAAACTAATAGTCCAGCATTCACCAGAGAGCCCTCTGCAAAGCGCTGCTATGAGCACTCACAACTTTGGGGACACACCCTACACCTCGCCCATGCCCCTACCCACACAGCCAACCCCACAGCCTGTTTGTGATGCAGCTGGGACACCCTGCAAGTGGCCTGAAAGCAGCACTGGGCTGCTCTGAGCATGGGCTGAGAGGTGACATGGGCTCCACAGCTCTGACTCTGCAGCCAGCAGAGTCCTCTCAGCTGGAGCTGCTCCCTGAAATTTCCTCTGCTGAACAGAGAGAACTGAGCAGCTCAGCAGCCCCACTGCACAGTTTATATAACCATACGCCATCAGCTCCTCCACTTCAGATACTGCCTCAGTTTACGTGGCATAGCAGCAATCTGGCTTTGATGGAGACAAATGTGAAGGAATGTGTTCCCTGGGGAGTAATGCAATACACAGACAATGCAAGAAGGAGGCTGTGCTGTTAAATTATCCACATTTCTATTCAGAACATTTTCATTAGTCTTGGAACAAAATTAAAGTTTCCACTCTCATTTGAAGAAGGTTAATCCAGATTTCCATTAGATGTGTCCATATAAAGATGTAATCTCTTTAATGAAATGCTCTGCCCATTCATTTCTTCAGCTTTTCTTTTTTTCTCCTGCATTGAAGATACAACAGACATATGGAAAAGAATGAAAAAGGAAAAAAAAAGGGGAATCAGAAAAACTTCAGACTAAGAGATAAAATTCCTTTCAGTAACAAACTCAGTAAAACACTGGTTAATGTTAAGACATTAAAAGGGAAATTAAAATTATAATTATAAATTACATGACTGTATTAAATCATTATTTTAAATTATTTTTCAACCTTTTTTCAATCTTCTAATGAAGAACTATATTTTCTCTCTTAAAATATTATCCTTTAGGACTTTGAATGCAAATAAAGTAGTTGTTACAATCCTATTTCCTAGTGTAGCAACTGATATTATGGAGCTTATATTGGTATTGTCTGTAACTCAGGAAATCCACTGTTGCATCCTTTTAAAATTTCCAATTGTATATAATTCTTTTTTGTGAATTTGCTAATTTTTTTTCTATTATTCTATTATTCTTCTTTCGATCTCATGCTCATTCTGTTAAAACAGTATGTCTCAGGTAACATATCAACTGAACTATCACTGGTAAAAACAGATGTTTAAAGCCACCTATCACCTGCATTAAATTTGTCCCCTTCCTTAAATGCTTATTAAGATTCCTGAGGCTCCTATTCTTTTGCAGACTTCCTGATTCAGAGACTGAAATATTTAGGTCTTCAATAACTTTCTTAAAGCTTCTTTATTTTCATCAGACATCCTATGTCTCATGACATACATTCCATTTCGCTGACTTCATCTGATGGGATTTCCAATTTCTGGCATATTATTCTTTGCCTCATGACATTTCAATGTTTTCATTAGCTGTTCTGGATTTGGTGCTCTTCTTTCTTGATATAATGCTTTACATACCAGCAGAATTTATCTCTACCCAATCAAACAGAGGTCAGGAAAAAAACAGCACTTCTGTTGGTAAGTGTAGATCAGCATAAGAAAAAGAGAGAAAATATTTCAAGGGAAGTCTGACTAACTAAAAACTCAACCTTTGACAAGTCACCAGTTTGCATGCTATTTGCACAAAATACCATAAGTAAACTGAAAAAACACAATTAGTGACCTTTGAATTCATTGCCTCAGATCCAGAAAATATGCAGAGAATGAAACTCATCTGGGGTATTACAGTTCCTACAGCAAGATTGGATTTGTGCTTCTACTTAGGTTTTGCAACCTAAGTTCCTGTTGTATCTGTTGTTATTAAAGGCATACCTGAGACTTCAGCTGACCTAAGCATAGGGGTGATCACACAACCAGACCACTGAGTATCTGTGACTGTCTTTTTCCCCCTGAAATCAATGGTATCTTTGCCATTAATACGCAGGAGACAGAGGATCAAATCCTGATGTCAGAGTATTTTACTTACTTGGAAATTAAATTCCAGGTACAGATGAGAATAACACTGGTGTCTGCAGTTGTTTCTTGCTGTCTACAAACTGGGTATGGAGGGTAAGCAGGAAGATCATGTGGGCTTTATTCCTTACCAAACCCTTATGTCCACTTCCACAGCTAAACAGAAAGCATTCTTTATACTGCTAAAAGGACACTTTGCTATTTCCAGCTTATTTTTTTCCACATATTCTTTGTTTTCTCCCCGCTCCTGTATTGCTAGCTTTCAAAGGAAGGAATATAATGCTAATGAACAAGTGATATTCTGCTGCCCGGAAGAATACCCCAAAATCCTAACTGGTGTCCATTTCTTCTCCACATATGTTACATCTCGTTCTGTAGTTTCTGCATCTATGAGCTAAATTGATGAGCTTAGTGGCAGTATGAACCAGAACACAACCTGGCTTTAACGCTTTGAACCCAATTTTTGATTACCACACTGAAGAGGAACAGTCCTAAAATCCCTGCCTTCATACATGTCTTTTTTCTTCAGTGTTCCGTTTTAAAAACGGATGACCAAAAGATTTTATCCAGAATTTTAACATTATATGTACATAATGTCTATGTGGATTAGATCTTTAAAATAAAAAATAGAGAAAATTTGAGAGGATTATTCATTTCCTTTATCCAGTGGGAACACAAAATAGCCTCAGCATTCTTGCATTGCAGACAAAAATGTGGACAAAATGTGCATATTGTGAAACTTTCCATCAATTTTAAATAAATGTCAGGTTGTATTATAACCAAAAATTTATGTTCCTATTACTTCACAACTTCCCTGTGTTAACTTGACAGACTACATTACAAAAGCCAATCTATTTGTCAACATTAACAGTTTGCCTTATCTGTTCTTTTTCCCATTTGGATTTCTTCTCTTTTTGGAAACTGATCAATTTCTGACTCAGAAGTTTCCCCAGATTTTCAGATAATTGACCTTAGGGTTTAATCAGGACTGAAAGCAGAAGCAGGTGGGAAGAATCTGCAATTTTGTTTACGAGGACATATTTCCAGAAACCTCGCTTGAACTTGGTGAAAACATTTGCTTTCGTTTTCCTTCCATAAATGGCAGATTTTGTGAGGTTGCCATAAAATATTCTGCTTCATACATTTGACTGCATGCTCTAGCAGCCTATTAGAGATAATGACCGTAATGAGAGTTTGTGTGACAGTTTTTGCTCTTGAATCTGCATCATAAATGTGAGGAGCTGGAGCCAAAAGGAGGTCATCTTCAAACAGTCCGTTGTACCATGTCATGGTAGGAGGGCCTGGAGATGTTCTCCCTGCTTGCCATCAGAAGTCTCACAGTCAAAAAATAGCAAGAATGGCTGATATGAAAACAACAGTAATTCTGATAATAGTGCACCGTTCAAAAATCAGCACAGGCAGAGCTTATCCATAGCCTTTGGTCTCAGACAAAGCAATGTAAGAGTTTGTACCACTTTAAAAAGAAAATTCTTATAGTCCAAGCTAGGTGCTTTGTCTTTACTGTTTCCACCAGAAACACATACTAAAGAACAATTTTCATTGACTTCAATATGGCAAGAAGGTTTCAAAGTTTAAAGTACTGAATAATTAGAACCTACTAAAAAGGTGACTAAGGCTGAGTCTGAAGAAAAAAGTGCATTGTACTTTTTACTCTACACAGTAAAAAATACTGTGGGTTTACCAAAACAGTTGAGGGTAAACTTTGGGTAGTCAAAGGGCTTTAGGTACTTGTATCAATACTGGGCTTTTATAGATATTCGGCTGCTCTTTGTCCATCTACCTAAAACATAAAAATACACAAGATTTAGGAAAATAATTTTTTAAAAAATCACTCACTGCAATGTTGGGGAAGATGAAATAGGAAAGCCTTATAGATATGATTACCTTGCAAAAGATGCTTAAAATATGGAAAGTATAATCGAAATTGAGATGAAAACAAGGTTTGAATTAAAGAGTAACTAAGAAACAATGGTATAGCTGGCTGAAGGTAATCCTCCTTCTTGATAGAACAATACCCTCTGCCTAGGCAGGTCCAAAGGTCAGAACAAACCATGCCTACCTGGTAGAAGATTCCCAAAAGCAGTTTTTTAAGGTTTAAAATATAACCCCGTATGGTAATGTGATGATTCTTCTAGGTTGCATGCAAATATTGTAGAGTTTGTAACTTGTTTCAGATTGGTTAAAGAGAATTAGAATATTCAACAGAGAAGATGATTTATTGTATTGTAAACGGCAAATCGCTCCCTTTTTACTCTCTCTTTTTACCTCTTTCTCTCTCTTTCTCTGGCCTGCTTTGAGCTGCATCTTGCAGCCAGCAGGTCTCTCACACCCACGCTCTTTCACAATAAACTCCCATGCTGTAAACCCATCTTTAGAGATCTCTCACTTCTATTTTACCCTCATAACCAAATCCCACAGAGTTAAATCCTACACTGCAATATCTGTATAAATGATTATTTAAATAGTCTGAAGTATTTTCTTGTATTGGTATATTTTTATATGTTATGTCTCCCCTACAAAATATTTCTCCCAGGGCTATTTACAGAACATCAGATAAAAATGTCCTAAAAATAACTGAAATATGTCCCAAACAGTGGTAGAGATGCCAAAGTAGAACAGATTTCTTCCATCACACTTATATTATGATTACTTAAATATCACTGGCTAATCACTAGTGTTATGAGACATTCCTGCATGAGTCAGTGGGATTATTGTTGAATTAAGCATCATAAAGAACCCAAAAGGTGTTTTGAACTAACAACAAAAAGGAACTGAAAACATCAGTAGACACAAATGAGAGAAAACAAAACTAAAAAAATCCACACCTTTAGAATGTTGCACATATCTTTTATTTCCTGGCTAGAACAAAAGCCTGAACCCTAAAAGACCAAAATATTTGGCTTTATAGGTGTTTTCCATTTGCCCAAAGAACTGCCAGACGAATAGGCAATGATGACCTAATTTATCACTTCATTAGACAGACAGGATCAAAGAATCCTTTCGTGGTTTTCTGAGACGTGAAAAAGAGGTAACTGTGAAAACTAACTCCTGACTTTTCACTATTTTTACAGTTGCTTTTTCTTGTTTTCATTTCTCAAATATGTGCAACTAGGTAAGTGATGAAAATAAAATAACTTTGGTACTTTTACAGTCAGAAAAAAATCTGTACTTTCTTGTTTTCAAAGTACTTGAAAAGGTAGAGGAAAATACTGAGCATGAGAATTTTATATATTTGTTGCTGCTCTTGTTGCTGCCACTATTATTGTTTGCCAGACAGTGAGGTAGGTCTGTGACATTTTCATGAAATGAGACCTCAGGACTAGCAGAAGGACTTTTACACTTGGAAGATAGATTTATTTTCAAAACAAAAATGAACTTTTCCTTTAAAAAAAAAAAATCAAGAGAGAACACAGAAATAGAAGAACATAAATCCTTTCTCTTTCCCATCTACTCTTTCCTTTCATGGCAAGCCTTTTGCTCCACATCTCAGTATGAACAGCTAAGGAACCACTAGTGCTACGATAAATTTTACAGAGTCTTTTTTAGTCCTTAGTAAAGTCTAAAGAAAAGCCTAAGGATGTCCTGATCCTTCTTTGTGTGCATGCTTCCCAAGACATTGCAATTTAATAATTTTTGTCTGACATTTTTTCTGTCCTTATATAGAGTTTGATACTAATGTCTTTGTGATCTTTCTGTTTTGTCCTAGACTTTTATTTCAATTCACAAAATACACTAGAAAGAAGCACTGAAATAGCTGCACAGCATACTACAGTCCCTTTTCAGGGGACACTTCGCACAGCTAATAACCTAGTCCTCTGTGCAAGGGAACTCTGTTGATAAGATGGTTTCCAGGCATAATCTGTCTGGTAGGAGAAAGTAGATGGAAGTGCAGAGATGTTGAAAAATTAAATTAATGCTTCTCAGTCCACAAGTGCCTAATATTATACTTAAGCAAAATAAGTCTAGAGAGGCCTACATCTCTTGTAAGAAATGCTGAAAGCTGGAACATCATAGCTGCTACAGAAGAAATGAAATTTATCTGCTCCATTATTTTGTTCTTCTTTTTTTAACCTGCACTGGGCAGAAGAGTACTGAGCAAGAAAGAGGAGCTGGGACAGGCTGGGCAGAAGTGCCTCTGCACCTCAGCAGGTAAAATGAGCAGGTAACATTGTCTGAAAGGCTTCTCCCCCTTGTTGCTTAATAGCTTCCACCCCTAAGGAATGGCAATGAATTGAAGAAAGTTATTAATTTACCAGCTTATCTTGGAAAAAGATAAAGTAAGATTACTTGTTTTGGAAACATAAATTGCAAGTATGTAAGACTGCTCTCTATATTTACATATATAGGCTGTCATATCTCATGCATACTCTGTTTGGGTCAAAGACTTGCCCAGGATTCTGTCTGAAGATCATGAAAGTCCTGAACTGCTCTTTTTTGAAATTTACATTTAAAACTTACTTTATCTAAGGAAGGAAAGTTATTCCAGTGCACCTCAAACAATGGAAGCACTACTGTTACCTCCTTTATTCACTGGAAAAATACCAAGGAGCATATAGAGCTTTACATAAACACTATTTTATCTTGTCTATGCTTGAAATTACTCAAAAGTCAGGTACTTTCTCTTCACATAATCCTTTGGAGATTAATAATTTATAGACATATACTCAAAATTTAATTCATCCTAAATTTTCTCATTGTTTGCCTTTTTTAACCTTGCATCAGTCTTCTCACCATTAATATATGCACCCTCTCACTATTTGGAAACCAAAAGAGTATTTTTAATAAGTGCAGATAAAAACCTCACAGGAGACAAGAGGCTCTCACTACTCCTGCTCTCCTTTTGGATACATTCACTCTCTGTGCACTTTATGGCTTGGTTTATCAGGCTGCAGGTATGGGATTTCAGTAGTTTTCTCTCTTTTTGGCATGGATTTACTTTATCTCAGCAACTAAACATAAATTGCATTAGACAACTAGAGACCGAGTCTGGATGGTGGGATTGGGTGTAATTGGGTGTACAAAGCCATAGTTCAAGACCTTACTCTGTCTGATTGGTCAAGCCTGTTTTACCACATACCTGCCAAATACTATAATGACCTCCACCCCACACCACAGGCAATTTTAGGATAAATCTCTCTCTGTCTCTCTCTCCCTATTTCTCTGTTTCATATTACTTTTATTAGAAATGCCAACCAATTGAAAAGCATGGAAATATATTCCTTTTTTTCAACTACAAATCCACTTTCCAGAACATTTTACCAATGAAATTTAAATAGTATTATTAGTTTTATTATTAATAACAACAATACCAACAAGTTTAAAAAAACCCAAATAACAAAATCAACCACTGTCAAGACAGGTTAGGAGCTTTTCAATTGCCATTAATGGTAAGAAAGTGAAGGCTTATTTTTAACTGGAGCTTTTACTGAAGCAAGCAATTCTTTTTCTCTTCAACCAAGATGGGAGTGTCAGGAATGTTACTTTTTATTTTTAAAATAAGTCGTCATTTTCACCATCAGCACTCAGATAGGAGCCACACTGATTGCAATACTAGTGGTTGAAAGGTCTGAGCATTTTTGTGGCTTGTTGAATAAATATCAGTAATTCAATTTTGGTGTTCTCAAATTTGTGGAATGTGATATTTGGAAGAGTATAAGAATGGAAAATCATTCCTCTCCAAGAAACAAATGCTTTCAATCTTATAACACTGGATGAAAGAAGGGCTTTTTGGTGTGCTTTACTTTTTCACATAGTAGGACAAGAACAACTAAAGTCTGTGCAACTCTTGACAACAGTAGATAAAAGTGCACTCAGTGATGAAAAGATTTGTTTCTTTTCAATATGCTTATCATACTTAGCTCATCACACTCTGTGCTGTTGTCCAACAGTAGCATTCGTACTGATACTGTAAAATGTTTTCTATGATGGGTTCAAGTGAAACAAGCTCACAAAGTTCCTAATTTGATTTTAATTTTTGAAAGGAAAGAGACAAGGTGGTTTCCAGCCTGACTGTCTTGATTGTCTGTCTCTGCTCAGTGTCTCCAGTTCATACTGCAAAAATCCAGTCCCAGAAGCTAACTCAATACTACGGTATTTATTTTCTGTGTGAACTCTCCAAAGACAAACAAAAGAGATCTTCAAAAATAAAATAAAACACAATTTATAAAAAAAAAAAAAAGAAGCAATATTCAGCCAGAACTTAGTACACAGTTCACACTGTGGAGTCTTCTTTATTTTCTGTTACTAGGTTCCTGTCACATGGAATCACCTCGGCTGCTCTACCTACTGCCAAATGGGACACATTCACAAGGAAGCCACATTTGAAGTAAACAACATCTGGGAGCACTGCATACAGTAACTGTTCTGGTCAGAGGCAGAGTTTCTTCCCTTGGATGATAGCTCTCCCGTGAATGCCAAGAATGCCTGTAGCTGGAAAACTGTTACATGGCCAAAAAATAGGGCGACTAAAATTCTCCTTGGTACTCCTTGAAGGATCCAGGACCCTTGAGACTCTATAAAAACTGAAAGCTACTATTTCTGGAATACTGTCCATAGCATTTGTATCTTTATTACATGGCACTGTCAGAAGTGTTATTTAGGAGGTTTTAGCTTGCTCTAAACTGAATAAAACTGGTGGTCCAAAGGAAAATAAAAAAAGACTGGTTGGATCTGCTATAGTACCTGGATCTGCTAGAGGAATCTAGAGTACTGCCTGCAGTTCTGGTGTCCCCAAGGCAAGAAGGACATGGAACTGTTGGAGAAAGTCCAGAGGTGGGCCAGGAAGGTGAGCAGAGGGCTGGAGCACCTCCCCTGAGATGACTGTTCAGCTTGGAGGAGTTTGAGTGGAGTTCTCATGGCAACCTTGGACAAGACCTTGAGCACCCTGGTCTAGCAGGAGCTGTCTCTGCCCATGGCAGAGGGATTTTGGATTAGATGATCTTTAAGGTCTGTTCTAACTCTTAAATATTCTTTTTCTGTGGTTCCTTGGTGCCACAGTTTCCGCTCCATGCCACCACCTCTGTAAGTGTCATTTCCTACATCTAAAGAGCAACCAGTCTTTGAAGCCACTCCTAAACCTTCACAGCATTCATCCTTGTACTGTCCACATGGCATATTTTCATGTCCTGTTTTTGCAACCTTTTTTCCTGGTGCCAAGAAACAAAAGTGCTGAAGCAAGGAAGAAACAGAAGAAAGTGAAGAGAGGAGCCAGACTTGCAGATGCACACACACAAAAAAAAGTAAATAAAAAAAAGAAATGGGGAAAGGACAGAGAGGGAAAAGAGAAAAAAAGAGTAGAACAGGGAGACCATACTATCAATGAAAAATGTCAGGAAAGATAATAGTAGCAATTAAATGTCCACTAAGGTTTTCACCACTGTTCTCCTGAACAACATTCAGACCTGTTTGGAGCCTAGAGAGTGCAGGAGAGATCCAGGTGGGTTACACCTACTCTCCCACCCACCATATCTTGCTGAAATGGCACTGGGAGCCCTCTCCTGACCCATGGCAGGGCACTAGATCTGTCCCAGGAGTCACACATTCTTCTGTCTGGCCACAAGCAAGCAATGAGCACCCTCTCTCCCCTCCCTGTCCCCACAGGAAGACCAAGGGTGCAGTACTGCTAAGAGAAGATTAGAGAGCTTTTAAATTGCATCTAACACCATTTTTTTTCATCCCTGGATACAACTTTGCTGTGTAAATGTCATGCTGTGAAGACTTAAAAAGATAAAAGTCATGAACTGCCTTTTTTAATTTTTTTAAAAAATATGTAAATTCTTTGCAGAGAAGGGGTCCCTTAACCAGCCACCCAAATAAATGGCTTTCTATTTCAGTACAAGAACCAACAATAAAATAAGTATCTGCCTATTATACAGTCCAGCTGGAGGCTACTGGCAAATAAGAAGTTAAACAAACTCAGAAAGTAGTAAGGCCAGTTATTAAAATACCCCAAACATCCAGATGGTGTGTTGATTTCTATATAGAAATAATTCCAAATGAAATGAATTAAAAGCCTGGTTTTGTGTGTGGTAGAGCTGAAAGGTTTTTAGAAGGATTTTTCTGTAGGAAACACAGAGAAGCAGCCTAGCTAGATGCATGGTTGATGTAATTATGATCTTATGCAGAATTTATATGCAAAACTTCCCTGCCAGGTTCTTTGAGGAAGAATATTAACCTGGCAGAAGATAAATCTAGCAACTGGTCAATCACAAATAGGGAGATGGGTGAGCAAAGAAAATTATGGGTAGTGAAAGAGAAGATGGGAGAAGTCAGGGGTAGGGAGGGATTGTGTAGTTTATAATTGTTAAAAAAACTGGATTCCAAAGATGACAGTGTGCATGGATGCTAGATGGGACTGACTGGGGCAAACACCAGAGGAGAGAAAAACTAGGACATCTTTATAAATTCATCTCAAAACCATTTCTGGTTTTACAACATGTTTTTGTTTAATTGATGCCTTCCTTCTCAGTTTTGTAGTTTTTTCTGCTTCCTTAACTTTAAAATAAACAAGGAGAATAAGTGTTCTCAAACCATGAACAAGATTTTAAGATTTAACCTAGAAGTGGGTCTGTTATGTACCTAAACACATTTACTGAATTCATCTTAATGGAAAGATTATATCACAGGGGCATGGGAAGGAGAAAGGGAGGAACATCCATTCCTACAGGGAAATTGTGGTATCAGGGAATCACCTCTTCCCAGACAATCTTCAAAGACAGCACACACATTCAAATTACAGTCGTTAACACATATGTTCACAAAAAAAAACAGGTATCCCTGAGTTGTCCAGCCCCCTCAGCCCCCGAAGAAAACAAAGAAAATGTGCACAGAATTTCATGCACAGGTTGCACAAAATGACACGTTTCCCTTCACTTGAAAAGGATCTCTGCTTCATACATGCACAAGGGCTGGGAATGGCCTTGCAGCACTGTGAAAGCAATGCAGGAGGAAGCCTGTGCCTCCCTCTGTGGCTGGTTTCACAGAGCCACTCTGGCAGAAAATAATGTGCTAGAGGTAAACACCACAATTATTACTGTAGTAGAAACAGTAACCATGCTGTGGTTTATTTCCATTCCATTGAAATGTCAATAATCAGAATTACATGGCTCTGAGGAGCAAACAGTATCTGTGGTTATCATAGCCTTTACACAGGGGCTTCCTTTGTTCCTTTAATTTTAACAGAAAAGCTCTGGAAGCAGCGCTCCTCTGGCACTCCGGTTCTGCGTGTGAGTACGTGTGCTAATGTGCATGGAACAAAAGGGTGGAGAGGAGCTCTGGGCTGCAGTTACTACTTGGAGTACGCCTGCTTTGTACTCAGTAACCTTCTGCTGTGTCCAAGAACAGCTCGATAAATCACGCCTCTTCCACTGAAACTGTATGCACACATCACTGTACATTTTCAGCAGGGATCCAGATGTAAGCAATTAGGCCACGCTGGGCTATTCTACTGCCTCCCATATATGAGACATGTCTAAATAAGAACAATCCAGCTCCTCCTTAAAAACATGCACAGCTCTTCCCAGACGGGCAGTGGTTAGCCCACGCTGGCAGATCCAGTGAGCACTTTCCAAAGTCATGGTCTAAATAGATGTCTAGACGATGCTCTGACTGCATGTTGGGACAAGGTCCTATTGTCCACCAGATCTCACTTACCTCCTGCTTCACTGATATGAAGAGCTCCAGCTCTGAGGTGCAGGGAGGTTGGATCAGATGACCCAGCATGGTCCCTTCCAACCTCAACCATTCTGTGATTTTGTGAAGCATAATGTGTCCTAGGGGTCAGAGACAACTATTTGGTCTGGGCCCTCCAAGAACTGTGTTCAGGATTGCTCTTGGTCCCTCTTGGACACGAGGTTCACCAGGCGCCTCAGAGGATGCTGTCATTTCCACTTGCTGTCTGTTCTGTGATGAAATTCCAGCAAAAAAAGAAACAGCTAGGGAAAACTGGTATGCTGGAGGGAAAGGTTTAGGCCTTCAGTAGTGTCTAAACAAATGGCAACAAGCCATGTGGATTGAGTTTCATTTCCTCAAGAGATTTCAGACTGTTCTGCATACAATAAACAACTGCCACTGGGGAAGGCAGACATATTTTTCTTTTCTTTTGAGGTATTGTAGATGTTATTCTACGTTCTGTGGTGGAAAAAAAATGTTTCTTGAAGCAACTGGAAGGTTCCCATCAGTGAGATGCAGAGAGAAAAGCTCTAAGCAAGCTATTTGATTGCTCTGAAAAGTCACCAGAGATCGATGGTATTACAGAGAGACACTATAGGAAGGCTTTTTGGCATTAAAAATTACATTCCAGCCCTCTTTCAACTATAACACTGGATTAACTACTGGTTGGTTACTATGATAGCTCAAATATTCTAGTATGGAAATACTTGACAAGTCCACTGGAATGGGCTGCACTGACCCCAAGAGATGACTACAGTAAAGACATTCAAGTCATCCTACATTTCTGTCCCTAGATTTATTTTTGCAGTGTGTAGACACATACTGAATTGTGAAAGGTATAAAATTGTCTATGATAAAGGAGGGTTATTACAAGGAAGTTTGTCACCCTCCAACTTTCTTCAAGCTATGAAAAAATTCCTGAGAAACCACTGGGAAGAGAGGAGCATCCACTTACTGGGTGGTGCAGCTCATAACTGCTCAGTATATGTGGGGCAGGGGGTTACAGCAACCATTTAAATGGATCTAATGTCCTCAGTATTCTGGAAAAGCTATATTTAAGCACTGAAAATTTCATAAACACAAAGAGTATATACACTAATAAAAGTTGTTCCTTTACCTCCCATTGTGTTCACTTCAGCACAGAGTCTGACACACAGTAACATCCTAAATATTTCTGGAGTTCTGACATCTTACGTATACTTTTAAAAATATATATACATAATCATACTTTTTTGCCAGATTGTCGAATGCAGGAAAGCATTTCATTCTTTGAAAGCTGGGGTCCCATGAACAGCTACAGAAGAGAGGTTTGGCTCTGCCTGCTGGCTAATGTGCCACCTGTCAGAAAGTCCTTTCCATTTGTTGTAGATTCCTGGTTGACATGCAGCAATGTCGAGTGCTACAGGGAGAACTCTCTGCATTTCAGCTGTCCCACAGGAATGTCTGGGGCTGTTCCTCAGGAAACACCCTCCTCTAACCTTGCAGGCAGCCAAGGAAGCAGGGAACATGCTCCTGATGGCCAGCACACCCTTAAGAACTGTTCATCTGCAGGACTTACTCTATTTGTTTAGTACTTGTCTGTGAAAAAAAGGCTTCTGGATAATGGTAGATTTAATTTACAGAACCCTTTCCTTCTCTAGACTCCTCTCAGTTCATCTCAGCATGCCACACCACCAGACTACTCAGCAACCCCAGCAATATTTGCTCTTGTTATGCTCTTTCTTGTCTTTTCTCCTTTTTGGCTTGTGCCTCCCTGGATAACAGTCTTATCTTTATCTGTAAAAGGCACAAGCAAATCGTTTCAACTTAATTTCCCTTTCTTGAGAAAGTGCAAGTTACTGATGCTGGGCTTAGAGGGCAAGAGATACAGGCAGCTTCTCACTTTGACCACCATGAGCAAACACTGTTTGCATGTCTGCAGGCAGCAGTAAGAGATGACTTTTAAAACCTCCTCATACTAAGATCATGGCCAAGAGCAGTGTGGGGATATGTTTTCTCTGACTATATCAGTGGACTTTGAACTAGAGAGATAGACCACGTGTCCACGGATATGGAGCACCTACAGCATAACACAGCAATACTATCCCGATTGGCTCTAATCTTGGGACTTTCCCAACATTCATCTGGGGACCAGTAAAGAGATCTCGCCTTCCTGACAGCCATACAGCACACCTTAGTGAAAGTTGTCTTCCTTGGCAGCTACTTCCAGGGCTGTTTCTTTTGTTGCTGGGTTTCTAATTTCACTCCACTTCCCAGCTACCCAGAGTTTTACCTCGCAGTAGTATCTGAGATGGGTTCACCAGTTTTCCATCACAATCTCTCGCTTTCACACAGCCAGTCATTCCCCCTAACCAGACACTCATTTGGAGATACAGGACTATTTGAACCCAAACTTTAGGAGCAAGCTGTGCCAAGAATTTTCCTTAAGATAAACATGACCGCCCCTCAGATCCTGCTAACATCTGTTACAAAAGAACAGAGTTCCTCATGCAGCATGAGAGGACAAGCTTGTATTTCAACTCCTCTGGCAGATGATGGAAATAGGGGTTTTATATGTTGTGGAGGATGTGTTGCTTTTTTCTTGTTTTTCTAATTTCAGCTGCAAACTAATGACTAAAGTGGTAGTCTACAATCTCTTCAAAGCTGAATGAATGGAACGTTTCTCAGAAAGAGTTTATAAAACAGCATCATATTTATCTCATGAAGTTATAATGTAGGTAGTAATTATCAGGAACCTTCCTCTGTCATTCCATGCACAATTCTTTCCAGTCTCTGCTACATGGTATATTAACAATCCCTTTCTATCCAAAGCAGTGGTAAGGCAGGCTTAAAAACAGTGCATTTTTTAAGGCTTTGTGTGACCTTTTCATTCTGTTGGCCTTTCCAGAAAAGGATGATGAATACAGTCTAGCTTGTTTTAAAGTTGCAAGTGGTCAACAATGTTTCTGTGGCATGTGGTGACTACAAAGCCTACTATAAAATACATAGAAGAATGTTTATATGAGAAGTTACAGTGCTGGTAAAACTGGACAGCTGTACCTCTGAAGAAGCCATTTGCAAAGCCACAGCAGGGAAAAAAAAAACACACACTGAATGCAGTTCAAAGCTTTCTGAGACTGCCTTGAGACCCTAACTGCAAGAGCAGGTGTATGCCCATGCTTTTAATTTTTGGGCTGACTCCTGGGCTGCCAACCTGGACACCAAGCAGCTGAGCAGAATGCTGAGGATGTGGCAATGGGGAGAACTACCACAGCTTCCTGCCCAGTGACTCTCAGAACCAGCACATGGTGACTTCTCCCCAGTGCTCACAGCACAGCAGCCTCTGGCCCAGGGACAGGCTGCTCCTGGCCACCAGTCCCCCAGCTGCCTGTGCACCCACATGTTCACTGGAATTGGTGCTTCAACAAACTGAGAAATGCTGGCATTCCTTGGGACACCATGGTTGTGCGGCTCTGGGTTTTAAGTAAGCGTTTTCTCCTCTTTGGATCAACATCCCTCTACACCTCCTTTCAAGACCTGTTTTTGTTTAACCCTGAAATGCAAGGGGAGTTATCTAGGTTATAAAAAAACAAAAACTAACCAAAACCAAAACCAATGAAAAACACAACAAAGGACCCCCTCCCTATTCCATCTTCAGACACTTCTGCAGCTGCAAACGGTGGTAGCTGTAAAGTGCGTTATTTTCCATTCAAAGCCGCAAACTGGCCTGAATTTGCTAAAATGCTGGGTTACTGCACATGAAACCTTCAGCGTGCCTGTGAACTGCCCTGCAGCTCGAGAAGTTCAGGACTGCTCTATTTTCCCCCAGGAGCCCCCCAAATTTGCCGTCAGTGCTGCCAGTGCTGTTGTGAGCCCCAACATCGCCCCTTGGTGGCTGGAGCCGCCCTTCATGTGGCTGGGCCAGGGGCCCCTCCAGCTGCTGCCTCGCACACTGAAAAGCCCTGGCATGTTTACAGAAAGGGGTGGGCTCCCCCTCTCATCCCACCCTCTCCCCTTAAATTCCAGTCTGAGCAGGTCAGACTAAACAGGCTGTGTGTCCTCCAAAACAGACTTTGCCTACACCACCCTGCATCCAAGCCTTAGTCCTGAGTGGCCAGGAACTGCAGCTGATCACACAACTCTCTTATGACATTTTGTCAGCTTTCACTTTGATCTCTGAAAATCAAGGTTATGTGTGAGTCTACCTTCTCTTGCAGGAACACGGTAGAGCAGCTTAGTGCATATGAGTGTGGGGCAAGAGCAGGGATAGAGCAGGGCAAAAGCACCTGCAACACACCTTTGCACCTCCTTACATTCCTGACAGGACCATGCTATACATTAGACCACTTACAGGGGAGCTTTATTCTGATTTTTGCAGCTGAAAAGAACACTCAGCACATAGTCTGTCACCCAGTCCCTACCTGCAGACTGCTAGGAATGTGGATAAGATCTTATTTACCCCACATATCCCTGCCTAGGATCCCATTCTCTCTTCATCTATCCCAGTATGAATTGTCAAGGAACACCACCAGGCAGAATGGTAGAAATACAGAGCACTCAATGACTTGTTCAGGATTCCATTTCTCCATTGAAAACTTTCTCCCTCCCTCCCTCACCCCCGCACCCCCCACTCTCCCAAGAAGCTCATGGCTCCTTTATCGGAATCAGTCAGCACAAACTGCTGGATGACACAAACCAGACGGCCAGCATCCGCTGCAGACTGGGACAAAAGATGGAAGCAAAAGATAATAATGGAGCACAGCTGGCTGATAAGCATGTTTAAATTTTGCAGAGATTAGCTGTGAGAACAGGAAGGAGCTCTTTCTCTCCCTTCTGTTTGTTTAGCTTTCTTTAATTGTTTATTTTTAGGACGAAAAACATGCCCGTGCAGACTTATCGAGCAAGTTAAAGCGAGGCAGAGGGAGAGATTTGTCTCATTAGAAACATGAAAGCCCCATCACAGCCAAAAGTAAACAGAGCTCTCCATTTCGCAGAGCCACGTAGGCTGGCGGAGCTGCGCGGCTGCTGCTGCGCTCAGCGGGGCCGGCGCGG
>JAHLSL010000009.1:3908800-3946441 GCA_025920805.1 Petroica traversi | reverse complement strand
GGGCAGCCCCTGGGTCCGCCTGGCTCCCCTGGCTCCGCGACAGGCAGCGGGAGGGAGAGGGCTGCACAGGCGCCTCCTCGCTCGCCCGGGGGATGGATACGGCTGAGCTGGCGGGTTTCACAGCTCCTCTCGCACGGCAAAACCTTTCCCTTATTTATCTGGGCTGTCAGAGAGTGCGCTCTTAAGTACAGGCTATTCAGCAGCAAAGCTCTGATGAAGTCCGTGAGTGAGTGCCTGTGCCTGGCTTCCACAGATCTAAAAACAACCTCTGGAAAATAAGGCTTTTTGTAAGGAGAGCCAGCAAACAAAACACTTTTGAAGCAACAGTTGCAGTTTAAAGGGTCTGATGATGCTGTCACAGGATGAAATGGAAGTTTTCCGCATGTATCTCACACAGGGGAGACACAGATTGCCACCAGCAACTAAATTGTCCTCATGAAATAAGGTATTTCATTGCCCTTCTTCCCTTGCCTGCCCTAAATCTGAACCCGCCTCCACTGAGTTCCCACACGTGCAAACCTGCAGCCCATTCTGTGGATCCCCACTGGTGTGAAAACTGCAGGATCACACCAGTGGTATTATAACATCTCACTTCTCCCTCCTTTCTGACTGACAGCGCACACAGGAGGTCCTGCATAACACACTTGTACAAAGATTAGACCAGAAACTCTATCCGAGCTTCCTGTTCGCACCTGGTAATGCTATGAATGAAGAAAGAGGCCACAGGGTCAGCTGTGCTCAGAGTATTTCATGCCACCCTGGAGAAGCAGAGCTGTGGTGGAGCCGGGTTTCCTGCAGCTGAGCATCCCCGGGTGCTGCCAGGCAGCCAGAGGTGTGGCATTGTGTCATCACTCTTTGCTGGAACAGCTGGAGCTTGGGCAATCCTCACACCGTATGGAAAATTTTTGGTCCAGGTCTGTAGGACTATTCCTTCACTGGCCCCAAGAGGCTGAGACAAAACCAGACCAGGAGGGTAGTTCTGTGATGCTCCCTTCTTTTCTTATTTTTAAAGTAATACCAGCATGAAATGGAGAACAAAATAGAGCTGTTGAGGTCAAGTGTGCTCTCTCAACATTCATCTTTACTGCGGAGGGTAGAAAAGCTTTTCTCTGCTTTTCAGAATATTTTAAGAGACCATTACACTAATATGTGGACAAAGAAAGTACAACTGACAGAAACAATGTGCTTCTTGTGTTCTGAGTGCTGTGACTTGCTCATATGAGCATCCCTTTGGACACCTCCACAGGCTTATTTGCAAGAGTGCCAGTGCAGAAAGCAGCTGTACTCACAAAGCTTGTCACTCGTGTTGCAGCCTGACAAGCCCCCGACTCAGCTGAACACCAACCTGCTGCTTCTCCCATGGCTCTCCTTGCTGCTATCACTGTTTCACAAACATCCATGAAAAAAAAAGGCCTTTCTTTTTCTGATTAAAAAATCCCACCAAACCCTCCAGAAGGTGATTAATACCTCTGAAAAGCCTGTAGTTTACTCCAGAAGTCCCTTCAACGCAATGATAGGAACTTATATCAATCCCAGAGGCACTGCAGCCTCTGGAGGGCTGTTCTGCTCAGGCTTCACAGCCATGCCTGTGGGTGGGAATGCAGGGGGTGTCTGGATGGGGATCCATGGGGTGTCCGAGTGGGAGTGCATGGGGGACCAGGGGTACTCTGGCTAATGCCAGCAGGCCCCAACAATGCACAAGTGCCTGGACACTGCCAGCACTGCAGAAATGCAGCACACGCCTTCTTTGCCTTTGATTGCAGAAACAAATTGATTTATTTCAACAGGCAAAGCAACTGAAGCCTCCTAGGTAATTTTAATCAGCAGTAAAACACAGTGTTTGCCCTGAAAAGCTTCCTGTCTAATTATACATATTACTCCAAAATTATTACAAAGCATTTTTTTTGCTGTCTGGGTTCATAAATGACAAGTATTTTAATAATCATCTGAAGTGCATATCAAAGATTTAAAATGCCAAAAGGAATTTCAGATGCTTTGTAAATTACTATTTTCTGTAAAATCATGCTTTTATGACAGCTCATGTAAGACAGAAATACAAATGCACTGTATACATAATTTGAAGGCCTGCATATTCCCAGTGTTTTTTCTACATTTAAAAGATAAAACAGGATTAATCAAATACACACACTCGTGGTTCTTGAGTGCTTTTCTGCAGTCTCAGAATCCAGAATATATCAATTGGCTAGCATGGACTGACCTTATTCTTTTCCAGTAGTGGGACTGGGATGGAAGGAGCCTATTTGTGGTGCCAAAGGTGAAGGATAGGTATTGATGCAGGAAAACAAAGCTTGGCTTAAAAGAAGAAAAGCCCCAACATGGCTGCTGTGAGACCTGGTTTATTGCCTTCATACAATGAGTGCTTCCATATAGAAGATACAGCAATAAACAGCAATAAAAAAGCTCTGCACCCTGGCATGTGAGAAACAAATAACTGGACTAAGCAGATAATGAGGTTCAATGCCTAATAATTGTAATATTTTTCACTGTTTTAAAATAGGTCACCTCTTTCCTCTCACTCTGAATCGATTTTTCCTCTGTGCTGACTGCCAAGCATGTGACTCCTCAACGCTGCAAAAAAAGAAAGCAGAAGCAGACCCTTGGGGTATAGAGATATTACAGCAGCCACGCAACGCATTTCTGCATTCAGAAAAGCTTTAGCATCGGGTCAGGCAACAGCTACTAAGCAAGGACATATGAATTTTTTTTTTATGTTGTCAGAAGAAAATGGGGAACTGATAAGAAACACCTGTGGAAATGCAAAGCCATCTCAGAACCCAGGGTTTGTTTAGATGATAAAGAGATAAAATCTGAAGGCATGTATTGCAAGGGAAGATAATCTTTAACAGAATGTCTGTTCTGAAGGGAAAAAAAAGAAAGAAAGAAGTGGTATGTTTCAGGTAATTGGCTTTCTGTGCAAAGAAAGGTCCTTGAGGATCATAAGGCAACATTGGTGCAATATGTAAAGCTGTATGAGCTGCATGGATGCTGTTCATTCATTTTTCTTCATGGAAACATGATGCCATTTACATTTTATTTGCATCTTGTAAATATTTTCTTAGAACCCCGGCAGGACACTGGGAAGCATAAAGGACACATTACCAGCTGAACATATATAACCAGAGTTTTCTCTTTGCTTGCAGCTCAGCCTGTTCCATGTGCTCTGATTTAAAGCCCTGTAATACACTTACCACATAGGAATTCCGTTTAGCTGCATTTAACATTTTTGAGGGAAGGTTTGTCAGATCATTTGTTTTACTTAATGCATACGTATTTTCATGCCTTTGTCCTGCTTGATGTGAAATAAGCATTTTTTAACGGAAGTCGATCTCGATATTTCTTTTCATAATTTGGAAAGGATGCAGTATTTAAATACTGAGAAATGTGCAGTACAGTGTGGATTTAATGGAAACATTGCCACGATTCTACACTTATGTTGTGGCATTAAATCAGTCAGAAGACAGAGGCAAACTGCCAGTGTGTGCAATGCCCAGAGGAGGAGGCAGTTCCAGTAATAATTTTAGAGACTGTAAAGTGACTCTAAAATGGAAATATCAGCAGCAGCTCTAGGAGGGCTCAGCTGCACAAGATGCACAAGCGCATGCCCAGTTTTAGACACACAAGTAGCTCCAAAATCAATGAGACCACCCACAGGTTTACAATCCTTTGAAGAACTGAGCCCTTAATTGCGCAGAAACTGCTGCAAAAAGACATCAAGTTTCCTTTGTTTTACTTATTATTAAAAGGAGCTTTGCCAACATAAAACACTGGAGGAGCCCAACCCAAACCAAATGGATAAAGTGAGGAGCCAAAGCAGCCTTGCAGAAGGGCTGCATTTTGCTACAATTCTGTTTCAGCTCAGGATGAGTTGCTCCTCCTGCTGTGGTCCACAATCAGCAACACTTTAGACAGCACCACCAAACTACAATTGCTTCCACCTTTGGATTATGAACAATTGACCAGTTCAGAAGGTTTGGTGATAATTTTCTTTGTACACAAAGTCCTACTCAGCAAAGTCCTACTCAACAAAGTCCTACTCTGTTAGAAAAGAATACTATTTCTGCAGCAAATCTCTTTAAGACCTACTTGGGATGCCAAGCTTCTTTGTCTGCCAGGGCATTTCTACAGCTCCACAAACTCTGTTACAATGAGGCACATGAACTTTAACCAGCCGATCCTTTTGCAGTGTACGAGGCAGGGAAGTGTTAATATCTCTGCTCTGCAGAGACAACTGATCTGCAAGGGGTCAGAAACCTCAGCTGCAGAAAATCCGGAAAGCTAAGCTAACTTTATTGGAGCTGTGCTGATTTATACCAGCTGAACATATGGCCTCAGAAGATTAAGCAGTCTGTGTGAGAAATGTGTGGCACATCTGGGACACTCCAGGGCCTGAGTCACAAGATCATCCTTCCTGCCCGTAACAATTGCAAACATGCCTCTGCTATGAAGGAGCCTCTGCGAACATTTTTGTTACCCTCCTGGCAAAGCAATAATGAAATTGTTTGAATGACTGAGCCCAGGGAAATTCAGGGTTAGCTTTGGATTTTGTTAATGAAATCACTTTCTCTGATTACTTTGTGCATTACACGGTTTTATACAGGTAAGCTGAAACTATATAAAATATTGGATTACTGTACTTGCAGTCATATTCTGAACAGAGACATAGCAGAAGGAGTTTGCAGTCCAGCATGGAGGAAGAGTCTGTCAAAATCTTACAGAATAGGATCTAGGTTTCCCTTTTGCCTCAATCTGTGCCATACTGGATATGAATAGCTGAGGACCAAAGCGTCACTGCAGAGATGTTTCCCTGTCTGTGCTTTTTTTACCATCAAGCATTTATGTCAAGGTAATGGCATACACATATTTCCTCTACTATCTTTTGCCCAGGCAACAGGGAATTTCTGGAATTATAAAAGATCAAAATAAAGTCACATATATGCTTTGATAGGCTACTAAAGCATGATAATTTTGTAACTGGGATTTACAAAATTTTAGCCACAGCAATATTTGGTTAGTCATTGGTCCAGAACAGAAAATTAAAAAAAAAAATTTAAAAAAAATTATCAAGACCCAAACCAAATAGGATAAAATAAATAAATAAATTAAAAAATTGGAGCAAAGTCTGCACAGTTTGGGGGGGGAAAGTGAAGCTTTTTACCTGCAGGCTTTGATTGATTTTTGGGCTACTGTGATACTCCAGGTTTGGCTTCAAAATTATACAATGTAAACTATTCGAAACATTCATATTACGGTGATAATTTCAGATAATGGTGCTGTTGAGAAAGGTAATGGCACTCCTCAGTCAAAAGCACAGAACAATACAATGAAAACTCATTTAAAACTTGATTTATTACTGCAATAGTTAGTAAAAGGTTTCAGGTTGAGGGGATCAGTATTGCAAATGACATGAAACAGCGACTGAAGAATAAGCAACGCTGCACAGCATTTGTAATTACTAAGGGGGAAAGTAAAATTGAACTGGATTTAAACTAAGAATGAAAAAAGAAAAGGGGAAAAAAAAAAAGGAGAGAAAAATAAAGAAAAAATTAACAAATACACACCCTAGTCTGGAAAACTAAGGAAAAAGGTAATCAAATTACTCCAGAAGTTAAGAAACACAAAACCACTTCACCAGTTTTAAGAAAAATATGACACACAGCAAAACTTTTAGAGGGTTAATCACATTCTGCAAGCTAAATTTATCCTAACCTTACAAGTGTTTATTTTAGAAGGGTTTATTTTTTAACACACTTTGTTAAGCTACCTGATGAAAAGGGGTAAACATTGTGACCCTCAATAACGCAGGGAAAAATAGAGAAAAATTTGCTTAGCATCCATTTTCTGCCTGTTATTCAACAACGAAGCAACATCTGTAAGCAGTTTCTCGAGTGCTCTGTGTAACCCAGCACCACCACCTGCTGTTTGGGAAGGAAGACTCCATTCCCCTTGTCTTACATGTTAAATCCCCAGTACCATGCAGCCAAAGAGAAAGCATTAAACATTGGAAGATGAGAAGGAGGATAAAGAAACAACACAGAAAAAAAAAAAAAAAAAAGCAAGCAAACTCCCACCACCCACAGCAGTGTGTGGGAGAGGCAGCTCTGCCCATACAAACCACGAGGCAGTCCTTCCTCAGAAACGGGGTGAAAAAGCTTGGCTGGTCACGACAGCCATAACAGCAGGCTCTTCTGCTCTTTGCAAGGGCTGCCTACAAAATCTTTATAGACTTTGGCACTGCATATGACTTGCCTCAAATGTGCTGCCTGTCTTCCCCCAGACCTCAAGCTTATTGGAAAAAGAGATTCTGTTGGCTGCATTTTGGCTCTTCTGGCCATGGGGGGGGCTGCTGAAGTTCCCTTGCATGCTGCTTTCTTGGTGATGGACAGCTGTATACAGGCCTCCCAGGTTTATACATATGGAACACAGTAAGGTCCAAAGCTTTTCCTTCAGAAAACCTAGTGAGAAAGTCCCTCATCCCTTCCAATCAGTGTCATGGAAAAGCAAGCCTGTGTCATTTCCTTTTAATTAGTAATGGACCAAAAAGAAAGAAAAATGTAGCTAAGCATGCCAAAAGAAGATATTCAATACCTATCTGCTTCCTGTATCCAAAAATTTAGCTAAAAGCCATGTCAGCCACACCTGAGAATTTGACCCGAATCTGCACTGCAGGAATAACTGCATTACAACCAACGGGAACAACTTCAGGGGAGCATGGCTCCATTCACACTGTTAAATGACAGCCCAAAAGCTGCTTGATTTTTTTTCACCAGCATTCCCTTTATACAGGTAAATCTCCAGCTTAGTCTATCTGCATATCTACTTCTTCCCAGGACCAGTGCTCTGTCCTTTATCTTGTGCAGACATGAGTGGAGTGTGTTCAAAAGGGCATGTCACTGATTACTGGCAAACAGTGTAATTCTTAACAGATAGTGAAGGATCCCCCAGCTGCTAATCAGTGCTGGCAATGATCTGTGATGTTAAGCATGTGCATTTCTGCAGTACAAGGCTTGTGAAGCTCCAGGGTCTGGCTGTAGTGTCCAAAATTCTCTTTTACCCCAAAGACAAAAGGGTTTGGGTGGATGAGGGGGGTGTGTGTGTGTACTGGTTTTTGTTGTGTTTTTGTTGCTGTTTCCTTGCCTCAGAATGAGAATTAATTCATGCTTTAAGGCTGTTCTTTCTGCATTGTCTATTTCCATTCAGCTCTTAAGCTGAGGTGAGGAGGTTTTAGTTTATTTGCATGCCCAGGGCACACCTGGGAGTTGTAGAATTAAGCTTATTATCAGGTTGATGCAGGTTACATTTTTACCCTCCCCTGGTCTGGAATCCCTGAAGAGTTGCATGAAGCACAGTGCAGCCTGATTACCTCAAAACATCCCGACCTTGGAGGTTTCAGTTTGCAATTTCTGCCACCCCTTATTTCCCTGCTTGCTTAAATCATTGAAAGAGCTCATAGTAATTTTAAAACTAGAGGGGTTTTTTATTGTTTGTTTGTTTGATTGATTGGTTGGTTGGTTGGGTTTTTTATACCAAATGGAAGAAATATATCTTCTTCATTAACAGAACTGAAGGTACTTGAAGTTGTAGCTGGACCAAGTGTGTGGTACTGGAGCTGGGGGAGCAGGCACACAGGACACTGCCTGCCCCACCACTGCAGAGCTCAGCCAGAAACCTCGACAAGACACAGAAGCAAGTATCAGACACATGGGCTGGAGTCTCATTTTCAGCCTTTTCTCTGAAGCAAGGAGGCACTGTGAATGTAGTCTGCCACAGCAGCCACTGGAGGCTTTATAGCCACTTGATAGCTGGGATTGCTTCCCTCAAACACTGATTCACAAACACCTGAGCCAACGTTCACCTTCACTAACTCCAGGGACTTCTAGAAAGTGATCAGTTTTTAAGTACTAACTTGTTTCTTTTGGCTGAAAAAGAGCTGAAGGGAATTGCTTCAAAGAGTAGGTGCCCCTGTGTGTGCTTCTGTTCAAGTGCCCTGGGGTTGTAGGCTACATCATTACTGGCATCTCAAATGACTACAGGATCAGAGAGAACAAATAGGTGTTGAAATTGTCATGTGTGTAAAATGAATACAAAACTAATACCTAAAAATATCTGAATTTTTAGTAAGAGCTAAATGAATGCAGCAGAAGTCTGAAATATTTCCTAGAATTATCCTTATCCTAGCAGTGGATTTTTTTAGTGGAAAAGCAGCAACATAACTTAGAAAATACAGACAACTAAAAAATCTGACAAACCTCTGAAATGACATAATACAGCACTGAACTTATCAGTGACTTTTAATCTGGATTTGCTGGGAATTCCCCTTTTGACATGTTTAAGATTTCTTAAAAAACAGGTAATTTTTTTACTTCAAATATGCAAACTGTCAATTGCCTAACATGGACCATAAACATAGCAGAGTTCTTACTTCACTGAGCAATTAAAAGACTGAGGTGTTTTCATTTTTGTTACCTCAAGGAGACTCTGAGTATAGAGATTTTTAAAAACACTATTTCTAAATATTCTGAAATAATTCTAGTGTTCTCCTACTGTTTTCCCTGTGATATACTATATTTATTTAAATTGTTTATTATTGACTCAGCAGAGGTCAAAAGCTAAGACCTATCCATCCTTTCTACCTAGAGGAAATTCTACTCTGATGTCCCTATGTTCTCTCAATCCCCTTTTCAATTTAGTTTTAATAATAGCAGACTTCCTGAGAGCCTTGCAGGCATCTAAGTGCACATACCCCAACACTCTCCAGATTTATCTGGTTATTCGCTAACCATGCAAGAGGATGATGGCTCTCAACATTACAACCGCCACAGAGAAAGTCCAATGGCATAGACTGAAAAGAAGTACTTAAGTGAAAAAAAGATTATAATGTGATCAGAAGTTGGTAATTAATTCCTGATTACTTAAATCTAGGGCAAACGGACCTTACAGGCCCTTATATCTTCCATACTATATAGAGTACACTTTTATTTCAGAGATCAATCTAAGTGAGATTTTCTAGTTTCGGATATGTCTCTTGCCTCATTAAATCCTTCTCCTTTTGTCAAGCCTGAGCTCTTTCAGAGATGAGTGCAAATTCTAAGGTACTCCAGTGAGCAAATACTCTGCCAAGTTCAAGTTTTCCAGTATAATCATGTTACCAAAAGCCACTTTCTTAATGCCCTCCTTAGTAATTTGATTGTGTCTGAGATCAAGTTTTTTCTAGCTCTGACAACTCACTGAAGCCATTAGTAGAAATTACTAATATTTTACTGGATGCTAAATATAATACCTTAAGGATAAGGGGGAGAGTAGAGGGGATGAATGCTCCTCAGTTGACAGAAGTTCATCTTCACCATGTGCAGAGATGCTATGGAGTCAAACTCCTCTCTGGGGAAGGGTTGGTGGGTTATCCTGCTGCTGGGTAGGCTCAGTGCCTCCAGACTCCTGTGCTGAGTCAAAGCCAGCTCCATGAGGGGTCAGGTGCCCCAGTTCCACCAGCTCACATCTGCTGGAGTGCTCCTAAGATTATTGTCAGCCTCGTGAAGACACATGAGCCTTTGCAAGCCTTCGTAGGCTTCTTTTATAACTCCATCCCTGAGTTTCTTGTTCGTCAGAACTGAGAAATCTGACAACAAACATAGCTTCAGAAGACCCAGCTGAATGAAATTTATCCTGTTTTTCATAAGTTGTAAACATCTAATATTAAAGGGAATTCCTTCAGGGTCATTTGACAATCTTTTGCCAGAGAATTAAGACACTCTGTAAATGAGAACAGTGAAACTACCACTGCTTTCAGCCAAAGATTTTAAAAGCACTTCCTATATCAATTCCTTTCTAATACTCTGTATTAGTTATGTTGCTGTAATAATAGCTGTAATAGATACATTGTCATTTACTTCTCTGTATATGTATTTGAATATAAAATTGTTAGTGTTTACGGTTAGATCCCTAGTCCTCTGTCCTCAACATCTTTTATAAACTAAGTTCTCTAGGGTTGCGTAATTTGTTTTTATCTTGAGCTCCTTTTCTTGTTTGAGTGTCTGTGATACGTACTCTGAAACCAGTATCCCTCTCTAATACATTTTTTGAGCATCTGTTTTCTACATTTTCACAATTTTTTTCAAGAAAGGGTAAAATAATAACTCATGCTTTTATGTATGCTGATGCACAATTTGCTCATTTGGTAATCCCATGTATGTGATGAATAACCACAAAGGAACTTTATATTAATGTCCCTCTAAGTATTTATATCCTACAAGTGAGTCATTATTCGCCTATGACTTTCCAGCATACATCATCATGTATAGCCACATACCTTATGATAATTATTTTCAAACAGCTTATTCTCTGAATGTAGCTAGACAACTTCAGCTGGAGGACTCAACTGCCAGAGCAGGCACTCTGGAGGGCAAAAGTCATCCTCAAAACAGGCTGTTGATCTGATCATCTCATCTTCCACATCCATACAGCATTATTGCTTTTTAAAAACATATTATTCTTCTGCCTTTCACACCCTTTGCTAGATTTCTGCTTGTTTATCAGCTTCTTATTTTTACTTTTTGCTATTTTAGGAGTTTTAATAGACCATAGAGCCTTTTCTTTTGCATTTTTTGCTAATTCTTCATTTTTCTTCCATTTACTAGAAGGAATATTAATGACCCTTCTCCTGACACTTTCTGGACAAACACTGCAGCACTCTGGCCTGAAAGAACATGCACCCTTTTTTGATTTGTGACTTGTATTTCTGCCAGCTGGAAGGTGCCCCTGCCTGCCCGTAGAGATGCTGGGAAAGATGGCCTGCAGGGCTGTCCCAAGATGTCACTAGTGATGCTCCCACCCAAGGGACTGGCCTTGATCTCTGCAGGGGACACCTCTGAGGTGCAACAACAAACAAAAAATCACTCATCTACACACAGGTTTTACCTTTCTCCAGTTGCTGACTCAACTGTGAACTTCAAGACTGAGTTAGTGCTAATATGTTTCAATGGCAAAACAGTATTTTTAAACTTCTTATTGAACTTATGAGCTAATTTGATTGTTTTCACCACAATTGTTTCCTGTTTCATGGTTTTCCCTGCTCCTCAAGCATTTATTTCTGTTAAGGTAGACAAAAATATTACAAATGAATACGTAAAATCAAAAACTACACAGTCTATTAGCATAGAAGTCGGTTGATAAAATTTTTAAATTACATAAATTCAGAAAACCTTGATTGTGCTGTACTGGGATCCTAGAAGCCTCCTCCCCTGGTGGGAGCCCTGTCAGAGTTTCTTTGCCTCATCCAGCTGCTGATATTTTTATGAAAATTTAAGAATTTGGAATGCAGTTCTCAATCAAATTCGAAAGAACTTGGGCAATGGAACTAGGACAGATAGGACTATGACTGAGTAATCTTAGTTTGGTTTCTTTCTTAAACAGGGTGACAGTAGGATGAAAGTAACTTTAAAATAGTGTGTGTTATTATTAGTTTATGTAGTGCACCATAGGAGAAGTTTCCATCCTTTTAGAAATATCTGAATTTTCCAAGGCAAGACCTCACAAACGAGATTAAAGTAAAACTCTGGATTTCTATAGCAAGTCAAATATTTTGAATCTAAAATCAATGGAGAAAATTAAATATCTTTAAAGAATTTATTTATCCCATTTAAAAATAAATAGATTAAGCACAGGACTTCCAACCACAAGCAAAACTAACTGCAAAACTTCAAATTTCCCTACCATAGTTTTATTTTGCAAACTCTCTCCCTTAAATTCAACAAAGGTATGGTCAGGCTTTCTCACACTCTAGAAGTTAAATTACTTCTAAGGAAACACATACTATTAACAGACTATGAAAAAAAATCCCCACTTTTCAATTAATGAAAATTAAAATTCTCTTTTAGAAGTAAGAGGAAGGGTTATTTTGTTAACAAGTGTGACAATCAGACGAATTTTCACTGAAATTTTTCATTCTTTTAATCTAAGATATATATTTCTGGCTGTACAGTAACTGTCTAATGATTATGTGAAATAGATTTCCTACCACTACATTTTTGTATAGATTGAGGATGGTTTTGCAGTGAAAGCAGAGGCTGGGGAATCATCCCAGGGTGCTCTCTGCAGCTCACTCCTGGAGCAATAACTCCACAAATACACATAGGCACCACCTCAGACCCAGAGGTATCAGTGAGGTTGGATAGAGGTGACAGAGCCAAACCAGGGGTCAAAGTACTTGATTTTTATCCCTAAACCAGAGATATAACCATCATGTTGGCCATTTTTACAGCTTAATTCTCTAGTACTTGCAAACTGTTCCGGGATCCCTGACCTGAAGGTCTGTACTAGTGCTTTGATTTCTAACCTGTCTCTGCACAGATGGCCACTGAATTAAACGAACAAACAAAAAAATAAAGGAAAGAACAAAGTCTTTATCCATAGCACCTCTACTAACCACCCCCCCTAACGTTTTATTGATTGACTGAAATATTTAGAAAGCAATTATATGACTACCTTAACAGTTTTGGGTTTAAAGAGGTAAGATTAAAATCCAGCAATCATTTTCCTCCTGAATGCTTGAAACAGGAAGGATTGCTTCAAGGCTTTGCATTACAATTATTCCACTGTGAATTATTTTTATAATTATTTCCACTCCAACTATGTGCTGACATTTACATATTATGTTATAGGTTTCAGCATGTTCCCAGCTCTGACTGTGTTTTGCACTGTAGGCTAAATTCTTGTTTTATTACTGGTGTTATTTTTCTAATGTGTCTCTCTGAACTGCTCGCATGGAAAACATTCTGGCCTGATGATATGCTTTGCTGGGATTACAACTGGGTCAATTAATAATGGTCAGTGATCAGAAGCACCTCTCAGCTAGGTTACATAGTTTAATATGACAGCCTAATTCTTTTGTCTTCTTTGACAAGTCACCTTTCCCTAGAATGACATAGTTCATGAGAATGACTGAATGGCTTAAGCATCTTTTTTTTCTGGGAGCAGACTCAAAAGGATCAGTCTGGTGAGAAATACTTAGTTGATATGATCACATATGAGTAATAGACATTGAGTAAAAAAGAGGTTATAAAAAAACCCAAACATTTTTTCTGTACCATCAAGTACTGTGTCCAGTTTTGAGTCCCGAATTACAAGAGGGACACTGAGATGCTGGGGCATATCCAGAGAAAGTCAGAAAAGCAGGGGAAGGCAACCAGCAACAGGACAAGAGGAAACGGCCTCAAGCTGCACCAGGGGAGGTTCAGGTTGGACATCAAGAAGAATTTCTTCCCAGAAAGGTTGTTAAGCATTGCTGTGGGCTGCCCAGGAAGGAGGTGGAGTCACCATTTCTGGAAGTGGGCACTTAGTGCTATGGTTTAGTTGATATAGTGGTATTTGGTCAAAGTTGGAACCAATGATCTTGGACATCCTGTCCAACCTTAATGATTCTATGACTCTATGATTTATAAAAAGAGTTCAGCCAAGACTAAGTAGCTGAACGTTGCAACCAAGGAAGTTTCAAGGAAAAATGCAATGCCTATTGATGTCAGAAGTAAATTAAATACTACAACATCGTATCAGCTATTGCAGCTTTTGCCACAGTAAGTGTCTTACTGTGGTTGGATGTTTTCCTAAAAGGCATAATATATTTCATGCAGGATTTTATGTGGAAGTCCCATTGCTCATGGAGTACAGGAATTCAGGGAAGACGTTCATATTTCTGTCCTTAGAATCTTGATTGTATGATCCTGGACTACAAAGTTCCTTGGAAGCAATTGCCCATTGGTACAGACAAGAGACAGACAAGAGTCATTCCATATAAACTACATCTGATCTGCTCTGTTTTTCTGACACTGGGATATCACCATGTCCATTTGCAATAGCTTTTAAGTAGTGTTTTTCCCATTTTTATCAGTGATGGATGGAACTAATTTCCGCTAACTCTTAATTTGTTTAGTAATCAAGCATAAAAGTATGGGGGCTTTTCCTACTTAAGGTGATATTCATCTTCAGACAGAGATACTGAAATTTAAGTCTGTAAACACCTGCATGTGAGCTGGAATTATCCTTAAAAGCTTTCCATCCTAATGTCTATTATTTCCAGGAAAGTGAGACTCTGCTTTATGTTCTAGGCTTCTCCTGTGCATATTTTACAAAAGATGAGTGGAAACTACTCAGGCTGACAACAGCAATACAGAGATCAACCAAATGGCTGATGATCCTAGGACGACATTTTTACTGCCTGGTATCCTCATTAAGGTTGATCACACATCTGGATTAAGCAATACTACTTTCCTCTGGTACCTAAAAAGGTGCTGACTTAGAAGTGGACCAGAGTTACACAGAGGGTCTTGAGTCCCTGCTGAAGGCTGAAGATGTAAAAAAATCACCTAGGAAAGGCAAGGAAGTTGTGGTAATTAGTGCACTGAGAGCTTTTGCTCAGCTTTGCAGGGGCTCTTCTTAGGCTGCAAATGGAGGAAGGAGGAAGGAGGAAAAAGGGGAGGGCAGGGGCCAACAATCACCAACCACCACAACTTCATCTCAACATAGGTCTGTCAGGGATGTTTTAGCAGAATTACTTCTATAAAGTAAATGAGCAACTTCAGTGCAATTTACATGAATTATATTGCTGAAAAGGAACTCAGAGAAAAATTATTTCTGATGCAGCACTCCTTTTGTCTGGAGTATTGTGTTTCCAAGGAGACAAGTGGGATGCTAGACATGGGTTTTCTGCTGATTTTCCTTGAAACTTAGTTTCTGGCTCAGATCAAAACGCAGTTGAATGAATCAGAGATTAGTCAATATGTGTAGTTTGGTGTTGAAATTTCCAGAGCATTCCTTCTAAAATCACTCCTTCAGAGTTTTGTTTATTTGGATAAAGTGCTAAGTTAGATCATATCCTCACATTTAAGTCAAACACCTAAGGCTTGCTAGTTGAAAAAAAAAGTTGGAAAAATAGTTTGAGCTAAAACTCCTTACCTGATCAGTTTTCCTTCTATCAGCCACCTGTTGCCTCCAAAATCTGAATAATTTTCCCAGAACATTTAAAATAGAATGATATTACTGCACAGCACATGATCAGACTCAGAAGGGGAGTGGTACCAAATGTACCCTGGCAGTCACTTGTGATAGCAAACACACATTAGCTATTAGCACTGCTGGAACCTGAGGCTCTACTTCAGGTCACCAAAGAGGTGTGAGAAGTTTTGAATGGTTAGAAACGATGCTGCCTCATCTCACCACCAAAACACTCAAAGCATATCTGCTTGCCAAGCTAACAGGGTTTCTCATTCCCATCTCACAACTTCCTGTTGTCTTAGCATCTGGAAACACAGTTGAGGTACCAGTGTTTGTGATGCTGCTTCTCTAGTGAAAGCAAGCCAAAGATGGACCCAGGTGCTAGAAAATATCCTACTCCAAAACACTGGAGTATAGAGTAAAACTAATTTGGCAGCCCATTTATCAGCTAGGGAAATTATGTCCATGTTCCCAGATTTGATCCAAGTGCCAATAGAGAAACAGTAAAAAGCAAAGCTTACAGTCCAAAAGTTGTTGCAGAGTTTCCAGATTGCCTGCCAGTGAGATAGTACTGCACTGTAACTGGAGAGTGCTGCAAGATTTTCTGAGTTGTGAAAAAGTTCCAAGTTTCCAAAAAGGACATGCCTTTCCTATTACTTGGGAGAATTTTCAAGCACGGCTATATCCCTTCTTTAGGTTTCACCATAGTTTGAAGAAGGATAAAGATTATTTTTCTCTGAGCTAAGGGGCAATACTCTTCCCACACTTCTTTTTATGGACTTTGTCACAGTCACAGTAAGAAGTTCCATTTTCATCAATGTTTTTTTATCCTTGCAGGCTATTTCCCCAAGGAATGGAATGCTAACAAACCCCATGTTGTTCAACATCTTCCACACCTCTGAATTCTAATGTTGTATTCCAGACGCACTGTTTTTGGACTTTCTGCTGCCCATCTTATTTGAACCTCTCCTCCACTTAAAAATCCTCCCTCCTTTTACTTTTCTTCTCTGCTGTTGACAACTGCACCCTTCCCTCCTTCTCAGGGAAGGAGAAGACCCTACAATCTTTGATCCTGCCTCTCCCAGTCTCTTTGCTACTTGAAAGTTCTCTAAGAAATCTTCAACACTGTTAAGGTTTCAGTTTGCTATGTTGTGCTCTTCAGCGACACCATAGGATAATAAATTGCTTATGTTTAGACAACTCTGGCTCTCTATTTTGCAAATTTGTCAAGCCTAATTTTAACTGTACGGATGCCATTCCAAATAGATGAATCATTCAACCTTCAACCTCAGACTGTCAAAAAGGGCAAGTTACCCTCTCCACTGACTTTGTGCTCAATTCAATCTTTTACAATATTCCATGCAATAAATTTAAAGTTAAATTTCTTAAACTTGAAGGTCAGCATATTGCAGTCCTGCTGCAGAGTTCATATCTGATTCATTCAGATCTTATGCTAGCTCCAAAATTTCTCTTATCATATTTTTTTACCTTGTTTTCAGGATATGCTCAAGCCTCACAGTAAAATCATGCCTTACAATTTAGTTACAACACACAGACTTCTCTCTGGCCTTCAGAAGGGAGCTCTCTGACAGATGCAAGTCTTCTGCTTTTGCACATCATGAATAGTTTCAGATTACACAGATTTAAGACCAAGGCTGGGATATAAATCCAAGTCTGCCAGCCTTGAGACTCCAAAACCTTAGTGAGATTTTCTCGCTGAAGTCATCAGCACTCAGACTCAGCTCCCGCATTGATCAGTCCTCAGAGAATAGATTCTTGGCCTCTGCTTGCTCACTTTCCACTCAGCACTGACTACATCATCCTTGTGGGTCAGTCAGGAAAATGAAAATAAATATAGTCCATGGCAACCCCTCCTATATCATTCTGTGTCTGCTTTCTGCATTGCAAATGGTGTGTTATGTGGCTTTCTTGCCACAGCTGTTTTTTCCAGCTCAGAATGCTTTATCACTGCACCTATTCTCTCCCACTAAAGTTTGCATCCAAATGATATATCTAATAAAATTTTTTCTGGATTTAGCCCTCCTCAAGAGCCAGCTAAGGAGAAATGTAGTGCTGACAGAAAGACAGAAACACTCTAGTGCAACTATATAGGGACTTTTGAGCAGAAGACCACCTGTATTCAACTTTTTGTTACTCACTCTCCCCTTTTTACGAGCCAAAGAGTTGTGTAATCATGCACATCTGTGCAAATACAGCATGCAAAGAGCCCCTGGTTGACAGTGTCAGCTCGCTCTCTCCTCCTTGTGGTTTTGGCTGCAATGATGTTTGATGATGGGCAGAGTCAGCTTTGGACAGAAGAGCAATGTCAGACAACCTTGCATGGAAAGTGTGCGCTGTCCATGGGCTTTGAACCAGACAGCTGGACACAGGACTGAGTTTGCTTTCAGTTCCAAGTCTAAAATAATTTTAGAGGTTACACCAATGACTACAACTCATTTTTCTCAAGTGTGAAGAAGTCACTGACATGGCGGAGGAAAAATAAAAAAGAGGATGACTCAATGCTAATATGAAAAAGCACAGAAATGTATCTAAAAGCACAAGGTTATTTTATCTGTTTCTCTTCTGAAACTTGTAGGGTGTGATGGGTGTGATCAGAAGTAGCGGGCAGGGCAAGGAGGTCAACATGTGAATGAGTCTCCTGAGAAGCACCTGTCGAAAGTCAGCATTTTTCCTATATGGAAATTTCTTGAAAATTAGGGCACGGGAAGGTGACTGGTGGCATAAATTGTGCAGAAGTATATTCTTATATATGCCTGTGCTGCTATTTGTGAGGGTAGACTGGCCTCAAGATCAGTTTGTTTCCAGGGGACTAGAAGTCTTGTTTCTTTATTTTATAGAAAAGGCTGTATTCTGGAGGTCCAGGAATATTTCTGGTGTGTTTATGGAGAAAAGGTTTATCCCTGTGATCTCTGCAGCACTGTGACAGGTGACTGTCATAAACCACTAGTCTCCAAACTGCAACTGAAGGCATTGTTAAGCTGACAAAACTGAGTGGTTTTGTCATACCATGTGAGACAAAGAAATTGACACATGTTCTTACAACCACTCCATTAAAATTATTCAAGTGACTTCTAGAAGGTCTTAGTGGTTTCTCTCCATGCTATCCATCATATTCATTTCATCAGATGTGATATCCTTCCATTGCTGTCCATCAGACACAAATTTTAAAGCAAACATTTTCAGTTTTCTCTGATCTGTTCCTAAACCTTGGGAAAAGCCTCTTGTAATCATACATAAATGAACATTATTTCCCTTTCCCTTCCTCTGAAAAGCCTAATACCTCTGCTTGGCTTGCTCTGTGCTGAGGCCACTATATATCACATTAACAGGTAAGGTCTCTTATTTCTCTTCTACAGATCTGTTTATATGTTTTCCTTGACTAGAAATGCCTTTTTTTTTTTTTTGTGTGTGTGTGTGTGTGCGCGCGTGCTTGGCCTAATGTTGTGGAGACCTGACCTTTCACACTACACAGAAACTCAAATTATAAAGAAATGTGTGAGTGTGCATATGTGAGAGAGGTGGAGCACATTCCCCCATTTCTTGAGTGTAGAGAAGTAAAGTCAATAGTGCAAAATATGATATTTAAAATATGGTTTAGTTGTGGTTTTATCTGCCAGATACAGAAACTGTCCAGAGTTCCAACTTGTTCCATTTTCCCAGTGTCCATCAACGTCTTGCCAAAACAGCATAGAGGATAGAGGATGAAAGATTTTATTTTTCTCCTTTTTTGCTTTTCTCCTGCTTTTTGCAGGAATAGAGAAATTTAACTCAGCTTCTTCCCAAGAAGATAGCTCATTAAGCTTCCTGACAAAAAAAAACCCCACACTGTTAAAGGTTGCTTAGCAGCATGCCAGAGCTTCAAAGAGGGGACTTTTCTTCTTGGAGGGGCCTTATCCTTAAAGTATGTACTCATAAAACAAAACAAAACAAAAAAACCAAAAAAAAAAAAAAAAAAAAGAAAACTTAACAAAATTAAATTCTGTGGCTTAAGAGTTATCTGGAGCTAAAAATGTAAATCAATTCTATCCACTACACTTTGCTATCATTTTAAACATCACTGAGAATATATGTTTGAAGCTTCTTTATTTATGAGGCAAACTATAAGATATACCTGCTACAATGATGCTAGAAAGCAATACTCTTAACAAAGGACTTTCTTCCATTTATCGAGTTGAAAGAAGAGAATAATAAACTAAAGCAACCAGACAAACTAACAAACAATTATTCCTCAAAAATCCCAAATTCACATCATGAACACAAAACATTAACTCCAGGATGACTAATGAATACATGCACAGAAACTCATCTGTTAACTATATCAGCTTACAAAATCAGCTGGTTTAATGAATGTGAAAACATGTAGGAGGGATCACACACCAGCAGAGCTATTTAAATTAAAAAAACTTGCGCTTCAAGCAGAGAAGTTTTTGATCTATGATTTTAAAAAAAAATTATGTTTGCCATTGTATTACTTGTTTCATTATCAGACCCAGCTCTGCTGACACATAAAATCATCTCTCTTGTACTTATTAGACATGGAACAAAAAACCAGATCAAACAGATCCGAGATTTGGTCCAAACTTTGAGAAATTTAGTTTGAGATAAACACTGAAATGTTACCATTTCTAATTATTTGGTTTGCAGGTTTTGGCTTTAGTTTTTATTAACTGAACCAAGAAGTTCTGATTTCACCAAAGTCCCTGTCAAAGTCTATTAAGCAAGTCCCTAAGTAGTAAGGAAGGACCACTAACCAGTACATTCTGTCATTCCTTTGAGCCTTTTGCTTGATCTCATGGATTCTCATTGAATTTTTTCTTCATTTATTTTATTTCATCTCCTTTTCACCACAAGAGAAGATTTATGGATGTCTTACAGAGCTATATTTACCTTTTTGGCATAACCTTTTTACTGACATCCTGAAGCTTCCCTCCAGGCACTGAACTCAGGTATGAATCATTATGAATGATCCGAGGAGCCAGCCTAGCACAGACTTCCCTTTCTCTTTTTTTCCCTACCAACTAATCAGTACAAATGGCACCTAAAGAAGTCTACCAAATAATTTCTTTCTTCTTGTTGTTGCTGTTGTAAGTCAGGACCTTGGATCATGCCTACTGCAGTAAAATCAACCTGATTTTTCAGCTGATTGAATCAATCATTCTGTAGGATAGAAACTTCAGAAAATAGGCCAAATAAGTGTAATGCAGATGATACTGCTTTCTTTTTTTGTTTGTTTGTTTTTTCCCTTTTTCCCCCTGATATTCCTTCTATATGCTTTCATTCAATGAGACTATATCAGTCCACAACAGCTTCAGCTTCCCCCAGGAAAGTTGCTGTGGAAACATTAATGCAAGTCCAGTCCTCTTTTAACAGTGCCTATGTGAAAGTGCCTTGAGCAGCACATACTGTTCTATGTGCTTTTAAGGTAAAGTCATCAGGCAAGCAATGAGTTCCACTGTGTCTTGGCCTATGTAGCAGGTTGTAAAGAAACGAGAGGGAGCTGGTGCTGGTGTCTCCTTGGATGGAGATCCCAGTGGTTTCCCTGCCAGTGCCTTGATCCTGTCAGTTCCACCACACCACAGGTGCACAAGAACACAGCCAGTGTCTGGAGCAGTGTCAGCATTCAGCATTCCTAGATCAATCACTGGACCCTTGGAAATATGAAGATGTCATTAAAATACATCAACGTGTATCTATCCAAGTCTGACAAAGAATGTGAAAACTTCTTTATATCAATGGCACATAATGAATGGAACATATCCAATACAGGCAGATGGAAAATTAATGAACAACGTGTACATATTTTTAGGGTGGTCTTGAAGTCTCTCCAGTGTAAAAAAAGAACTTCCCAGGAATGAACTGTTACTTTGTGAATAGCATATCCAGGCAATAGAATCATGCACAAATTTCCACCAATTTTAAACAATCCTTACTTCAGCTCACTTTGTTCATTTCTCTTCTAAATTTGCAAGCAACATTTCAGTGATTATGAATTTTGGCTTTATTTCTATTTTGTGTTCTACAGACTGACTACAGAGAATTGCTGCAGTGCACATGTATGACTCCTGTGTGAAACAAGTGCCTGTGAAATCCTTAGGCAAGAAAAATCAAGGTCAGAATTACTAAACCAGTAGGAAATTTTGGTTTAAATATGGGGTTTTTTTCTCCTACTGATTTCTAGTAATAAGTCACTTTGTAGAATACAAGTAAAACACAGTCAGTATAGAAACCAAGTACTCTGTATAATACTTTAAACACAGAAAATTTTGATCTATGAGAAAGTTTAAAATACTCCTGAAAAAACCCATTAGTTTGGCTGTCATAAATATTGCGTTTCACACATCTCAAAAGATGATTCTCATCTTTACCTGAGCTATTTAACTTTAATTAAATCTAAGAATCACAAATGGAATTAAAAACTATATTGCCTGGATTCAAGTGCTCTTGTATTTCATAGAACAGCATTCTATATTTACTTCTCAATTAAAGGATCATGTGTTCCACTCTGATTGAAAGAATATTAACCTTTTCTTATGCCACACAATTTGCTTCAGTTTCTGTACACAAGGCACTGTCTCCTTCACATCATTCCAGACCAAATGCAACAGTTGCTCCATGGCAAAATTGCACAAATTAAAGAAACCACAAGAAATTGACTGTGGGGAGCCCAGAACAGGGGAAAGGAAAACAAGGCCTCAGTAAATGTTGTTTGCTGAAGTAAATAATCTAAAAGAAGGTTATACCATGAATTTGACTTCAGGAAAAAGAAAGGATACAGAAGTCCAACAAAAAAAATATCAATATTTGGGACTTTCAAATAAAGAAGCAACTTCTTAACTTTCTCCAAAACAGATACATTTCCTTTCAGTGTGCACATGAAAAAGATCGTCTCTGTGAACTGGAAAGACTAGAGCACTGCAGCATGGATATTTTGGAGGACTCTCAATTGATTATTTTGCTTCCTGACACTCTTGCTATATTTTCACTGCCAGAGAATATTCATTCCAATGTGATACTAATGTTGGGCTTTTCCTTTCTTTTCTGAATGCTTTTGCTTTAGCAAACTCAGTTGTTTTTTCCATTCAGTGGAAAAATCTCCTTTCTCCAGACCCTTGAACCCTTAGGATTAGAGAAGACAAAGAAATCTTCGTTCAGACAGCATGTGGTCTATGATATTTCCCAGTGTATCATATGCACCTGAACATGTAGCTGGTCTTGCCTCAGGAAAGGGAGGTCCTTCCATTTGTGGATGTCCCAGCTATCCCATTATCCCAAAGTGGTGATGATTCAGGATGGTTTATGTCAGTTGACTCACAAGTCCTACCCTCCCCCATCTCTCACTGCTGTTTAAAAGCCCTCAGTTCCATGGCTTGAAATGAATTTATATCTGTGATGATGATGATGATTTATAGAAGCAGCTTTCATTCCTTCAATGAATAATTTTCTCCAACCAAGAATGGAGAGTAATGTTAAGTAATGATTGCTTAGACCTTCTCCAGAAAGCAAATCTGGACTTCTTTTCTGCTGACTTGGGAAGAATATTCACAGAAATGGACACATAGTTCATGGGCATGAGGTAGGCCAGTAAAATAGATTATATTTACGACTTACAGAGAAATCAAATATTTTCTTACTTTTTTGGAGTTTATAAATTAAACTTGATCAGGTATTCATATTAAAATTAGATTACTCCAAATTTCTGGCTACAAAATAATATGGTTATCCTGAAAGTACTAATGAATCCAAATAACAAATAGAATGTTCTTCCATCTGTGAGAAAGTTAAGATATCTGTGCATTTTGAGGAAGATATCTGACACAATTTTGAGGAAGAAGTTATTTCCAGCCAATTGTGACTATACGAGGTTAATAACCATATGACCTGCTTACAAATACTTCTACTTGGCTGAAATATATCTGCTTTATTTTAAGGTGTGGCACCAATCTGTTTGACTATTCATAGATACTCCACCAGATAGGGATATAACACCAGTGAAGTTAAAGCAATTTTATACTGGGACAGCTGAAAAATACAACACAGTCCTTGATGCTGTGATCTGGCATGAAATGATGAAACAAGCGTACCCCGTAACTTCAGCCTTGGATGGTGTAACTAAAGCTGGCAGTACCATCTAGTGCGCAGAGAAAGAATTGCAGAGTACAATTACAAGTAGCCAGAATTGTGAGAACCTAAGCATTACATCGAGATTTAGGAAGCATAATAACAGTAGACAGCACTTTTAATATTGTAAGATCTATAATTTTTTCACATTAATGGGAAAAACATGTGTAATGGAATACATCTAGGAAAATCTTAAAAGAATTTGGTACTATTTTTCATTACCAGTGATGTATTTCAGCTAAAGATGTTTGCTCTATAGCTTCTTTCTCATAATTGTAAGCCTTATGGTCTAGTCCTTTTATTCAGTTTTGTGATGTCCCATAAATCTAAATAGACTCATTTAACTTTAGATCAGATTCCTTCTTCTCTTTCTTTTCCAAAATAAGCATCATAGTTCTTATTGACTCATTGTTATTTCAATGCAGCTCAAAAAGAACCACAACAAATTGCAGTTTTCCTTCCAAATTAATACATGACATTTTTTTTTTTCTATTTTTATCATCTCCTGGTTTAGCTACTTTAGATTGCCTCACTCTTGAGAGGTTTCCAGCTCTTGGTTATGTATAATATATTAGCCTTAAGAACTACTGAAATTTTACAGAATGGACTGCTCAGTACACTCAATATTGCAAAATCAGAGGGTAGCATGCTATTTACAATTCTTTATCTCAATCTTTATCTGACTTTGAGTAATCAAATTTATGGAGAATTCTTGACTGAAAATGGATGAATCCTTTTTTCTCTTCTGAGAAACCAGAATTAACTTTTGATAAAAAATCTTCACAATATAGTGTCCATTTTCAGTGATTTCTGGTTTTTTTTCATTGGATTTTTCAGTTCAAGCCCAGCCAACAGCCAAGCCCAAGCAAGCTCCTTGCTCGCTCCCCCACCAGCAGGATCAGGGAGAGAACTGGAAGGGTAAGAGCTAGAAAACTCATGAGTTGAGATAAAGGCAATTTAATAGGGAAAGCAAAAGCCATGCACAACCAAACCAAGGAACTAATTCACTGTTCCCATGGACAGGCAGGTAGGTGTTCAGCCATCTCCAGGAGAGCAGTGCCCCATCACATGTGATGGCGATTTAAGAAGACAAAGGCCATCACCCCAAATGTCCCCCGTCTCTTGCTGCTTCTTGTTTCCAGCTTTATATTCTGAGCATGATGCCATGTGGTACAGATTATCCCTTTGGACAGTTGGGGTCACCTGTCCTGGCTGTGTCCCCTTCCAACCTCCCATGCACTCACAAATTCCTTGCCAGCAAGACAATAGGAATAGCAGAAAAGGCCTTGGCCCAGTGTCAGCACTGCTCAGAATAACAAAAAATTGTCTATACTGTCAACATTATGTTCAGCACAAATCAAAATATAGCCTCAGTCTAGCCAATGTGAAGAAAATTAACTACTCCAATCAAAACCAGCACAATTTGTAAAAGTTGTTTGCATAGAAATCACTACATAAAAATAACATTCTTTGACAACTAGAGTGCTAATAACTGATAACTAATACTTCACTTGGGACTTTGTCTCACAAACAAGGATAATTGCAATATTACATGAATGTTTCTGAAGCCAATATTATTCTCTGATCTTTAATTTCTGTCTTGCTGATAGTCACCAAATTGCAGTTATCCCTAGTTATCTCATTGCACAGGATGATTTATGAGTGAAGAGTATGAGCAAAGCTCACCCAGAGAGCTCTTCCCCATTCGTAGTTGGCCTGAGGAATCTGAAAGGACTGGGTGTTCCTGGATATCTACAACCAGCTGGGAGAGTCTCAGGATGTCTAAGAGAGGCAAAGTTTCAACAGGTTTATCTAAACTTATTGGGGCAAATTCTTAGCTCATGTTCATTGCCATCTGCTCATCTCAGGCAGAGATAGGTCAATTTACAAGGCCTGTGTACCCTCTTTTCTGTCCCCCTGCACAGCCGATGCAGTGAGTTCTGACTAATGAGCATATAGCTGATACTGCTGGCATTTAGGGGACTCTCTTTGACAGTCCTGCAACAGGAGTCAGCTATGACTGAAAATATAGAGAAGTGACAAGAGTAAAAATTATTTGGAAGGATGCTTCTGCACAACTTACTGAAACAACTGTGAACAACTGCACAGATGCTATCAGACAGTATTTTAATATGGTGGCACTGGCAAGAAGGTGGCAGATAACGTTGCACCTATAAACACCTCACAAACTACTCACTTTCTTTTCCTGAAACTCAGTTTTAACTCCTAAACTCTGCAGAAATTTAATGAAATACAAAAGCAGCAGGTGGTGACTTCCTGTGTTGAAGCCCAAAATTTGAGTTATAGTAGGTTCTACAGGCTTTAACTTTACCTTGATGCTTTTGGAGGGACTGGAAGTAAATCAATCAATAATTTTAGCCTCAGAGATTTCTCCATTTAAGAGGGAATACAATCCTTTAGACACAGACCAGTTTATGTGTCATTTATAAATTATCCTATAATATCCATATTCTTCTCCTCACCTACCATTTACCACCTTGTAGTGTAGTCAGGACTTTAACACTTCACAGTTCTTCGCAGTTTATTGCTCTGTTTGCTTCAGGGGAGAGCAAGGGTGACATCCAGTGGTGTATCTAGCATTCTGTACAGATTGACTAAACATTCAGTGAAGTGAGATCTCTTTGAGGCCTTAGAGACACAAAATGTTATCTGTTAAAGCAGAGATCAATATGATACCGCATGGTTTTCCCCACAGGTCCAAGACTACATATTTTATAAATAATTTTCATTTCTCCATACTTCTTGGTTGGAAATTAGGAAGCAAAGAGCATTAGTAAATAGGACACCCAAGGATATTCTGTAAACTGGCTTTTGCTTAGACGAAATAATAAGGAAATTATGTAATAAAAATAATAAATTCCTCTTCAAATTCAACAGCTTCCACGGGGTGGATATTCAAGCCAGAAATGTAATTTATCAATGCTATCTGTGAATGTGTCATTAATATTTGCATGGCTTCCCCTCCCGTTTTACAGCAGGGAAATGGTAAGAACAGCTCTCTATTTCTTTGGTTTCTTCAATTTTCTGCTAGCTTCAATGATTTCAGTATCAAGGCAGGTATTATGTAGAGTATGAAGAAAGCAGTATTATTTCAGCTTAAATTAAATCTTCCAAGCAATATATTACAGAAGGCTACCATCTCAGTCATTCCACATTCACAGAGCTGCTAGAACTCAGCCCAATTTACTGACCAGACTTAGGCAGTCATTATATTTCCAAAACTCATTGCAGCAGGTATTCAACATTTAATGCTGCGAACACAAGTAAGCACAAAGCTTCTCCTGATCCACCTGCCTCTGAGCACTGTGTGTGTCTCAGGGATAGCCTGCAGCTTGCCCTAGGCTGTTCAGGCATAGATTACAGCACAGACAAATGCCACACTGTGGTGCCTTGTCTCTTCAGGGCATCTCCTACCTGTGTTCCAGGTTGGCTTTGGGAATGTGCTCACTGAAGGTCTTGATGAGCCACAAAAAACAGACTGGATACCATACAGGGGAGGCAGGTTCCTCAGTGTTAAGTAAATGAGGCCTAGGCATAAACTTTTGGGGTTATATGAGAGCTTGCCTTTTACCGAAATATAATACAGTCCTGAACATATTACAACTCCTTAATGTGTTCTTGTATTCTCCCTTTAAGAAAAAAAAAAATTAGAAAAGGTGGCTTTTAAATCTCATAATGGTTTTGGAGAATTTACAGTGATGTGACATTAGAGAGAGTTTTTTAAAAAAAAAAATTACATAGCTTTGGAAATAAATTAATTACTGGAGAAAAAGGGGAGTAAAAAGACTGTCCATATATATCTGCCCATTCTAACATTTCTGTTTGTCCTCCCAGTTCAGTTATGTCAGGGTAGTAATTTCTATGACAAGTGGACTGACACCATCTATCTTTAACGTACTTAGAGGTTAATTTATTCCCAAAGATTTGGCAGATGGTACATTTATTCCCTAATCTTCATCACTGCATTCCCTTTATCAAAATGTTTTTTCTGGTCATACGTTGTAAGGGTTAACAAAACAAAAATGTAATAGTGTCTGTAAAACCAAACCTCTAATAAAAACATGATTATGCATGCATCTTCAGGTACCATATCTGTATGAGACAAAAGTATTATGATTCAGATCAACAAAACTACCTTTGTGTCCAAAAATAGCCCTAATTTGGGCAGGTAGGATCCCAATAAAGTAAGGAAGGCCCAAGGAATGAATAACACTTTTATTAAACAGCTGATGCTGTTAGAAGTAGATGAACTTGTGAACTCATGACTTTAGACTAAACTCAGTGTAAAGATTGAGGCACCATATGAAGATAGCAGAAAGCCCCGTGGGCTGAGTGGGTGTGTGCCTGCACTGTACTTAGTTTAGTTATATTACTTGAGTTTCTTCTCTGTGAGAAGGGGTTACTTGGGGCTGACAGGACATGCTGGCCTCAAGACAATGAGTTTGAGCACTGACCTTGATCCATGCCTCTCATGCAAAGCCAAGGTGGAGGCAGAGATGTTCCTCCTCCTTTTGCATGGTGATTCTCTGGTCAGCTCTCCTGTCCAGCAGGAGGGACACCTGGGCTATGCTCCTCTTTGGTGCCTCTGGACCCCTGAAGGTCCACCTCAAAGGCCCCAAGGGGCTACTCCAGCAATAATGAAACTCTGATTACAAGAGAGAGAGAAGGCTCCTGCCTCTGCTCTCACAAGTGTCTGAGTATTTCACATTTAGTGTTCAACAGACCTTGTGCAGGAGTCAAGCCACCCCCATCCTTGTCCCCAGGCCACAGACGCATGCTTTCTCTGCCCTAATAATTACTTAATTACTGCCGCATGAAAAGGTTTCAACAGATGGTCTGGAGCTGAAAAAATCCTATTCCTGCAGGCCAAGGATTCAACAAAATTTGGACCCCACACTCCAGTGAGCCCTCTAGCAGCTGAGCCTGTGGAGCTGGCAATAAGCCCTGAACCTTTTACTGAATTATGTACTTTGTGGGTGTTTTCTTTCAGTGCCTATCAAGGCCGTAGATAAAGGAACACAGGGATGTGGGCAGCAGAGGAGCAAGCATTTTAAGGATATAACTTTTAGAGATACATGACTGAGGACTTTCAGAGGTACCTCTATTGATCCACCTGGAAATAGTTTAGGAGTGGGCATATTTGTAGCTTAAGTCAGATTGACAATATTTAGGATAACTCTTTTTAACCAATAAATAGATAAAGCTTGCATTGTATCTGATCCTGTAATTATTCCTTTTTCTCCCACATTCCCCTAAGCCTCCTCACAGTTTGACCCCTAGTCACCCACAGTCTTGCTGCTCCTTCTCTGAGTCCTGGGCCTAAAACAATATTCTCTGAGCTACTTTTCCTGGTTGTTTTTTTTGTTGTTGTTGTTTGGTTGGTCTTTTGTTTTCGATTTTGTTTTTTTAATTTTTTTTTTAGCATTAGTATCAGAACAAAGCCAATTAACAGATTCTTAACTGAGAAGCCATTGTGATCAGCTGCTTTGAGCAGATGTACAAATCATGCCAAGGAACCTCACTCAGCCTTTTCCACAAAGAAAGGCATGAGCCAGAGATGGGCGTATCAAATAGCACAGATCGATCTTCAGCAGTAACACCAGAATACCTCAGGAGGGTCTGGCAGGACAAACAAGGCTGTGGGAGGGCAGCCCAACCTGCCAGAATAATACTGTGTGGCAGATCAAACAGAAACATTTATTTTAGGATGGCCTATATATCCCAGATACCCGAAAGAAATGAAATTTGTCTTGCATGAAGTGATAGTAACAATATCAGGAAAGATCAAGGGCCTGTCATACATTTTAAGTACATTTTAATTGGGCTGTGACACAGGGAAAGACAAGAGAGAAGGGCTTGATACAAATTCCTGCTGGAAACACCTGTCAGCAAATTCTGTCTCTGTTGGTGTCATCAAAGTTACATGAGATGTAAGTGAATGCAACTCAGTATCATCTAGAAAGAAGAACATAACTGCTACCCACTGAATTATATAATATATCCAAGGATAAAGCAGCCTATTTTCAGTTGACCGTGTGTAGCCAACATATCTAGAAACTGAGACTGAAATATGATAATGCAGCACTACCCTGAAAACAGAAACACAGCAACAAAAACAAACACATAATAAGTAATGAGAAAAAACTGAGGGTTGAGTACTCAGAGCAAGAAACCTTGAGGCGTTCAAAGCAAGGAGGAGTTATGAAAATAATTTATTAAAATGAGCTTTGTATGCTGTGCCTGTATTTTTACAGATCATTAAAGAAGCACTTAGAGTGACTTTACACCATACCACCTTGAGAGTTTAATGTCAAGGAGCATTGCTTTATGTTTTTTCTCCAAATAGTTTTATTTCTGACTCTTTATGCAAGTTTTCACCACGCAGTCAGGGAGGAAGGTGAGGGAAACTTGTACAAAACTCTGCACTTTGGCTGATCGAGGTCAATTGCATTTTGGGGTCAATTAAGAAAGACATAGCATGAGATTTTCCCCACTGATTTGTTGAAAACAAAACTTTTCAGTCCTTGACATGAAAATGTAGTGTTAAAGTGTCCCACCTGCCTCAATAGCAGGTATGTGCCTGGATTCCCCAGCATACTCTGTTACAGCCCTTCCCAGAGCTAAAACACGTGGGTGGGATACTTGGCTCCATCAAAGAGACTTCTACAATTGCCACTTCCGCAAGAGGTGAGGAGTTTCACAACCAGCAGAGGACAAGCACTTGGCTGCAGTGGGAAGGAGGAGCAGCCCCAGGTTCTTTTTTTTCTGATCTGTGTTGCTTCACAAGCTTTTTCCTGGTAGATGTTGCTCAATGTTTCACAGCACAACATAATTTAAGGTGCAATGTTTGGGGCAGGTCTCTGGGCTGAAGCAAAGACAGCTACCAAAGCCTGCTTTGTCCTGTGAGGTCTGGCCAGAAGGTGGGGACCAGAGGCAAGGCTGTGCCACCTCCCCCCTGGTCCCCATTTCCTCAGGTCTGGGCTCCTGCAGAGACCCAGTCGAGACAAGGCCATTGGACACAGCAAGGAAGGACTGCACAAAACCAACACATTGCACTGAAAGGCTCATCTTTAAAAAAAACTTCCACAGGAGGCAATTAAAAGAAAAAAAAGCTTTCAGGGCCTACTATCATTTCAAACATTTGAGTTAATAAGAATCTCAGTTTAAGTTGTTGTTTCTGTGCAAAGGACACTTTACAAATAACCATAATCTAACAAAAGATAAACCATGTTAGTGCAACAAAATAAACCATAAGAGACACTTGGACTCAATAAATGCTCTAACAATAACAACAACAGAAAAACGTTGAGAGAGGAACTTAAGAATCATTGAAAAATTTCCAAAGGAAGAAAACAAATCTGATAGGGTCAGCCTGAAATATTTAAAATCTAAAGCAATCAGCTGAAGTGCGCTTTTTCATACTACAAATTTCACTAGCACATCTTTCCACATCCTGCTCAGAGCTACCTCCATAAGTAATGAGTGCATTAATTAGCTAGAGATAAATAATCATTGATATATATATATTAATTTTATGTAAATTGTCTATAGCATATAGCTTGACTCTTATGTCTTTGATCTGCTGATAATCTACAAGTATGGATTCCAGCAGGCCAGATATTTTTTATCTCTGCTGGGAGTACTTTTGGCAAGTTTTCTATCAGTAGGAAATGAGCTGGAAAACTCTGGTGAAACTTCAAAGCAACAGCTTAAGGTGATCTTTCATTTCATGAATTCCAGACTGTCTCTGCTGTTTAACAACATACAGAGTTCTTTCTCCCTAATACACTTTTAAAAACTGCAAATAAGATTAATTTATAAAAATCATACATGAGATATATAAAAGATCCTGTCATTTTGGAATATAGGGCAAATTTTTTAAATTACAGCGATATTAAGAGCTATTAAGGCCTGAAGTGCTGTCTTTTACTAGTGCGTTTCATTTGTACAAACAAATGGACTTTAAAACCTTTTATACTTGAGTCATATTTGCTGGGATGGGAGGTGCATTGTTCATTTATTTGACTGATTTCTGCTTTACATTTTCTCCCAATTTTGTTAAAAATGTCTATTTTTCTCCATCCCAAATTCTATGATACAGAATTTTTGAGCTCCAGTAATGCCCTCAGGTACGTATCACATGTATGCAATAAATTAGGGACAGCACAATGTCTGCTGTAACTCATACTAGGAAGAGGGCCAATCTAGCTCAAAATCCAAAGAGCACAAAAGCAATCTTTTCCAGGGCCTAAATTCTAAGGCATGGAAAGACACAAGTGGATATAATTAGAGAGAAAATTAAAAGAAGTCTCAGTAGTCATCTCTTCAAAAATATCATAATAGGTCATCTGGACTCAGAGGCAAAAGATGTGCAGAGAGCATTTAACTGTGCTTGCTCTTGAAGCAACTGATCCAGTTATTAATTGTCCAGTCATTAACCAGGGCTATGTGAATGGCTTATCAAGCCAAGCAAGGTTAGGACATAACTGACTCCTTGAACATTATTTGCAATTGCATTACTCTCACTTTTAGTGTAATGATTATTCTTAAAACAGTCTGCTTCCTTCTCAGACGTCACTTCACAGCAAAAATGCTACTGAAAGTCACTGAAAAGAGGAAGAAAAAAGAACCAAACCCACACTATTTGTATAATTATTTTTCCAATTTTTTGCTAAATATCTACGAAGCAACGTGGTTACCAAAATGTATGAGTCTATTGCTAGGGAAAATACAAACAAAAAAATCTTTAAAAGTTACACAAAGAAATTGTATCAACATGATTACTGCTTTCAATGTTTGTTCACGTGGTGATGGTTATCTTGAAGCAAAAAAAAGAGACAACGCAGCTCTGGGAGACCATTTATTTTTTCAGAGTGCTGGAAGAACATGGGATCTATTGACCTGGAACAGCAGCAAGAACAAAAAAACATGGCCAATGACAGTGCCTCTGGCAGCAGATAAAAGCTGATGCTTCAGGGAAGGGGGAGACTAGGAGTCAGCACACTCCTAGTAAGCTTGCCAGAGCCGCAGCACAAACGAGTGATGGGCACGCATTTGGGTTTCATTTCAGATGCTGCCTTGCTTTACAGCTGCTTCTGCCATATGGTAAGGCATGGCTTCTCTAACCTGCATTTTAGCTGTGTGCCCTGCTTCTTCCTAGAGCCATCTGCAGACAGAGTAAGGACTTGCCCAGAAATGAAATTATCTCGTTCTCAGTTCATAAAAGGCTACATCAAAGCAATAAGGAGCAGGGAGATGAGCAAGGCAGGTTAACTATGCTCTGGTTAAAAGAATCATTGGTGAGGAAGAAAGAGATGGAGGAGACAAATCAGACCCCCAAGGCAGAATCTGCTACTGCACCCACCAAGTGAAGAACAGAGCAGGTTTGCCACAGCCACTACATCTGTAGGTATCTTGCGTAGCACAAAAAATTCTCTACTCAAAACAGGAACAGGTCCTAATGTTATTCCTCATAGCTAAAGGACCATTACGCATGCTTCTATTGAACTGGTAGCAGCACCAAAGAAGTGTAGGACTCCAGACACCACTGGATGGAGAAATGGGCCTGGAATGTGACATCAAATCTATGGCTGTGGATGGTCAGTAACTTAGACTCGCTGACTTGGGTGAGAACTGACAGTAAGGGCAGGTCAGTCAGCCCTTGGACATGAGTGGTGGCTGGAAAGGAATGAGATTAGTCCTCAACTTTACATCGTGCCACTATCATGACTGTACCATGAATGCTACTGAACTCATTCCCAGTCCTGAAGGCAGCCCACATTGTCACACTCTCACACACTTGCAGAGTAAGAAGCTGACCAGATCGGCTGACATAGCCAGACCTGTTGGCTCTGAATGTGGATGTCTGGATATCCTTCAGAGAATTGCTTCTCAGAAGCAGTTCAGATGTAGCACAGAGCAGAGGAAATTAGCTTCTATTTCTAGTACCAAAATAAATGCTTCCAAAAGATCAACTTCTATTAATAAATGCTTACCAGTTATGCTTCCATCATGAGAGGCTGCACATAGATAGTGACACCCAGAAAAAAAATCCTGAAACTTAGTCCAGTGTAGTGGTCAGCAGCAAATTAAAATACCAACCACCTCTTAAGCCTGTACTAGCAACTTCAAAAAAACCCCACACTGTATTCCCTCTCTTCTTCCAGTGTCTAGCATACAGCAATTAATAAGGTTTCATGGCAAGCTGCAGTGGCTCAGGACTAGGAACAACTGGGAGGCACTGCCTTGTCAGTTCACCAGGGGTTCCATTACAATATGTTTGTACAACAAATGCTGTAATTAAGGGTAGGTCAGGTTTACTCATCTCTTACTGCTCAATCAGGAACACCAAATAAGTGAGTTTGCCCTCAGATGACTGCAACAAAGCATTTTTGCCTGTGAATATAGCTTGCTATGCCTCCATAGCAAAAATGAAACAATCACAGAGTATCACATTAGTTTAAAAATTTTATGATGCAGTAATGTTTCTCCAAACTTGAAACACTTTTAAAAGTGGCTTGAAGAAAAATAAAAGCAACTTCCCCAGTGTTTCACTTGCACATTGAGTTACGCATTCTAAGACCTGGAGGTGAAATGTTTTTAGCATTTATGAGAGCTCTGGGCTTCCAGTTCTCATGCTGAGACAGCTATTAATATATGACAGAAAGCATCTGTGATCTACTGCTTGCAGGGTTCAAACCCCAAAGCATCCAGAAAGTCTCTGCATAATACTTTATTCACATGGGTGATTGACTGTACCACACATAAGTCAATGTGATGCATACATTCTGATGTGACAAGTCCAAAATGTAATGCACTTTACAAATTATTTGATCTTAATTAGAATAAGAGTCTTTTACAAGAAAATTTTCTTTTAGAAAAAGGCATAGGGCACTGAGAGATGCTAATGTCAGCATCAGTCCCCATAAAACAGAGACAGTACCTATTTTAAGCCTTGCAGATGTGAAGTGCACATTAAAAATGAGATTATGCCGCTTTGAATGGGAAAGTGATTGCCATTCTAATTTCTCACTAAACCAGACTGGAGCATCCTTATGAACACAGGGACAATAATATCCCGTTGGAAAATGCCTGGTCCGTTTCTTTGATGTCCAGGCTTCTGTTAGACTCTGTGTGAGTGCACAGGGAAGTACACTGGTGCAGAACCATGGCCAAGCAGCTGCCCTTAAGTCAGGCTTTAACACACCTTTCTGAATCATACAGCCTTCATCACATTAATGTTTCTAACCTGCACTGTTTTTTGGGTTTTTTACTGGACCAAGATTGGTTCAGAGCTGGCTGGCTGGCAAAAGAGTTCAGTCACTTCAGTCAGCCTGGAAGTATGTCTCATTTAAACTTGAATTTCGAGGAGGGCATATTTTCACCACTTTGGTCTTCCTGAGTAATGTGATTACTTGTTTTCACCTGATGTGGCATTGGCGCCTGCTATCTAGCAGCTTTTCCCTGTTGGTGCAGTTTCTGCAATTAAGATGTCAAGCTGATAAGCAGGGAAATTATGTAAGTGGTGTCTACGGGAATTCTGACTGGATGAAAATAAAGGGAAAGAAAAATTGTGTAAAGACAGTACCTGGCAAAAGTATGCATCTTGTAAGTAGAAAAGCATGTCTCTCCTTGCCAACTTGTCTCAGAGCAGTGCATGGCAGAACAGTCTGTGCTCTCCAATGCTTCACCCAAAGAAAGCTTCAGGAAGGTCTGCAGCACAGCCTGTGAAGTGGCTTGTCACATTCCTGCCACGGGGATGCATCCCTGCGGTGCCTCCAACCTTTCTCAGGCAGCTGTTTTCATTGCGGGAGGGGGGTTTTCTTCTGTAGGAGCTCTGTATTAGTGAGCAGTGACTGCAAGTCTGAGCTGCTGAAAAACTAGTATTGCTCATTTCCCTGAAGTCACAGTATGGAAACATAGATATGTGACCTCATGATCTGGAGAATGACTTTCCCAGGGACTGTCCTTCCTTGCACTTCAGGGGTGCTGACACTGATTTTCCCAAATGCAGGTAATTCAGGGGGCCTGAAATTTAGGGGGCGGGTGGGGAACTCATGCACGATTTTCCTTGAAAAGAGACAGCTAAAGTGCACAGCCATCACATGCTCAGTTAAGTGCACTGCACAACTGCAACACCAGTGCAGGGGGATGGGGTCCCATAACCTCAGCTCACCTAGAAAATCTGTACATGTTCTCAGATGCTGGAAAGACACGATCTGAAACACATGACAGTACATCTGGGAACAGATCAGAACAGCAATTTCCCTTACTGGCTAGATTAACAATTGTGGAGAACAGATATTCATGTCCCATGATCTGCTGAGGGTTCACAAGAGAATTGTGGTCAATATTATCATATTTGGGCTCAAATTCTCTAATGCGCAGTCTTTTAAACTCACTTCCTATGGGAAGAGCCCTTGATTTGACTCTTTGCTTCCACAAAAACACATCACATTTGTTTATTTTCAGCAATTTCAGTTCACCTCAATGCACGAGGAAAACCTTTGGGTTGCGGCTTGATAGAAACTGCATCCAAAAAAGAAAAAATTAAAAAATAATTATTATGATTTAAAAACCTGCTAGACTTAAAATAGGAAAAACCAATAATTTGGGTTTGGAGTGCTCAGACCAAGAATTGGGTGCTACTACCCATATGTTCAGTATGGCCTCTGTGTGAGCCAGAGGCCACAACATTTGCAGAGAGAAATGCACATCAATTCCAAATAGCACACTAGATTGTTTTAATGTCCACAGTTATAAATTGCAACGGCCTGCAACTTGTGTCCTAGTGACAATCCACGCACCCAGTGCCGTCTGGGTATTTTAGTCTTGCAAATGCCTTTTTTCTCCAAATGGGTTGCTCAGCAGTAATGATTATTCAAAGAAAAGTGGCAGACAGGGTCAGGCAGCAGCAGAATGAAAAGTGAAAACTTGAAAGATGCTAGATGAATATTTATGCAGAGCAATCTTCACTCTCGAATTATGGCACATAATGGGATCAGCAAAGCTAACGGAATTCACGCTGCGTGAACTTCCTCTGTGAGAACTTAAGTTTAATCTGCACATAAGACTGACAACCCGTGAACACAGAGAAAACGTTCAATGGCATGTAAAAACTTCATTGAAATAATGTTTCTGACTATATCAATGTTCTGGCAATGACAGAATAAACAACATTTCTTTTTTCGGGCAGATTTTAAATCCACGGGCCACTTTTTTGAAATGGCATTCAAACATTGTCACAGCCGACTTTGTTCTTTTGTTTCATTGCTGATTTGGTATGTCCTACTGGCAACTGAAAAGCATCCATGGGAGTAATGAGGACAAGGATTTCAGAGCAGGCTGGCACTGACCATCTCTTAAAGGCTGGTGATGACAAGGAGCAGCCAGCCAATGTTCTGCTCTGATATTGCAAGATTTGTCAGGGAACACTTTTCGTTGCAAAAACAAATGGCAGACGGCTGACTTTGAAGAATCCATCTTATTTCGCAACATTTTATTCTCGAAGTGTTCAAAACTCACACACATGGGCAGTGAAATCCATCCCTGTGCTGTAGGGTCAGCACAAGAGCTGCAGATCAGTTTACTCCTTTAGGGAGCCACAGATTTAGTGCACGGATTAGGTCTTCATTTCACACACCCTGTATTTTTTGTGAGCAGGTCACTACAAAGCCCAAGAAGCTCTTATGAGCCATCACTATGCACAAATCCCAAAACAGCTGATCACCAGGGGGATAAGTGCTCATATATTTAGACAAATAGCTAAACCTTTTATGTTTACATAAGGGTCTTTAAAAACTTGCTCAGCAAGACCAGTTTTTTTCCATGATATTTCTACAATATGCTGACATTGTTGCTGGTTTAAGTCTTAAAGTATTAGAAAGACAGTTTTCCTTACTGTCCTTTAGTATTTTCTGAGCTACTGGCCCTGCTTCATCCCTGTACTGAATGCTTCAGCACATGTCTAATCCTTCTGAATTCAAGGATATATTAAAAAGCTCTGTTGAATCCAGAGCTCTGTGAGAAAGTGGGAAAGAATGCACCTCCAGCTATCTGAAATATCTGAACTTTCCAAAACACCCACCGAATGTATTATCTCAGTGTTTATGTCTGATCCTTTTTTGTTCTCAACTTACACATCTATCATTATCCAAACACATCAGAAGCACAACAGAGATAGCTGGCTACCTTACTTTCTAATTTAATTAAACGAGAATATACAAAATAAAAGATGCAAAGTTTAATCCATACCAAGGAAAGGGAGCCCACCTCTCCCTTGTGCTGCTAATTTGCTCAAGAGGCCAAGTCCTGCCTGGATCGGGGCCCGCGGTCCTGAGCGGGCACACGAGGGCCATACATATATTTTATTATCTTTATTTCACACAACACTTTCCATTGGGAATTTTCTGATTTCCCTCAGCACTGCTGGAGGCGGGGCGGTCCCGCCGTGGGGCAGTCCCGGGGCGGCGCTCCCCT